>CM061748.1:140946900-141546900 GCA_030979885.1 Lolium multiflorum | reverse complement strand
GCCATTTGAGGGTAGATATAATCATGATGCATATCTTACTTGGGAATTGGAAGTAGAGCAACGCTTTGCATGTTTACGATATCCTGATCATTTGCGTGTTAGTGCTGCTACTTGTGAGTTCACAGATTTTGCATCTATTTGGTGGTCTGAACATTGTAGAGTACATCATGCTAATATTCCTACTACTTGGATTGGTTTAAAACTTGCTATGCGCACTCATTTTGTTCCTCCACATTACCAGCGTGATTTGCTTAAAATGTTGTCTCGTCTAGAACAAGGAAAAAATTATGTAGAAGACTATTATCAAGAATTGCAAACTGGCATGATTCGCTGTGGTATTGTAGAGGATAATGAGGCTATGCTTGCACGTTTCTTTGGTGGCTTGAATAAAGAGATTCAGCATATTTTAGATTATAAGGAGTACAACACTATTACTCGCTTGTTTCATCTTGCTTGCAAAGCTGAACGTGAAGTGCAGGATCGTCAACCACCATGGAGAAGAGCTAATATTTCTGCAGGTCGTACATCGTCATGGTCTCCGCGACAATCAGCGCCACCATCTCGTGGTGCTGCACCAGCACCTACTACCTCCAAGTACACCGCGCCTGCATCACGAGCACCACCTGCTGCTACTCCACCAGCATCTGCTGGTCCTCCTCGGAGTTCATCTTCGATGGCCTCCACGGGGAAGATGCGCGACATACAACGTCGCAAATGTTTGGGATTCGGTCACATAGAGAAAGAATGCAGAACCAAGCGTGTGATGTTGGTGCGTGAAGATGGAGAATATGATTCTACAAGTGACTTTGATGAAGATACATTGGCCCTTATTGCTGCACGTGATGGCGCCAATTCTGATTCTGAGAGAGAGATGGAGGTAATGGAAGCTGACACTGCTGATCAGTACAGGAGCTTAGTTGCACAACGTGTGTTGAGCGTGCAATTGAGCAAATCTGAGCATGATCAACGCCACAATCTGTTTCAAACAAGAGGCGTTGTCAAAGAGCGAGCTATACGGATCATCATTGATGGAGGAAGCTGCAATAATCTGGCTAGCGTAGACATGGTGGAGAAGCTTTCTCTACCTACGAGATAGCGCACACATCCATATTACATTCAACTAGATTTAAATGTGCGCCTTGGCGCACGATCCCGTAAAATGTGCGTTGGTTTGCATTTTATATAAGGATAAAAAATTAGAAGTGAAAAAAGACATTTTTTGGGTTCAAAAAACAGTATAAAATTTGGAGAGATCACATACATTATGAACAGAGTAGCAAACTCTTATATACAATCAGGAAAATAGGATAATATATTGCGATATCTAACGCTCAAGATTCTATTAGAACAGGAGCAATAGAAATGTAGAAGGGACATCAACAGAAACATACAGCTAAGTTGCCTTGGCCATTGTTGCAGCATGGTCTATGGAGGCCATGACACAAATCACTAAAGTAAAGTACCACATGGGCATGCAAGGCCAGGCTAAGCAAACATCGTTTTAGGCTTCAGTTGATAGTGATAAGAATTAACTGGCAGTTGGGCAATTGATGATCAAAACCTGATCTTCTCTGCATAAATAACAATCAAAATTACATGTAAGAGGAATAAAATGAATAAGTATTATCAAGGCACTTAATTAATCACACACACCTATAGCAGGCACAAGAAGGCAACTACATAAAAAAAACATAATACAAAGCGTAATGCCGTAGCACTGTGCACATGGTATATGCAATAAATCTTGAATCTTTGGGATATTCAAATTGTAAGAAAATAAAGCAGTCAACTAATATTGTGTACCTTATTTTAGAAATTAGATGGACAGAAAACACAGGTGTGGAGAGAACATTGTACTTGCTGGATCAACATTTCTATACAGTGGAATAAAATGCTGCCAAGTTGAGAACTTCATATGACCTAAAACTGCTCGTTTCTCTCCCGAGTGATTTCATCTCATAATTAAAGTGTGAGCCATGTAACCCTTTCAAAGTAAGACGATTAGGAAGCAGCTAACGGCTAACGCCCATGACAGGTGAAGCACTATTACAACCAGGATTAATTGGTATGCCGCAAAGCTCATCCTTTCATGTAAAGAAGCACATAAGAAGGCTCAAGCACCAGTAATCAAACCAGTTTTATGGAGGAAGAGAATAATTTCATGAGGAAAATTATTAAGGAAAATGCAAACATGTAACAATGAAATGAGCTAAAAGAGCAGGCCACCGACCTAGAACAAGACAGTTTTAAGAAGTAGGTAATGCCGTCAGGAGAAGCAGCAGGCATGCGGCAAGTCATACGCTGAATTATCCGGACACTATGAAATGGCAGCCATTGCACCCTAGTCAGCAACAACCAGAATGCCTTCATCACGGGTCGAAGCCTCCATGACAACTTCGTATTAGTAAGACAGTCAGCAAAGCTCCTACACCAACTGGGCGAACCGCGAGTCCTACTCAAGCTCGATCTTGCAAAGGCTTTCGACTCACTCTCCTGGTCATTCCTCTTCGAGGCCCTGCGATGCTATGGCTTCGGGAACAGGTTCCTCGAGTGGTTGTCGATCTTGCTGTCGTCTGCGAGCACGCGCATCCTTCTTAACGGCGAGCCCGGCCCCCCCATCTGGCATCGGCGAGGGCTAAGGCAGGGCGACCCCTTGTCACCTCAGCTCTTTGTCCTTGCCGTTGATGTGCTAGGCAGGCTCTTCAAGCACGCCGTTCAGCTGGGCATCCTACAGCGGCTCCACCCGAGAAAGGACATACCGCCCATATCCCTATACGTCGACGATGTCGTCCTCTTCTGTCACCCCATTGCCAGCGATTTAGACGCCGTCAAGGAAATCCTACACCTCTTTGGTCGCGCTTCCGGCCTCAACGTCAACTTCTCCAAAAGCTCTGCAAGCCTTCTTCGCTGCAACCAAGAGATGGCCGCGCCGCTGCTCACACGGCTTGGCTGCCCTGTAGTGGATCTTCCGATCACCTACCTTGGCATCCCTCTAACGCTACGAAGGCCCACTGCAGCACAGCTACAGCCCGTCATCGACAAAATCGCCGGGCGCCTACCTACCTGGAAAGCCGGTCTCTTGAGCAAGCCTGGTCGCCTGGCAATGGTGAAATCTGTCCTATGCGCCATCCCCATCCACCAATTGCTTGCATACGCCCCACCAAAGAAAGCCCTTAAGATGGTCGAGAAGATTAAACGCGGGTTTCTCTGGGCTGGTCGCGCCGCCGCCAACGGAGGACACTGCCATGTTAACTGGAAGCGTGTCTGTCGCCCCATCTCCCTCGGCGGCCTTGGCGTCCAGGACATCGAGCGCGCTGGCCTCGCGCTCAGACTGCGCTGGCTATGGCTATCCCGCACTGACGACAGTCAGGCATGGAGTGGCCTTGACATGCAGTTCTCCGCGGATGAGCATGCACTCTTCTTCGCCTCGACCACCATGCGCATTGGGAGCGGCCAAAGCGCACTTTTCTGGGAGGACAGGTGGATCCAGGGCAGGGCTATCAAAGAACTCATGCCGCAATTGTACAATTGCGTCCCAAAAAGGCGTCGCAAGGCCAGAACAGTCGCGGACGGTCTGTTTGGCAATGCATGGGCTCGAGACATACAGGGGCTGCTTGGAATCCATGAGATTGGACAGTACCTCATGCTATGGCGCATGATCCAAGACACCCAGCTCAATGACCAACCTGACCAGCTGATTTGGAAGTGGACGGCCTCCGGCATCTACACGACCAACTCATGCTACCTCGCCACCTTCCACGGATCGATACCTTGCTGCTCCTGGAAATTGGTTTGGAAGACATGGGCGCCACCCAAAGTCAAATTCTTCCATTGGCTAGCAAACATGGACAGATGTTGGACAGCGGAGCGCCTGGCCCGGCACGGCCTTCCTCACCACCAACACTGCCTCCTCTGCGACCAGGCGATGGAATCGATGCGCCACCTAATGCTGGAGTGCCCCTTCACCCGACAGGCGTGGCATGAGGTCCTGGCCTGGCTGCGGATGACGGCGAGACCACCTGACGGCGAGCCCAGCCTCATGGACTGGTGGCACCACGCCAAGCAGGACACACCTGCGCCTCTCCGCAAAGGACTTGCTTCCGCCACGCTCCTGATCCCATGGATGACTTGGAAACACAGAAACTCTTGCGTCTTCGATGGAGCCCAACCTTCCTTGCAACTCTTGCTGCAAAACATCAAGGATGAGCTTAGGACTTGGGCTAGGGCAGGGGCTCAGGGCCTACGAGTAGTGCTGCCACCAACCTGGGATGTACACTGATGTTCATGCTTTTGTACCTTACCCTGCCTCCTAGGAGGATGTAAATAACTATCTATCTTTTCAATGAAATGAAACGCAAAGGTCCTTTGCGTTTTCTCGAAAAAGATGGCAGCCATTTAGTGCGATGTGTGCCTTAATAGAGGATCAGGGAAACAATAAACTGATGGTACACATTGGAAAGCCACCGCAAGTCTTCATCCTACAGCTGGGTGAAGGAAGCAAGAATGGCAGGGAAATAAGGACTGAAAATTCTGAACCATTGCCGTAATTCAGGGAATCTGCAAAGCTAGCTGATGCCTAATACTAAAGCAAATGCGTAGAACAGGAGTAATCACACCAACTGAAAGAAGTAGGCCAAGACAGTATTGGCAGTTTAATCGAAGGGAACATACAAACGTAGGATGAACAGCATAGACAAGGCAGTCTTTTTTTTCATAGACATAGACACGATCATAACAGACACACAGTGGCGCTAGACCAGGAATTTGCAAAGTCTTGCTCCTGACATAGCCATGTAGCCTAACGTGAAGCACATACCTACTACTAATAATAAGAGCAGAGGAGTGGTAAACCAGGGATTCAGAGAGATCTATTTCCTGGCTAAACATACCACATGGTGAAACAAACTACATAAGTAGCTGGCAATAGGACAAACCAAAAGCAGTTGCATAGAGCTAATGTCATCGAAGGGCTTGTCATCCAGACGAGATGCACAAGAGGACTGTTGCACCAGATAACTGGTTCATATGTACATGTCCACTACAAAAGGGAGGGACATAACCCTCAAATTCTCCGATAGATAGACAACGGGGAGTAAACAGCTACCAAAGGCCACCGTCGTTTAGAGGCAGCAGTCCTGAAAATAGAACCACGAGGAAATAAACGGTAAATTGCAAGTTGCAGCAGTCAGATGGTAAGTATGACAAACTAACATATAGTAAAGTTACAGGCGGGTCAAAGCGTTTTCTCGTGCTCTAACTTACTAAAAGTCCTATGAAGTGGCGCGTTCAGGAAGATTTAAAGCATGTGTACAAGCACATGAGGCAGATTTCTGGCTTCTTTGGATACAAGTAACTTTTCATCTGTTGTTACAACTATGTGGCTTCTTTCTATTCTCCTACATGTTACTGACTTTACGGTCAACATGCACATTCAACATACCAGAGAATCACCCAAACAATCTAGAGACGTGAACGCACCGGAAAAACCTGCCGAAGGAGCACATGCAGAGCAATTCAAAGGATCGTACCAGTCTCTAGCTCAGGCCTTTTTTTTTCTTGCCTGCTCCATCCGCCTGAGCCCGCGGCTGTTTGCGCCTAACGGGTAGTTAACAATAAATCTTAATCAGCGTAGGTTAGGAAAACATATTGCACAAACCTACCACAACTCAGATTGAGTCAGCAATATGAAGAACTCAAAAGACATAACTATGCAACAACAAGGACTTGTGTAACCAGCAAGTTAAAAGTCATGCATATTCATATCATAACTAAGTGGCCACATAAACAAACCAGGAAGACTAATGCTGGAAATGTAATTGCGGACAGGAAATTGAATGTGTGGTAGGCAACCTAGACAAAATCAGAACCAATAGTCTCACAGAGCAAGCACACGACTTTAGGTCACCCCTGAGTATAATTAGAAGGTCAACATCGAATACTAAGGTGAATGAAAGACGAACTTGGCTGATGACTTGTCGACTGAAGGAGCAGCGGACGGGGCACGCGAAGAATTTGGAGCATCAGATGCAGGCAAACCAAGCTAGTATAGGGGAGGGGAAACTGTAAGAGAAAGATACCTAATGGAAAAAACAGGAGCACACATCGATAAAGCATACAAAACCCCACCTCTTTAGACTGAATTTGAGGAGGCAGCTCTTCCATGGGCTGTTCAGGCGACGCCGTGAACAGGGCTCTCTCGACTTCTGAGCCGATCTCACTCTTGCCATCGCTGCATAGCACACAAGAATATATTAATCACTGAATCGAAGTAACCATGTATTTAACAAAAGTAACACACAAAGTTGGTGCACGCACCTAGATCCATGAGGTTTTGTGACCGATGGTGGTGTATGCAGGAGCACCATTTCAGAGCCTTTTGTAACATACTTGAACAAGTATTTCATCACCACAACTTTATTGCACCACTCAACATTCATGTGGCCGTGGTATTTTCTTAACATAGCCAAGTTGTAAGGAGCGATCCACTGGCTATTAAGCCATTTTCCACTTTTAAACACACGCCGACCATTATCACGATGCATATAAAGTGCATAACCATCCTTATGTAGAACAGTCTCATGCTAAAAATCTTTTCAAAAATGATGCAAACACACTTCTTGTTAAGATCCCCACATGGACCATGCATCATGAACTCAGAAACCAAAATGAAACCAAGAGGGTCCTCACTGGGGTCTGGAATCTCAGTGGAAACAAATGAATCAATGAACGGCATACTGACCTCGGTGTCCCTCCCCTTCAGCCAAATGAGGATGTGTGTGTGCGGGGGACCTCGCTTTTGAAACTCTCTGAAGAATTGTAAAAAAGACAAGGATCAGGTACAGAACGAGCAAAGACAACAGACAAAGGAAGCACATAAATCCTAAACAAGCACACAAGAACACTACCAGCCTCTACGGGGCCAGTATGGCTACAAGGAAAAATCACCGAGTCACCAACATCACAACCATCCACAAAACCCTCACCAACAACATCGGTAATACCATGCACATGCTCGGACCTACCTTTGGTTCTTTTCTAATTATGAACCACAAGCGACACTCATCTATGCTAGCCCGTGCATCAACAACAACCTGCTAGACAATAAACTGTAACACATCTTGAAAAAAGACGGGCAGAGATCACTACCTGAGAAACAAGGAGTCCTGGCAACACGTCACGGACAGTCACAGCAGCAGCTCACAACAACAAGTAACCTGAAGAACACGGCAATGGTGAACAATAACACGGTAAGAATCTTGCACACACCCGTGCCACTTCAGAACTATATGGGTATATCCTTTCAGGGAAAAAATAAAATGCATGTAACAAAAAAGATAAACATGTGTGATGCCAAACGGGAAGAGATCAATACCTGAGAAATAAGGAGTCCCAAGAATAACTCACGTAGCAACAGGTCACAAAGGCAAATGACCTGAAGCACACGGCAATGGTGAAAAACAACACGTTAAGAATCTTGAACACACCCGCACACCCATGTCACTTCAGAATTAGACAAGTTTCCTTTTGATTCCATCTGAAATAGGATAAATGATATTTTTAGATGGTACACTAACTGAGTGATGTTGCGTAAATCTTTTCAGGACACTCAGCCATGCGTCTCTGAGGACATTTGGCTGACAAGCTTCTTGTAGTTAAACTTAACACTGCTGAGGCACACACACGCCTTTTGCAGCTGAACCAAAGGTAGCAGCAAATATGAAGTGCTACTTCTGAATAACTGACTTGCGACCTATTACAGAAAGGCAAGCACCTGAACATATACATAAAAATGAGCTATATCCTTCCAGCTTTTTAGGTATACTTGACTCTTGTAATTGAATAACCAAAACTACTACCAGCTTGTGGACTAAAAGACCGAAAGTTTTTCATAGAGTTTCAAAAAAGCTGAGCTATCACCAGACACTATACAAAGAGGGAAAAAAACAGAAATACGAGTAGCATAATTTAGCTGTAAAAACAGTAACACTCCTTCATTTCACTGGAATGGTTGTGCAACCTGAACGTGTTTACATCACCAAATAAACAGGTTAATTTCCTCTAGGACTGATTAATTGCAGATGCTTATTCTGGTGACCTAAACAAATTAATATGCCCATATCTACGGGTAGGTCAATTCAAGTGGGTAGTAAGCAGTGGCAGTATCCAGTTACTAAAACAAATAAGCGTATGTATGTATGATAGCATCCTAATCGATTACCAGAAGGTACAGAAGCTACCTGATCTTAGTGGTAAGCGGCGCAACTCGCTATGTGCAGATCAACAATCTCCGACACGCATTATTTAAAGATATATGCACATTAAGTAAAAGTTTGTGCCGTAGACTGGTAGCTAATTGTGATATGGATATCCGGACCTGGTACTCTAGGACAGCCATTGATATGATATTTGGGTCTAAGGTTGTACCAGTAGTTTATTATAATCTTGTTATTAGGAGATAATAATGTAGCCAGGTCATGCTGTGGGCCATCTAGGGTTTTAATAGAGTCTGTTTGACTTGGGCCTGTCCAAGTCGAACTAGGTTAGGCCCAATAAGGGGGCCGGCCGGCCAGCTCTCCCTCTCATATAAGGAGATGGCACGGCTAGGGTTTAGGTAGACAAGTTAGACTAAAGATTAGGGTTTTCCCCATTGCGTGTGTTCACGTGTATCATCCCTCCGGGGGTACGGCGCTGCCGTTTATCTATTATATCCGCTGCGAAGGTTCTTGTGTTCATCAAGGATTATCTAGCTCTTGGTTTGAGGCGGTCGTTCATCGATCCGTTGCTTGCTGGATTCGTTCCCTCTTCTCCAGGCTGCGTTCAGCGCGTTGTTGGGAGGATTCTCTACCCCAGGTTCTCGCTGTGAAAGATCGGGCATCAACCGTAGGTGGATCGGCTGGGATCCACCGTATCAAATTGCATTTATACATCCCTCTGGTTTTGTTCTTAGTACTGTATTAAGCAAACAATGTTAGTATTTATTTTAGCATTTATACCCTCCATGGCTAAAGTTGCTTGGCCATATCAAAGTCCAAGTTCTAGGTGAGCACCTATTCATCTTTCTTGATTATTCATCTTCACGTGTCAAGCAAACTATGTGCAGATCAACAATGCTAAAATCAGCCTCCCGATTTTTCTTGATTATTCACCTTCAAGTATTAATCGGCTCTCATATGCTATGATGTTAGCATTTGTTCCACCTGAGAGAGGAAATGGAGCAACCAGGTAACAAGACACTAGCGAGCATGTTTACATCTAATCTGGAGGCTGACAGTTTTACAGTGTAATAATAACAGAAGCAAATAAAGTGCGTGTGTAATCTAAAGGCAGCTTCAACCACGGACAAACATATTAGCCGCTGTGTGCGAGACTGCAAGGTGCAGGGAAAAGCAGGACAGGGTGCGCTCACCACGGAAGCAATCAAGCAGCAGTCGCGGCGACCAGGCGCGGAAATCCTAGAAAGCGGACGACCTACGAAGATGGAAAAGATAGCACGGTAAGGTGCAAGCACACAGAAACGAGGCAGGAGCAAGCTCACGCGTGGATCTGCGAGCTGGCGTCAACCACCACCGATGGCACCGAAAAGATCCAAGGGAAAACAGGAGGAACACGAGGGGGGGGAATACGGGTAACTCTCAACCAAATCCATGGCAGGGCCTCACCTCAACCAAATCCATGGCAGAGCGACGCCATGGGGTAAGGCCGGGCTCCAGCGACGGCACAGAGCGCGCGGAGGAGGCAGAGGAAGGTGGATCTGCAGCGGAATGACGAGGTGGACGACGGCGGTGCGAAGAGGCGGGACGGCGGCGGAGCGATGAGGCGGACGGTGAAGACGAAGTGGAAGGGGCGAGGGAAAAGTGAGGGGAAAAGTGAGGAGGATGTGCTCTCCGAGGCGAGGGCGCGCGTGGGTGTAGTGGCTCGCACAGGGAGAGCTCCTCTCGTGGGCTAATGGCGCTCCGCCACCGAGCCGCCCGCATCGACCACCGAAGGAAAAGACGAAACAGCCCCGCTATCTACCCCGCGCGGAGGGGATATTTTCCGCGGCCGGTGCGAGGCGAGTGCAACTCCAAAACGAGCCAGAGCAACTGAGGCGCGGACCCGACAGTCCATGGGGCCCACATGCACCCAGACACGGGTAGACCACGGCCAGTCATTGTCTTTCTCAAGCGTCAGGGAGTGGAGGTAATAATCGCCCACGCGCACGGCACAACCAACCAGGACGTTCGCTCTGAGGCACAACACGTTCAACCGAAGCTAGTTTCACCCGCAGCGACCGACAGGCGGGTCCGCGTGATGCTCGGGCCCAGACGCAGCCTGATGCGGGTATCATATGGATGTTGCATGGTTTTCGCTAGCAGTGAGAATCAGCCCACCCAACCAGCAGCCTCTCTCTTAACGGACCAGATTGACCAGGATAGAAAATCCGACGGCTAAGAAGCAACATGCGCTGTGAGAGCCCCATGGGGTTGTGGCAATTATACCTTTAGATGGTTTGAGAGCTCTCGGAAGCTCAAGGTAACAAGAACTACACGTGTGCATTTTACTATTGGTACATATTCTGATTTTGTTGATTGTGATGTTGTACCTATGCAAGCTTGTTCTTTGTTACTTGGTAGACCTTGGCAATTTGATAGAGAATCTGTTCATAATGGTAAAACTAATCAGTATTCTCTTATGCATGATGGAAATAAAATTGGTCTCAAACCTATGACTCCTGAACAAATACTAAAAGATGATCTTGCTAGAGCTAGTAGAGTAAAAAACGAGGAGAAACATAAGAGTGAAAATCAGATTGTTGCTGCAGATTTTGTGCCACATAAGACTAATACTAAATCTGATTCGAACCATGCTACTGAAATTCGTTTGAAAAATTCTTGTTTACTTGCTAGCAAATCTGATATTGCTGAACTTGATGTGAACACTACTCAATGCTATGCTATTATTTGCAAAGAAGTTCTGTTTTCATTTGAGGATATGCCTCCTTCTTTGCCACCTGCGGTTGCTAACCTTTTGCAGGAATTCATTGATGTGTTCCCACAAGATGTTCCACCTGGACTACCACCTATTCGTGGGATCGAACACCAGATTGACTTGATTCCAGGAGCTTCGCTGCCCAACCGTGCGCCATATCGTACCAATCCTGAAGAGACCAAAGAGATTCAGCGACAAATTCAGGTTCTCCAAGATAAAGGTTATATTCGTGAGTCTCTTAGTCCATGTGTTGTTCCTATTATTTTGGTGCCTAAGAAAGATGGTTCTTCGCGCATGTGTACTGATTGTAGAGCTATTAATAATATTACCATTCGAAACCGTCATCCTATACCTCGTTTAGATGATATGCTTGATGAATTGAGTGGTTCTATTATGTTCTCTAAAGTTTATTTGCGCAGTGGTTACCACCAGATTCGTATGCAATTAGGAGATGAATGGAAAACAACGTTTAAAACTAAGTTCAGTTTATATGAGTGGTTAGTAATGCATTTTGGTTTAACTAATGCACCTAGTACTTTCATGAGACTGATTAACAAAGTTTTACGTGCTTTTATTGGACGTTTTGTGGTGGTATACTTTGATGATATTCTGATTTATAGCAAATCTTTGGAGGATCATTTGGATCATTTACGTGCTGTTTTCAATGCTTTACGTGATGCACGTTTGTATGGTAATCTTGATAAGTGCACCTTTTGCACCAATCGAGTTGCGTTTCTTGGCTATGTTGTTACTGCGCAGGGTATTGAAGTTGATCCAGCCAAGATTGAGGCAATTGAGAGTTGGCCGCAGCCCAAGACGGTCACACAAGTGAGGAGTTTTCTTGGCCTCGCTGGTTTCTATAGGCGCTTTGTGAAAGATTTTGGATCCATTGCTGCGCCGCTGAATGAGCTTACAAAGAAGGATGTGCCCTTTGTGTGGGGCGATGCACAATAAGAAGCCTTCATGCTATTGAAAGATAAGTTAACAAATGCTCCATTACTCCAACTTCCTGATTTCAATAAGACTTTTGAGCTTGAATGTGATGCTAGTGGAATTGGTTTGGGAGGTGTGTTATTACAAGAGGGCAAACCTGTTGCATACTTTAGTGAGAAATTGAGTGGGCCTAGTCTGAACTATTCTACTTATGATAAAGAATTATATGCGCTGGTTCGGACATTAGAAACTTGGCAACATTATTTATGGCCTAAAGAATTTGTTATACATTCTGATCATGAATCTTTGAAGCATATTCGTAGTCAAGCTAAGTTGAATCGTCGCCATGCAAAATGGGTTGAATTTATTGAGTCTTTTCCTTATGTTATCAAACACAAAAAGGGTAAAGATAATGTTATTGCTGATGCTTTGTCGCGTTATACTATGCTATCTCAACTTGACTTCAAGATTTTTTTGAAACTATAAAGGAAGAATATTTGCATGATGCTGATTTTAAAGATGTGTTGCTGAATTGTAGAGATGGTAGAACATGGAACAAATTCGTCCTCAGTGATGGATTTGTGTTCCGTGCTAACAAGGTATGCATCCCAGATGGTTATGTTCGTCTTTTGTTGTTGCAGGAGGCGCATGGAGGAGGACTGATGGGTCACTTTTGTGTCAAGAAGACGGAGGATGTCCTTGCTGCACACTTCTTTTGGCCACGTATGCGTCGAGATGTTGAGAGATTTGTGGCACGCTGCACTACATGTAAATAAACGGAGATTCGATGTTTGGAAACAAGGCCTAGGGATCATACTTTCACTAGTGGACACTCTCAACATTGATCACATAATAAAACCACTCTACACTCTCTTGTTGGATGACAAACACCATTAATTGTGTAGGGCTACAAGAGCACCTCAATGCCGGAGTTAACAAGCTCCACAACATTCGATGTTCATATTTAAATAACCTTAGAGTGCATGATAGACCAACGCAATTATACCGAGTACTAACATAGCATGCACACTGTCAACATCAGCTATGAAAGGGGGAATAGATCACATCAATACTATCATAGTAATAGTTAACTTCATAATCTACAAGAGATCACAATCATAACCTACACCAAGTACTTCATGATGCACACACTGTCATAATTACATCATGGAGGAGGAATAGACTACTTTAATAACATCACCAGAGTAACACAACTAGATCACAAAGAGAGAGATGAACCACATAGCTACAGTAGAGCCCTCGGGAGAATTACTCCCTCCTCATCATGGAGACAGCGATGGCGGTGAAGATGGCGGTGGAGATGGCTTCGGAAATTCCCCGTCCGGCGGTGCGAAGAGACTGTCCCCGGGTGGAGTTTCGCGAGGCGACGGCTCGGAAGGTTTTCGGGTGTTTCGTCAATCGGTGTCGATGTTTTAGGTCGGGAGGCATCTTATAGGCGAAGAGGCGGAGTCGGAGGGGCCACGGGGCCTCCCCACACTAGGGGCGCCCCTTGGCCGCGCCCCACCACGTGTGGGGCCCCCGGGGCACCCCTCTGGTCCCCCTCTGACTTTCTGGAAGGTTCGGGAAAAATAAGATGTTGGGTCTTCGTTTCGTTCCGAGAATATTGCCGAACAGCCTTTAAACCAAAAACAAAACGAACGGCACTTGCATCTTGTTAATAGGTTAGTTGAAAATACATCAAAACGATATAAAGTGTGAACAAAACATGTAGGTATTGTCATAAAACTAGCATGGAACATAAGAAATTATGGATACGTTTGAGACGTATCAAGCATCCCCAAGCTTAGTTCCTACTCGCCCTCGAGTAGGTAAACGATAACAATGATAATTTCTTAAGTGACATGCTACCAACATAATCTTGATCAACATTATTGTAAAGCTATGAGATGAATGCAGCGATTCAAAGCAATGATGAAGACAATGAATAAACAACTGAATCATATAGCAAAGACTTTTCATGAATAGTACTTTCAAGACAAGCATCAATAAGTCTTGCATAACAGTTAACTCATAAGCAATAAATTCTTAGTAGAAGGCATTGAAGCAACACAAAGGATGATTAAGTTTCAGCAATTGCTTTCAACTTGTAACATGTATACCTCATGGATAGTTGTCAACACAAAGTAATATAACAAGTGCAATAAGTAAACATGTAAGAATCAATGCACACAGTTTACACAAGTGTTTGCTTCTAAGATAGAAAGAAGTAGGTAAACTGACTCAACAATAAAGTAAAAGAATGGCCCTTCGCAGAGGGAAGCATGGATTACTATTTTTGTGCTAGAGCTTTTCATTTTGAAAACAAGAAATAGTTTTGTCAACGGTAGTAATAAATCATATGTGTTATGTATAAGATATCCTATAAGTTGCAAGCCTCATGCATAGTATACTAATAGTGCCTGCACCTTGTCCTAACTAGCTTGCATTAACATGGATTATCATTGCATAACATATGTTTCAACCAAGTGCCACAAAGGGGTACCTCTATGCCGCCTGTACAAGGGTCTAAGGAGAAGGTTCGCATTGGATTTCTCGCTTTTGATCATTCTCAACTTAGACACCCATACCGGGACAACATAGACAACAAATAATGGACTCCTCTTTTAATGCTTAAGCATTCAACAACAGGTAATATTCTCATAAGAGATTGAGGTTTTGTGTCCAAACTGAAACTTCCACCATGATTCATGGCTTTAGTTAGCGGCCCAATGTTCTTCTCTAACAATATGCATACTCAAACCATTTGATCATGAAAATCTCCCTTACTTCAGACAAGACGAACATGCATAGCAACTCACATGATATTCAACAAAGGTAAAAGTTGATGGCGTCCCCGAAACATGGTTACCGCACAACAAGCAACTTATTAAGAAATAAGACACATAGCAACATATTCAATACCACAATAGTTTTTAAGCTATTTTTCCCATGAGCTATGTATTGTAAAGGCAAAGAATAGAATTTTAAAGGTAGCACTCAAGCAATTTACTTTGGAATGGCAGAAAAATACCATGTAGTAGGTAGGTATGGTGGACACAAATGGCATAGGTGTTGGCTCAAGGTTTTGGATGCACGAGAAGTATTTCCTCTCAGTAGAAGGCTAGCTAAAGGTTGTTTGAAGCAAACACAAGTATGAACCGGTACAACAAAACTTACATAAGAACATATTGCAACCATTATAAGACTCTACACTGTCTTCCTTGTTGTTCAAACACTTCACGGAAAATATCTAGACTTTAGAGAGACCAATCATGCAAACCAAATTTTAACAAGCTCTATGTAGTTCTTCATTAATAGGTGCAAAGTACATGATGCAAGAGCTTAAACATGATCTATATGAGCACAACAATTGCCAAGTATCAAATTATTCAAGACATAATACCAATTACCACATGTAGCATTTCCCGTTTCCAACCATACAATTAACGAAGAAGTTTCAACCTTCGCCATGAACATTAAAAGCTAAGAACACATGTGTTCATATGAACCAGCGGAGCGTGTCTCTCTCCCACACAAGGATGAACTTATTCAAACAAAACAAAAACAAACAGACGCTCCAAGTAAAGTGCATAAGATGTGACAGAATAAAAATATAGTTTCAAGAGAAGAAACCTGATAAATTGTCAATGAAGAAGGGGATGCCTTGGGCATCCCCAAGCTTAGATGCTTGAGTCTTCTTGAAATATGCAGGGATGAACCACGGGGGCATCCCCAAGCTTAGACTTTTCACTCTTCGTCCTCTCTTGACCCTTGAAAACTTCCTCCACACCAAACTCAAAACAATCTCATTAGAGGGTTAGTGCATAATCAAAAATTCACATTTTCAGAGGTGACACAATCATTCTTAACACATTTCCCAAAGCTACTGGAAGTTAATGAACAAAGAAATCCATCAAACATAGCAAAAGAGGCAATGCGAAATAAAAGACAGAATCTGTCAAAACAGAAACAGAAAAGAAATTTTCCAGAGGCACTTAACTTGCTCAGATGAAAAAGATCACATTGAATGAAAGTTGCGTACATATCTGAGGATCACGCACGTAAATTGGCAGATTTTTCTGAGTTACCTACAGAGAACCCTGCCCAAATTCGTGACAGACAGAAATCTGTTTCTGCGCAGTAATCCAAATCTAGTATCAACTCTACTATCAAAGACTTTACTTGGCACAACAATGCAATAAAATAAGATAAGGAGAGGTTGCTACAGTAGTAACAACTTCCAAGACTCAAATATAAAACAAAAGTATTGTAGTAAAATAAACACATGGGTTATCTCCCAAGAAGTGCTTTCTTTATAGCCATTAAGATGGGCTCGGTAATTTTAATGATGCACTCGCAAGAAATAAGAGTTGAAGCAAAAGAGAGCATCAAGAAGCAAATTCAAAACACAATTAAGCCTAACCCACTTCCTATGAAAAGGAATCTTGTACACAAATAAATTCAAGAAGAACAAAGTGACAAGCATAGGAAGGCAACACAAGCGCAACTTCAAAATTCTCAACATAGAGAGGGAAACTTAATATTATTAAGATGCATATAACCATGTTTCCCTCTCTCATAATAACTTTCAGTAGCATCATTGATGAAATCCACAATATAACCATCACTTAAAACATTCTTATCATGGTTCATATGCATAAAAGTATCATTAATTTTGGCATAAGAAGAATTCTTCTCATTAATAGTAATTGGAGAAAGATCATTATCAAGAATTTGAACATGGTAAACAAGTTGCATACTAAGGGAATTGTTTTTGGCAACCCAATCATAACTATGACAAGTTTCATAAGGATAGTTATAACCTATATCATAGCATTCTTTATAATAATCATCAAAGATTGGAGGCACAGTGTCATCATAAGAAATAGAATAGTTATCTTTCACAATATGTTCATCTGTGACCATACCATCATCGTTACTAGAAGGAGATGTATCAAACATATAATGATCAGTAGCAAAAGGATTTTCAAACACCTCATCCCCAAGCTTAGAGCTTTCTATATCATTATGGGAGGAAGCATGGATAGTACTGATACTATGGCAATTATTAACATCATCATTTTCAGAATTAGTTTCCCAGAGATTTGCAATATCAAAAGTAGTGTGCTCTTTCAAATCATGATCACTAATGTAGGTAAAGGGCATAGGAAGATCATTGTACTCAGATTCATTATCATAATAATCATCGGGAGCAACATACTTACGGTTACCTATCGTTATCTCATACACGCGGGGATATGCCGTTACCTCTTTCTTTTTATTCCCCTTCTTCTTCTTCTTCTTCTTCTTCTTCTTCTTCTTCGTTCCCTTCTTCTTCTTCTTCTTCTTCTTCTTCTTCTTCTTCTCATTCTCCTCGTTCCTTTCTTTAGGAGAGAGAGGATTGATGAGAGGCTTCTCCACATAACCTGTTTTATTTCCCGAAACAATAGAAGAAACTTGGGAGGATTCCTCCTTTTCATTAATGAGTTCAAAACACACAGCGGTCCTATCATATTTTGGCAAAGTGTCATCTTCTAAAATATTTTGTATGTAAGTATTTGTATGGCAATTATCAATGCAATAAGAAAAACGCCCATGAAGGACATCATCAATATCAAGATCACTCATATGTAACAAAGAGAATTTTCTTGATAACTCTTCACACCACAAAAATAAAGTAAGTTCATCATGCTGATTAGGAGTAATTTCATCATTACAATACAAATTTGCAGCACTCATGGGGTGCGAATTATCATTGGAGGAGCATTGAAAATTAAAATGACCCGCTCTATGGCAAAGTTCACAAATAAAAGGATAGAGGGCACAAACTTTTTTACCAAGATCATCTAGAGCCCTAGACCACTTTCTAGTTTTTTCATTCATATGGTGGATACAATATTCATCTTCGATTTGATTAATTCCACAAGGTCTATGCATTCCACAAAAATTAACATGCTTATAGGAAATAGCATTCTTAGGAGTTTGAGCATGTTTATTGCAATCATTAACAACAATTTCATCTTTCATACAAGCCTCTTTAAAAGGTTCATGATACTTATCAAAATTCTTCCTAGGCAATTCAAAATGAGAGGCAAAAGCTTTATAAAGATTTGCAGCAACTTGAGAGTCAAGACCATAGGTAGCACTCATATTTCGAAATTCACCAGTATCCATAAAAGTTTCAATGCATTCATAATCATAATTTATACTTGACTCTCTACCTTTGTCGTTTTCCCAATCTTCAGCGTTCTCCTCAATCCGATCAAGAAGGTCCCTTTTAAAATCTTCTTTATTGCGTGTAAATGATCCAGAACAAGAAGTATCCAGCAAAGTCTTATCTTGAAAAGACAGTCTTGCATAGAAATTATCAATAATAATATTACCAGGAAGCTCATGAATGGGGCATTTGAGCATTAAAGACTTCAATCTCCCCCATGCTTGGGCAATACTCTCTCCATCATGAGGCCAGAAATTATATATGCGGTTCCGATCTTTGTGAATTTCACTTGGAGGATAGAATTTAGAATAAAATAGAGGCACAATATCCTTCCAATCAAGAGAACGCCCATCCTTCAGCAGTTTATACCAATGCGCCGCTTTACCAGACAACGATATAGAGAATAATTTCTTCTTCACTTCATCCATAGAGATACCTGCACACTTGAATAACCCGCATAATTCATGCAAAAACAGTAAATGATCTCCAGGATGGACAGTTCCATCCCCTTCATAGCGGTTATCCATAACACGTTCAATAATTCTCATAGGTATTTTATATGGAATACTTTCAGTAGGTGGTTTTAAAATATCACAAGCATCATTAGAGTTATCGCATATGGGAGATAAAGTATTATCAGAGCAAATTTTCTCCCCTAAAGATGGGAAGCTAAAAATATCACAAAAACTAGCTTCCCCAAGCTTAGACTTCTCCATAGCATTAGTAGTAAGGATTTCTATTTTCGTGCCCTCGGGTCGTTAGTTGTACTCAGTTTTCCCCAGCCCCTTAGTTTTTCCTCAGTTTTCCCCAACCTATGTCTGAAACCCGCAGAAGGAGCTCGGACGGAAGGAATCCGTTTATTTGGACGTTCTGTGCTGGCGTGTTGCGCCGCGTCGTCTGTGGGGCCGCGTCGTGTGGGGCCGCGTCGCGTGGGGCCGCGTCGCGTGGGGCTGGTAGAAAGGGACCGCGTGGGACAGGACGAGAAGCGTTTGGTTGCACGTGAGCAGGAGCTGGGTTTTGTCTCTCTCGGCCCAAATTGGCATTTTTAAGAGCACCTTTTCCCCTCTTTCTCTCTCTGTCTTTTTCACCAAATTAGTATCAAATCTAGAGAAGCTTCTATTTCTGTCTTTCTTCAATATGGCAGCAAATCTAGTAGCAAATCTCTGGGGTTATTTATGCCTTTTGGCCCTCATTTTTTGTCCAATATGGCAGCAAATCTAGTAGCAAATGTAGAAGCTAGTATATGATAAATTGACAACTGCATAATCAGAAAACTAAGTATAATACATAGGGAAACTGCATACAGCAGCCAAAAGCAGCCAATAACGTTGTAATATACAAGACGCACGCAATGTATGGACAACAAGAAGATTAGGATGAATGAATTTGTTCTTCATTCCTCCTCATATATTTCGTCGTTGCTCCAATCGTGCATTACCCGAAGGAAATATTCATTGAACTCCCTCCGTCTGCAGTGTGCGGCCAATACATCCTCCAAACGGTATGGCTTGTGTTCATTTCTCATACCGTAGTTTCCTATTCTATCCACACGTTCTGCCCACTCATCCCAGGCCTTTGTATCATGAGAGTACTCTCTGATATAACCCAAATCCGTGTAGTAGATGCAGCCAGGTCGAAGTGTCGGGTACACTCTGGTGTCGACGGAGATACACCGGATATAATTCACGAAGAAGGCATTACTGCCAATGTTACTGACCGGATGGAGAGAGCGGCTCTGAGTGTCCACACGGTACACCAATGGTCTGCCCGCCAAAGCCACGCTGACCAACAACACAAGCAGCAGATCACCATCCGACTTCACGAGGTAGAACTTCTGATGTCCAAGTTCTGGAAATGAAATTAGTGTCTCCATCTTGACAGTGCTCGCGCTGCTGCAACTGTACATTGGTGCACACTATTCTTCCGTGCTCTAAATTGTCCACAGCTAGTGCATACAGTTCACCATTGAACGGTGTAATGCAACACAGACAATGGTTCTTGATCGAAAATCTGTTTTCCCAATCTTTATCTATATCCTTAGTTGGAGTGCTCTCATCGACCCAACCAATTTCCGACGGGTAATGTGCGGTAACGAAGACCATAGTCGGGGATTTGATCACAGCGACTGATTTCAGGAAAACAGATGGCATCTGCGCCTCAAACATAGTGTTCGATTTCTTTGTGAGTGGGTTCAGAAGCCGTATCTTGTGCGGCGGGTTCTTCTGGGCAAGCACGATGACGCCACGGCAAAATCCGACGAAGTAGTATCTGGGCAAGCACGATAACATTCAGCACTAAGATGTTTAAGATTGAAAATAAAGAGGTAGATATGGAGGAAGTTGAACCTTGTATGAACTTCCGATAGATCTATGGTGACGTAGCGTGATGTGCCGAGTTGGAGGAAGGTGAACTCAGCGACGTGTGGAAGGGCGTGGTGTAGCATGATCCATTCGTCCAGGTGCACGTCGGGCTCAGGCAAACCTGAGCGCCAATTTCTACAGACTTGCCTCATGGCAGAGTAGGTGTCGGCGTACTCCTCGTTCGCCAGCAAGCATTCGCCGATCTTGTGAAGTGGTCCATCAGCCGAGAGAGAGGCCCAGTTCACGGAGGAGCCGCGCTTGGATGCGCCGCCCTCGGAAGCGCTCGGCGGCGGCTGGCTCGGCGGCGACGGGCTCGGCGGCGACGGCTCGGCGGCGACGGGCGGAGGCGACGGGCTCGGAGGCGATGGGCTCGGAGGCGACGGCCGCCGGCGCATTCTTCTTCTCCATCGTCGGCAGGGTAGCGTGCGTACGGCGGTTGGGGTTTTTTCGATTTGGAGAAGTTGATGGGACGTGAGAGGGGTGGTTTCGTGCGTGAGCGAGAATGAGACGACTGTGTGCAGAGGGAGGGAGGAGGGGCTTACGCGTCCTAAATGCGACCCGCGTCCTACGCGTCCACTATTTGCACGTCTGCACCGCGACACGCGTCAACAATGGCACGTCTTCCACTTCTGCACCGCAACACGCGTCCTCGAGTCTAACCCTGGAAATTTAGATATACTCAGGTATACCCTCGAGTCATATACTAGCATTTTTTGTGTGCTCAGTTTTTCCTCGAGTGCTAATACTGGCTAGTGCAATATACTCAGTTTTACCCTCAAGTGGCTGGTCAACAGAGAGTCAACAAATGGGATTAACTAGTTAAATGAGTTATTTAATGTGCAAAAAAATCCGAAAAAGAGTGGCACTTACTCATGGAGTCTTTACCACAAATTGCCACTTCTCAAACCATAGATAAATCATAGATAAATCAAGTTTCACCACAAATTGCCACTTCTCAAATCACCTAGTAGCTATGAAGGTGCATGGTTTTCCATAATAAGCCCTACCCAAAACAGCTTTCCCCAAAACATACTTTGTCTAAATGAGGCCACAATTCTCACACTGATGTATATTGGTATTGCAAATAGTTTGAGGTAGGCCAAGATGGGTTTCATTGTACAAAACACGCATTTTCCATTTTTTAAATCTCATATTTGAATCCCTTAGTCTGTTTACTACTCACTTGCCCTTGGTTTCTTGATACTACTCAGTTTTGCCCTCTCCCTTCACAAACTCTCACAGACGCCCAACATTGCCCTGATTGGTCTAGCCCATGTCACGCGGATCTTCCGCCGACCGTTGATCGTATGATCTAACGGGCAGGATAACCCCTATCTCTCTCTCTGGTCGGGGCCACCACCCTCTCTCTCTCTGTCGTCGGTTAGCTTCCACACTCTATGTATGCGAAAGGGCGGTTACCTAGTACGCTAAAGTTTGGTTTTCTGCATTATTTTTCACGAGCTAAATTATAAACTCTTTTTAGGCATTACTTTTCACGCAAAAAATGATAAACCATCACCGATTTGTTGTAGCCATTACTTTTCACGCAAAAAATGATACACCATCACCCATTTCTTGTAGCCATTACTTTTCACGCAAAAAATGATAACCATCACCGATTTTGTTGTAGCCATTACTTTTCACGCAAAAAATGATACACCATCACCCATTTCTTGTAGCCATTACTTTCAACGCAAAAAACGATAAACCATCACCGATTTTGTTGTAGCCATTACTTATCACGCAAAAATATGATACACCATCACCCATTTCTTGGACCCATTACTTTCCACGCAAAAAACGATAAACCATCACCGATTTTGTTGTATCCATTACTTATCACGCAAAAAATGATACACCATCACCCAATTCTTGTACCCATTACCTTCCACGCAAAAAACGATAAACCATCACCGATTTTGTTGTAGCCATTACTTTTCACGCAAAAAATGATACACCATCACCCATTTCTTGTACCCATTACTTTTCACGCAAAAAACGATAAACCATCACCGATTTCTTGTAGCCATTACTTTTCTTTTAGGCATTACTTTTCACGGTAAAATGATAAACTAGTCAACATAGTCCGCATTACTTTTTTTGTTGAGATATATACCCCCACAACGGTCGTCTCCTCCTTAATTTATTGTGTATAAACCCCCACAACGGTCATCTCCTCCTTATTTTATTGTGTAAACCCCTACAACGGTCATCTCTCCCTTATAAACACCCACACGGCCATCCCTTGTGTCAATAGGTTCTGCCTCTCTCTTCTTCGTTCACATACACTTTATCCATTGCCATGGCTTCCACGTCTCGGACGCGGACCGGAAGGGGAAGGGGAAGGGGAAGGGGAAGGGGAAGGGGAAGTGGATCATCATCATTGCCACCACCACCGTCAACACTGCCATTGATCATAGAGGAGTTCTTCATCGTCGTCTATGAAGACCCTTTGGTCAAGAAGGTACGTACGCGTTCCCACATATATGATGCATGTGATTAATTATGGGCATGTTCTAAAAAACCTTTAATTTCAAGGGTTCCCTAATTTCAAACGATCGGCGCTCGATCTCTTTGCAGGAACTCCCAAAAAAATTTGCGGACTATCTTGACGGCAAGGAGCCAGCTAAGGTGTATCTGCGAGCAGCTGACTGCGGTCCTCGTCTCTGGACCGTGGAGGTCCTATTTGACGGACAAGGCCGGATGTACCTCGACAAGGGCTGGGAGAAATTCGCCATCGCGCACGGTGTGGATTTCGGCTGGTTCGTACACTTCAAATATGAAGGCGATGATGTGCTCACAGTGAAGGTGTTCGACGGAACAATGTGCAGGAGGTACTACTACTCAGACGACGAAGATACTGATGATGAAAGCGACGACGACGTGAAGCCATGCATCCATCCCCTTTAGATAATTAAGGGGATCATGACCAAGAATATATATGTAGCTTCATATGCATCGATTTAGAGATCTAGCTATTTTCTATATATTATGCATGTAAAAAATAATATCGCATTTCCACTATTATTCGAGCACCACATCCTCCAAACGATGCCGATGCCGATATCGGCATGGTCAGAACGGCTATGCTCGCCGCCACTGCTAGGTCAACGCCGGGATGCACAATGTTTAGCATAAGAGTCACTTTAGATTAAGCTGCGAAAATAGTCACCTGCCATGGGCTGAGGCGGCCCCTACAGAGCGGCTCTATATTATATTCTCTAAATAAAATAGACGACCACAGCGGTCATTGACTGCGGAGGCCCCACAGAGCGGCAACATATAATTTTCTATAAATAAATAGACGACCCACTGGTCATTGGCTGCGGCAGCCCCATAGAGCGGCCCCATTTGTCATTGGCAGCACCGCGTATACAATCGGAAATAAAACGGCCCACCGTCAGCGGTAGATGGATCCACCCGTCAGCACGAGACGGTCAGGAGGAACTGACCTCACGGTAACGGTAAGGCCTCTGACCTGACGGCAACCCGCGTCTTCGATGGGTTTCAAACTAGAGGGAGGGGAAAACTGAGGAAAAACTAACGAGCTGGGGAAAACTGAGTACAACTAACGAAGCAGGGGCACGAAAATAGAAATCCCTAGTAGTAATTGCATTCATACTAATAACATCGCTACTAGCATGCAAATAAGGTTCCATAGGTTTTTAAATTTTCGCATCAAACAATTCTAAATTAGGAAAAAGATTAAAAAGCTCACCAAATTTTTTGTTGTTTTCCATTATGCCTAACTAGTGTAAAACAAGAGACAAAAAGATGCAATTGCAGGATCTAAAGGAAATAGCTTCGAGCACTCACACACCGGCAACAGTGCTAGGAAATAGCTTCGGGGGAGAATTACTCCCTCCTCATCATGGAGACAGCGATGGCGGTGAAGATGGCGGTGGAGATGGCTTCCGGGGCAATTCTCCATCCGGCAGGGTGCCGGAACAGAGACTTCTGTCCCCCGAATTGGAGTTTCGCGATGGCGGCGGCTCTGGCAGGTTTTCGGGTGTTTCGTCAATCGGTGTCGATGTTTTAGGTCAGGAGGCATCTTATAGGCGAAGAGGCGGAGTCGGTGGGGCCACGGGGCCTCCCCACACTAGGGGGCGCGCCCCCCTTGGGCCGCGCCGCCACCACGTGTGGGGCCCCAGGGCACCCCTCTGGTCCCCCTCTGACTTTCTGGAAGGTTCCGGGAAAAATAAGATGTTGGGTCTTCGTTTCGTCGAATTCCGAGAATATTGCCCGAACAGCCTTTCTGGAACCAAAAACAACAACTGGCACTTCGGCATCTTGTTAATAGGTTATTTCCGGAAAATGCATCAAAACGATATAAAGTGTGAACAAAACATGTAGGTATTGTCATAAAACTAGCATGGAACATAAGAAATTATGGATACGTTTGAGACGTATCAGCGACGTCATTCAAGAAAGCTCGAGTGGTATAACAAAAATATAGTGACCAGAAAACTTCGAGTTGTAAAAAGGTGCATGGTCAAAAAGAGAAACTTCGAGGGCTACTCTTATCAGAAGTATTGTTTATACTTCTGATAAGAGGATGAGGCGAAAGAAAAAAGTCCAGGGTTGACCAAAGTAGAAAATGTTAAGCCTACAGCCAAGTGCAAACACTCGGCTGTAGCCTCGCGGGGCTACTCCCATCGGGAGCGCTGGTCGCGCACCCGATGAAATATGAGGAAAAAGAAAGAAGATAATGACAAGACAATATAGAGTTGCAGACGAAGTATTTTTATCATACATGATGCGGGCTAAGCCCGAGGGTGTTCCCAATCTTCACGGTTTGACCCGGGTGAGTGTGATTGCGGAGGGGGATTCGCGGGGAAGTGGATGAACGCGAAGAACTCGATACAAACACACGCACACACACAAATCGATTATCCTCGTTGGCCCGAACCACCAACCGATAGAATTGCAAGACAAAGACCAAAGGTAGAATCTCTTGCAAAAGATCGACAAATCCAAATAGAATTCCCAAAGAGTAAAAGACCAACTAAGAATAGAGTTGCAAAGCAAGAGATTCTCAATTGATGGAATTACTAGAATGGAAAAAGATCCGGATAAGGAGGGATACAATAGATGGGTAATCTAAGGTGGGGGTTTCCCAAATCCACAAAGGGATAATAGAGGCATAAGCCAATTCATCTAAACATCATCTCTCCCTCATGAAGGTGGGGGTAGGTGTCTATTTATAGGAAAGGGGATGAAGGGGTAAGTTACAAGCCAAAGTGGGCTGAGATCTGGCTGAGGTTCGTTGGGGCGGAAGTTCCGGCCGTCCTGGGCGGAAGTTCCGGTCCTGGGCGGAAGTTCCGGCCATCAGGGGCGGAAGTTCCGGCCGCAGCTCTTCAGCATGAGCATCTTCAGTCTTGGATGGAATCGGGCGGAAGTTCCGGCTGTGTCGGGCGGAAGTTCCGGCCTGGAGCGTCCAGCGCTTCTTCCTCATACTCTTCCATGCTTCCGTGACATCGGCCTTGCGTCCTCGGGTCTCCATGTCATCCTCTCTTCTCTCCGTACCTGTCGTCGAGTTCCTATCATCAAGATATGTCGGGTATGAAGTAGTATATCGTTCCACATAGGCGATTGTAGGCACGCATAAAGGAGAAGATTCACCTTTGCGTGTCGTCTTGGCGATGAAGCATATGATGCGGTGAAGACCGAAGGTCGGGCTACATCATCTCGCCTCACTTGAAAAAGAGTTGTCCTCGACGACAAATCTTCATGAATGTGTAGAGGAGGTAGATGATACCAATGCTTGAATGTCGCTTCACTTGTCAAGAGCCCTATCAATAGCACAAGAAAAGCCAAACAACACTCAAAGCATAGCCAATGTTCCACGGGTTTAGCAAGAGAGCGCAAGTAGAAGGAGGTCACCTTTGCATAATGTTGGTGTGCTCTCATCGATAGATCTTGGGTCGTCGAAGTATGTGGGCGGAACCACTCATTGACGCTCATCTACAAGTCACATGTACTTGAATTATGCTCTCAAGAGCTCTCTTTGTCAACTCGTGCTCAATCGAGGTTGACATTGGCATTCTTGTACCTACACACACAATAGGCAAAGCAAAGAACGTGTGTGCATGGTATATGAACACATCATCCATCATGATGGTCCATTTCTTTTGCACATCACCATTAGCATTAAGCAATTTATCATAATATATGTGGTGAATATGCGGAGTAAACACATGAACATGCTCATCATGGACATATGCAAAGTCTCCAAAATTTGAGAGAGCTATGGGGGCAATCTCATTCACAAGCATATTAACATTGTTGCAAACCAAGCATTGGAAAGAGAAAGTGTTCAACATTTTGGTTGCATTAATGGGAGAGTATTGCAAGCATTTTTCACAAAACATGTTCAAAGTATTATCATTGTTGTCGACAAACCTAGGGAAAGAGCAATTGTTCGGCAAGGTTGTCACAACACAAGCATCATCATCATCATTGCAAGCAACACATGGGAAAGAGAAATTGTTCAACAAGTTGCATGCAATGGGAGTTATATGGAAACGCTCATAACATGGCATGATCATATTGTCACAAGCAAGCATATGCACATGATCAACAATGTTATCAAGCAAAGCATCACTTGGAGGAATGAACGAAGCATATGACATAGCAATTGTATCATCAAGATCATGCATGCACTCATAAGTCATCATGTCCACTAGTGGGATCATGGTATCATCAACACCTATATTGTTACCTTTGTAGTCCGACTCATTTGAGGTAGGTGTTGTGGAAGTGGTAGGCTCCATGTGGCCTCCATGTACATCTTCAAGCAAGCATGGTGTGATAGCATCATCTTCATGCACCATGTACATCTTCTTTTCCGTGATCGACGTTTCGTCATCCATGGAACCTAATGAGACACAAGGAAACACACTAGAGGTAGAGGGAAAGTTGTTAGAATTCAAAATGGCCTCACATGACCTATCAACTACTACTCTCATCTCACTCGGTGTATCACTCATATCCTCAAGGTGGAGGCACTCAAGCTCATGTATAGTGGATTCGCTCATCTCACCTATAGTGGAGTCGCTCATCTCACATATAGTGGAGTCGCTCATCTCACATATAGTGGAGTCCCTCATCTCCATGGCAATGGCGTCGTCGATGTCCGAGCAACCTAGCAAAGAGGAAGACAACACAAGAGGAGTAGAGGTTAATGTGTTAGAAATCAAAGCGTCCTCACTCAACTCATGTGGTGTGTCACTCTTGCTCTCAAGGTGTTTGAAGTAGGATTTGCACTCGGCTTTATCTTGGGTGGTCATCTTGGATATTTGAGCATCTAAGTTGGCAAAGTAGGCTCTCATCTCGGCTTGTTCTTGTGGTGTCATTTTGGGTGGCTCTCAAGGTGTATGTATGGTGGAAAGAGAACTACCAAAAGGTCAAAACTAGCAACAAAATCGAGAAAATGGTTCAAGTTAGAGAATAACCGATATGTACTCACACACACACTCAAAGCACACACAATTAAAAGGCTAAGAACTCTATATGGTGGTAGGTGAGGAAGTGGATAGCAAACGAAAAGAACCAAAGAAAATGTCTATTGTCAAATGTGGGTAAGATCCAAAGTCAAATGTCAAAAGCGGTGATCTATGTCAAGGAAACACGGAAACACACACAAGGAAGAACAATGGGGTTAGCGCGACCAAGGAAGTGAGCAAGTAACAAAGATGGTCCTAACGAAGACTATTAGCTCGGTGTCGCGCCAACACAAGAGAGACCGTAGCTCGGTTGCATATGAGAGAAGCAACAAGATTTGCACAAATGCCACTCTTCTCTTTTCTCTTTTAGTGCTTACAAGCTTTGCACTCTTTTGTATCGGTGGACACACACTCTTTTTCTATTTCTTTTTCTTTACTCTTTTTTTTCTATGCTTAGAAGCTTTTTTTTCTCTATGTATATGTCACACTTTTCTTCTTTTGTGTATCTTTCTCACCGAGCTTGCTTCGGAGCTTTGCTCAACACAACGCACACACACACCCTCTCACGGTCGTGACACTTGTGCAATGCTTCGCAACACTCGGAAAGCCACTCTCAATGGGATAGGTACACAAAGAAAGAAATGGGGCTACAAGGGGGGCAAGTTATACCTATTGATGTTAGGCGGTGTCAAGCACACAAACTTGCGATGATCGAAGGGGTGTCGATGATGGTGTCGAAATTGCGCCGGAATCCGGGGTGCCAAAGGTGTCGTCGCGGTGTTGGTGTTGGCGCGGAAGCGAAATAGACAACCAATGCACTCCAAATCGAAAAGTCAATGCCCGAAAAGTTGGGTCAAAACGAGCGGTCAGGGCTCCAAAAATTGTCAAAAATTAGACGTGGACTATTTGGAGTAGTTGGAGAATGTTGTTAAAGTTTGGAGTCAAACGGGCTCCGGAAAGTTGTCAAAATTTGGGGCAAAAAGAGGAGTAAAATGGACTCGGGAAAATTGTCAAAATTTGGAGTCAAGATGGTGGAATTATGGTCAAAATTTGAAGTCAAACGGGTTCCGAAAAGTTGTCAAAAGTTGGGTCAAAGTTGGGGGTCAAAAGTTGCTGAAAACTGGATTAAAATCTGCGCCGGGCGGAACTTGCGATCAAGTTCCGGTCAACTTCCGGAAATGCGATATACGTATCCAGGGGTTACTGCGAGGCAAAACTTGTATTTTCGGAACTTTGGCGGAAGTTGGGCGGAAGTTCCGGGGCACCGGAAGTACCGCTCGATTTGGCTGGAACTTCCGGTCTGGGATTTTCCTGCGATCTGTAGCGAACCAAGGGAGTTGGCGATGGAATTTCTTGCGCGGATTGGGGCGCTGCGCGGTGGGGGAAAAGAGGAATTGGCCTCTTTGTTTGCGCGGCCTTGAGCAGCACGTGTGTGGCCTGGGGCCGGCGGATGGGCCAAGCAGGCCTGGTGGTCAGCGCTGTTGCTGCTTAGTGAAGGCGCGCGGGCGGATGTGGGCCTGCTGCGGTCGTTGCGGGAACGGACGAGCGGAAGTGGTGCTTGGCGCGCGAGGCCAGGAGGTGGAGCGAGCGGGTCGTGGTTGAGCGGCTCGAGCGGGAGGTGGCCGCGCGCGACGTGGAGGCGGGGCGGCCGGTTTTTGCGGCGATTGGGTCTGGTGGCGTGGGCGTCGCGCGAGGTGGGCCGGAGTGCGTGCGGCTAGCGGCGTGTTGGTGGCCTGGGCGGAGCGGAAGCTGCGGGGCTTGCGCAGGTGTAAGGGCTCGTTTGGTTGTTGGGGGTCAACATCCCTGGGCAGCAAATCCCCACGGGGGATTTTAACGTGCACACGCGGATCCTCTCCCGCAGAGGAAAAGCAGCTTCTGCTATTTGGACGCGAAGAGGAAGGGAAGGGAAAGGAAATACGCAGAATTCGGATAGGGGAGAAGTCGTGGTGGAGTAGAGGTCGGATGGAGGCGTGGTGGAGCTTCGATGCTGAGACGAAGCGCCGGTCGAAGCGCTCGGATCTAGCTCCGATCGACGGAGGAAGGAGGTCGGAAGGCGGAGGCGTCGCACTACTCGCACCCAGCGCCGCCGCCTTTGTGTCGCGAGCGAGCCGAGGAAATCCTTCCCGACCTCTTGACACGCGGAACTGACGCCCGGGGAAGGGCGTGGAAAAGTCCGGGCTCATCGACAACCAAACGGGCCGGTAAGTTTATCCGGGGAAATTGGGCCCAGGTTTTCTACGACCGGGGAAAACGCGCGGATCCGCCCGGGATCCGCTGCATCCAAACGAGCCAGGTGCGTGGAGGTTGCTGGCGGCGCTTTGTGGGCCAAGGCGAGCGGTGGCGTGGTGTGAGCGGGGCGCACCTGAGCGGGGATGGGCGGGGCGCAGCGAGGAAGATGATGAACAGAATTTGGGATTTTGGCCTGGGCGGAAATTCCGGGTGTGATGGCCGGTACTTCCGGAAATACCAGATTTTTCGGATCTGGATCTGCGCGACGACGAACAGATGAACACGGGGCGGAAAAGTGGGGCGAAAATCGTCGGATTCGAGGGGTAAACGGTGGAATTTGACGGTGAAAATTGGAGGGATGATAGATCAACACCAATAACACAAGATATGTGGACCAAAACCACAAACAACGCAACAAATTCAGAGATCCAAATTCGAGCTATTTTTTGGGGAAATTTTTTTGGGTAAATTTTTTGGCGAAATTGGTGGAATCGGAGGGTCAAATCCGTGGCAACCTTTGCTCAGATACCATATGATGCGGGCTAAGCCCGAGGGTGTGCCCAATCTTCACGGTTTGACCCGGGTGAGTGTGATTGCGGAGGGGGATTCGCGGGGAAGTGGATGAACGCGAAGAACTCGATACAAACACACACACACACACACACACACACAAATCAGTTATCCTCGTTGGCCCGAACCACCAACCGATAGAATTGCAAGACAAAGACCAAAGGTAGAATCTCTTGCAAAAGATCGACAAATCCAAATAGAATTCCCAAAGAGTAAAAGACCAACTAAGAATAGAGTTGCAAAGCAAGAGATTCTCAATTGATGGAATTACTAGAATGGAAAAAGATCCGGATAAGGAGGGATACAATAGATGGGTAATCTAAGGTGGGGGTTTCCCAAATCCACAAAGGGATAATAGAGGCATAAGCCAATTCATCTAAACATCATCTCTCCCTCATGAAGGTGGGGGTAGGTGTCTATTTATAGGCAAGGGGATGAAGGGGTAAGTTACAAGCCAAAGTGGGCTGAGATCTGGCTGAGGTTCGTTGGGGCGGAAGTTCCGGCCGTCCTGGGCGGAAGTTCCGGCCATCAGGGGCGGAAGTTCCGGCCGCAGCTCTTCAGCATGAGCATCTTCAGTCTTGGATGGAATCTGGGCGGAAGTTCCGGCTGTGTCGGGCGGAAGTTCCGGCCTGGAGCGTCCAGCGCTTCTTCCTCCTTCTCTTCCATGCTTCCGTGACATCGGCCTTGCGTCCTCGGGTCTCCATGTCATCCTCTCTTCTCTCCGTACTTGTCGTCGAGTTCCTATCATCAAGATATGTCGGAGTATGAAGTAGTATATCGTTCCACATAGGCAATTGTAGGCACGCATAAAGGAGAAGATTCACCTTTGCGTGTCGTCTTGGCGATGAAGCATATGATGCGGTGAAGACCGAAGGTCGGGCTGCATCAATACATCTTCGAGTTACAAATAACTCGTCATGTACTCCCATCGGGAGATCAAGATATTGTCATCAGACAACTCGAAGAAATTCAAAATTCCAGCAGCCGACAAAGGCACTCGACAATATATTCTTAGATCGCGTCCACCGCGGTAAAAACTTTGAATGTCGTAACATTTTACGAAGGTAAGTCCCCATGATCGGTCCTGTGTGGCGTGGTATCGCACCCGAATGCGCTCTACCACTTCATCTGTATCAACAGATACGAAGAAAAATCCTAGCGGACACGTTAGGTACTCGACAAAACATAACTGGGATTCGATTCACGATAAGTCCTTAAGCGGCGCATGTCGAATTACGCCAGTATATCGGGTTCAAGTCCAGGGACTTGAGCTTGAAGTAGGTTTATGCGGGTTTGCCACAAGAGCAGTTAACTGGTTCCTGATCCGTCAGATGAACCAGCCCCATCTACCAATATCCCTGTACAAAATAAATGTTAAGTAAAAATATTCGGCTCGATGATATATAAAGATGCGACTCAATTCTACGATGGAGATTTTGCTTGATTCTACAATTCAAACGAAATCTCGGAGGCTACTGACATAGGCATACCGAATGGGCCTGTCGAATAAAGTACCCGAGTTTATCTGGAGGCCCACGACTCGAAGCTTTCAGGGCCTAGAAGCCCGGTGAACATCGATAAGGAATATAGAGTTATATCAGGAATCACGAATCATGTAATCATACGGGAAAGACTCAGATAGTTTCCGAGAGCTTGTAACTTATATGGCACGAAATCCCCGGCTCTTCCTCCTATATAAAGGGGAGCTGAGGGGAGGAGAAATGATCGAATCTATTGTCAACATACACCCTAGTTTTCTTAGTCGAGCACCTTTTCGGCAGAACCTTCGAGATCTACTTGCCCTCTACTTTCTACGAAACCCTAAGTCTACAATCCGTAGGCATTGACAAGTTAATCCCTTGTCACCTTCCTCTTGGGGTTTCTCAACCTCTTCCACAACAACTGCCACCAAGATTGTCTGGTGCCGTCCCCGGAGCACCATCAAGATTTTATGGCGCCGTTGCCAGGGAGAAAGAGGATTTCTGCAAGGGGAGTCTCTCATCTCCAATCTCTTTACTTTGTTATGTTTTTGCTTAGTTTATTCCATGATCACTTTCCATGTTGATGTTTCTTGTTTTTATTTTCACTAGTTAGGCTTAATGGAGAACAACAAAAAAATTAGAGAGCTTTATAGTATTTATCTTGAGTTAGGACATGAAGTGTTCGAAGAGAAAAATTGAAAAACCTATGGAACTTCATTTGCATGCTAATGGCAATGTTATTAGTACGAATTCTTTGAACATCATTATTGCTAATGCTATGGAAAAATCTAAGCTTGGGGAAGCTAGTTTTCATGAAAATGATCTTTTTTACTTCCCCGGCTTTAGAGGAGAAATTTTGCTATGATGATTACAATAATGAATATGATATTTTTAGTCCACCTACTATTGAGGAGAAAATTAATTATGATTACAATATGTCTCCTATATCTGAATATTCTCTTGAATATAAAATCAAGGAAATTTCAAACTTCTTTAAATATTTGTTAAATCAAATATTTTCAAAAATATAAATTCTAGTATCTCAAGTGTTTCTCTTTTGAAGAAAATCCTTATTGAATAAATAGTTAAATCAACATAAGTGGTATTTTCATCTTCCAAATGTATTTACGACGAAACTTTGTGTGGTCATTCATGTAATCTAGATACAAAGATTTGACCGAAAAAATGCCAGACGCTGTTAACTTCCAAATAAAAACATTCGCTTGTGGGGTTAGATTAACACTTATTAAGCGCCCGCACAAGTGTGTCCATCTATCCTCCCCGTTTCCCACAAGTGCCTGTCTAAAACCTATGTTTAAAGGTACATTTGACATAACATGAGCAACCGAAACTTGTTTGCATTGGACAATGTTATATAGGGAGGGATATTGTTGGGAGAGAGACGTATTCCCAAGCCATGTATCTTCCCAGAAACGAGTTTCTTCTCCATTACCTACCGTGAAGGACCCGCGTTTGAAAAAATGATCTTTCGATTTCATCAAACCGCGCCAAAAAGGACAATCCATAGGTTTTGCCTTAACTTGGGATAGCGATTTTAAATGAAGATATTTATTTTTTATAAGCTCTTAGCATACACCCTATTCATTTAACAGTTTAAAAAGCCACTTAAACACTTTTTTTTATCTACATCACTTACACACCTAGACCACCTTGATCCTTGGGTCGGTATATGATATTCCAATGAGGCAGTCTATACTTCTTCTTATGGCCATCACATTGCCAAAAAAAACCTTGATCTAAAAAAATTCAGTCTTTTTCTAACCCATTTTGGTATTTCAAAGAAAGAAAGCATAAACATCGGCATGCTAGTTGATACGTCTCCAACGTATCGATAATTTCTTATGTTCCATGCTACTTTATTGATGATACCTACATGTTTTATGCACATTATATGTCATATTTATGCATTTTCTGGAACTAACCTATTAACAAGATGCCGAAGAGCCGTTCTTTTTCTGCTGTTTTTGGTTTCAGAAATCCTAGTAAGGAAATATTCTCGGAATTGGACGAAACTTTCGCCCAGGGTCCTATTTTTGCGAAGCTTCCAGAAGACCGAAGAGATAACGAAGTGGGGCCACGAGGCAGCCAGGGCATAGGCGGCGCGGCCTGGCCCTTGGCGCGCGGCCCTACCCCTGGGCACCTCGTGTGGCCCCCGCGTTGACCTTCCGCCTACTTAAAGTCTCCGTCGCGAAACCCCCAGTACCGAGAGCCACGATACGGAAAACCTTCCGGAGACGCCGCCGCCATCCCATCTCGGGGGATTCGGAGATCGCCTCCGGCACCCTGCCGGAGAGGGGATTCATCTCCCGGAGGACTCTTCATCGCCATGATCGCCTCCGGAGTGATGAGTGAGTAGTTCACCCCTGGACCATGGGTCCATAGCAGTAGCTAGATGGTCGTCTTCTCCTCGTTGTGCTTCATTGTTGGATCTTGTGAGCTGCCTAACATGATCAAGATCATCTATATGTAATTCTATATGTTGTGTTTGTCGGGATCCGATGGATAGAGAGTACTATGATTATGGTGATTATCAATCTATTGTTTATGTGTTGTTTATGATCTTGCATGCTCTCCGTTATTAGTAGAGGCTCTGGCCAAGTTTTTGCTCTTAACTCCAAGAGGGAGTATTTATGCTCGATAGTGGGTTCATGCCTTCATTGACACCTGGGATCGTGACAGTAGGTTCTAAGGTTGTGATGTGCTGTTGCCACTAGGGATAAAACATTGATGCTATGTCTAAGGATGTAGTTGTTGATTACATTACGCACCATACTTAATGCAATTGTCTGTTGCTTAGCAACTTAATACTGAATGGGGTTCGGATGATAACCTGAAGGTGGACTTTTTAGGCATAGATGCAGTTGGATGGCGGTCTATGTACTTTGTCGTAATGCCCAATTAAATCTCACTATATTTATCATATCATGTATATGCATTGTTATGCCTTTCTCTATTTGTCAATTGCCCGACTGTAACTTGCTTTTATCTTATGGGAGAGACACCTCTAGTGAACTGTGGACCCGGTCCTATTCTTTACATAGCATACAATCTACTGCAATTGTGTTTTCTGTTTTCTTTGCAAACATCTTCCACTCGATACGCTTAATCCTTTGTTACAGCAAGCCGGTGAGATTGACAACCTCACTGTTTCGTTGGGGCAAAGTACTTGGGTTGTGTTGTGCAGGTTCCGCGTTGGCGCCGGAATCCCTGGTGTTGCGCCGCATCACATTTCGCGACCATCAACCTTCAACGTGCTTCTTGGCTCCTCCTGGTTCGATTAAACCTTGGTTTCTTTCTGAGGGAAAACTTGCCACTGTGCGCATCATACCTTCCTCTTGGGGTTCCCAACGGACGTGTACATTTACGCGCATCAAGCCTGTTTTCGGCGCCGTTGCCGGGGAGATCAAGACACGCTGCAAGGGGAGTCTCCACTTCTCAATCTCTTTACTTTGTTTTTGTCTTGCTTTATTTTATTTACTACTTTGTTTGCTGCACTAAATCAAAATACAAAAAAATTAGTTGCTAGTTTTACTTTATTTATTGTCTTGCTCTCTATATCGAAAACACAAAAAAATTAGTTACTTGCATTTACCTTACCTAGTTTGCTTTATTTACTTTTGCTAAAATGAGTAATCCTGAAGTTGAAGTTCGTTCTTTTAAGCAACAAGGTGGAGAAAGTTTTAAAGATGCTTGGTATAGAATTAGTAATGCTCATCAAAGGTGCATTAAGAAACACTCCACCACTATCCTTCTTAGGAACTTTTATGTTGGTTTATCTAGTTGGAATAGATATGTTCTTGATACTATTTCGGGAGGTAATTTCCAAGGTACTCCCGCTTTAGAAGCTAGTTGCATCATTGAGAGTCTAGTTGGAATACCACCTGTTAATGAAGTTAAAATTGAAATCTCTCTTGAAGATGTTATGAAAAAATTGGAAACCATAGAGAAAAATTTTCCAAGTGTTGAAACTAAATTGGGAATGTTATTTGACAAAACTTATGAACTTGATAAATCTTTAGGAGGAATTGATGAAAGAATTAGTGTCCTAGGAACTTGTGTTGTTCATGATAATCAAACCAATAGGATTGATGAACTTGAAAAAGCTATGGGAACCTTGGGTTCAACCTTTTCTTCTCTCAAGTATAATGAGAAAGCCTATGTGGGGAAAGAGCAAAAATTCATGTACGCCTCTAAAGTGCCTAAACAAAAGAATTATTATAGGCCTAAAATTTCTAAGACCCCTAGCACCACCATAAAAAATTTAGATAATAGAGCACCTAAAGTACCCTCTGCAACAAGTTGTGTTTGCATGAAAAATAATGATGTTGATGCTTCTACTCTCGATGTTACTTGATTTGCACTTTCTGCGCCTAGCTGAAAGGCGTTAAAGAAAAGCGCTTATGGGAGACAACCCATGTTTTTACCTACAGCAATTTTTTGTTTTGTTGAGTCTTGGAAGTTTTTTACTACTGTAGCAACCTCTCCTTATCATGTTTTTGTGCCAAGTAAAGTTTCTATGTCAAAGTTGATGTTATATTTGGGATCGCTGCGCAGAAACAGCATTGCTGTCTGTCACGAATCTGAGCACAGTTCTCTGTAGAAAATTCGAAAAAATCTGCCAATTTACGAGCGTGATCCTCAGATATGTACGCAACTTTCATTAGTTTTGAGTTTTTCCATTTGAGCAAGTCTGGTTCCAGCTTTAAATTCGTCTTTACGGACTGTTCTGTTTTTGACAGATTCTGCCTTTTATTTCGCATTGCCTCTTTTGCTATGTTGGATTTATTTCTTTGATCCATTAATGTCCAGTAGCTTTATGCAATGTCCAGAAGTGAAAATAATGATTGTGTCACCTCTGAATAAGTGAATTATTAATTGTGCACTAACCCTCTAATGAGTTTGCTTGAAGTTTGGTGTGAAGGAAGTTTTCAAGGGTCAAGAGAGGAGAATGATATACTATGATCAAGAGGAGTGAAAGCTCTAAGCTTGGGGATGCCCCCGTGGTTCACCCCTGCATATTCTAAGAAGACTCAAGCGTCTAAGCTTGGGGATGCCCAAGGCATCCCCTTCTTCATCGACAACATCATCGGGTTCCTCCCCTGAAACTATATTTTTATTCAGTCACATCTTGTGTTCTTTACTTGGAGCGTCGGTTTGTTTTTGTTTTTGTTTTTGTTTGAATAAAATGGATCCTAGCATTCACTTTGTGGGAGAGAGACACGCTCCGCTGTTGCATATGGACACATGTGTCCTTAGGCTTTACTCATAATGTTCATGGCGAAGTTTCTTCTTCGTTAAATTGTTATATGGTTGGAATTGGAAAATGCTACATGTAGTAATTCTAAATGTCTTGGATAATGTGATACTTGGCAATTGTTGTGCTCATGTTTAAGCTCTTGCATCATATACTTTGCACCCATTAATGAAGAAATACATAGAGCTTGCTAAAATTTGATTTGCATATTTGGTCTCTCTAAGGTCTAGATAATATCTAGTTTTGAGTTTTGAACAACAAGGAAGACGGTGTAGAGTCTTATAATGTTTACAATATGTCTTTTATGTGAGTTTTGCTGCACCGGTTCATCCTTGAGTTTGCTTCAAATAACCTTGCTAGCCTAAACCTTGTATCGAGAGGGAATACTTCTCATGCATCCAAAATCCTTGAGCCAACTACTATGCCATTTGTGTCCACCATACCTACCTACTACATGGTATTTCTCCGCCATTCCAAAGTAAATTGCTTGAGTGCTACCTTTAAAATTCCATCATTCACCTTTGCAATATATAGCTCATGGGACAAAATAGCCTTAAAAACTATCGTAGTATTGAATATGTACTTATGCACTTTATCTTTTATTAAGTTGCTTGTTGTGCGATAACCATGCTTCTGGGGAACGCCATCAACTATTGTTGAATATCATGTGAGTTGCTATGCATGTCCGTCTTGTCTGAAGGATCTATCATTTTAGTGGTTGGAGCATGCAAAATTGTTAGAGAAGAACATTGGGCCGCTAACTAAAGCCATGAACCATGGTTGAAGTTTCAGTTTTGGACATATATCCTCAATCTCATATGAGAATAATAATCATTGCTACATGCTTATGCATTTAAGAGGAGTCCATTATCTGTTGTCCATGTTGTCCCGGTATGGATGTCTAAGTTGAGAATAATCAAAAGCGAGAAATCCAAAATGCGAGCATTCTCCTTAGACCTTTGTACGGCGGCATGGAGGTACCCCTTTGTGACACTTGGTTGAAACATGGCATGCAAAGATCCGGTAGTCCAAGCTAAGTAGGACGAGGTGCGGACACTATTAGTACACTATGCATGAGGTTTGCAACTTGTAAGATATAATTTTCATAACTCATATGCTTTATTACTACCGTTGACAAAATTGTTTCATGTTTTCAAAATAAAAGCTCTAGCACAAATATAGCAATCGATGCTTTCCTCTTTGAAGGACCATTCTTTTACTTTTATTGTTGAGTCAGTTTACCTATCTCCTTCCACCTTAAGAAGCAAACACTTGTGTGAACTGTGCATTGATTCCTACATACTTGCATATTGCACTTGTTATATTACTTTATGTTGACAATATCCATGAGATATACATGTTATAAGTTGAAAGCAACCGCTGAAACTTAATCTTCCTTTGTGTTGCTTCAACACCTTTACTTTGATTTATTGCTTTATGAGTTAACTCTTATGCAAGACTTATTGATGCTTGTCTTGAAGTACTATTCATGAAAAGTCTTTGTCATATGTTTCACTTGTTTACTCATGTCATTACCTTTGTTTTGATCGCTGCATTCATTACATATGTTTACAAATAGTATGATCAAGATTATGAGCAGAACTAAGCTTGGGGATGCTGATACGTCTCCAACGTATCGATAATTTCTTATGTTCCATGCTACTTTATTGATGATACCTACATGTTTTATGCACATTATATGTCATATTTATGCATTTTCGGAACTAACCTATTAACAAGATGCCGAAGAGCCGTTCTGTTTTCTGCTTTTTGGTTTCAGAAATCCTAGTAAGGAAATATTCTCGGAATTGGACGAAACTTTCGCCCGGGGTCCTATTTTTGCACGAAGCTTCAGAAGACCGAAGAGATAACGAAGTGGGGCCACGAGGCAGCCAGGGCATAGGCGGCGCGGCCTGGCCCTTGCGCGGCCCTACCCCTGGGCACCTCGTGTGCCCCCCGCGTTGACCTTCCGCCTACTTAAAGTCTCCGTCGCGAAACCCCAGTGAGAGCCACGATACGGAAAACCTTCCAGAGACGCCGCCGCCGCGAATCCCATCTCGGGGATTCGGGAGATCGCCTCCGGCACCCTGCGGAGAGGGGATTCATCTCCCGGAGGACTCTTCATCGCCATGATCGCCTCCGGAGTGATGAGTGAGTAGTTCACCCCTGGACCATGGGTCCATATCAGTAGCTAGATGGTCGTCTTCTCCTCGTTGTGCTTCATTGTTGGATCTTGTGAGCTGCCTAACATGATCAAGATCATCTATATGTAATTCTATATGTTGTGTTTGTCGGGATCCGATGGATAGAGAGTACTATGATTATGGTGATTATCAATCTATTGTTTATGTGTTGTTTATGATCTTGCATGCTCTCCGTTATTAGTAGAGGCTCTGGCCAAGTTTTTGCTCTTAACTCCAAGAGGGAGTATTTATGCTCGATAGTGGGTTCATGCCTTCATTGACACCTGGGATCGTGACAGTAGGTTCTAAGGTTGTGATGTGCTGTTGCCACTAGGGATAAAACATTGATGCTATGTCTAAGGATGTAGTTGTTGATTACATTACGCACCATACTTAATGCAATTGTCTGTTGCTTAGCAACTTAATACTGAATGGGGTTCGGATGATAACCTGAAGGTGGACTTTTTAGGCATAGATGCAGTTGGATGGCGGTCTATGTACTTTGTCGTAATGCCCAATTAAATCTCACTATATTTATCATATCATGTATATGCATTGTTATGCCTTTCTCTATTTGTCAATTGCCCGACTGTAATTTGTTCACCCAACATGCTTTTATCTTATGGGAGAGACACCTCTAGTGAACTGTGGACCCCGGTCCTATTCTTTACATAGCATACAATCTACTGCAATTGTGTTTTACTGTTTTCTTTGCAAACATCTTCCACTCGATACGCTTAATCCTTTGTTACAGCAAGCCGGTGAGATTGACAACCTCACTGTTTCGTTGGGGCAAAGTACTTGGGTTGTGTTGTGCAGGTTCCGCGTTGGCGCCGGAATCCCTGGTGTTGCGCCGCATCACATTTCGCGACCATCAACCTTCAACGTGCTTCTTGGCTCCTCCTGGTTCGATTAAACCTTGGTTTCTTTCTGAGGGAAAACTTGCCACTGTGCGCATCATACCTTCCTCTTGGGGTTCCCAACGGACGTGTACATTTACGCGCATCACTAGTTAATACTGAATTAATTAGCACTAACCTATCACCATAAAATAAAAGTTTTCCCACCCAACTTGCGAATTTTCTCTCGAAACGTTCCTCGACGGCCTTCCATTAACTATTGTTTAGTTTGCGATGATGAATTGGAATTCCCAAATATCTAAATTGAAAAGAAACGGCATCACACCCAAAGAGAGTTATGTAATCCGCCTCAACTTCCTTTGATTTGCCAAAGCAGAAAAATTCACTCTTGTGGAAGTTAATTTTCAGCCCTGGCAGCTCCTCAAAGATAAATAAGATTAGTTCCATGTTGAGGGCTTTCTCTAGATTATGTTCCATAAAAATGATAGTGTCATCAGCGTATTGCAAAATTGAGATACCTCCATCCACAAATGAGGAATTTGACCATCTACTTGGCCATCTACCTTAGCGCGAGCAATCAAAATTGCTAACATATCCGCCACGATATTGAACAAAATAGGCGACAACGGGTCACCCTGTCTCAGACCCTTCCTAGTTTGAAAGTAATGACCTATGTCATCGTTAACCTTAATACCAACACTCCCCCAAATAATGAACTGCTCAATCCATCGACACCATTTAGGGTCAAACCCCTTCATCCGCATCACTTGTCGCAAGAAAGGCCATTTGACCTTGTGATATGCCTTTTCAAAATCTAGTTTTAGTAAAACTCCCTCCAATTTCTTCCTACGAAGTTCATGGATAGTCTCATGAAGAATTAAAACCCCTTCTAAAATATGTCTACCTGGCATAAACACGGTTTGTGTGAAATGTTGCTTGCTAGCGTTGTGGTTTTGGTTGTTCAAACTCACGTACCGACGGGCAACTTTGGTGTCCGACGATACAACTTTAATGTCCGAAGGAGCAACTATGTTGCCTGACCAAATTTGGTTCTGACAAACCAACTTTGATGCCTGGCGATGGAATATTGGTGCCCCATAAAGCAATTTCGATGCCAGACGAGGCAACTTTAGTGCACGATAAAGCAATTTCGGTGCCCGATGGAGCAATTTTGGTGTGTGATAAAGCAATTTTGGTGCCAACGGAATAGATCTAGTCCACCCCTGCCCTTGCGTGCCTCACGCCAGAGCAACTTTGGTGGTCTACGAAGCTAATGAGAAAATTACTTCTACTAGATTTAGATGTGCACCTTGGCACACGACCCCGTAGATCTCGTGTGAAAATTTCAAATCATCAATTTAACGAATATAATAAATTATATCATTAGAAAACATAGCATACTCTCCTCAAATGTACTTTAGTTCTGTTCTCCACGTAGAATATGTTGTACAACTAAAACGACAAAACAGAAGACCAAATACACAGAGATCATGACTGTGTACTAAATGGACTGATTATAAAGGTAAAATGCGGTACAAAAATAGATGAAATAGACATGTAAGTGTGATGAAAAAAGCTGCCAATATGATAATCCATTTCAGTACAAAGTCTTTCCTCCAAACCAAGTATGGCAGCTAGTTTAACATTGGATAGTAGATTGAAGGACTATTGCCCATGATCAGATATGGGAAGCAATATTCCTAATCTGGATAAGAACGATTACACGGAATAGTCTGTAGGACGTCCATCAGAGTCAAACTCAGGAGGGGCAAATCTCGTTGACGACAAATCTGAGTTACCGGACGAAGAGAGCCGGTCATTATGAAAAGTGTCCTCACCAAATGGAGATGGTCCTGCAGCTCTGACCATGGCAATTGTCTTAGCTATATGTTGACTAAAACTAATAGCGATATTCTGGATTTCAAGGAGGCTACTCTGACATTGGTGAGGTGGAGTGGTACAACCTGGAGTCAACGTCTTCAGGATAATATCCTTGATACGACGGTTTGATTCAGTTATAGTGTCAATGTACTCATCACATGCTGCCGCGGTTTGTATAGCTGGTTGGACTTTCGGATCAACTTTTCTTTATTCTTCTCCAATTCATGACGGAGAAACTCCGCTCTTTTCTTCTCTTCCTCGAAAGCAGCATCTGCGAAACCCGAAGGCACTTTCTTCTCAGATTGCTCCATATACGCGATAGCCTGTCGAGCAGCATCACGTTTTGCAGCTTCCAGAGTCATTGCCGGGTAACCGTACAGTGAGTAAGGTTCCTCCAAAGCGCGCATAAACTTGATGGATGGGAAGAACACCACTTTAGTCGTGAAGCTGTCCCATGCGGCAGCGTCGTGGATGTACTCAGGGCCTGGAAGTCGCAGCTCCTTCATCATAGCTTCCAGAACAGCAACAAGCGATATCTCAACACGTTCCATAAAGCTGCTGGCACCAAATACACTAAATATAAGATGAATTGAATAACCCGACACAAGGTTAGGAAATCAAGGTAAATTAAGAATTGTTGGCCATAACAAATTATATAACAATCTATCCCTCTGTTTCTCAAAGAATTGGAAGATGTGAAGACCGAACTTCTGCCAGTACCAACAAAAGAGGCAGAAGAGGCTACAGAAAACTTACAAACTAACTAACGCAAGAACAATCGATACATGGTATTTTTTTGCTACCCTTGTCATAATTGAACACACGATATACAGGATGCACGTAACCTGATTCAAACAAAGGCAGCTTTAACTCATATGACAGGATATGTCTTTACTCTTCTTAGTTAAGGCCTGTTGTTTCTAACATAGGAGGTAAGTAACAAAACCAAACTGAAAACCTTTGCTGAACTTCAGTATCTGAATACAGTACCTGAAAGCAAAGTGAAAGCACTAACAATATCAGGTGTTGTCAGCCAGAGAAACTAAAACATATTTCTTCAGTTTACATCAAATGCATGGATTTAATTATAAGCTTCTAAATGATCTGCTTCATAAGGGCTCGTGGCTGAGATGGTAATTTTCTGATGTTGTTTCAAGTCAGAATGTTGCTATTGAGATGGCATAGGTTTGCCTAATTGCCATTTCATTAATATCAAAATGCTGCTATTAAGGTTTGTAATGTCTGCAACTTTGATTTAACTAATCTTTAGAAAATGTTAGCATGTCCAATTGACATAGTAAGGTCATAGTTTAAGGCTTGATAAGTGCAGTACGACTTGAGAACTATTTACTAAACTTTGGTAGCACTTTTGTCTCCATGAGGCTCAGCTGTGGTGAAAAGATGCCATTATATGCCGCACTTGGGTGTTGATATCTCTCCCTGAAGTGACAAAGGACAAAGTGAGTCATATTCCAATTTGGGGTTATTGTCACAGTACCTAAGGTGGATTCTTATGCTCTACAGCAGTACAGTTTAATGATTCTGGTTCAGGTGAGCGTTTGGATCCCTGATCAATCATATTCTTGTCCTGATGCAATGGTAATTGCTGTGGTGATATTTAGTGTAATAAGGTATCAAAAATAATATTTCAGCTTGATCAAAGATATTTATGAGGAGATCAATATATCTGGTTGTTTCTTCACTTCAGCCTACTATATTGTATATTCATTTGCACTGGTACTTATGTGTCTCCTTTCAAATATTCTGCAAGTTGGACAGCTACAATTTTGTATTGAGTAATACGCTATACAGTGCTAAATGCAATTCACACCTTTACTATGATATCAGTCGCAGCTTTTATGTACTATTTGTACTCAAATGAGTCCACTAACATTAGGACGGCCAAAACCTGGATTGGATCATGGCTGATTAAATCCAAAATTTGGGAATCAAAAAATCTCCCCAAAATGTAGTCTTCTAGTTCCCAACAAAAGCTTGGGTGCCTAAAATAAAATAAATCTGCTCTAATCGTTGAAAATTCGAAAATGGCACAATACCACCATCTTCAATACGAATGCAAGGTTCAAAAGTACAGAGCTCACCGAGATTCAGCGGTCAAGTTGCTGTTGGACGAGAGGCTAAGACAGAGGCCTGTGGTCGGTCGAGGTGGGAACAGAGGGCGGCAAGACGATCAGGCGCAGGCGTCCTGGGATCTCTCAGGTCTGCTGCCGCTGCAAGCTGCGATGCGGCCGCCGCGGTGCCTCCTAGCTAGCTTCTCCTGTTCCCAATCTCCACTGTATCTCAATCTGCTGGGAATTATAAAGAATAAAGAAGGAAGGATAGGAGCTGGACCTGCAGGTGACGAAGAGAGATTGGGGATTTTGGTGGACTCGGAGAGGGAGCACATGTGGACAGGTTTTTGCTACATGCACCAACTTGTCTACCAAATCAGTGAATGACAGTGATGTCAGGTATTGTAATTTGTTAGTTCAGTGGATGTACTGGTAATCTGAGGTAAACGGGTGGGCGCGGGTCCCTCTTGGACAACAGCGATCTCAAGCTCCACGCCTCCAAGGACGGAACATCGCCGCCCACCTCACGCAGGTAGCCATGGTACGACAACCGACAGTGAGAAGCGACCAGGTCCAACAAATGCAAAGGAGAATAGGAGACGACGAACATCTTGTGACACAAACTAAATGAATGCAAGGAAAAGACACACGCCGAAACAGTGAAAAACCCAGAAGGCACGCTTTTATCAATAACATAGCAACATCATCTGGTAACAAAAGTTAAATACACATAAACATAGTACATGAACAGAGGGCCATACCAAATGGACAGAGATAAGTACCTGAGAAAGAAGAAACCCTAGGAAGACAACACGGGCAAGTCCAGCAGCAGGTCACATTAGCAAGTAACCTGGAGCACACAGCAACGACAAGCAAAATATGACAGCTGTCGAGGGTGCTCCTCGGCAATGCCCTCCGATAGGGGCTTAGGGTTGATGGAATCCTGCAAGCTGATACGAGACATCGGTTCACAGACAAGCGGGGAGAGCGATTTACCCAGGTCGGGGCCCTCGATGAGGTAAAACCCTTACGTCCTGCCTGTCTGTTCTTGATTATGATGATGATGGGTTACAATGGGGTGCCGAATAGTTCGGCTGTGATCTCGTCGAGATGGCTAATTGCTAGGGTAACCTAGCTCTAAGCTTCTGCTGGCTAAGATCGCTAAGATTGATTGTGTCCCTCGATAGCCCCTCTCTTGGCCTTTATATAGGAGACCAGGTCTCGAGAGGTCTAATCGAGTACGACTAGGTTTACAGTAGATCTATCTCTAAACTTTCCTTGTTCGGATCCTTCCGTGTCTTGTACTTCAAGGAACCTTTCACCTCACCGTCCTAGTGGCCCATCTTGCCATCAAGTACCTTCATGGGCCTCCAGCTGGTCCGTATAGGGTAGAGCAACATCGGTTACCCGAAGGGTAATGCCCACGTCAGTAGCCCCGAGTGTCTAGCCGAACACAGTTCGGGTAGAGACTAAAGCATGTCTTCTTCCGACGTCCTTCTCCTTGATCGTTCTTGTTTTCCTTCTGTCGGGTGCGCGTCAGCGCTCCCGATGGGAGTAGCCCCCGAGTCTAGGTACGGATGCTTGCAATCCGTGCGTAGACTCAAATTGTACTACTCGAACATTTTTCTCTATCGAAGTTTTTTCTGCAAGTCTTCATAGGTCATCCGATATATTTTCCTTATGCAAGGGATAATGAATAACGTGCCCAACTTTTGTTGTTTAACTGCCGAGGGCAAAACAACGTTACCCTACACAGAATCAAGTCCCCGTGCATGATCCTGGAGTGCGAAAAAAGTTCTATCGGGTGCGCGTCCAACGCTCCCGATGGGAGTAGCCCCCGAGTCTGGGCACGGGCGCTTGCGTCTGGGTGCAAACTTGAACCAAATTTTTTCTTCGAGTTCTCATTCTGTCGGGTGCGCGCGCTCCCGATGGGAGTAGCCCCCGATTCTAGGTGCGGATGCTTGCAATCCATGCGTAGACTTCAAATTGACCATCCGATACCTTTTTATTCTGTCGAATGTTTGAGTATGACGTCATTGATGACGCTTTATCAATATCTTGATTTGACTGACGGGACATGACCTGCTGGGCCTATTCTTTCTTTGTCTGGCCCTTTTTGCATAGTCACCAAAGCGTCTCCTCGATTTCTGCAATCTTTGATTGAACAGATCCACTAAATGAACCCGTAGCAACGACACGTGCCTACACAGCTCTCAATTTCTCCTTAAAATCTGCAAAGGGCAAGAAAACCCTAATCTTCTTCCACTTTTTCCGTAGCATCTTCTCATTCTTCTCCTTCTTCCTCCCTTCGCTGCTACTGCGCCGCCACCACTGCTTTTCCAATCTTCCCCAGATCGCACAATGGTGAAGAAGAAGAATCCTTCCGCTGCCGCCAGTTCCACCAGCGGGGGCGCCGCCGCCAAGTCCTCCTCTTCTCTTCCGAAGGAGAGCGCCCCGAACGCTCCTCCCCCAGCTCTGGCACCGCCTGCGCCGCCAAGTTCAATGGCCAAGCCCGGAGATTGGGTTGCATCAACCGTCACCAAGCGTGACGAGAAGAGATCCCGAAGCCTGGGATTAATTTCCTCTGAGGAGGGGAACGTAATTTTTCCAGGTGCGGTTTCTCGGCCTAATCCACCTGTTGGCTTTACTGTGATGTTCTTGTCATTCCTATATCGGGGTCTATCACTCCCCGCTCACGAATTCCTTCTCAATCTCTTGCGGACTTACGAGATCCAATTGTGGCAACTTACTCCCAACTCAATCCTCCATGTTGTTGTGTTCATCACCCTTTGCGAAGCATTTCTGGGTGTCAGACCTCATTTTGGGTTGTGGAAAAAGATCTTCTATGTGAAGAGATATAGCAGTAGCAATGGATCCTTTGTCACCGGAGGAGTGGGGTTTGTAGCTCGTTCGGATGTTAATTACTTCAATTTCCCGATGAGAGAATCCGTGCAAGGGTGGAGATTGAAGTGGTTTTACGTCAAGGATTCCTTGTCACCCGAATCCTAGCTTCCCTGCTTTGCCGATGTCCTTGAAGCCAAGCCTAAGAATTCTTGGAAGAACATTCTCTCACCCGAAGAAAAAGTAGCAGCCGATGAATTATTTGCCCAATTTCTTCGGATCAAGGAGGCCGATGGCCAAACCATGGTTGGCACAGAAGTAGCAGCAGTGTTCTTGAAATGTCGAGTCCAACCGGTCATGGCCAGAGCCCGCCCGATGTGGTTGTATTCAGGCCCGAAGGATGAGAGCAGAATTAATGCTGCCGAACTGTCGGAAAAGGAACTGCTCGATGAAGTCCGCCGCCTTACTTTCTTTAGCCAGGAAGACTCGATCCCATTGATGTCCTCGTACACTCCTTTTGATGCCGAACATCCATCACCAGAGGTAACTTCCCTTTTCAAATTCTTATTATGCTACTCTTACTTAGTCGACATAATTGCCATTGTTCTTATCTATTTTTCTCTTCAACAGACCCCCATAGCCTCTGGGGATTTGCATGACTCGCCAAATGATATTTCTGAGGGGAGAGGCTCTTCAGTACCCGTTGATTTTCACACTGTCGAGCATACAAGCCCAGAAAGCGATCATGATGATCTGATAGATTCCGAAACCGTTCACACCAATCTCCCTCCCTCAGCCGATGACACTTGCGACACAGAAGGATCAATGCGTGATGATGACGCTGATCATGATGCCTTTGTTAATGCAGCTGTGGAGGAGACCAGGGCTTCGCCCATGAAGAGATCTATCGGCGGCTTTGCCGACGAAGATGATCTCCTTGACATGTAAGTATCTTTCTCTTTTTTGCTATAGTTTGCCCCTTGGTTTCTCGCATTCTTCTCATAACTTTGATTGATCATGTCCTTTTTGTAGTGACGAAGCTTTCGCTGAGCCTCCGTCTAAGAGAGCCAGGTCTGATGCTGTTCCACCGGCCGCTGCAGCTTCCACTAGTAGGAAAAGCCTCATCAGTGGCGCACCAAAAATGGATTCTGTGGCGCATGGGAGGTGCGCCACAGAAACGTCGCCACAAAAATAAGGTTTCTGTGGCGCACCTTCCCATGCGCCACAGAATTAAGGTTTCTGTGGCGCACGTGTTCCTAGGTGCGCCACAGAATTGGTTTTCAGTGCGCCACAGAAATTGCTTGTATTATACTCGATTTTGTGTTGCCTGCTATACACATGCAGTTTATACACAGCAATATACAGAGATACAGGTTATATACAGCAACATTCAGATATAATATAAATATCATGTACATTGCACAGATATAACATAGACATCATCATCACATTACTTAGAGCCCGATCGAGATACATATATAGTGGCAATTAAGTGTCAAATGTTTTGCATACAACTCTTAATTCATACAAATTTCACAATTTCGAGATACAAAGTAGTCTTCATCCGGTTCCTCCTTTGCTCCCTCATCTCTACCCACCAGGCTCGATCCGGTTCCTCCTTTGCTCCCTCATCTCTACCCACCAGGCTCGCTTGCATCGGGGTCTTCATATCCAGTTCGTACTATGATGAAAATGGAAGAAAGTGAGACCAACAAGTCCGATGCACAAGAGAAATGGAATAAATGCCTCATACATTGTTGATCAACACAAATATTAACATTTAGGGATGGCGTAAGCGAGACCAAGTCCGATGCACAAGAGATTGATATTTGTGCTATCTTACCAGGCTCACTTACGCCACCCCCAAGTGTACGGGGACCAAACATTTTAATCATCGGCATTTTGAAAATCTCAAAGCAAATGGAATGATAAAATGGAATAAGTGCCTCATACATTATTGGTCAACACAAATACTATGGTCAGAAACCATAGTTGCAGTATACACCGCAGTATACTTTGCAGAAGGGCCCCCTTTCCCCGGCCGCCGTTCCGTGAACGGGTCCTTAACGACACAACAACGCTGATCTGCCTCTCCGGCGCAGAACCACGGCAGTCCCAGCCGCCTCCCTTGTGGCCGCGTCTCCTGCGCTCTTCTGCATGGCCGGACCACGATTGGACTCACCGGGGGAATAATGATAATCGCCATCAACACTATCGCCAGACTCCACAGGAGCATAGCAGTTTGCAGCAGATGCCACTTTTCTTCCCTCGCCGTGCTGAACGAGTCTTTGATGCAAAGACCGTGCCGGCCTGCCCGAGGCCGGCACGGTCTTTGCATCAAGGACTCGTTCAGCGAGAGAAGAAAAGCGGCATCTGCACAAAGTACTCTACACTGTGGACTCGACGATAGTGGTGATGGCGATTATTCCGGTGAGTCCAATCGTGGTCCGGCCATGGAGAAAAGCGCAGAGCCCACTATACACGGCCACAAGGGAGACGGCTGGGACTGGCGTGGTTCTGCGCCGAAGAGACATGTCGGCGTTGTTGTCTCGTCAAAGACTCGTTCACGGAACGGCGGCCGGGGAAAGGGGGGCCGTCTACAAAGTATATTGCGGCGTATATGTGACCAAACATTCTAATCATCGGCACTAAAATGGAGAGTCAAGTGGTATCTAAACTAGATATCATATGCCTCATACTTTTTTGGTCGAAAGAAATATTAACATTCAGGGATGGGGTCAGCGAGGCCAGGTAGGATGCACAAGAGATTGATATTTGTGCCATCGCACCAGGCTCAGTGGCCCCACCCCAGAGTGTACAAGTGACCAAACAATTTAATCATCGGCACTAGAATGCAAGAAAGGCCAATGCAATTAAGAAGTAGCTAGTATGAACTAAATGGAATGCCTCATACTTTGTTGGTCGAAACAAATATGAACATCCCGGGATGGCGTTAGTGAGGCCAGGTAGGATGCACAAGAGATTGATATTTGTGCCATCACACCAGGCTCACTAGCGACACCCCGGAGTGTACGAGTGATCAACCAACCATCTAATCATCGACAAGTACAAAAACACCACCAAACCAGCAACCATGGTGACATAAGTCAAGATGCTCAAACACACATAGCATGCATGGAGCAGATGCTCCAAAGGGATTATTCATCACTTGGTATATAGACCAAGTGATGCTGGCAAAAGAGAGGCCAATCAAGAACCAGTAAATCCAGTAAGTGATAGATATGCCTAAACAAGCAACAACACATAGCATATCCCAGCTAACCAGATGAGACAAGTCTTGGTAGCCAACTGAATCAACTAGCACCACCTAGCCTTTTAAAACCATCAGAAACAGTCCTTTTTCTTCAAAGGATACCACAGTGGCATTCATTTACATGATCCCCTACTGTGGATATCTCTATTTTCATCAAAGCCAACAAGAAATAGAAATTTATCATTACTCAGTTGAGTTCAAAACACCACCAAACCAGCAACCATGGTGACATAAGTCAAGATGCTCAAACACACATAGCATGCATGGAGCAGATGCTCCAAAGGGATTATTCATCACTTGGTATATAGACCAAGTGATGCTGGCAAAAGAGAGGCCAATCAAGAACCAGTAAATCCAGTAAGTGATAGATATGCCTAAACAAGCAACAACACATAGCATATCCCAGCTAACCAGATGAGACAAGTCTTGGTAGCCAACTTAATCACCTAGCACCACCTAGCCTTTTAAAACCATCAGAAACAGTCCTTTTTCTTCAAAGGATACCATAGTGGAATTCATTTACATGATCCCCTATTGTGAATATCTCTATTTTAGTATACCATCATAAGCATTCCATTTAAATCACACAATCCATCAAGTAAATCTTCACAAGGATACCACAGTAGCATCAAGTAAATCTTCACAAGGATACCACAGTAGCATAGTAGCATACCATAAGCTCACAAGAATCCATCATTTTCTTCACAAGGATACCACAGTAGCATACCATAGTAGCATTTAATGCATTTAAATGAACCAGTAGCATCAAAACCAACCAAATGTCCAACTAGCAAGCAATACCAAGTGAGCAAGTCTTCATTACCTTGTACAGGTTCAGACATGGATTTATTTCCAACAAAGGATGGAAATCAAATTAACATCATTGAATTAAATTGAATCATTACCATCACATGGTTCATCAATAACAATTAGGGGCAATGCATCCAGAGCAACAGCAGCAATGAATCCAGAGCAACAGCAGCAATGCATCCAGAACCACTACTGAGGTACATCAACCATGAGCAATGAGCCAGTAAGTAAATCACTAGCACATGATGATCATTTGACCATTTAGAGCATGGACACACAAGCAATAGCAACAGTATAGTTCACCAGGAATGGTGAGAAGCTGCAAGAGCATGCATCTAGTTGCAGCAACAATGACAACAAGCTAGGATAGATAGATCAACAGCAACAGCAGCCAGTACATCAACAGCAACAGCAGCACAACCAGAGCATGCATCTAGCTGCAGCAACAATGACATCAAGCTAGGATAGATAGATAGATTGCATCCAGTAGCACATCAACAGCAACAGCAGCTAGCATAGCAACAGCAACAGCAGCACAACCAGAGCAGCACACGAGCATTTCGTTGAGCACTTTGTGCTCGCGCGGGAGAGGAAGAGGGAGGGGAGGGGAGGGGAGAGAGTTCACCGACGGGGGTGGAGGAGGAGGTTGACGACGACGGCAGCGGTGGAGGAGGAGGAGGACGCGGCGGCTCCTCCACCTTCACGCCACGGCGGCCCCTCCTCGCCGTAGCGGCAGCTTGTGCTGCAGGTGGCGGGGATGGGAGGACCGTGGCGGCATGCGGCCCTCGCGGAGGAAGGCGGCGGCGACGGCGATGGCGACGACCATGGCGGCGCGCGGCGGATCGGAGGAGAGGGAGAGGGAGAGGTGAACAGGCGTGGGGGAGGGCACGGGCGATGATATAACTTACCTTAGTTCGTGGCGCACCAGAACAAGTGCGCCACGAATCAACTTCTGTGGCGCACGAAGCACGTGCGCCACGAAAGAGTTATTTCGTGGCGCAGCAAGCCGTGTGCGCCACGAAATACCTACACTAATAATTGGTGGTGGCAGGATGTGGGCCCCATATAATTTCTGTGGCGCATTGTTCAGTAGTGCGCCACAAAATTAAGCTATTTTGTGGCGCACCTAGCATGGTGCGCCACAAAATAAGTGGCGCATTTTAGTGCTGCGCCAAGGGCCCTATAAGTTCCGAAGCTTCGGCTCCTAAAGCAGCTCCCGCGGCGTAGGCATCGACTGCTTCTTCCCTTTCCAAAGGGAAAGATGTTCCTGCCGCCACCACAGCTCCTCCTTCTGTAAGTCCTTTTCGAATATGATGTGAATTTTTTGAACTGTGCTTGCCTATCGATCCTTTGTAAAACGTCCTTTTTCCCTTAAGGATCTGCGAGGTGTTATATCTTCTTTGGAGGCATTCGCCTCTCAATTTACCTCTCTGGAAGCGGACAAAGTTCGACTGCAGGAGGAAGTCAAGTCTTCCTCTTCAAAGTTGGACGGCGCCATTAAAAAGGCTGCCACGGCTCGCCAGGAGGTCGACTCCCTGAAAGAGGAGCTGGGCAAACTGAAGGAGAGGCTGAAGGAGGAGGAAGCTCGGGCAGCTGAAAAGGATGAGCTCCTTCGTCAATCTGCTTTGGCTCTACTTGGTAAGCTTTTTCATACATCTCTGTCGATTATTATTCTTGTGGATTCGTTCCTTTATCAGTAACTTTTCATTTTCTTGCAGAAGCCGCCAACATTCCTGCTGCTGCCTTGGACAAGGTTCCAAACAATTCTCCAGCAAATGGTGTGTCGATGGCTCTTGCCTCCCACCAGCTTACGCGGGAGCTTCTTGAAAAGGGAAAAGGAGCCCTGGCGCGGATGCACCTGATGATTTTCCCCAAGATCAAGCAGGACAAAACTCTGGGGCAGCTGATCGATGCCTTTGCGGTTGACACCAAGGAGGTTATCGAGGTATTCAAGCGTACTTCGCGTACCTATGGTGCCCTTCTTGCCTTCCAACTTATGATGGGTTACGGCTTTAAGGCTGACATCGAAGAGATGACTAAGGAACTGCCGAAAGAACAAGATGGGCGTTTTGTTGACTTAAGCGCCTTTACAGCGTCTGCCCGTACTTGTGCTCGCCAGCTCCTTGAACTAGTTTCGTCAGGAAAGACATCGGCTGGCCCCAGTCTGTCGACTCAGACCCAAGCTCCTTGATTGTTGTAACAATTTTATCCTCGGGCTGATGTGAAACATTATTCTATTGCAAAACTTAAGTTTGTAATGAACACTGTGTTGGCAATGTTGCCAGCACACCTTTATCATGATATTTTCACTTGTACTTCTCCCGATAGGAATTACTTGTACTTCTCCCGATGGGAGTTATGTTGGATGCTCATTTTGACCATATCCGTCATCCTTTTTAACGCTGTTTCCTGCAGGTTTTCCCGGTGCCCTCATTTATCGATGACTCTTCGGGTGTTCTTCCCGACGGTGATCGGATCCAGCGGATGAAGGATCGGATCACCCAGATGGAAAAGGACCTGCGCAGCACTTACGCCTTAGCTGCTATTGTCAATAAGAAGAGCGAGATTGCAGCCGACGTGGAGCGGTACGCTCTTACTGAGCTGCATAAAGCTACCGAGAGTTTGAACTGTGAGTTCCTTGATCCCTGCGCCCTTTTGTCGACAACGCCTTATCTGATCCTTCATTTATTTCTTTGCTAGTCATAGCTCTGAACCGTGCGGAAGAAAACGGATTTACGAGCGTGTGCATGCATTAACCCAGCTATCCTCAGCCGAAGAGATTTCCTGGCGGGAGCACTCGAAGGCTTCGGCTGTCGCGCAATTTCAGGATCGGATTCAGCAGGTCCATCACTTCTTTGACAAGTGCTACAAGGCTATGAGGGTGGTTTGGAAAACGATGTTCCCTTTGAACGCAGTTCCCCCCACGCTCCTTGTTTTGATGTCTGAGTTTGGTAATGCCAAGAAGATCCGAGACTTGGTGCATGCGCAAGTTTTTGCAGGGGCCAGGTTTACACTTGCCCTTGTACTCGCCCGTTATCCCTCAGCAGGTTTGCTGTCGATTGCCAACGCAACTGGAGACTTGGAGGCACTGTATCCGAAGGTATTGTTGCCTGCCAATATAATTGTCGACAGACTTGAGGAGGACTCAAAGGTACCTGAGGAAAGAGGAACTCCGCAAGGGTAATTTCAGGGATCTAAGGTTTGTTTTGTAAATAGATAATTTGGCTACTTCATCCAAGTGTTTGAATTATGTAATGATGCCTTTTTATTCGGTAGATACATGCATATGTACTTTTACCGTGCTAATGCCGTTGGCAAGTTTTGACTGAGCGAATCTGAGTTGCTCGTTTAAATGTATGTGTATTGGTTGGTTAGCAAATCATTTGAGTGATCAGCTCGTGTTGCAGGTTTTGCTAAACCTGTTGTATGCGCAACTTTGCTTTCAACCGATGTATGTTTCGACAGGCACTCCCGAATATTTCGGGTGTAGTGGTTCTGCCGATGAGCCCGTTGTTCCTTGATATTTCCATAAGTAAAATATCGAACGTGGGTTGTGTTTATATGTATTTCCGAACTCTTGCTATTTACGGCACTCGTAGAGGCATCTATAGCAGAGGGAAAGGTAAATGTCCTTTAGCACTCGTAGAGGCTTTTTTCGAGCACGATCTTCTGCCTCGTACTATGTTTGCATAGTGATGGGGCTTAGAAGTTTGGAGTTACTGCAATGCTTAAAAAAGAATCGAAGCTTAAGTTCTCATTAATAAGGTAAGCACGAGGCTAGAGGGCGAAAAAAGGAGGGCCCTGTTTAAAATAAAGGGAAAAAAGAAAATAAAGGCTGATAAATTGCTTAAGCAAGGAAGGGGTTCTTCTCTTCTTCTGGCTTCTTCACCACGTTAGTGGTTGCTGCAGCGTTGCTGGTTTCATCGGGGGTTTGGGCAGTGGTTGCCAGCGTCTTGCTGTCTCCTATGCCTTCTGTGCCATCAACTGCCGAACCTTTTGCTGCCGAGGCTTCTGCTGCTGAAGCTTCTGCTGCCGAAGCTTTAAGGGCAAGAGCAGCTAGCTTCTTCTTGGTTTCCCTGACATCTTTTTCCTCCTTGATTTCTCGTAATGACAGCTTGGGCAGAGGGTCGACGATTTCTTGTTGTGACCCGAACTTCGCAGCAATCCTCTGAAAGTCGCAATTACAATTGTCCGAGCATGACAAACTTTCATAAACTGTGATGTTTGTCCCGTTGTTCCCAGGCATTTTCAGCTTGAGGTATGCATAATGCGGCACAGCCATGAACTTGGCATACGCTGGTCTCCCGAGTATAGCGTGATACTATGACTCCCAGTTCACTACTTCAAACTCGATCTTTTCCTTCCTGAAATTGTCGGCTCTGACAACATTCAGGTAAACTTTGCCAAGAGAGTAGCCCGGTGCGGTTGGAAGGATCCCATGGAAGCAAGTGTATGTTTCTTCCAGCATCCTCATGGTGATCCCCATACTTCGGATTGTGTCGACAAATATCGGGTTTAACCCGCTTCCACCATCCATGAAGACTTTGCTCATCTTAAACCCCCCAATTTGTGCTTCGACTACTAAGGCAGCGTGTCCTGGTTTTGGTATGGTCATCGGGTGATCTACTCGACTGAACGTAATGTTCTGAGAGGACCACTCGACATACTCGAGGATGTTCGCCATGATGCTTTCTGCCAAGTTGATCTCTCGGGTGAGTTTCTTCATCTCTCTTCTCGAGACACCTGTCCTATGGATCATGCTCATCTGCCCTCGTGGTGGTGGAAACGCCTCGTTGGGTTGATGAGGTTGAGCCTGCTGAACTTGATGCTGCGGTGGAGGTGGGGTGGTGGTGGTAGCTGTTCCTGACTGTTGGATGAGTTTGTGCATGTCAAGGAACTGCCGACAGTCCCTGAGCAGGTGACTCGACTTCGTTTTGCCGTCCTTGGAATCGACATACGAATGCAGGTAACAGGGGGCGTTGATCTGCTCGGCGTAGGTTAATTCCGGAGTCCTCTGCTGCCGTGGTTTATAGTTGCCACGGTTCCCAGAGTTGTTCCGATTACCGTCCTGTCGATCGTCTCTTCTCTCGTCGTATCGATCGTCCTGCCGATCCGAATATCCTGCGGCTACCAGGTTGTTATCATCATAGTTGCGGTTCTTCCTTCTCTTGTGACGATCCCTTCGGCCACCCGAGTCGTGCTTCGGCTGGTCATCGTCTTCGTCGTCCTGCGCTGTCGTGGCCTTCGTACATTGTCCTCACCATCAGCCCAACTGTTGGCGATTTCCATTAACTTGGTTATGGTTTTTGGCTTTTTGCGCCCGAGTTCTTCTATGTAGCTCTCACGCCGGACGCCATCGCTGAAAGCATCGATTGCTCTGTCGAGAGATACGTCTTCAGCAACGTTTAAGAGTTTGGTGAATCTCCCGATGTATGAGCGCATCGACTCCTTCTGCTTTTGCTGGCAATTCCGTAACTCTTCAATCCCGACGGGTCTCTTGTATGTCGCTTGGAAATTGGCAACGAAGGCATCTACTAGGTCGTCCCATGATTTAATGGAACCTTTCGGCAGCCCTCTTAGCCAGGCTCGCGCTGAATCCTTCAAGTAGAGCTGCAAGCACTGCATTGCTGCTATCTGGTTTCCCTTGTGCAGATCACGTCTGCAGGTAGTCGTCTATCCAAGATCTTGGTTCTGCTGCCCATCGTACTTGGCAGCGTCGGTAGGGGTAGGTTTGAACTTTTTGGGCGGCATCGTCTCACGGATTTTGTAACTTAGACAGTCGGCTCCCCTGAGTTCGCCGTCGTACTCCTGATCTTCATCCGAAGAATCGCTATCGTTGTCCTTTCTAGCGGCGCGTCGTCGCCTTGCTTTGTCGATCTTGCTCTGGGTGATTTCATCCCGAGCATCTCTCGCATGATGTTTTGAACCACTGCCTTGCACCGTGGTCTTTTCCTTTTGCGAGACTAGGTTGTTTCCCAATATCGCGAGACTCCCAGGGCACCTTGATGAGCTTGAGACATGGATCCTTCGGGGCGCTGATTGATGAGGTATGCGGCGAGGTTGGCTGTTGCTCCTGCAACGGTTTTCGGCCGTGGCATGCCCGCGGTATCCGTAGTCATAAAGGATTTAGTCAGGTTCGACGTTATCTCTCTAGCGTCATCTTCCGAAAGCCTGGATAGTCTCGACCGGTGCTTGCCTGCTCCCTGAGTGTTTTGGGAGGCACTCCCTTGCGAGCCCCTTCGTCGTTCACTGGATCGATCTGCCGCAGATAGGCGTCTCTCGAGGGTGGCTTGCTCTTTCGATGCTCCCGGTTTTTCTCTAGTATAGAGCGATAAGCATTGAGGGTTCCAAGAAGTTCTGGGGAGCGGTGTGTTGTTGAACTGCTGCCCTGGCTGCTGCCCACTCCTCGTCCGCGATGGTGTAGTCGCTATCGCGGTTGCTGGCGCTGTTTTCAAAACTTGCCCTTCTACTGGAACGGGGAGTATGGTCCCCATCTCCTATGCGCCTTGTGTTTCCCGTGTTATTGGCGACATAAACCTGATGGTGCGCCGTTCTTCGGGTGGTTCCCTGGACGATGCTGTCGATACTATCCTCTCCCGATGAATACTGGGCATTGCAGATGAACGGCATGTCGCTCGACCCTAGCCCGTGCCTGGTGTCGCTGTTCAAGCAGTAGTACGAAGTTAATTCCGAAGATGTGGGATAGTCAGATCCTACCGACATGGAAGACACCGAGCGGGGAGTCGAGGGCACGGGTGAACACGTCGATCCTGTCAAACCAATCGATAGGTCGAGTGACGATGACGCGCTTGGACTCGTCGATCCGGAAGTGGGTGATTCCAGTAATCGAAGGATTCCTTCCACGTTGACGTTGTAGTGGACGCTGCCGAAGGTCATCTCCATGTTTCCTTGTAAATCTGAAAAGTTCGAACGGGAGGAATCGCTGTGCGGAGTAAACTCGTAGGAGCCGAATCGAATCGGGCTTCCCAGGATTGACGATGATGGTGTCGATGAGGTTGCTGATGAAGTTGCTGGCGAAGCCACCGGTGTCATGATTGGATCTGCCGATGACCGATCTTGTGCCGACAGGCTTCCCACAGACGGCGCCAATTGTCGAGGGTGCTCCTCGGCAATGCCCTCCGATAGGGGCTTAGGGTTGATGGAATCCTCAGGCGACACGAGACATCGGTTCACGGACAAGCGGGGAGAGCGATTTACCCAGGTTCGGGGCCCTCGATGAGGTAAAACCCTTACGTCCTGCTGTCTGTTCTTGATTATGATGATGATGGGTTACAATGGGGTGCCGAATAGTTCGGCTGTGATCTCGTCGAGATGGCTAATTGCTAGGGTAACCTAGCTCTAAGCTTCTGTTGGCTAAGATCGCTAAGATTGATTGTGTCCCTCGATAGCCCCTCTCCTGGCCTTTATATAGGAGACCAGGTCTCGAGAGGTCTAATCGAGTACGACTAGGTTTACAGTAGATCTATCTCTAAACTTTCCTTGTTCGGCTCCTTCTGTGTCTTGTACTTCAAGGAACCTTTCACCGTACCGTCCTAGTGGCCCATCTTGCCATCAAGTACCTTCATGGGCCTCCAGCTGGTCCGTATAGGGTAGAGCAAACATCGGTTACCCGAAGGGTAATGCCCACGTCAACAGCTGAGATACACATGATGGACAGTAGATGACTCTAACAGTGAAAATGCAGAAGGTAAACTGACCAAAACCAAGAGTAGGTTCAAATCCAAGACCCAAAAAAAATATTGGTTGGATGCAGCGTTTGGAGACTATATTTAGTACATGACTATGAGGCAGAAGCAAACCATCATCAATCATCAATCATCAACCAAGTGGTATTGTCTGTACCGTAATGACATAACAAACTAACAACAAATCACCTCTAGACAGCCTGCATTGGTATCCCTCTCCTTCCACAAGTGTCTCATTGGCAAATATATATTTGGTCGCCGGATTAATTAGGTGCAATTCTTTAATCTGTTAATCTATTCAGAGTTCAAATAGAGCTAGCCATGATAAGCTAGGATAATCTGCAACAATAAAAAATACAACCGCTGGTGATCCATCTCCTTCTACAGGTGCCTCATTGACAAATATATATTTGGTCAATGGATTAATTAGGTGTGATTCTCTAATGTTAAGGCAGGTTCAAACACAGGTGTGATTCTTTAATGTGACCTGTATAACTGAAGAAGAAAACCTCCTGTGCACTTTCCTGATGTACCTATAAGCTAATCCCATTTTGAGTTATCACCTATAACATAACCTAAACTAAAGAGCCAACAACCCAGGACGCAAATAAACATCAGAAATGTTGGGGAACCATGGTAGTTAGATTAGAACACACTAATGTTGGAGATATGCCCAAGAGGCAATAATAAAATGGTTATTATAATATATCTTTGTGTTTATGATAATGTTTGCATACCATGCTATTATTGTATTAACCGAAACATTGATACATGTGTGTTATGTAAACAACAAGGAGTCCCTAGTAAGCCTCTTGTATAACTAGCTTGTTGATTAATAGATGATCATGGTTTCGTGATCATGAACATTGGATGTTATTAATGACAAGATTATATCATTATGTGAATGATGTAATGGACACACCCAATTAAGCGTAGCATAAGATCACGTCATTAAGTTCATTTGCTATAAGCTTTCGATACATAGTTACCTAGTCCTTTCGACCATGAGATCATGTAAATCACTTATGCCGGAAGGGTACTTTGATTACATCAAACGCCACTGCGTAAATGGGTGGTTATAAAGGTGGGATTAGGTATCCGGAAAGTATGAGTTGAGGCATATGGATCAACAGTGGGATTTGTCCATCCCGATGACGGATAGATATACTCTGGGCCCTCTCGGTGGAATGTCGTCTAATTAGCTTGCAAGCATATGAATGGTTCATAAGAGACCACATACCGCGGTACGAGTGATGGGGATACACCCAAGGGGGTGGGTCGCCAGTCCCACTCGCTGTGAAGATGAAGGCCCAGGTGGACTGCCAGTCGCCCAAGCGACTGGGCCCAAAGGCGACTGGGCTGTGATCCCAAGGAGAAGATCTGTGCGACTGGATTAGAAGATTACTTGCTAGGGGGGTTAACGAATCCCGGGTTAATAGCAACGAATATGATTTGGAGTTATCGCCATGTAACCCTAAGTCGGGGGTGTCTATATAAACCCCCGAGCTTAAACCCTAGAGGACACCTGATCTGAGATCTAATCTCTCTTTGTAAGCTCACGGCGTAGCCGCCGAGCCCCCCCATTGTAATTCTCCACTGAGCAATAAGATCTAGCAGGACGTAGGCCTTTTACTCTCCGGAGGGGCTGAACCTGGGTAAAACCCTTGCGTCTCTTGCACCTCGACCCGTAGATGGCGATGTTCCCTTCCCCTCGCATCAACGAAGTGCTACCCCCCGTAGCATCTGCCGTGGCCACATCCACGACAGTGGCGCCCACCGTGGGGCATGGGACATCAAGCCTCCGAGCTACGGCGAGGCCTTACTCGCCAGTGCGGCGGCCGGTTGCTTCCGGCAGGATGATTGCCACCGGCAATTTCTTCCACATCCAGCCGAGCACCTACCGACCCGCCTCGTCGCCTCTCAAGCACGCCTGGATGGTGCCGATCGGCTCCATCAACCTCTTCGTTGGGCTCGCCGGCGTTAGCGACCCCTCTGAGACTCGCCCCAGTCGCTCGCACGACCCCTTCGCGCCAGGGCAGCTCCTCACTGCTACTCGCCCGGTCACCGGCGAGGTATACGCGGAGGCTGAGGCGGCCCTGGAAGACGATGCCGAGTCGGCGGTCGTGGCACCGGTTACCAACTCCAACACTGCCTCGGCAGCCGCCGACTCCACCGACACTGCTCCAACCGCCGACTCCATCGACACCATCCCAGTCATCGACTCCGTCATCGCTGCGATCGACGCCGACTTCACCGACATCATCGCTATAACGTCGGTTGCAGGATCCACCGCTGCGTCCCCGACTGCTCGCTCCATCGCCACAGCGTCAACCAAGGACTCTATCTCCATGGTCTCCCACCCGAGTGACTTCGAAGGTGGCTTCGAGGACGACTCCATCCTCTCCCTCTTCGGCAGCGACTCCGACTCCGACTCGTCGAGGCCCCGCGCTACCGCTACCCAACCGCAGTCTTCATGGCAGGGGGTGAAGAAGAGCATCCAGTCGACGCCTTCACCACTCCCCTCCCTGCAACCGCCACCGCAACCGAGATCGAGGCGCACCGGGCGGCCCTCGAGGAGCAAAGGAAAAAGGAGCTCGCCGAAAGGCAGAAATTCCGCCTCGAGCAAGACGAAGTGAGAGCTGTATCCCACTATCGCCAGCAGCGAAACCGCCGGCGCATGGAGCGCGCCCGTGCGAACGACTTTCCCAGCGCACGCCTTAACTTCGACGACCCAGACGGAGAAATCCGGGTCGCCCGAGTCCAAAACCCTGACATCCCGGAAGGAAGTCGGGCTGCTGCCGATAGAGCGGCGCGCGGAGCACCTCCGCCACCCCCACCACCACCACCACCCGAAGTTCCTCGGGCAGAAGTCGACGCCAATGGCCTACCACTGCACTCGTCTCCAGCCGACAACGTTGCAGCTGCGCAGGCTGTCCTCGCTAGAATCCCCGAAACGGGAGACGGAGCAATCCTCGTCCAGCACGCCAAGGCTTTGGTAGCCAAGGCATTGGAGCAGCAACACGCCGCAGCCGACTCGCAAGGGCGACTCTATTCGCGCACATCCGCCAGTCGCGCGGCGTCGTCAGACGCGGCAAACCGCGCAATCGTCAACGCCAACAATGGCCCGCCCCCAGCACCGCGCGCGGCCCACTCGTCCAACAACCGAGTCGAGCCGCGCCCCGCGCGGGTGATGGTCGCCGCCAACGGACAGCCAGTCGACGCCCGAACTCACATCGTCAACGATCAAGAATGGCGGGCGCGCAACCGATTGAACGACCGCCACGCCGATGAAGCCCCGCGCCAGAGCGCGTTCACCCGAATCGGCCCCGCCTGCTTCGGACCGATGATCAGAGGCGAGCCGTACCCTGTGGGGTTCAAAGGACCCCGCGACATCGAGAAGTACGACACACACATCGACCCTACCGTCTGGATCGACTCGTACGCCATGGCAATGGGGATCCAGGGCCACTCCGAGCTACTCGCAGCACGCTACCTGCCTCTCATGATGGACGGCGTCAATCGCCACTGGTTCAACACCCTCACCGTCAACAGCATCGACTCCTGGGAAGAAGCTCGCGCCGCATTCATCCAACACTTCGCCAGCGCATACACCCGTGCCACAACCATAGAAGACTTGGATCGCTGCGTCCAAGGCCCACGCGAGTCGACCCGCCGGTGGGTGCAACGCTGGCAGGATATGTGGACGACCTCCAGCGGCATCAGCACGGACACGGCAATCTATTGCTTTCGACGCTGTTGCCGGTACGAACCATTAAGCGCCAAGCTCCGTCGCGTCAGCAGGGATAATATCTCAATCTCCGAACTCTTCGACATCGCCACCCGCTACGCCGACGAAGATCCTACAGTCGACTCGGACGACGAGTACGGTCAACGACGCAATCGCCGCCCCGCACACACGGAGCCCCGGCGTGGCGATTACCGATTCGCCGGCCGGTCCAATAACGGCAAGCGTCGCGGAGAGGGAGGACACAACGAGCTGGTCGCCACCACCGACTACGAGCAGCGCGAGCCAAAATCATTCCGGCGCGACACCCGCGCACCTCGGGAGGACCGGCCCCAACCCAAGCGCTTCGACGCCCGCAGCCTCCTAGATGCACCATGCATCTATCACAGCAAGGAGGGCAAACCCGCCAATCACACGACGGGAAATTGCTACTCCCTGAAGCAGATAGAAAGAGCTCGCCGCGCCAAGGAAAACGACGGCGGCAATCAGCACAAAGACCGCGCCAAAGACCAAGATCAGCACAAGGGAGAAGGCTTCGGTCGCAGCGCCGGCTCGCTCCACACCTTCACCGGGGTCGGTGACCGGCGGGACAGGAAGGTCCTCGCAAGGGCTGTGGCGGTACACGCAGTCATACTTTCTGACGTGCCCCGGTGGCTCAACTGGTCCGAGCAAAGCATCACCTGGAGCCGCGAAGACCACGCCCCCCGCATCGAGTACCCCGGGCGAGTGGCGCTAGTCGTCAGGCCTAAGGTCGCCGACTACTGGCTACCAAAAACCCTGATGGGGGAAGCTCCATCAACATTATGTACTACGAAACCTTCCAGCGGCTTGGCCTACCAGACTCACGACTCGAGAACACCAAGGTTACGTTCCACGGCATCGTCCCTGGGCGGAAGGCCTTCCCGATCGGCAAAGTGACGCTGCCAGTCACCTTCGGCACGCCCGTGAACTACCGCACCGAGCGGATAACGTTCGAAGTGGTGAACTTCCGCAGCTCCTACCACTGCGTACTCGGCCGGCAGGCGTTCGCCCGCTTCATGGCGACCCCACACTACGCATACAACATGATGAAGATGCCGGGGCCTCGAGGCGTCATCACCGTCCACGGCGATCCGGAGATGGCGCTGGAGTGCGAGGATGACAGCGCCAAGCTCGCCGACGCCGTCATCGCCGACGAACAAGACAACTCCGCCGAGCTCGCCAAGTACCCAGTCGACCGCAACGACCCCGCCATCCTGGAGAAGCCAACCGAGCTCGACTCGTCCGCAACAACCTTCAAGGCCGCAGCAGGCACTCGCCAAGTAGATCTTGTAGAAAATGATCCAAGTAGGCAAGTTACCATTGGGACGGGCCTGTCCGCCCAATAGGAAAGCGCGCTCATCAAGTTCCTCCGTGAGAATCGAGATATCTTTGCATGGAAACCGTCTGACATGCCAGGTGTCCCGAGAGAACTTGCTGAGCACAAATTACACGTCGATCCCACCGCGCGACCCGTTAGGCAGGCAATGCGCCCTGTGGGAGAAGAACGGCGACGCGCAATTGCCGAAGAAGTAAACCGGCTACTCGCTGCCGGCTTCATCATAGAAATCAAGCACCCAAAATGGCTGGCAAACCCAGTCCTAGTGCTAAAGAAAAACAAGACGTGGCGAATGTGTATCGACTACACAAGCCTCAACAGTGCGTGTCCCAAGGACCCATTCGTCCTACCGCGAATCGACCAGATTATCGACGCGGTCGCCGGGTCCGAGTCGCTATGCTTCCTTGACGCATACTCCGGGTACAATCAAATAAAGATGGCCAAGGAAGACCAAGAGAAGACATCATTCATCACGCCCCTAGGGGCCTACTGCTACACGTCCATGACCTTCGGCCTCAAGAACGCCGGAGCAACATACCAGCGGTGCATGAACAGCTGCTTGGAAAGCCAAATCGGCCGCAATGTGCATGTGTACATCGACGACGTGGTGGTCAAATCGACTCGCCAGGCCGACCTCGTCAGCGACCTCACCGAAACATTCGCCAACTTACGGCGGTATAAGATCAAGCTCAACCCTTTGAAATGCACCTTCGGGGTTCCATCAGGACAACTGCTAGGCCACGTCGTCTCCAAGCGAGGCATCGAGCCCAACCCGGAGAAGACGTTGGCGGTCATGCGCACCAAGCAGCCGACTTGCCTAGTCGACGCGCAAAAACTCGCCGGTCGAGTCGCCGCCCTCAGTCGCTTCATACCCCGGCTCGGAGACAAGGCCATGCCGCTCTACCGCTTGCTCAAGAAGTCAGAATCATTCAGGTGGACAGACGAGGCGCAGCGGGCCCTGGAAGAACTCCAGCACGCTCTCTCGAACGCCCCTATCCTCGCAGCCCCGCTGCCAAAAGAAACCATGCTCCTATACGTCGCCGCGTCGAATCGCGCTATAAGCGCGGTCATGGTCGTCGAACGGAAGGAAGAAGGAAGGGAGCAACTGGTACAACGCCCGGTCTACTACATCAGCGAAGCCCTGATCGAGTCCAAGCAGCGGTATCCGCACTACCAAAAGTTGGTGTACGCAGTCCTCAGGGCCCAGCGGCGACTGGCCCCTTACTTCCACGAGCACCCCATCAAGGTAGTCGCCTCAACACCACTCGCCGACATCATCCGAAATCGCGACGCAACCGGCCGGATCGCCAAGTGGGCAGTCGAGCTCGGCGTCCATAACATCACCTACGAGTCGCGCCACGCCATCAAATCTCAGGCACTCGCCGACTTCCTCGCCGATTGGGAAGAGGCCCAGCAGCCAAGCTCCCCCGCGGACCTTAAACACTGGACATTGCACTTCGACGGTTCTAAAAACCTCGAAGGGGCGGGCGCGGGAGTCGTCCTCACATCACCAAAAGGCGACACAGTGAAGTACGTCCTGCAACTTAGATTCGAGCCCTGCACCAACAACATGGCCGAGTACGAGGCGCTCCTACACGGCATGCGAGTCGCAAAAGAGATGGGCGCAACACGGTTGCGCTGCCTCGGCGATTCCGACCTAGTCGCCAGCCAGACCTCCGGCACCTGCGACGCCACCGACGCCAACATGATCGCTTACAAGCGCGCCGTCGACCAAGCCGGCGCTAGCTTCGCCGGCCACATCGTCGAATGGGTCGACAGGCGCAAGAACGAAGAAGCCGACGCGCTAGCCAGAATCGGGTCCAAGCGACTCCAACCCCCTCCGGGCGTCGTCCTGGACATCCTCAGCCACCCCTCGGTGCGCGCACCACGCGAGCTGGACATTGCCGAGCCACCTGCTCCCGACTCCACCTTAGTCGCACTCACCGCCGACAGCGTCGATTGGACCGAGCCATACATAAGTTACCTTGAGCGCCAGGCACTGCCAATGGATGAGGCCAAAGCACGGGCCATCGTGCGCAGATGCAAGTCCTTCACCATTATCAACAATGAGCTATACAAGCGCAGTGTCTCGGGAGTGTTCCAACGATGCGTCGCTACTACGGAAGGGCGCAACATCCTGCGCGACATCCACGCAGGGGACTGCGGCCACCATGCAGGCGCGCGTTCAATCGTCGCCAAGGCCTTTCGTCACGGCTTCTACTGGCCAACAGCCCACGAAGATGCAGTCGCCCTCGTCCGTTCGTGCGCCGGATGCCAAAAGTATGCAAGCCAGTCGCACATGCCAGGGTCGGCATTGAAGACCATCCCCCTCACCTGGCCCTTCGCCGTCTGGGGCATGGACATGGTGGGCAAGTTCAAAACGGCCCCCGGCGGATACACTCACCTCCTGGTGGCGGTGGACAAGTTCACCAAGTGGGTGGAAGCAAAGCCCATAAAGAAGTGCGACGGGAAGACAGCCACAAAGTTCCTACGCGAGCTTATCTATCGGTATGGCTACCCTCACAGTATCATAACCGACAACGGCACCAACTTCGCGAAGGGGGAAATGGCTGATTTCTGCGAAGAAAAGGGCATCCGACTCGACCTCGCCTCAGTCGCCCACCCCGAGTCGAACGGCCAAGCAGAAAGGGCCAACCAGAGCATCCTTCATGGACTCAAACCGCGCCTCGTCGTGCCCCTAGAGCGCGCAGCCGGTTGCTGGGCAGAGGAGCTCTCTTCAGTACTATGGGGCATCCGCACAACGCCTAACAGGTCAACCGGCTTCACGCCTTTCTTCCTGGTGTATGGCGCCGAAGCCGTCATGCCTACGGACATCGCCTACGACTCGCCTCGGGTCGCCAACTACGCCGAACAAGACAACGAGCGAGCTCGCCAAGATGACGTCGACCTCCTCGACGAGGCCAGAGACCTCGCACTCTCCAGAACCGCCATTTACCAGCAAGACCTCCGTCGCTACCACAGTCGCCGTGTTCGGAGTCGCTCCTTCCAAGTCGGCGACCTGGTACTTCGGTTAATCCAGGACAAGAAAGGGATGCACAAGCTGTCCCCGCCCTGGGAAGGACCGTTCGCCGTCAGCCGCGTACTCGGCAACGACTCCTACTACCTCATCGACGTCCGCAAGGACGACAAAGGCGAGCCACTCACCAAAGAGGTGGAGCGTCCCTGGAACATCAACCTCCTCCGACGGTTTTATACCTAAGGACAAAAATGTAGCCCGACAATTCAGAGGTTAATAAAAGTCGCCGACCATTTCTGATCTCCAGCTTCGACTACCTCACCCTCACCCGCCAGATGTTTTCATCTCTCATCCCGGTATATACCGGCCCAGTCGCCGCGATAAGCGATTAGGTACTGAGAGACCTCCGGTCGCCGCTGCTGGAAGAGCGAAGTCCATGATCGGCCAAGTAACCGAGCTAACAAGGGCATGACGGAGTGACCGGTCGCAACATCAGGTCCGGCCACCCACCACCCCTTACGCTGTCGGGTGAAAACGGCGACTGGAACCCACAGCAGGGCCGCATGCTCGGCCAGCCCCACGGGCCACGGCGACCGCCTCGTGCTACGATATACAGCACAACAATGCCCTCCTCTACCTTAGGCAGGCGACTTGCGTGGCTAAGTACTTCGACTAGGGACCCCGCAAAACGGACCCGCGGCTCGCCAAGGAAAATACGCCCGCAATGACCCCCTTTGGAGTCGCCTAGCGACTGGCTCACCGAGCCACGACGAGTGGCGCGCTACATCCGAACAGCGCAAACTACAACTCACCGCTACTCCACCCATGAGGCTGCTATTTGTACTATAATGACTACGTACTGCGACTGGGGACGCCCAGCTCGAAAAGGAAAACAGTCAAGTCAATAGCCCTCATCGGGGTCGCAAGGCGACTGGCCCGAAGGCCATGGATAGTCGGAACCAACTCCAACACATCGCCACAACAAAAAACGCGAAATTCAAAAGCAACCACCAAGTTATATTTAAGCAAAAGTTATCACTGTATTTACAACTGACACCCGCTCGCGGGAATCCAAGCTCCTTCTTACACAGGGACTCAGGAAGCTACGAGGACGACCCCGGAGCCCCCTCTACGACAGGCTCGGCGCCACCATCGCCGTGACGAAACTTCGGCGTGTACAGCACGACCGGGTACGTCGACAACGAGCCGGCGGCCGCGGCATGGAAGAGGCGCTCCGCAGGGAAGTCCACCGGGCCTTGCTCCTTCTCCGCGTCTCCAGGCGCCGCTTGGCTGGGGATGTGAGTCTCCAAGTCCGCGGTCGCCAGCACTCGGTCGGCAAAGGGGCGCACCGCGTCCATCAGCCGCAGCACTTCGGCAACATCAAACTCGCCATTCTCCGAGGGGAAGCCCGCAGTAACCTCCTCCACGTCGAACCCCTCGGAGTAGTGCGCCAGCACCATGCTCAGAGCCATGGTAATACCAACGCGGCAGGAGGAACGACGAAGCCAGTCCACAACAGCAGGAATGTTGGACACGGCCTTGAAGACGGACGACGTGTCCCGCGGCATCACCTCCCGCGGACTCAGGTACTGGAGCGCGGCCAGTATCTCCCCCGCACAGGCGATGATACGCGCGGTCGCGGTCGACAGGCATTCTCGCGGGGTCGCCGTCTCCACGAAGTCGCATGTTCCTGCCATCAAAAACACAAAGGGAAAATGAGAACTCCACCCAAAAGCCAACTCGACATGCTCAGGGACTGGCCCTCGAAGCTGACTCGCCACGCTCGGGGACTGGCCCCCCGCAGCCAACTCGCCATGCACGGGGACTGGCCCCCGAAGCCGACTCGCCACGCTCGGGGACTGGCCCCCGAGGCCGACTCGCCACGCTCGGGGACTGGCCCCCGAGGCCGACTCGCCACGCTCGGGGACTGGCCCCCGAGGCCGACTCGCCACGCTCGGGGACTGGCCCCCGAGGCCAACTCGCCATGCTCGGGGACTGGCCCCCGAGGCCGACTCGCCACGCTCGGGGACTGGCCCCCGAGGCCGACTCGCCATGCTCGGGGACTGGCGGTAATAGAGACTCGACAAGGAAAAACAGCAAACCTGTGCACAGGAGCTTACCGAGAATCTGCCGCGACATCTCCCGGACGAAGGCCTCGAAGCTGGTCTTCTCGGCTTGTACCGCCAGGACGGTGCCTTCGGACGCTTCCTTTTCTGCAGCCAACTCCTTGGCGTGCTGCTGCTTCAAGGCCGCAATCTCCTCCCGCAGAGACGCGGCAGCCCCACGCGCGGAGTCCCGCGCTTCAGTCGCGGCCGTCAGCTTCCCCTTGTACTCGGTGATGACGTCTTCCAGTTCCCGGCCCTTCTGCTCCAGGACCTTGGTCAGATCAGCCACCTCCGCTTTCGCCTTTTTCCGGGCCTCTTCGGCCTGCGTCGCCCGGAAGTCGGCTTCGCGGTAGAAAGACTCCTTGACGAATCCTTCCCGAGCCTCGGCAAGAGCCTTCTCCTGCGCCTCTGCTGCCAAAAATAGAAAATGGTGAGAACTGAAAGCTCATCCAAGAACAGCGATACCGAAAGAGGAAGGCGAGTGGGCGCGACTTACTGCCCAGGGCAATCAACTTGCGGTTCTTTTGAGCCGCCTCTTCCACGAGCGTGGTTAATCTCTTAACCTCCGCCTGCAAAAATTCAAGAACAATGCAAAAGGTCAACAAAAGGAAACAAACAAAAGGAGACTCGACTCGCCCCTTCAGACCAAGTCGACCCTCGGGGACTGGGGGCGACTAGACTAAGAGTTCAGAAACACTCACCGCGTATGCTTCACCAAGTGCCGTATGGAGCTCGGCGAAGGTCAAGGTAGAAGGCGGCGGGTGGCGCGACCCGGTCACCTCTCCAGCCTGCGTCACCGCCTCAGTCGACGGCGCCTCGACCACCCGAGTGTCGGCGTCATCAGGTGGGACTCGGTCCCTGGCAGCCTTGGACCGGCGCTCCTTCGATGGCTCCGAGAGACCGCCCTTCTCAACGACGATATCCTCGACCTCGGGCGCTTCCTGCTCCTTGGTCGACTCGACGGCTGCCGACCCCTTCTCCACCATGGGCGAAACGGAGTCCGACCCGGTCGCTGCACTCGCCATCCCCCCATGAGCCATGCTGGGTAGAGGGAAGACCTTGGCGGTGGACTCGGCGTGGCGGGCTCCCACTTTCTCAGCTTGGCTCGCGGCGGCAGGCTCTTCCGGAGCCGACCCCGCGCCCCCAAGATCGGACGGCGATGCTTTCTTCTCTGCGGCTTTCTTCTTCGCCTCAGCCGCCTTTGTGGCCGCTGCCCCAGCCACGGCCGGTTTCACCAAGGTCTTCTTCTTGGACCTACAGGGAGGCAAGGTGAGTCGACACCCAATCCCGCCACAAGGAGAGTAAGTCTGGCGAGGAACACTTACTTCACGGTGGGGATTGCTCTAACGCCGGGGCCGGCCCGAGCTCCCGCATCAATCGCATCCTTCAGAGGACGCTGAAGCCTCATAGATCCCTCCAGGAGAGTGGGGCGCAGGCGCTTCGACAGCGGCTCGGCCCCTTCCTTGGAAGGTTCCGCCTCGCTCTCCGGACGCGAGGTCGCCTCCTCCTCAACCGCGCCCTGGGACGAGGACCCGACATTCCTCTTCGTCCCGCGCGGGAGTCTGATGAAGTCTCGCGCCTCGGAGTCCGACTCGGTGCGCTCCTCCTCATCATCGACCTCCTCCTCTTCACCTTCGGTCATTTCTGGTGGTTCCTTCCCGGCGAGGGGGGGAAGGTGGTCGGCGATTTTCTGCCAGCGCTGCATTTGAATCAAGGAAACAAGTCAGAAATGAGAAAATGAGGCCGATCCACGCGGAGCCCCTATTCTAAAATGATACCTGGGGCGCCGGGGTTTCTTCAGAATAAGGCTGCAGGCCGCCTTCGAAGGAGGTGAAAGTGGCCGTAGTGACCTTGGCGAGCGCCTTCCGGTACTCGCCCTCGTCCCACTCAGTCGCAGTCGACCGGGTGCAGTCGTTTTGCCCCCGGTACTCCCACATGGGGTGAGCCCGGCACCGCAGGGGGATTAGCCGCCGACCAAGCCAGCAGTTGTACATATCAACCGCCGTCAGGCCACTATCTTTCAGCGCCTGGATCGCTTGGCGCATCTCCTTCACCACCTCCTCCTGCTCGCGCGGCAGCGACCGGACATTAAGGCGCCGCGGGACGCTTGGCTCGGGGCTGTACTGAGGAATGCAGACCTCGCCAGGAGGAGTGTACTCCTTGGCATAAAACCAGAAGCGGCGCCACAGTGACTGCGCCTTCTTGGGAAGCGCCATGTCGATGAAGCTCTCTCCGGACTTCACCTGGAAGGTGATCCCGCCGTTCGGGATGAGAGCTTCGCTGTTCTTGCTGGCCCGAGTCGCCCGCCCGTGGAAGATGGACACCCACAGCGGGAAGTATGGCGGACAGCCCAAGTAGCATTCGCACAACGCCACGAACAGAGAAATCTGTTGGACGCTGTGCGGCCCGAGGTCGGAGACCTTGATGTTGTAAAAGGCCAGCAGCTGCCGGAGGAAATCAGAAGTGGGGAGAGCGAACCCGCGATCAAGGAAGCTCAGGAAGAGCACGAACTCCCCAGGCCGCGGGAGGGGCTCCACCTCGTTCGCCGGCGGAACCCGCCACCGCTCCTTGTTGAACTCGGGGATGACCCCGGACGCAACGTACGGGAGGAGAGACTCCCGCGTGACCTTCGACTTACCCCAGCCCTTCGCCGCCATGGATACGTACGAAGTTTGGAATGGAGGTGAGATGGGAACAAGATGGGAGAAGAGTGTGGAGGAGTGACGAACCCTAATCCCAGGGGTGATCCTTTATACCACCCGCACTCGCCCAGATTAAGGATGAAATCTGTTCGTTAAATCGTCCCGGAATCGCCGCCCCGCAATCAACGGTCGAGATCCGCGCCGGTTCCGGCTGAGTAGCCGTTAAACTAGCCGTTAGCGGTCACGTCAGACCCAACGGTCAAACAACATGCAAGTGGTTCACGCCTCGGTCAACGTGAAATCCGGCCGTTGGCTCCTCCACGTGTCTTCATGGTAAATGCGCGCCGACTGGTCCACGACGACTGGCAGGCGCCGACTGTCATACGCCGACTGGCCCTCGCCGACTGGCTCACACCGATTGGCATACGCCGACTGGCTCTCACCGACTGGTTCACGCCAACTGGCTCATGCTGATTGGCCTACGCCGACTGGCTCGTTTCGACTGCCTCTTGTTTCACGATTGCTTCCTCTATTTCAGGAGCCCGTCGCCGATTCCACTCGACCCATCGTCAAGCCTCTTCGCTCCTTGCCTCAAGCCCGCGCTAAATCCACGACGCGCTCGGGGACTACTGATGGGGATACACCCAAGGGGGTGGGTCGCCAGTCCCACTCGCTGTGAAGATGAAGGCCCAGGTGGACTGCCAGTCGCCCAAGCGACTGGGCCCAAAGGCGACTGGGCTGTGATCCCAAGGAGAAGATCTGTGCGACTGGATTAGAAGATTACTTGCTAGGGGGGTTAACGAATCCCGGGTTAATAGCAACGAATATGATTTGGAGTTATCGCCATGTAACCCTAAGTCGGGGGTGTCTATATAAACCCCCGAGCTTAAACCCTAGAGGACACCTGATCTGAGATCTAATCTCTCTTTGTAAGCTCACGGCGTAGCCGCCGACTGAGCCCCCCCATTGTAATTCTCCACTGAGCAATCTAGCAGGACGTAGGCCTTTTACTCTCCGGAGGGGCTGAACCTGGGTAAAACCCTTGCGTCTCTTGCACCTCGACCCGTAGATGGCGATGTTCCCTTCCCCTCGCATCAACGAAGTGCTACCCCCCGTAGCATCTGCCGTGGCCACATCCACAACCATTTAAAGAGTACTTGTCAGAGACGAGGTTGAACAAGGTATCGTGATACCGATGATCAAACCTCGGACAAGTAAAATATCGCGTGACAAAGGGAATCGGTATCGTATGTAAATGGTTCAATCGATCACTAAGTCATCGTTGAATATGTGGGAGCCATTATGGATCTCAGATCCCGCTATTGGTTATTGGTCGGAGAGAAGTCTCAACCATGTCTGCATAGTTCGCGAACCGTAGGGTGACACACTTAAGGTTTGATGTCGTTTTAAGTAGATATGGAATATGGAATGGAGCTCGAATGTTGTTCGGAGTCTCGGATGGGATCCGAGACATCACGAGGAGGTCGGAATGGTCCGGAGAATAAGATTCATATATGGGAAGTCATTTTCCGGGGTTCGGAAAAAGTCCGGTGTTTTGACCGGAGCTTCTAGAAGGTTGGAAGGACCGGAATAGTCGAATATTATGGAAGGTTCCGGAAGTGTCCGGGACGACCCGAGATGTCTAAGGAAGTCCGGAGGGTTCCATAATAGGTTCAACCACGTTGCCTTAAGGGAAAAGAAGTCTTTCCTTAATGCAATTTCGGAATTGGCAAAAGAGTCCGAGTAGGACTAGGTTTTCGGAACCGGAAACCTATCGGAACTCAGTCAAACTTGGGGGCAGGTTTTTGGACGACCCAAGGGGCTTGGCCACCTATTTAAAGAGGCCAAGGGGCACCCCAAGGGCACCACAAGTCGCAGCCCTAGCTCCCCAAGTCGCAGCACCACCCTGCGCCCAAACCCTAGCTCCCTCCTCCTCCTTCTTCTCCCGCAGCGCTTGGCGAAGCCCTCGGAGATCTCCACCACCACCACCACCACGCCGTCATGCGGGATTCCGAGGAGGATCTACTACTTCCGCTGCCCTGGAACGGGGAGGAGGACGTCGTCTTCATCAACACCGTACGTGTGACCGAGTACGGAGGTGCTGCCCGATTGTGGCACCGTCAAGTTCTTCTACGCGCTTTTGCAAGCGGTCAAGATCTTCTACGCGCTTTTGCAAGCGGCAAGTGATCGACTACATCCACCACGAGATCTAATCTCGTTAGGCTTTGGAAATCTTCGAGGGTTAGTCTCATGATCTTCTCGTTGCTACCATCTACTAGATTAGATCTTGGCTTGTGTTTCGTTCTTGCGGTAGGAAATTTTTGTTTTCTATGCTACGAATCCCATCAGTGGTATCAGAGCCGTGTCTATGCATAGATTGGTTGCACGAGTAGAACACAATGGTTTTGTGGGCGTTGATGTTTTTGTTGTCTTTAGTTCGTGTACTTTGCATCTTGCGGGATGGTGGGATGAAGCGGCCGGGCTAACTTTACATGACCGCGTTCATGAGACTTGCTCCACGTTCGACATGCAACTTGTATTGCATAAGTGGCTTTGCGGGTGTCTGTCTCTCCCACCATAGTGAAGATTCAATTTACTCTTTCTATTGACAACACTAGTATCACCGTTGTGGTTCATGTTCGTAGGTAGATTGGATCTTACTCGAAAACCCTAAACCACGTAAAATATGCAAACCAATTAGAGGCATCTAACTTGTTTTTGCAGGGTTTGGTGATGTGATATGGCCATGATGTGATGATGAATATGTATGAGATGATCATTATTGTATTGTGGCAACCGGCAGGAGCCTTATGGTTGTCTTTAAATTTCATGTTGAGTATTATTTCAAAGTAGTTGTAATAGTTGCTACATGCGGTGAACAACCATGAAGACGGCGCCATGGACCTTGACGCTACGCCGACGATGATGGAGATCATGCCCGTTGATGATGGAGATCATGTCCGTGCTTTGGAGATGAAGATCAAAGGCGCAAAGACTAAATGGCCATATCATATCACATATGAATTGCATGTGATGTTAATCCTTTATGCATCTTATTTTGCTTAGATCGCGGTAGCATTATAAGATGATCCCTCACATTAATATCAAGATAATAAAGTGTTCTCCCCTCGTATGCATCGTTGCTACAGTTCGTCGTTTCGAAGCATCTCGTGATGATCGGATGTGATAGACTCTACGTTCACATACAACGGGTGTAAGCCATGTTTACACACGCGGAATACTTGGGTTTGCTTGACGAGCCTAGCATGTACAGACATGGCCTCGGGACAAACCGAAAGGTTGAACACGAGTCATATGGATGATATGATCAACATGTTGATGTTCACCATTGAAGCTACATCATCTCACGTGATGATCGGTTTTGGTGTAGTGGATGTGGATCGTGTGCCACTTAACAACTATGAGGGATGTTGTATTAAGTGGGAGTTTATTAGTAATTAGATTAAAACTTGAACTAATTATCATGAACATAGTCTGAATAGTATTTTGAATTAAATTTGTAGAATTGGCATCCGTTTTCTACCATGCGTTAGTCTTGTAATTGAGATTTAAATACTGTTAAATCTGACAAGTAATTTTACGGACTGGTACCGTATTGTTAAAGAATCAAGAAATGATTAAGTCCTATTGCAAACTTTTAGTAAACCTCACATTGTTGATTCAAAGAGCTATGGTTTCAATTAGTACCTACAATTATCTTGTCTCCGTGAAACTTGATGTTCAAATTTGTTTGAAAAGTAAGGAGCTGAAAAGTTTTGTTTTCAGAAAGAAGCGAGGTATGAGATATATGCGATATCTAAGACCTTATTGCAAGATGATAGAATATAATCTAGTGAGACTACATAAACTCATAAGTTTTATGGGAATGTACGAAGGTTGAAGACGCCAGGCGTCCCAATCCTCCAACTATTGGGGCACTAACAATATTCGCATATCCATGAAGTGATCGTTCTTAGTATGCACGTTGCTAAGACTCGTCGTTTCGAAGCATCTCGTGATGATCGGGTGTTATTGATTCCACGAGTGCATACAACGGGTGCAAGCCAGATTTGCACATGCGAATACTAAGGTTAAACTTTACGAGCCTAGCATGTACAGACATGGTCTCGGAAAGTTGTCATATGATGGATAAAATTATGAGTGAAATTGTTCATCATGTTACAAAGTTACTGATAACGAAATCTAGAACACTTGTCATATGATGATCAACTTCAAAGTAAGAACCTCAAGGTTATTGGTATTTGACCAACAAACCTAGAAGTCAATGATGTTGAAGTGTTTTTCTGAATAATGAGGAAAGCTAAAAGAGAAACTATAAAAGATATTTTGGCAGAAAGAAAATAAAAGACTAGAAAGTCTAGCTCAGGTGTATATAAATGATATACATGTTATGGTTGTATTCCTAGTTTGGTCACACAATGAAATTCTTGGGTATTTGTACCATATTGGTTGGTATGAAGTGTCATACAAAACAACGCAATACAAGAATACAATGGCCTAAGTGACTGACAAGGAATATGATAGGAATACACGTCTGGAACAAAAATAAAGTGTTATTATGTTCGTCGTTGGTATTCTATCTAGCCCTTAGAATTTATAATAAAGAACTTAATAATTGTTATTTTGCTCTGGTCAAATGAAAACAATAAGTTGTTCAAATTATGACATTACTCCATGTACGATGGATAAGTTATTATAAATATTAATGGTGAAACACACATACATAACACTGACGCTAAAATGCCATAAGGCAAATGATTTGAATTCTACTTATTTGTGGAACCGCCATTTAGGTCATGTTAGAAAGGAACGCATGAAGAAACTCCATGCGATGGATTTTTGAGTCATTTGATTTTTGAATCGTTTGGAGCTTGCAAATCTTTTCTAAAAAGAATGACTGAAATACCGTTCATAGGCCAAGAGTTAAACGGGCAACTAACTTAGTGGAAACATGCATGATGATGTATGTGGTTCACTGGGCATAGTTGTGTGCGGGAGATTCTTCTACTTCATGAAAACTTCCAACAATGAATTGAGTATATATATGTGGATATATTCAATAAGGAAGAAGTTTGAAACATTTGAATGGATTCAAATAAAGTCTAGCATGAAGTGGAAATCATCGTAATAGAAAAGTCAAATATCTATGATTGGATCATGGTGGAAATATTTGAATTACGAGTTTTAGCGAACATCAAAGAGAGTTATGAAATTGTTCTACAAATCACGTTTCTTGGAGTATCATAATGATGATGGAGTATCCAAGAGACGTATCCAAACCTTGTTGGATTAATGATGAGATAATATAAAATGATGCCATTATATTTTTGTGGATTATGCTTTTAGAGACTACCGCTTTTACACTTGATAGAGCATCATCATGATCCGTTGAAATGACACCATACGAGTTATGGCGTGGGTATGAAACCTAATAGTATTTTCTTAAATTTTGGTATGCATAGCATAAGTAAATAAGTTTACAACCAAAATCGGATGAATGTCTTTGTTGGTTATCCCAGAAAATTGATTGAGAATTCTTTCCACTATGAAGTAAAAAGACAAAAGTGTTTGTTATAGTTACTTGCTTATTTCCAAGAAATTGTTTTCTAGCGAAGTATTTAAGTGGGAGGACAATAGAACTTGATAAGGTTTATGAACCTGAGCATAATGATCAGAGTAGCGCAGCATCGGAATTGGTTTCGGAAGCGGCCACGATGATCATGGCTCCCATGACTACAAAGTGTTTTAGCCATGGAGATCGAAGTACATATTGAACCTTGTAGGTATGGTTTACTTTGTGATCAAATAAATGATTTGTGAACAAAGGATTGATTTTGATCAATAATAAACCAACTACAAACAAAGAAGTTATGATGGGCCCTGACTCCGTTAAAATGGCTGTACGCCATGAAATCCAAGATAGGTGAATACTTTTTGAAAGTAAATGAATCTATGAATTTGATGGACTTGGATGAAATATCCTTGAAGAAGCTTGACTTGTCGAAAAGTTGTTTACGACAAAGTTCAAAGAGTTGACTACGATAAGATTAGATCTTCCGTAGCGATGATTATAGTCTATGTGGATTATCCTAGTAATCGCTACATATTTCTTTTATGAGATATGCTAGTAGGATAGCAAAATATATTACTTAACAGAAGTGTGTATTAAAGGTGTATACAAGATACAACCAAGAGTTTTGCTAAGTCCGTAGAATACTAGATAGGAATACGAACTTCAATTGGATGAAGTGAGTATTGCGGAGTTGGAATCTTCACCGGATGAAATATTCAAAGAGTTTTTGATTTCATCAGAAACGATGAAGGTGCTTGCATTTGCAAGAAATTAAGTGGGAGCGCTGAGACATATTTGTAATACTTTATGTAGCTGACATATCGTTGATTATAAATAGTGTAATTATATAATTGATTAAAAAGGTTTCATTGAGAATTAACTTCAATGAAAGGATATGGACTGAAACATATTTAGTGTCAAGATCTCTGAAGATAGATTAAAACACATAATAAGTTTAAGTCAAAGTACATAGAATGGATATTGAAGTAGTTCAATATAGAAATATGAAGAAGGTGTTCTTTGCATACAAAGGTTTAACAAGACTTGAGTGTATTTGACACTCGATGAGTAAAAACACATGAGTGATTTTAGATCACAAATAATATGTACAAAATCAGATGTCATGTGCTCTAAAAGGTTAGGAGCATATACCAGAATGATTCATTAGATGATCATTGGACAAACAGTAAGAATATCCCTGTATGCTTCAGAAGAACCAAGGATATATATATAGTATTATATGGGGTAATGACAAACAAATCGCTGTAAGGTGTTGCACCGATATTAGTTTGGTCACATATAAGAATTAATTTCAAATCTCAATTAGGCTAAGTGTTGTTTAAAAGGTAGCACAATGCTAGATTTAGAAGAGTTCTAAATGTTGTGACGGATTCTATAAACGAAGGTAGAATATGTCATTGTTTTGACAATGACTAAAGATGTTAAGTCAAAAAGTTCTTTAAGAACTTGGTGTAGTTCCGATAGTGTCAGAACTTTGAAGCTATATTGTGTGTGACAATATTGGTGACATATTTCAGACCGCGGAATTAAGGTTCCACCAGAGGACTAAGCATATATGCCGACTCATTTGGCAAATGAGTGATGCGTTTAGACGCAAATGAATTGCAAAATACATACGTTTCTGAGCATGTCAGATCCATTGACTAAAACCTCTCCCGTGAGCATAACATGATAAAACACCAGAAGGCCAAGGTGTTATATCTTTACAAATGTAAACTAGATTATTGACTCTAGTGCAAGTGGGAGACTGTTGGAGATATGCCCAAGAGGCAATAATAAAATGGTTATTATAATATATCTTTGTGTTTATGATAATGTTTGCATACCATGCTATTATTGTATTAACCGAAACATTGATACATGTGTGTTATGTAAACAACAAGGAGTCCCTAGTAAGCCTCTTGTATAACTAGCTTGTTGATTAATAGATGATCATGGTTTCGTGATCATGAACATTGGATGTTATTAATGACAAGATTATATCATTATGTGAATGATGTAATGGACACACCCAATTAAGCGTAGCATAAGATCACGTCATTAAGTTCATTTGCTATAAGCTTTCGATACATAGTTACCTAGTCCTTTCGACCATGAGATCATGTAAATCACTTATGCCGGAAGGGTACTTTGATTACATCAAACGCCTTTGCGTAAATGGGTGGTTATAAAGGTGGGATTAGGGAAAGTATGAGTTGAGGCATATGGATCAACGGTGGGATTTGTCCATCCCGATGACGGATAGATATACTCTGGCCCTCTCGGTGGAATGTCGTCTAATTAGCTTGCAAGCATATGAATGGTTCATAAGAGACCACATACCGCGGTACGAGTAAAGAGTACTTGTCAGGAGACGAGGTTGAACAAGGTATCGTGATACCGATGATCAAACCTCGGACAAGTAAAATATCGCGTGACAAAGGGAATCGGTATCGTATGTAAATGGTTCAATCGATCACTAAGTCATCGTTGAATATGTGGGAGCCATTATGGATCTCCAGATCCCGCTATTGGTTATTGGTCGGAGAGAAGTCTCAACCATGTGCATAGTTCGCGAACCGTAGGGTGACACACTTAAGGTTTGATGTCGTTTTAAGTAGATATGGAATATGGAATGGAGCTCGAATGTTGTTCGGAGTCTCGGATGGGATCCGAGACATCAGGAGGTCCGGAATGGTCGGAGAATAAGATTCATATATGGGAAGTCATTTTGGGTTCGGAAAAGTCCGGTGTTTTGACGGAGCTTCTAGAAGGTTTTGGAAGGACCGGAATAGTCCGGAATATTATGGAAGGTTGGAAGTGTCCGGGACGACCCGAGATGTCTAAGGAAGTCCGGAGGGTTCCATAATAGGTTCAACCACGTTGCCTTAAGGGAAAAGAAGTCTTTCCTTAATGCAATTTCGGAATTGGCAAAAGAGTCCGAGTAGGACTAGGTTTCGGAACCGGAAACCTATCGGAACTCAGTCAAACTTGGGGGCAGGTTTTTGGACGACCCAAGGGGCTTGGCCACCTATTTAAAGAGGCCAAGGGGCACCCCAAGGGCACCACAAGTCGCAGCCCTAGCTCCCCAAGTCGCAGCACCACCTGCGCCCAAACCCTAGCTCCTCCTCCTCCTTCTTCTCCCGCGCTTGCGGCGCCTCCGGAGATCTCCACCACCACCACCACGCCGTCATGCTGGCGGGATTGGAGGATCTACTACTTCCGCTGACCGCTGGAACGGGGAGGAGGACGTCGTCTTCATCAACACCGTACGTGTGACCGAGTACGGAGGTGCTGCCCGATTGTGGCACCGTCAAGTTCTTCTACGCGCTTTTGCAAGCGGTCAAGATCTTCTACGCGCTTTTGCAAGCGGCAAGTGATCGACTACATCCACCACGAGATCTAATCTCGTTAGGCTTTGGAAATCTTCGAGGGTTAGTCTCATGATCTTCTCGTTGCTACCATCTACTAGATTAGATCTTGGCTTGTGTTTTCGTTCTTGCGGTAGGAAATTTTTTGTTTTCTATGCTACGAATCCCATCAACTAATCCATAAGACGGACAATACCAATGGAAGAACAATGAAAGCAGAGAAAACACATGAAGTAAATCATTATTTTGCATTTTGATTCAGTGTAAAGTCAGCTGTAGCTAAATCAGTCAGATCTTATTTTTAGCTCAATAACAATACCGAGAGATCCTGAACAATTATGTTTGTTCCCCTGCTGTTTAGACCATAGCACTCTGCAGGTATTCAGTTTCTGAGATTTTTTTTAATCTTTGGCAGGAAATGGAGCCTGACCTATGTTAGTGCGTGTCTATAGGCTAAGCCCAGTTTGAGCCATCATCTACGACATAACCTAAACCAAGTAGCCAAGAACCCAGGCTGCAAGATTGGAAGGAAGAGCAAGACAAGTCACGCTTACCATAACAGCAACCGAAGAGCATTCGAACCGAAGCAGCCGCGGCAACCAAGCGCGACAATCCCAGCGAACGGACGACCTGAGAAGACAGGAAAGACAGGATAGTAAGACATTAGTTTGCATTTTGATTTAGTTTCAAGTCAGCTGTAGCTATATCACTCAGATCTAATTTTAGCTCAATAACAAATTTTAATTCACAGGGTTTACCAGGCTATTTTGGTTAACTTGGGTTTCAGGTTTTACATTAGCTTTAAAAAGAAAACAAATTGGAAAACAAAACCCAAATTAATCTATTCAGAGTTTAAACAGAGGTAGGCATGATAAGCTAGGATAATCTGTACCAATATAAAGTTCACAGGGTTAAATGAGCAATCACCAATGGAAGAACAATGAAAGCAGAGAAAACACATGAAGTAAATCATTATTTTGCATTTTGATTCAGTGTAAAGTCAGTTGTACCTAAATCAGTCAGAGCTTATTTTAGGTCAATAACAAATGCAGTCTCCATTCTTTTAACTTAGGTTTTGTTAACATTATAAAGAAAACATATATGATAGTTTGCCCACCATGATATAGAGTAATTAAAAAAAGCTTTGATTTCCAAAATCAAGTGCTACATCGTAGGAGAACTAAAAGATATAACGCTAGAGTGTCACGACTACTCCATCTACGACTTCGTCAACAGAACAAGAGACAAGTGAAGCCGTGACCAAATAGTCTAGCCTAGCTGTCAGGTGGGTCCTAGTGGGTACCGTGTGTGTCTATCCTGGTGTCTTGTGTGGCCTGGATATAAGCCAGGAATTTGTAATGGTTATCGCTGAACTATGAAATATAAAGAACAAAACTCTGCCTGCTCCTTCTCTCCCCTTTGATCTCTCTCTCTGTGTTCGTAGTTCGTGATCCCCAGAGCCTCACGTCGGCAATCATACCGGCAAGGGGGCGAGTGTGACATTTGGTATCAGATTCGGGTCGATTCAGACGGGCGGGCTCGCGGTGTTCCTCTGAAATCTTGAGCTCTCAATTCCAGGCTACGGTGCGTGATTGGGAAATTTTTTTTTGTTTCCCAATTGCAGTTCCAGAGATCGATTTGCTCGATCCGTCGAGGTTTCGCGACGGCGCCATCCAAGCCGTCCCCGCAGACGCAGTTTGTCCTCACAGCCATGGGGGAAGCGGCGGCCGTGACTGAAGCCTCTCTCACCGAGATCCGGTCTAGCCTTGACCTGCTCCACGGCCGGGTGGCGTGCATGGACACCACACAGCAGCAGCTCGTGGCCCAGCTTGGTCTCATCGCGGCCGCTGTTCAGGACGGCGCCAAGCTACACAACGACGCCGCGCGTCAATTTTCATCGCTTGACGCGCGTCTCGCGGAGATAACTCAAGGGATGGAGCGCCTCCGAGGGAGATGTCCATCTCCGGAAGAAGATGACCCAGATCCCGGAGATTGCCTGGTCATGGGAACGGGTACACTTCGCACCACGCGGGTGACATGGACTGGCGACGCGCCAGGTGCGTCCACGGCGGCCAAATCCGGAGTGGCCAGCACGGTCACTATGGGCTCGCCGCGGGACACCACTGATGGTGGTGGACTTCTGGGCGGCGGTGGTACCGGAGGCGCGGGCGGCGGTGGTACCGGAGGCGCAGGCGGAGGTGGTACTGGAGGCGCGGGGGGCGGTAGACACGGATCAAATTCTGAGCAGAACCACAAGCACCACCTCAAGATGTCATTTCCTCGATTTGATGGAGATCAGCCTCGTATTTGGAAGGACAAGTGCTTGGACTACTTTCGCCTCTTCAACGTTCATGCCTCACTTTGGTTAGTATCTTGCACTCTCCATATGGATGGCAACGCAGCATTGTGGTTGAAGGCACATCGTCTGCGCCATGAGGTAAATTCATGGCCGGAGTTGATGCGTGCAGCGGAAGAAAAGTTTGGGGCTGATGATTATCGTCGCTACCTGAAACAATTACTTGCACTGAAACAGAAAGGCACAGTAGAGGAATATCAGTTGCAATTTGAAGAACTGTCTTATCAAATAGTCATCCAAAACCCACACTATGATGATCAATTTTAAGTCTCTCATTTCATTCGTGGTCTGAAACCAGAGATTCGCAGTGTAGTTGAGTCTCAAGTGCCGGACACAGTAGATCGTGCTATTTTGCTCGCACTAGTTCAGCAAGAGGTACTCGAGGAAGCCAAGCCATGGGCTCAACGTCGAGCTGCTCCAGCACGTGTTGATCATCATGATTGGAAGATGGAGCAACACAAACCAGTACACAAGCTTGGTACAGGCGAAATGTGGAAGGATCGCCAACTTCGTGATTACCGCAGCGCAAATAATTTGTGCTTCAAATGCGGCGAAAAATATGATCCAACACATCAATGCGCCAAGAAGCCAGCAGCAGAACTGCACGCCATGACCACTGAAGAAGAAACCGAGATGCTGTCTGAAGAGGTACTGAATCTCATGGAAATGCAAGACTTGGCGGAAGCAAAACAGCTAAATTTGTCGCTCAATGCAATGGCAGGGACAGATGCATCTGATACAATTCGCCTTCGTGCTCGAGTAGGTGATCAAGTGCTACTTATTCTTGTGGACTCAGACAGTACCGGCAGCTTTCTGAATGAAGCAATGCTATCAAGACTGAACTGTACGGTGCAGAAAACTGCTCCTGTATCTGTCAAACTGGCAAACAACGATTCAATCTAATGCAATCAATTAATTCCAAATTTTTCCTGGTGGATTCAAGGAGAAACGTTCACCACAAATATGAGAGTTTTGCCATTGGGGGCTTATGATGCCATTCTGGGAGTGGATTGGTTAAAACAACATGGTCCAATAACTGGTGACTGGACACTCAAGACTATCAAGGTGACGAATGCTGGCAAGAGAGTAAAATTACTGGGCGTTCAACCAACTCAAAATACCTCAGTGCGCGAGGTACCAGTGGAGCAATTGGCAAAATGGACAAAAGGCAATGAGGTGTGGGCTATGGCGATCTTGCTTCTGACAAACGTGTTACAGCAGAAGTGCAAGTTGTTCTGGACAATTTTGTTGAGGTTTTCTCTGAACCAGTTGTGTTGCCACCACCAAGACCTTATGATCATGCCATTGCACTTAAGTCTGGCGCTACTCCTTTCAACATGCGCCCATATAGGTACTCTCCTAAGCACAAAACGGAAATTGAGAAGCAAGTCCGAGCCATGCTTGCAGCAGGGATAATTGTACCTAGCATTTCACCTTTTGCCTCTCCTGTACTGCTGGTGCAAAACGGAACATGGAGATTTTGCATTGACTATAGACGATTGAATGAGCTTACAATCAAAAACGTTTTCCCTATGCCCGTCAATGGCTAAATCAGTCAGAGCTTATTTTAGCTCAATAACAAATGCAGTCTCCATTCTTTTAACTTAAGTTTTGTTAACATTATAAAGAAAACATATATGATAGTTTGCCCACCATGATATAGAGTAATTAAAAAAAGCTTTGATTTCCAAAATCAAGTGCTACATCGTAGGAGAACTAAAAGATATAACGCTAGAGTGTAGAGGTCACAACCCCAGATCTATCAATAACCAGCAGATGCATCCATCAGTTTGCCAGAACAGGTTTTATACACTGAAGCTACTTCGAATAATTGGTTGTATACTTCCTTATAAATGTTTTATAGAATTTGCTAACGAAAGAAAGAAATCACTGTGAATGGAGACATCATCATCCGGGTGCCATCCAGAAACTGACGTTCTATTTCGGAAATTAAATTAATGGAGACACAAATACTTCAAGATAGATGCACCTGTACCCAGCAAATAGCCTGGTCTAGTACAAACCCCTATGAAAAAAAACAGCAAACGGAAACTTGTGGGCAGAGAGTGAGAGCCTGGAGCAGAGGATAAGCCAGAGACGGAGGAAGTAGGAGGATGCTGTCCGCGTCGTTGCAAAATCCAACAATAATTGAAGTCAAGATCAGAGTGGAGGCAGGACGGAGTTGTAGAATCGGGCACAGAAAAGATCCGATGAGAAACAGTACCAGCAGGGAGCCAGGGAGGGAGAGAAACGGGGAGCAAGTACCCACACCGGAGAAGCAGGACCTCACCTCAACCAAACCCATGCCAGAGCAACGCCATGGGGTGAAGGCAGCGACCGGCGACAGTAGACAGCACGCGAAATCGGACGAATCTGGAACGGAATGGCCGACTCGGTGAGGCAGACGAGGCAAAGATGAGGGGACGACGACGGTGAAACGGAAGAGGCGAGGGGAAAGTGAGGGCGAGGGTCTCTCCGCTGCGACGGCGTGCGTGGGTATAGTGCGCCGCACAGTGCGAGCTCGTCCCCTCCGCTAATGGTGCGCCGCCACCGAGTCGGCCGCACCGACCAACAAGGGGAAAGTCGATATCACCCCTATCTACCCTGCGCCGATCCAGATATTTGCTCGGCCAGCGCGAGCCTTACCGCACCAGCGAAACAAGCCACAGCGGCTGACCAGCGGACCCACCCAGTCGTAGGACCCAAACGCGCTCACAGGCGGGTATATAACGGCCGTTGCATCACTTTCTCTAGCAGTAAGGACCGACCGGGTAAAAAACAGATGCACGCCCACAGCCAATCAGAATGATGCTCTCCTTCCAAGAACCAACGGTTGAGATTGGATGGTGAGCAAGTACAGTAAAAATCGGACGGATCATAATCGTTAATCTCTGTGAATGCCCCATGGGGGCATCAATTATACCTTTAGATGACACTGCCTTAAAATCAGATGCCTTATTTGACACTAGCTAACATTTTCTTCCCTAAATGACCTCTTTCCTTAAAATTTTGCCTCCTATGACACTATAGTGCATTTTCTCACCAAACGGTGTTAAACGGAGAGACAAAAATACCATTTTACCCCTGGTTCATAATATGAATAAAAAAAAGTACAACAATTTCAGACCACATAATTTAGTCAAGTACATTAAAAAAATTGGAGAGAACCTTCCCTGTTTTTATGCCATTCCTCATAGTTCATACTAGTAAGATTGCACGTGCATACGTTTTTAACATTGAAAAATCAAAAATTCAGGCAAGTATAAAAGGAAAAAACAAAAATATAGAATTAAAAGTGAGACACCGTATACCTTGCTCTTATATTCAGTTAGTGGAGACGCAATCTGTTTGATATTCACCAAGAATCTCAAGGAAGTTTGTTTTGCATAAGTTTAGTCATCCCTCGGTGAAATAGAAATGCTGAGTGATCATGCACGTGCATGTCGACCAATTCATTGTACAGACTAATCTCAAGCTAATAATATTGACTACACACGACGCCACCAAATAGTTTTCAAGCTTTCAACCATTTTGCGTTGCTGGTGTTATCTCATTCTAGCATTCCACAAATATAGCCTTCGGATAGAATATATATGCAGTAGAAAAATGTATTGCTTAAAGAATATATGTAGCAAAAACTACGATTGATGTCTCCCTGGTCAAGACACTCTTTGTAAGACCTGAATAGCACCAAATGCACATGTAGTCAAGACACTCTTTGTAAGACCTGAATAGCACCAAGTGCACATGTAGTCAAGACACTCTTTGTAAAACCTGAATAGCACCAAGTGCACTTTGTAGTCAAGACACTCTTTCTAAAACCTGAAGCGGTGGTCAAATATACATGCAACCGATCAGCACCAAAGAACCTCTCCCAATTACTAGTACGTTTTAAGAATATGAGAATCACAAGCTGAGCTTTCTTTTGCTCCTTGTGTTCATTACAGGGTTTAGAAACTTGCTTCTAGTGCACATAGCTGGGCTGTCAGGTGGCACCACAGCAATATTTTCAGCACACCTTTTCTTTTTGCCTTTGCCCACCTTCACAGCAGCATTTGGGTCGGAATTTGATCTGCATGTGGGCACCCGCCGCCGCGCCATGGCCGCCCGCCGCCGCGTCCTGCCCGCTCGATGCTGCACCATGGCCGCCCACCTCCGCGTCCTGGCCGCCTGCCTCCGCGTCCTGGCCGCCCGACGCCGCGGCATGGCCGCTCGCAGCCGCGGCGATTGTTGTGCCACCCTCTGCTGCAACACGGCCCATGGCCACCCTAACCTCCAGTCTCCGCCGCCTCCAGGGCTAGGGTTCAATCGCACGGGAGAGAGGAACTGGATGGAAGGGGTTTCCTGGACGCTACTGAAATTTGGTCTTCTACACAGAGGGATATTTTGGTCTACACATGAGGAAACTAACGGAAAAGACGGGAGTGACGCAGTGTCATAAGAGGCAAAAATTTAAGGAAACAGGTCATGTAGGGAAGAAAATGTTGGCCAGTGTCAAATAAGGCAGTGTCATAGAAGGAATTTTCTCATTTTGATACCCTGCAAAGCAACTTTAGTTACTGCTGCCATGGGAGTTTCCTATTGTTGTTTCAATACCAATGATTGTTGTTGTGAACTTGTCTATTATTATCCAAATTTGCATACCACTGCACTGAAGTTGTCTCATGTTGCTGCGAAGTTGTTTACCTCTGCTTTGAAGTTGCTTCATGCAGCTCCGAAATTGCCTGCCGCTGCTACAAAGTTGCCTACTGTTGTTTCTGTTGTAGTACCATCAGTTGTTGTAAACTTGTCTATTGTTGTGAAGTTGCTTGTTGCTTTTGTGGTTGTTTTCTAAGTTGTCGACCGTCGTTGTATAGTTGCATGTCAGGGAATTTGTTGTTATCTATGTTGCGGTGAAGTTGTCTACTCTCTCCGACCCATGAAATTATCATTTTTTCGTCGCGCACCAAAGTTGCTTAGTCGCGAATCAAAATTGCTCTATCGCGCACTAAAGTTGGTTCTTAGAAACTTTAGTCGAAACTTATCGCAAGGATTTCAGAAATGAAAACGGATCATAATTTTAACGCACAGTTTGAAAGTTATAGCTTTTTGAATTTTTGAAAATGTTCCATAACATCTAGCTGGCCTACCATGTTTAATAGCTGGCCAAATCGACGCATGCGCTGCGCGCTTAGGAAGAACTAGTTGAATGCCCGTGCGTTGCTACGGCCTTGTTAATTTATTTGTTGACAAACGTATAAGGACAATATTACGAAAATTCTTATTTGCTTCAAATGCAATTCCATGAAATGTTATAATTTGACATCGTATGCATAAAAATAAATAATGCAACAATCATCAGTTATATAATTATTTTATTAAGTAAGATTCCACTTCACACGTAGACCACTTCGTGTAATAGCTTTCATACACATTGCCCTTGCGATGTTGAAGCTCGCGCTAGGCTGCGAGACCTATGAGTTGGTCTATTACGCTTCATGTCTCACTTGAGCCCTTGTTTATCAGATTATCCAATTGAACAAGAACGAAGCTTGTCATGGTTGCACCTCCACCTTTATGCCTCACTGCTTATAACCAAAAAAAGTGGAAAGTTATTTATCATAAATATCATCCAATTTTATGAACACAAGCCATATTGGTGGTCCTTGCAATCGTTAGATTCAACTCTTCTTTAGAAACTCATTAAATTTAACTTTATCGCTATCAACTTTTTTGACTGTAGTCTTGCTATTTCATGAGCTCTAAGTAGTTACTTACTATAATCTAGAATCATGTCAACCTCGGCATCTAACAATCCACCAATATGAAAAATGGAAGAAACTAATTAGCAGGCATGTCTCATACGCAACCTTAACTTTCATGGACCCAAAATGGTAGTAACTAAATAAAGAGGAGCCTATATTTGTGGCAAAAAACAGAAAAGCATCATCAACCTTAACTGCTCATTTTCTATTTTTTCAAGAAAACTCTCCTTGACTTAATTATTACTTAAATACCATCAAGTACTATTGCAGAAATAATTTTCAAAAATATACTTCTATATTTTTGCAGATTGACTCTTAGATACACAAACTTATTGGTTGTTAACCATGTCCATTGCCGGAACATGGACTAATTCCAAAGAAATTGGTTCAACCAAGATTGCTATAACTATTTCAGAGCAAAAAAAAAACATAACAAAATTTCACATTACCATCTGCCAGTGCAATCAATTGAACAAATCATGGACATAAAACAAATCAAAGAGAAATGAAGGGACGAGACCTCCTGAGCAGCACACTGGTGGTCGAGCAGGCCAACATAGGTGGCGCAGCTCGGGTGGAGGAGTTTGGTCGGCTGCAGGTGATCAAGACGCGACAGATTGGTTTGAGAACACAGAGCTGCTCAAAATAGGAACTATCATCCCATAGTTTCTATTACACAATGAAAGGCCAACCAGGAATTCACATTTATTTTCTGTCATGAAACCTGGAGCCTACTACAATTCCTCTTAAACTTAATCATGCAATTGCACAGCAGAATCACCTCAAGTTGACACAAGCTGTGCATGTGAAAGAAAGAAAAAATATCTTCTGAATCTACGACTGCTGGAAGTCAGCTCATGCGCAACCGATCGGATTATGACTCAATCACAATAGTAACCAATAAAAATAGCTAAGAACAAACTGCTAAGGGAAAACCTATTCAATGATGCAAATAGGATATTTTGCACTCATTTTTTCTCACATCAAGTAAATTCGTAATTTTTTGAGTGAAGAAAGGCACAATCTAAGCAACGATACCAAACAGATGATTACAATCTTTAACCATGTACCGTCTGTAATAGAAAAGAAGAATATACCACAATGGTTATTTAATACATGAGCTTATGTTAGGGAGTTCCAAACCTTCAACTTTTTGTCGGTCAACTGGGAGAGATAGCATAATGAAGTACCAGACTCCATATTCATGCATCCCAATACGTAAACACAGTTGAATGTAGCCCAATAGTCGAATGTTTTCAAATTTAGATATTTTTGGTGAAAAACAAAGACAGTGTGAGGAAACAAGAAACTAACAACACCAAATCCTTGACCAGAAGAATCTCGTAGTCTCACATCCATATAGTAAGCGTGGACCACTACAAGAAGTTGGCAGACTGCATAGCAGGAGTAACATGATAGCGACCTTTACGAGAGAAGTAACTTATCTGCAATTCTCAAGAGTTTTTCTCATGTTTCCAAAGTCTGTAGTTCATTTGTGAAAAAAAGAAAAGAGGTAAGGACTGAGCAATATGGAACTAAAATGGTTTTGTGTTCATCGCCTTACCCAAGTGGTTGGATGCCGGCGTCTCCTCCGATTTGTCACAGGAAGGACGGCATGATGGCCAACAATGTGTCACCGCCTCCACCTTTCTCTACTCCTCTCGTGTGGTTGGCCTTGTATTAAGCATCAGTTTGTTAATTTAGACTTGATTGATTCCTGGTGAGGATACATAATGCATTAAGATTAAATTAAAACTAAAAGGATATCTTATTAATTGTTGATAAAAGTGTAGACAAAAAAGCAATGTAGATGAGAGAATTGAAATTGAATATACATCAGTACAACAGCCATGATTATTAGTATTGCTTGGTTTTGATAATATTATCAGTGTTATAGGATCCTAGGCGGAAACATCAGCACCACTGACTCGGGTGCTGAAAAACCAATATATGTACCATTTCTCGGTAGGATCCCTGTTTACTGGTTGATCAGGCTGACTCCTTGCCTCGTTATTGTTGTCCATACATGATGTCCTCTCCTTAGTGACTTTTTTTATATTTTAGTTCCAACTGCAAGAAAAATGGAGCAACCAAAGAAATAGACTTATGGCTGAGTGCAGGTTTTTGGACTTATGGCTCAGTGTAGGTTTTTGGAAAAAAAATCTTATTTTGAAGTCAATGTAGATACTCAAGAACCCATAAATCAAACAAACCTAGAGTTTCACTCGGACAAAATAATGATCATTTCTTGTTACTTTGCACCCTTTCCATGAATAAATCAGGAATCCAGATGACGAAGAAAAGCGCTGGCACTATTCTCCTCCTGTAGATTGCACATAATGAGGCTGAGATGGCCTGGTATAAGATAATAGCATGTCAATGTACGAAGGGATTTTGGAAAATCACATAGCACCACAAGATTTTGGAGAACTAAATTCGTTTGGATGCGGGATTTTAGCAACTCACAAAGCAACCACAGCGTGCATGGCGAAGCTTCGGTAGACGGCAGGGTGGTTCCTCGGCGAGGCGCGCGCATCGCCGGTCGATCTAGGCGCGTCCCCTCGATCTCCCGAGCCGACGCTTGAAGTCGGCTTTTGGCTTGGAAGTCACACGGTGCGGGGGGTCGCGGGACCGGTCCGTCCAACTCATGGCCACAGCCTGAGACAAAGGCGACTTATGGCGGATTGGGGAGGATTTCGATCGATGCTGATATGGTCGGGGAGATGGAGACGAGCATGGTGGTTTTGGCAATTGAGATCTGGTGATTTGTTAGCACTTAGCAGGTTAGAAATTTGGCAAGTAAGATAGCGTGATTAGTCCCATAGAGAGATTTAGGCAACGATTAAATCTTAATTTGAGTCATTTTGGCAGGAGATGAGGAGGGCTGATTCGCATCATGAAAAGCTCTTGAGAATTTTTATAATTAATTTCTATCGTGAGCGCTGACAAAGGAAAGGAGGGGCAACTTGCCATAAAATTAGACCGGACGAATCAGAAAGGAGGGATAACTTGCCATAAAATTAGATCGGACGAAGCGGAGACCATGAGATTGATTGGATGGCCAGGATCTTTTCAATGACGACCACCAAAGTGCGTTGAGTGTCAAACGACCAACTCCCATTTAATGGTAAAGAAAACCGGCGTGTGTGCGCTTAGGATCCAAGGAAATCTTTCCGTTTTCGTTAGTGGGGAAGATGAATTTTCTAATACAGAGGGTCTGCTCAACTTTACGAACGAGCGCCCGGGTGCTCTCTAGACATGCCCATAATACAATGGTCAGCGCTAAAAGTCAGGCGGTATATGCAACAGTTAAACTAATTGTGAGTTTCTCACAAACAACTTCGTCTACCTCTTCTGAAGGTCGGTAGCCACGTTTGAAGGGCTTCTTCAAGCTCCAGCGATTAGTTATATTATTCTTTCCCATGCCAAGGATCATCTGTTACGTTGTTAGAGCGTTGGGAAGCGAGGAGTGAGTGCCGAGCACCTTGCCGCCGACGTCCGGGAAGCTCTCATGCCCAGGCAGCGGCCCCACCCGTCCGTCTTTCTCGACCTTGATGGGGTACCTCATGAGGTGCCCCTTCATATCCACCATCTGGGGCGACACATAGCACGCCCAGTTATCCTCTGCCATCTGGTTCACCAATTGGACGCACTCCATGGATTGTGGCCGGCGGAAGCACTCCTCTACCGTGCCCAGGTGCTCTGCCCACAGCGACATTCGGTACCCATACACCTGCAGATAGAAAACAATAGCTAAAAGAGATTCAACAACTCTAGCCATATTTTTGCAGAGTTTCATAGGTGAGGCCTGCCTGTCCTCGTGGAGGGCCTCTGCTTCCTGCCCAGCTGTAGTGAGGCTGATAGGCGCCCATGGCTATCTCGGTGTCCCGCAACCCATCCATGGACCTCTGGTTTATATTGGCTGAGCCAATAAGCACAAACTCATCATCGATGATCATCCCTTTCGAGTGCACGTAGATCATGAACCTCCTGAACTTCTGAGCCAGACGCTGGACCGGAAAAAAACAACCGTTTCATACTAAGCTCATCTGTTAGATATATTTTGAGCGACTTATCAAGGAGAAGACAATTACCATGGGGGAATTCTCATTAGAATGGCTTGTCGTCGAAGAATCACTTGTGATTTCACGTTTACCAAGGCAGTAGAAGTTCAGGTATTCCTGTGGATGGGCATCATCTAACCCTTCCTTTCGGAGAGCGTCTGCGATAATCTTGTACATCATGGACATGGTTTGCCCCTTGAAGGTATAAAACGACCAACATATCAGGTCACTGAGATTGAGTTCATGACAAAACTGAAATATGACGAAGCGGCACAAACCTGCCAAAAGAGGATCTCCTGCATAGCAGCTGTTGTCGGATTGCCTTCAGGCCACATTGGTATAATAATATAAGCTGTAAACGGCTCCCTTGCCTTGATCTTTCTTGCAATCTTTATGGCCAATTCAATTGGTATTAGGTTCTCTGCACCTGTTCCCACAAGAGTATTCAAACATGAGCTGGATTCCCATATTGGCCTAATGAGATATCATCAGATAATGCATACTGAAACGCTACTTACCCGCAACAAATAAACCAAGGAGATAGTTTTCTTTTTCATCATAAAAGTTGTGAAATGTTCAACTATTCGTTTGCCGATTTTCATACATGTTAATATAAGCTTATTAGTTTGCGACGCGGACTTTTCGAACATGGAAACGCGCGAGGTTGATATCACTGGCGTTGAAGTCTGCTCTACGATTAGCACATAATATAGCATGTAGTTAATATGGTTGAATTACCTTTTTGGTTCTGGTTGGATACGAGATGAAATACATGACCACGAGGCTGTGCAATGTCAGAAATCCGGTACATTCGTACATGCAGTTAATTTATGAATGCTGCACATGGTGTGTTTAATGGACATTACTTCTTGATGTAGCCCCTCCTAAGGTCAAGACTACACCAAGACCAACTAGTCCCTCAAGTGGACCTATGACGCGAGCACGCACCAACAACAAGAGGTGAATTCGCTCCTTACCATACTTGATCCTAATCTCCCTTTAAATGGCTTGCAACCTCATACAAATACATTATGTGTAATCAGAAGATCCCCAAGAAAAAGCCGAGCCATCAATAGAGGAGAAGAACGAGGAAAAGAAGAGATGAAGCAAACCGGCACCAGAACCGGCAGAACCGGCCCCTGCGTCGGAACCAGACCGGTCAGCCGGAATCAAACCGGATTAGCCGGAACGGCTTACAGTAGCCCGTTCCGGTAAACCGGAACCTCCACTGGCCCCTCACCGGAACCGTTTCGGCGCACAGCCCGGCTGTGCCGGTTTTAACACCGGAACTCGTCGATTCCTGTGATTCAAACTGCGATTCTGCCTTGTGCTTTACCTATTTTCCCCTCCGTACTATATATACTGCTGTGTCGGCCAAATCTAGGGTTAGACGAAGATTTGAGTTTATTCTTGAGCTTTGTCTCATCTACTACTAGGACCCCCAAATCCTATGTATCAAGGCTACTCCTGTGGATTCAACTTTGTTCATGAGTGATTCTAGTGTTTCCACTCTCTCGCTCATGCTCTAGGGTTTGCTTTCCAACACCAATTTTCCACCCCATGGATTCTACCTTTGTCTCTCCGTGGGATGACTCTATTGGCTTAGTCTAACCAACTAAGTGAGTTCAAATTCGGTTTGTATTGGTTGTGTGGGTGTATTTTGCTTTTGGAGTTTTGTTTTCCCTCTTTTTTCATCCCCTCATCCACGAATTGTTGGGTCAATTCGTGAATTGGGACCACATCTAGAGGCTCAAGTCTCATCATATGGTATCAGCAGCTCTTGGTTACCACGAATTTGAACCCCCGCCCCCAAATTTCGTTTCTTGAAAATTTCCAAAAAAATCCCAAAAAATAAGCCTAAATTTGCCTTGGATGGATCTGAGATTTCGTTCAGTTTTTGGTCGTCTTGATCCAATAGAAACTTGTCTTTGGTGTTGATTTACCCATCCCTAACCCTCCCCTTCTTCAATTTGGTCATTTCCCTTCGAATCCGACGTTTTAACTTTCGTCAAGTTCATCACGAACTCAGATCTAGTGGTGAAACCGGCGGAAAAACCAGCAAGAGAACCAGCAAACCGAAACTCCCAACGGAATGAACTGGCAACAGAACCGGCATCACCGGAACCGCCACCGGAAATATCCGGCCACAGAACCGGCATCACCGGAATTCCTGTTGACTGCACCAATTTTCTGCCAAATTTGCTTTGTTGTTGTTTGTTCGGTTTGAGTGCCTTGTTCGTGAAACTAACCTGTAGCGACGACGCAAAGGCGAAGACGACCTCGGCACCCCGGATTTGCAACCGTACTCTGGACACCACCACCATCTTCGCAAATTGTGTGATCATCACCGCCTACTAACCATCTAGGTATAACTTGCAATTCCTTGTAGCCCCTCTTCGTTGTGCGATCTATCCTATCGAGCATTGCTTGTCGAGTGTTGTGATACATTGCACGTGGCCCCGGTTGTGAGGGTGTGTGTAGTGTGGAGTAAAGCTTATAAGCAAACACTCATGCGGAAACATAGCAAAAGCGAAGCTCACTCTAACATAGTGCGAGAAAAAGCCAGAAAAACACAAAAGGAGCAAAAGAGTGCAAGTGCCACCAAATACAAAAGAATCAAAAGCTTTTAAGCGGAAAAGAGAGACGAGAAGAGAGGACACGTGTGAATCTTGATGTATCTTATTTTAATGCAGCCAAAGCTTTGCTTCTCATTGCGTTAGTGTGACATCGAGCCGGTCTTTGTAGGCCATCTTGTTTTTCCGCTCTTTCTTTGGTCGCACTAACCCCGTTCATCTCGTGTGTGTTCCACATCTTTCCGTGTTTTTGGTGATCGACACTTGGACATTGACTTTTGGATTTCACCCACTTTTAACAACAAACTTGATTTCGAATTTCATCTTTTGGCTTTCCACCATCCTTATCTATCCTCCATATTTGCTAACTTTTGCGTGTGTTTTTGTGGGTTACCAGATACAAATTGAATTCTCTCGGTTTTGTTAGTTTATCCAATTCGGTTGTTCCAAGGTGAGGTTTGGAGGTAGTTTCCAACTCTAACATCCACAACCAAGCTCTTGTGTTGACAACATGCCTAGGAACGGAGAAGAAGCAACGGAGGATGCAATCCTCCACGACAACGAGCGGTTGGCTACCCAGCACAATCTATGGGCACATCGCCAAGAGTTCAACGAGCGCCTCGTATTGTTCGAGACTCGCATCGATGAGCAATATGATGAAGTCGCCCAAAACTTCACCATCGTCAACCAAGATATGGCCCATCTTCGCGAGGCCACGGACAACTTGGATCGCCAAATGGCAGTGAACGATGCGAACATGGAGCGGCGCATGGAGAGCCTCGAGCGCGCCATCAACAACTTGGGTCACTGCCGCCGACACCCCTCTACCTCATCATCAAGCTCTTCACAAGACTACTACTCACATGACCGTCACGAGTCATCACGCTCCAACTCAAGGCGAGGAGAACCTCATCGACATGTTCGACTATATGAGCGTCCTCAACAAGAAGAAGCACAAATCCATGACCGCCATCAACATGATCGCCATGCCCACCATGGGCATGAGGACCAACCACAAGACAACGTCATCCTCTACATGGACCATGTGCCTCATCGCGAACCACATGTTGATGCTGATGATCAAGGTCACCAAGAACAACCTAGGCGTGATCTTCGGAATCATCCACGACACAACCAACATGGAAGAGGAGATCTGGCAGATGGTCAAGATGAGGAAAGCAATCATGGACATCATCAAGAACCTCGACAACCTCATCAAGATCACCGCCAACACCATCATCGCGCACCAAGTGAAGCAAGCGTTCAAGTGCAACGCCAACCGCAGAAGACCTCCTCGCCCACAACAAGTTGCGAGAGAAGAAGCCATGCGACCTCGCCGAAGGAACTTAGAGCATGAAGAAAACATGTATGGTAAGCTCAAGTTCAATATACCCAAGTTCAAAGGTGAAGATGACGCCGAAGCCTACCTCTCATGGGCGCTCAAGGTTGACAAGATCTTCCGTATCCACAACTACTCCAGTGCGAAGAAGGTGGCCATGGCATCACTTGAATTTGAAGATTATGCAAACACTTGGTGGGAGCAACTAGTCACTCTAAGGGAAGAAAAGGGTGAATGAACCCCCAATTGATACTTGGGAAGAGATGAATGAAGAGATGCATGCCCGCTTTGTGCCTTCTCACTACATATGACCGACCTCTTCAACAAGCTACAAAAATTGAAGCAAGACACCAAGACCGTTGAGGAATTCTACAAGGAGATGGAGTTGACCATGATGCGAGCCAACATCCAAGAATCCGAGAACCAAACAATCGCAAGATACTTCAATGGTCTCAACTACCCAATCAAGAGGATTGTCGAGTTCCAACCATATTGAACCATTGTTGAGTTGGTTCACCAACTTTCCAAGGGCGAGCGACAAGTGAATGAGGACATCAAGTACAATAAGACCAAGTCCTAGTTTGCCTCAAAGCTCACTCCAAGCACTCCTACAACAAGTGTGAAGCCATCATCTTCCTCTACGCCATCCAAGCAACCGACAATACAAAGTCGCATGAAGCAACCGGTACCTTCAACCACCTCTTCAAAAGCATCAATGGGACTTAGCAATGTCACATGCTTCAAGTGTGTAACACAAGGCCACAAGTCCTTTGAGTGCAAGAATACCAAGGTCATGATCACATTGGAGAATGGTGACATAGAGACCTTAAGTGAAGGAAAATATGAAGCTCTCGTCCAAGCCGCCGTAGCTAATGAAGAAGAATATGATGAAGAAAGTGGAGAAGACCCCCTCCTTTGTGTGCATTATCCAAGTCCTTCACTTGTGATTACAAGGGTGTTGACTACTCAACAACAAGCTATAAAAGACCAAAGGTGCAACATCTTCCAAACCCGTGCCGGCATTGGAGGAAAGTCCATCAAAGTCATAATTGATGGAGGAAGTTGCCACAACTTAGCAAGCACCGAGTTGTGTGAGAAGCTCAACCTCTCGCTCCACAAGCCCGCATCCATACCATGTCCAATGGTTGAGTGACAAGGGCAATGTCAAGATCCAACACACCGTCACCATCACCTTCAACATCGGTCCTTATGAAGACACCGTCGAGTGTGATGTGGTTCCAATGACGGTTTGCCACATGTTGCTTGGCTGGCCATGGCAATATGATAAAAAGGCTACATATGATGGTCACTCAAATGCCTACACCTTCAAGGTCAAAGACAAGAAGTTTGAGCTTCGCCCAATGACTCCTAGCCGAACCTGACCTCCCGGGTCGCCTCGCTCGAGCGACCCCGGAAGCTCCCTAAACCCTAGCCTTACTACCTCCTTCGCACCCTCTCCCTCGACCGCCGCCGCCGACGACGCCGGTGGTGGTGGCAGCGCCCGGCCGTCAAAGGCGGAGGGCATCGGGGCACAACCCTAGCGACGCGTCTGCGAGCGGAAGGCCGACGTTAGGCGGCCTGTGCGCGGCGGCAGCGGTCGACGAGCTGGCGGGCCGGCGGTGGCTAGCGAGCTGGCGAAGCGGCCATGTGAGGGCTGGTGGCTGCGGGACGAGCTTCAGGACCCCATGCTGTGCGGCGACGGCTGGCCCGTGCGGGCTCGATCTGGGCCGGAGCGGGCTCATTCCGGGCCGACGCTTCGGGTCGCCTCGCGCTTCTGCATCTTGGTCGCCGCTCAGACGTGGGCACTGCAGGCTTCCGTGGTGGTCGCCCTCTAGTGCCGGAGGTGGACAGGGTTGTTGCTCCGGTGGTGGGCCCTACTCCGCCCAGATCTGACCATCTCGGTCTCGATTCTGGCGATTTTGGTTGTTGCGGTGGTGCTCAATGTTCTCCTCGCCGGCGACAAGCTATTTTCCCCGGTGGTGGTCCAAGCAAGCTACATGTTTCCTGCTCTTCTCCAATTTGTCGGGAACGGTGTTTGTCCAGGGTGAAAACCTTGCCTGGAGTATTCCGGTGCTGACTAAGGTGACGCCTGCAGGTGCCACTCCTTTCTGGGAGGCGTGGTCGATGGCTGATCGTTCCATCACCTCGGTCGGGGGAAACCCTTAGTCTGTTTTGCCGGACTATGCAGCGGCGACGTGATACGTCGTTCCCTTCTTGGAGGCGATGTCTAGGCTTCGAGGGGCGTCCCAATGTGGCATGTGGAGATGGTGGTCTTGCCGGTCTTTTCGGCGAGGCTAGGTGGTGATGCATTGCTTGTGTTGGCCTCTACTCTAGATGTGGGGTTCCAGAGTGCTATGTACGTTGTTGCCAACACTCCCCCTCGTCGACTCCTTTCGAAGCTTGCCTGGTCCCTGCCATCCGCTAGCCGCTCTCTCTAGGCAGTACTGGTACGTTGGCCCAGGCAGCTTCGGAGTTCTTGGTCGTGCTTGGGTGGCGTTTGCTTTGGTCGTGACGTGGTCCTCAGGCTCAGGGTGTTGTCTCCTCACCATTGCTTGCTCTGGCTCGAGGGTGGATAATGTATGCTTGTTGTCTTTTTTGGAGTGTGTTGTAAGCCGCTTGGCGTGTGTGGTGTGTTGTAGCCATTCTTTGGCGTTCTCTGAAGCTTAATACAATGACACGCAGATTCTGCTGTGGGTTCTCAAAAAAATGACTCCTAGCCAAATAATCGCAGACAATGTGAAGGCTTTAGCGAGGGCACAACAACAAAAGTATCATGGTGACTTGAGAGGTGAGCGAGTGATCCACCTAAAGGAGAGTGAGCGCGACAAGCCAAATATGAGTGAGATGAAGAGTGTTCTCATAGCCACCAAAAGTGAGTTGAGAGAAGTGCAAGACAACCCATCCACCATATTGCACTATGTGCTCATATGCAAGGGGCCACCGTTGGAGACTAACGACTTGACAACCATTCCTTTGTCTTTGATGTCTCTTTTGAAGGAGTTTCAAGATGTCTTCCCCGACGAGCTTTCTCCCAGACTACCACCGCTACGAGGCATTGAGCACCGCATCGACCTCCTACCCGGCGCTCCATTACCGAACCGTGCCGCCTACCGCACCAACCCCGAAGACACGAAGGAGATACAACGTCAAATTCATGATCTTCTCGAAAAAGGGTATGTTCGCGAAAGCCTTAGCCCATGTGCGGTTCCGGTCATCATTGTTCCAAAACCGGATGAAACACAATGGATGCGTATGGATTGTCGACCAATCAATGCCATTATCGTCTGTTACCGCCACCCCATTCCTCGTTTGGATGACATCCTTGATAAATTGTGTGGTGCCACTATATTTTCGAAAGTTGATTTGCGTAGTGGCTATCACCAAATTCGCATGGCTGATATGTCGCAAATGTATCTATAATTTTTGATGCTCCATGCATGTTTTACACCAATTCCTATATGTTTTGCTCACACTTCGTTGCACTTTTATACATTTTCCGGCACTAACCTATTAGCAAGATGCCACGGTGTCAGTTCCCTGTTTTCTACTGTTTTGTATTTCAGAAAAGTTGTACAGGCAATATTCTCGAAATTGGACGAAACAAAAGCCGAAGTCAATACTTTTTCGTAACGAAGACAGAGTCCGGAGGAAAGACGGAGAAAGGCCACATGGCGGCCAGACCTACCCTAGGCGCGGCCTGGCCTCTGCCCGCGCCTAGGGGTGGTGTGGGGCCACCTGGCCTCCACCGACCTCTCCCTTCCTCCTATAAGAAGCCTCCCGACGCGTGAACCCTAAATCAATCGGCCTGTGTCCACGAAAAGTTTTGTAGCTCCGCCGCCGCCGAAGACAAGGTCCGGGAGACAGAAATCTCTGTTCCGGCACCCTGCCAGGATGGGGAATTTCCCCCGGAGCCATCTCCATCGACTCCACCGCCATCTTCATCGCCATTGCTGACTCCGCTGATGGGGAGTGAGTAGTTCTCCCCCGAGGCTGAGGGCTTTACCGGTAGCTATGTGATCTATTTATCTCTCCATGTATGATCTTTATGTGATCATGAGCATTGTAATCTAGTTGAATAAGTAGATGTTATTCTTCAACTATTGTGCTACTTAAGTGGTTTTATTATGTGATCTCCGGGGACACCTTGTCCAACGGTGTGAAGGTGACAGTGTGCACCGTGTTTGATTCTTAAGCTTAATTTATAGAAATACTTATGAATTGTGGTGACTAGTTAGCTCAAAGTGACAGCGTGGGGCGTCCATAGATTGGGAACGCGAACTTTAAGGAATGCTTATGCAGATTTACGCAGTGAACTTGTGTTTATTATCAAACCGGAGAGTCGTTCAGAGTAGCATAGTGAAGTGATAATATCTATGTATTCAATTATAGTATCATTGTTGAGAGTGTCCACCAGTGAAAGTATGATCCCTAGGCCTTGTTTCCAAGCATCGAAACACCGTTTACAACCAGTTGTGCTACATGTCTGCCATTTTTATTTCAGATTGCAATTACTACTTACAATCATCCATATTACTTGTATTTCACTATCTCTTCGCCGAACTAGTGCAGCTATACACCTGAAAAATGTATTGGGTGTGTTGGGGACACAAGAGACTTCTTGTATCGTAATTGTAGGGTTGGTTGAGAGGGTTATCTTTGACCTCTACCTCCCTGAGTTCGATAAACCTTGGGTGGTCCACTTAAGGGAAATTTGCTGTTGTTCTACAAAACTCTGCACTTGGAGACCCAACTGTCTACAAGAATAGAAGCGTGCGTAGACATCAAGCTCTTTTTTGGCGTCGTTGCCAGGGAGGTAAGGTAAAGATACTCACATCCTTGGCTACTAAGTCTTTTAGTTGCTGGTGAGTGCTCGAAGTTATTTCCTTTAGATTCTGCAATTACATCTTTTTGTTTCTTGTTTTTATTTTCACTAGTTAGGCTTAATGGAAAACAACAAAAAATTAGAGAGCTTTATAGTATTTATCTTGAATTAGGACATGAGGTGTTTGAAGAGAAAATTAAAAAACCTATGGAACTTTACTTGCATGCTAGTAGCAATGTTATTAGTATGAATTCTTTCAACACCATTATTGCTAATGCTATGGAAAGTCTAAGCTTGGGGAAGCTAGTTCTTTATGAAAATGATCTTTTTAGTTCCCCAGATTTAGAGGAGGAAATTTGCTATGATGATACTATGCCTCCAATATATGATGATTACAATGATGATTATGTTATTTTCAGTCCACCTACTATTGAGGAGAAAATTAATTATGATTACAATATGACTCCTTTGATAATTATGGTGATGAGAATAATAATGATACCTATTTTGTTGAATTTGCTCCCACTACAATTAATAGGAATGATTATGCTTATGTGGGGAGTAATAATTATTTTATGCATGTGGCTCATGATAAGAATGTTTTATGTGATAGTTATATTGTTGAGTTTATTCATGATGCTACTAAAAGTTATTATGAGAGAGGAAAATATGGTTGTAGAAGTTTTAATGGTACTAAAACACCTCTCTATATGCTAAAAGTTTTGAAGTTACTCTTGTTTTATCTTCTTATGCTTGTCACTTTGTTCTTTGTGAATTTATTTATGTACAAGATTTCTATGCATAGGATGTGGGTTAGATTTAAATGTGTTTCATATTTGCTCCTTGATGCTCCTTTTGCTTCATTTTCAATTCTTATGTGAGCATCTTCTCAAACTACAAGCCTAGCTAAAAGGCATTAAAGAAAAGCACTCTTGGGAGATAACCCATGTTTAATTTCTGTAATTTTTCTTTTGTTGAGTCTTGGAAGTTTTTACCTCTGTAATAACCTCTCCTTATCATTTTTTTTTTCGTTTTTGTGTCTAGAATAACCTCTCCTTATCATTTTTTTCGTTTTTGTTTCCAAGCATCGAAACACCGTTTACAACCAGTTCTGCTACATGTTTGCTTGCTGCTATTTTTATTTCAGATTGCAATTACTACTTACAATCATCCATATTATTTGTATTTCACTATCTCTTCGCCAAACTAGTGCACCTATACACCTGACAAGTGTATTGGGTGTGTTGAGGACACAAGAGACTTCTTGTATCGTAATTGCAGAGTTCTTTGACCTCTACCTCCCTGAGTTCAATAAACCTTGGGTGATCCACTTAAGGGAAACTTGCTGCTGTTCTACAAACCTCTGCACTTGGAGGCCCAACACTGCCTACGAGAATAGAAGCGTGCGTAGGCATCAATGACCATTGGTGACGAATGAAAGACGACATTCAAGACCAAGCTTGGTCTCTATGAATGGCTTGTTCAAAGCTAAGATATGGTTCCATTGAAAAATGATTTGATGATTTATATTTGCATGATGGTTTCTTGTTCAAAGCTAATAAAATTTGCATACCCGAGTCTTCTCTTCGAAAGTTGTTTTTGCAAGAGTCACATGGAGGTCGACTCATGGGAAACTTCGGGCGCCACAAGACTCTTTCCATGCTCTCCACCCATTACCATTGGCCCAAGACGAAGCGAGACGTGGAACGACTTGCAACCGTTGCACCACGTGCCTACAAGCTAAGTCTACCACAAACCCCTATGGCCTTTACACCCCTTTACCAATTCCATATGCTCCTTGGTCCGATATTAGCATGGATTTCGTACTAGGCTTACCACGCACTAGATATGGTCATGACTCCATTTTTGTTGTCGTTGATCGTTTCTCTAAGATGACTCACTTTATACCATGCAATAAGACCGACGATGCTTCACATGTTGCTACTTTGTTTTTTAGGGAAGTTGTTCGTCTACATGGGATACCCGCAAGCATCGTCTTGGATAGAGACATCATGTTAATGAGCTATCTTTGGAAGTCTCTCATGGCCAAGTTCGGAATCAAGCTCTTGTTTTCATAATCCTCACACCCACAAACGGATGGACAAACGGAAGTTGTCAACTTTAGCCTCTCCACTCTACTCGGAGCGCTCGTGAAGAACTTGAAGACTTGGAAGAATGACTCCCTCATGCGGAGTTTGCATACAACCGAGCAAAGCATTCAACAACAATAAGGAGTCCATTCATGATCGTCTATGGCTTCGAACCATCAACGACACTCGACATCCTACCTCTACCACTTCATGAGAGAACCAACATGGACTTCGACAAGCGCGCCCTCAACATGAAGAAACTCCATGAAGATACAAGCGCAACAATACAAGAACATGTACTTCGCAAAGCGAAAAGACTCAACACCAACAAGAACGAAAGGACATTCGAAGAAGATGACCTCATTTGGATACACCTCCGGAAGGAAAGGCTCTCACATGAACGCAACTCCAAGCTCAAGCCACGAGGAGATGGTCCCCTCAAGGTGCTCAAGCGCATCAACAACAACGCCTACGTCATCGACATACCAACGTCAAAGTATTTGGTGAGCAACACCTTCAACATATCGGATCTCTCACCTTATCATGGAGATGAGGAGGAACTAGAGTCGAGGACGTGTGCACTAAGCAAGACCGGTACCACCGGCCACCCACAACCGGTACTACCGCCGGGCGCTAGCCGGTACCACCGGCCGTGGTACCGCTCGCACGACCAAGCCCAGAGTATGTTTTCGCGAAGAGTTGTTGTTTAACCGGTACTCTCACCGGTAGTACCGCCGAGACTACCGCTCCATTAATTTCGAGCTCAGATCTGGACCGTTGATCGTCATCTGAGTGGCTGTAACTTAAGTAGCACTTCTACCAAACTACCCTTGACTGAATCTGGGCTATATGTGCTCATGTATCCCCATTTGCTAGGGTTAGACTAAGATTTGAGATTACTCTTGAGCTTTGTCTCACATACCTCTGGGATCCCTAAATCCTATGTAATCATGGCTACTCTTGTGGATCCAACTTTGTGCATGAAGTATTCTAGTGCATCCACTCTTTCATTCATGTTCTAGGGTTTGATTCCTACACCAATCTCTCACCCCATGAATTCTACCTTTGTGTCTTTCCATGGGATGATTCTATTGGCTTAGTCTAACCAGCTAAGGGAGTTCAATTTGGCTTGTATCTGGGTTGTGTGAGTGTGTTTTGCTTTTGGAGTTTTATTTCCCCTCTTTTCCCATCCCCTCATCCACCAATCTTGGGTCAATTCGTGATTCGGGACAACAACTAGAGGCTCAAGCCTCATCATAGAACTAAACAATGCTTCTATTACTGCAACATGTGAAGCCTGGAAGATTCCACAACCCAAATCATGTAACAATGCAGAAAGAATGGTGACTCAAGTATTTAACATTTGAATGCGATTAACATAACTGAAACAACTTCATTACCTGCGCTTCTATGTGAAGACCAGTAGTATGAAGATCCAATAAAATACTGGTTTTCAATGTAAACAAAGTGCTGTGCAGATCTGATGGCTTTTACATATGCATTGTGTATGCTCTTGTCTATCTGTAGATTCTTTGCACAGACAAGGTTCTGCATAACAAAGGATAAATGAGCAACCCAAGTGCTAAGACACACCTTCTGACAAAAAGCTTGAAGTTTAGATAAGTTGAAAATCCAAGCTTTTTTTTAAAGAAAATGAACATATCATATTACATAGCTATTCTGGCCGGTAAAATAGGCACTACCTGTGACTCGGCTTCTTGAACAAGTTTAGGGAATCCCTTCACTGATCCTGAATCAATGGATCGGAAAATCTAGCCAAAATAAATGAAGTTGTAGAGATTTATCTAATAGACTAATAGAAAGGAGTAATTGCACAAAGGTGATTCATCTATGATTTTTACGTATGCATCACGAATAATACCTGTACATGCCAGTTTTCTGGGTCCTTTTCATCACAAACATGCGCATTTAACTCATCTGCGGAGGGCGAAACAATCCATGACATCCGGTTTATTTTGACCAAGGTATCATGATGCCAACTTACAGCTCTTCTGACACTGACTTTCCATTTTGCAGATTTTCTCCATCGCTGTTCGAAGTTTGTAAGTATGTCATATGCAGCTGGACCCTCGATTTTGCAATGTAAATCATGCCATGGCTGTCTCGGTCCATCAGACTTACTCACCTGCAAATGTGGAAAGAAGGATGTTTTATATTAGGCATGTCAAAAGGATGTTTTCTTAGCTGCAGCTAGGGTTTATTCTTAGAAGAATTGGAAACATAGTGAGGGAACAAACATGAGTCAGATGTTAGAGAAATTACAGGGAATGTGGGGTTATGGAAATCATCCTTGAAGACAGTGTTAAGATCCTTGAAAATCCTGTGTTCTGGTGTATCATATCTGCCGTCACACAAGTCAAGACCACCAATAAAAGCTGTTATTTTTCGATTGTTTCCTGTGGCTTGAGTGTCTACAATGACACATTTCTGATGGTGCGTAAATAAAGTTCCTACAACCTGGAGAACAGAATTTGCTTTAGAAACCCAGAATATATAAGGTTCGTTGTAGATAAGTTGTATCATGAATTATAACTCTGAACAAGCGCAAACTGTGCACATGGAGCTAGGTGCTTTGAGAACAAAGCAAAAAAGCATACACCGAAGTTCAGAGATATTTCGAAGATTTTTTATATGAATTGTTGGATGATATGTGAACCTATAAATGATGGGGCCTATGTGAGATCAAGAGAGTTGAAGACACTTTGCCCAACCATTGATAGTGGACCCAGAACTGATTTAGGCTTGTGTATTCAGGTATATCCTACCATTCCTCTTTGTTAGGCAGATATGTTCCTTCAATCCTTATCTCAGATGTTTCATCTCTCTGCTCTCATCAACTATTTGCCCAACCTTATTATTTTCTCCCACAGTACGCCTTTTCTCTTGTTAGTCTGAATCTACCACTATCTCAATCCAAACTTTTCTCTATCAACTCGCTTCCCCTTGGTTTTTTTTTTCATTTCCACATTCTGTTACCATTTCCGAGCAAGTAAACTGACTACATTGTTATATATTTGTTTTATTTTTTTAGCAAATAAACAGATGCGCCATAGAGCAACAAACTGACCAGACATGAAACACATAATTTTAAAATTCCCAGTTCATCCAACAACGTAAGCATATGGTTATTCTTCGAAATTTTCAAAAGTTGGGAATGAGCACACACCCAAATGCGCCCACACATTTTCTGTGTCCGAACCAACAACTACATTATGAATGTTCATTTTGTCAAATTCAGTTATGAAGACATACCAGTGGTACCTATGCAGCCTGTTCATATGGTCACATCAAATCAAGTCCACCGTGCATAGATAATCTGGCCTTCTGGAGATAGTTTGGAGATAGATTTTACTGTGATCACTCTACCCTATGTTTTGTACAGAATATTCTGAAACATCTATTTGAGTATTTTTCAAAGTGACAACATATTTCAAGGTTCAACTCTCATTTTTTGAATTATGAACATAATATGAAAATAATTTTACATGCAATGAGTCTAATATAGGCATCTCCGAATCGAGCAAAAAAAAAAGAATTCATTACACTTGTGATGCATGGCAATGCATATTCTTGGTAAGTAGGGATGTTCTGCAACTTTCTCAATAGGATAACATGCAAGATGTTTAGGACTTGCAAGATAAATATATAAGAAGAAAATAAATATCCCACATAGTAAATGTATGCATCCTTGGGTGGTTAAGCCATAACGGAATAACTACCACCATCGGAATAGCCGAACATCACAAGTAAGGGAATGTGGTAGCACAGAGGTTAGGGCGATGAACAAGGGAGGAGATGTTCTAGTTGATTAGCTTGATATATTGATACATTCGATGTGTGTCCCCTTATATAGAGAAACTTTGGCAGTTCATCGACTAGAACTATGTGTTGGACTCGGTCAAGACCCGATGAAGTCCTGGACCTCTGCTGCCAGATTGTACTCCCATGATTTAATCAATACAATTCCCTTTGTTTGCAAAAAAATATAGAAACTTACATCAACCTCAAATAAGATGTTTTATTTATTTGACTGTCTAATATGTCAACGCACATGACAGTAAATTAAAGTGACAGCTTCATATGCAAAAATGCAGATTCCAGATACAGTTTATTTATGTGAAAATGGAAGGGAGACGCAACATCCACACCTGCTGCTTGAAAATGCTCATTTTGTTGCTAGCATACCGAGGAGCCAACACACAATGGACACCTGAATGCCTGAAAAACTTCCGAGCTTCCTCATCATGTGTATGCATGAGTCCATCCTGCATGCAGCCTACACCATTTCTATCAGACTATTCTTTTTCTGAAGAAAACAACAAGTTCATGTATTCAGAATGACATAACAATCTGGACATATGGATTTTGTTCCCGAATTGGATATTTGCCTAGTCAAAAAACTTATTTAAGTATAGAGCTACAATGACAACAGGCATTTGCAGGTTCTTGCTCCCTAAATATTTATGTTGACAACAATCTTATCTAAGTTCAAGTGATTATACTTACACCAGATACATCAAACAAGAGGGAAGATAGTTGAGTATAAAAAAATTCTACGCCTTCTAAGTTATTAATTATCAGTTTTAGAAATTGAAAGCTTTCATTACCACCAGCCTCTGCACAAACTAAGAATGCATACAACCATATTATTACAAATTCGATGACAACAACAACAACAACAACAACAACATCAAATCCTTTTTGCCACGCAAATTGGGGTAGGCTAGATATGAAACCCAATGGAAACATAAGGAAAAAAAAACAAGGAGACAAAAAAAAACAAGTTAACTAAGATTCCGGCACAAATTCGATAAACACGGGAAGAAAAGGAAAAGGAACATTTCATGGCATGTTGCCAAGCACAATACATGCCAAAGCTGAGTCCTTTGTAGCCCCTACGCCGGAGGCTACCAAGAGATTACCCACACACAACAGAAACTACGCATCATTCACCCAATTCTTCAGAACTCCCAAACCAATAACGACATATTAGAAAAGATCGTTCAGTTCATTCTTGTTATTTTAACTACAAATGTAATGCCAAACAGTTCAAAGCAGTAACATGATTTTGAAACATAGCCATTTCAGGCAAGCAGCAAATGAAGAGGTTCAAGGGTGAGAAAATAGACAATGCGGAATAAAGCCTACCGTTTTCAAGAGAAATTTGTCATGTGATGTTTTGTCATCCCAAAGCAACACGATAACACGGACTCCCTCCTGAACCTTGCTCTTCAAAACCTCCCCAACGGTCTGCGGGACTCCACTGGGCAAAGGCCTTGTTGATTCTCTTAGAAGCTTGATAGGGTGATATAAAGACCACCCGATTACATAAATAAGGTGATGTGCCTCAACAATGGCATGACAAATGTCTTCCCAGCATCTATTTTGTTCATATGCCCTCCCACCTTCAATTTCAATGTTAGGACGAAATTCATCAGGAACATGGGCATCTTGATAAAGACTAACCCTACCACCCTTGCGAAGAGGAAAATAAGCATTTGGCACGCCAATATTCTCAGTACCATCAGCACCAACTCCATCCTTGTACAATGGATTCTGGTCAAATGGCTTATACTGGATAGACAGATGCAGTTCAGGGGATGCCTTCATATGATTACTATAGTGACCAGAGATTGGAAACCAGCCACTGACCATATCCCCTGGTGTGATCTGTTCAACCGGTATTGAAGCAACACCGATAAGCTCAGCCCCGAAGACATCATTGTCCTTTACATGAAACTCGAGTCTGCTAACTGAATGAGCAACCTGAACATAGAAGTGTTCATCCCATTTAGGATTCTCTGAATTCGCAATGACTCTAGTTTGTGCCACTGTTGCCCCCGAGAGGCAAACCGAAACATAGGGATCACTAGTGATGATCTTCCTCACGTCTGGATGTGCATCAGAGTTCCCGCAGTCAGTCCTGCAAGCACCGTAGCCAGTGAAGCATTTCCGCATCCTTTCGGTCATGAGATCCATATTGGGAAGACATTTTGCTTCCACTATCTGTATGTCCAAGTCTCCATGTAGGAGCAAACTAGTCCCTGATTCAGCAGCATGTTTCCCCATTGTATGAGGGATGAGAAAAAACACCACAATAAGGTGAACCAGAAGCTATACTACCATTCTCCTGAAGAGGACATCCTTTGCAATCCAAATCACATTATTGGATGATCCAAAAAAATACCTGGAGAGGGACATGAATATTTGAGAAAACAATTTCATAATAAGGCATAAAAATTATGAATAAATTATAAAAGAGCATTTCTAGACGATCCCCTATAAACGATTAGAGGAGTAAAATTGCGGTTTTACTCTTCTAAACTGCACCTAGCGGTGCACGTAGTCAAACCCCTATACGGTTTAGAGGAGTAAAAATTATACCCATCAGCCGCTTGTTCCGTTATATGGATATGGAGGAGGCCGAGCCGGTTGAAGTAAAAAGCTCTCGCCATCATTGGAGCACCGGATCCGGCGTCAGCGGCGTCCTTCCCTTCTCATCCCGAGGCCACACCAATGGCGTTTGGCACAATGCCTACAAGGTATTGTTTGCCTTTTTTCTTCTTGTGAATGAGCTAGGGGATATATGCAGACGTTTTTATAAATTTTCATTTGAAATCCGTAATCCCGTGAAGTCCAGAAGGAGACAGCTTGAATGGACCGAGGACGAGGACAATGCATTGTATTTCACATGGAATGATCAAAATCTTCTTGAAGAGGCATTGTACGAGAAAACTGGAAAGCAACCGTTCGAGGAATTTTGGCAACAACTTCATGACCGTTTCAAGTCCAACAAAAAGTGGAGAAGGTAGATCACTAGCATCACTCTTAAATAGGTGGCATATTCTTGTTGTGCGTTCCAATGTTGGAGTTTAGAGCACTATGATCTATGCCATCGATTTGTTTTATGATCTATGCAATATAAGACTAAGCTATTGATTTGTTGACTATGCTGTAGATTGTATTACTCTGCTATTGATCTGTATGCACAATTTTAGGGGATCAGTTAGGAGCCCATTTTATTTAGAGGAGCAGATATAAGAGCATCTCTAGCAGAAGTGCAAAAACGACTTAGAGGAGGAAATGTGCGGCACTAACCGTTTGGGCCGCCTCTAGCCGAAACCCTGAAACGGTTAGCGGCGCATATACAGCCGAGCAAGCTCCCCCCCGATTTGCTCGGCGGCCATGCAAATCGCATATCCTCCCCCATCTGCATCGCCGCTGCGATTCACCTCTCGGCCGCCGCGAAAAATGGCAGGTTCTTCCCGCCGCTGTTCCCCTCCGCTCATCCGCAGCGCCGGTGGAAACCGCGGCGCGCAGAGGCGCCGTACTCACCACCCTGTCGACCTCCCGCCGCCACCGCACAGCCGCTACCATGGCGTGCGGCAGCGCGAGTTGGGGACGTGGGTCTCCGAGATCACCGACCGGAACACCAGCCGCCGGATCTGGCTGGGGACGTTCCAGTTGGCGACGTAGGCGGCGTGAAGGCACGACATTGAGAATGTCCGCCTCCACGGTGGCGGCTGTGGGGAGCTAAACTTCCCCCTCGGCACCGACGAGCCCATTCCGGAGCTCGTCGCACCTCCTGCCCCCGGCCACGTGGTGCAGCTCGCACGGGAGGACCGCGAGGCCCAGGAACGCCTCGAGGTGTACATGGCGAACCTCCGCTGCAACAACCCCGAGCGCATCGCCGAGGAGGCGGCGGACTTCACGAGGTACGAGGAGCTGCGCTGCAATGGAGGAGGCGGCGGCGCCGACGACGACCTCGACCTCTCCGTCTTCGACGACGACGGCGGCCGCTACATTTAAGTTTTAGTTTAAATTTCCGGTTAAGTTTAGTTTGTTTGTATGAACTATGTGTGAAATGTATGAATTACGTGCAAGTTTTAGTTCATTTCTATGAAATTTGTGAAATGCGGCATCGAAATACAGGGAATCGGATCTGGTGGCCACCGTTTAGAGGAGCAAATGTTTGCTCGTCTATTTTGCGGCGCCGTTTGCTCCTCTAAATTTTAGGGGATCGGCTAGAGATGCTCTAAGGAGTTAAAAGATGTCCGCCCAGATAGGGGGCTAAATCAGGGCTAAATCAGATCGGCTAGAGATGCCCTAATGTTCACAACAATACTCTGGAATCCCTTGTTTGGGTAATGATAGTCAATTATTCTCTACTTCAAATAAAAAGATGTGTCTATTTTGGATTCAGGTACCGTTAGGAGTACATGGGCTCATTACGCAATTTTTGTCTCTTGTAGAATTACTTTGTAGCTTGCTAGAAGATCCACTGGATCTGACACCATAGTAAGTTATACTTGAAAATTCACAAGCTTCAACAAAACCAACACCCTCATGTAAGCGCTCTCGCCATGCCCCGTTTGTATAAAATGAAAATTTGCCCAGTCGAATTTTTTGTTCGATTGATGTCGTGTGCTCACAATCTATTAATTTGATAAAAGATTAAATCCAGGCTATTCATTTTTGTTCAATCAAGACAATGGCGAAAAATAGATTAAACTTCAACAAAAAATTGGGCTCGCCAAGATTCGTGGTTATACCGGAAATGTCAACGGGGTAGCGGGCAAAAATTTCAAATACTCTATCAGATTTTCATTTCGTGAAAACATTCAATTTCATATGAAAAAAGGCTAGAAGATAGTACGTGTGTTTAACTAATTCAAGCAATAATCTAGCCAAGACCTTGTATTTGAATGTGGCTAGAGGAACAATGTGACAAGGAGGAGAGAGAAACATTACCGCATCGAAGGCAGGAGACGCACCAGAGAGAGAGACAAAGCCAGCTGGTGAACGCGTCCGCGCGCGGGAAGGGAGAGAGAACAGGAGAAAAGACGGAAGAGAGAAACATCCCGAAGGTTGAACTTGCTAATTAACGTGTCGTTAGCCATTTTGTGTGCGGCGCGGAGTCCTCGGGGCGATGAACGACGAACGAGGGAGAAAGGGGGCAGTGGTGTGGCGCTGGACCTGGCCCGCGTGCGACGGTGGAGCTGGGTGGTCCTGCAGACCCCACGTGTCCACCGGGTGCCGAGCACTTGGGGACCTGTTTCTGTTTGTGACGCCCCGTTTGTGACGTCTCTCTAGCCGCGTCTGCAAAACAAAATTTCATATATTTAAAATTTAAATGAATTTATTCAAACTTGCTATATATTACATAGATTTGAATGAAATTCGATGAAATTTAAACTAAATCTAATCTATTAGTACTTGCGGCGGCCGGAGGTGTCGTAGTACTCGTGGAAGTTATACATGTCGTCGGTGACGACCTCCTGCTTGCCGCGCTCATCGTGCTCGTCGACAGGCTCGTCCTTCACCGCGCCGCTTGGTCCAGCCTCGTCATCATCGGTGAGGTCCACGACCGGCTTCCCGGTGTCGCGGATGGACATGGCGATCATCGCGTCGAGGTCGCCCCTCCAGGCGTCCTTGTCGTTCAGCGACGCCAAGCACGCCGCTCGCAGCCCTGGGGATCCTCGGGGTCGTCGCTGCTCGCGATGAGGTGCTGCTGCCGCTCGTACTCTGCTAGCAGCGCCGCCTTCCCGATTGCCTCGTCGTCTTGCTCCTCCTTCACATCCGGCTTCGGGATGAGGAGGGCGCCGTCGCCGCGCCTTTGCTGCTGTCGCGCGCGCCTCGGGATGACTGGCGGCATCGCGAACTCCGGATCCTCCTTCTTCACCTCGCGCTTGGGGACGGTGTAGGGCGCGGTGCGACAAGGACGACGCCGATCGCATCGGCCCTGATGAGGAAGAGTTGGAGGAGGACGAGTACGTCCTCCTTGGCTGCCAGTGTGCTGCGGGAGATGGTGGTGGCGGCGACGGCATCTCCAACCTTGGAGGGCCTTTGTGGATGTCGTCGACGACATTCTCCATGGTGCGCCCCGAAACGCCCCAGAAGAGGACGCGCCTGTCGGCCGACGAGGCCGGTGGTGCTGTTCATCTTGTCGTACTGCGCCTGGAAGTAGGCGACCCACCAGGCGTCGTTTCCGGTGGCCGCCCAGGTCGGATCGGTCCGCTCGTCGGTGGTGAGGCCAGACAGCCGGCCCTGATGGCGTCCTGTCAGGTACTAGTATGGATATGGAGTAGTGGGTTAGTAGGTGTAAGGGTACTATCGGTATTCCACATATGGTGTGATGTTGTAGTTGGTTAGGTCTATATAAGCCTACCCTTGTATCCTCTTGCAATCAATCAAGAAATATGAACTCTTATTTTATCTTACTTTTCTGCAATTTACCTTTTATTTAGATCCAGCAATTTATCCCTTTTTATCTTTAATTACCCTCAAATTCTTGTTCTTGATGATCCTCTTTTAGTCAGATCCATCGGGATCCTGACAAAGTGGTATCAGAGCGGTCGATCGATCGGACCCGCTCCCACCCTTCCCTCCCTCGTCTTCCTCCTCGATTCCGTGCAGATCCCCTCTTCCTCGTCGATTTTGGTCGCGCCGGCAACTTATCCTTCTTCACGCGATCCGATTCGCAAAGCCCTACACTCTCTTTCCCCAATCGACTACGGTCGGCTCTAAATTTGCATCCATGGTGAGCTCCCCTTCGACCTTCCCCTTCTTCGCCCCCACCGTCGTTTTTCCCCCGCCCCCGTGTGGCTGCGGAGCACCAGCGTATGCCGCCTGCAACTTTTCCCCCACGGACGCCTACCTACCTACTCCTTTTCCCGGTGGCTACGATCCCTCACCTTTCCCCTTCTACAGCAATCCACCCGCCTTCCCCTGCGCCGCCACCTACCCCTACCCGCCTCCCGCCTCCGCGTACACGCCCACCTTCCTAGCACTCGCGGCCGGCTTCTCCCAAAATTGGCCAACTTGGCCACTGCCTGCTCCAGACCCAGCTCCTTCCACCACCCCATCCACCGCCTTCACCTTCCCCAACAGTAGCTCTGTCGGCGCCTCCACCTCTGACCTCCCCACGCCCGCCACCAAGGATATGAGAAAGATCTTGATACGGGGTGGCCTATGGACACCGCCTCCTCAACACCAACAAGCCCTCCTCGTGGTCCAATGACACGAGCTCGAGCCAAAGCTCTACACCAAGAGGTGAATTCGCTCCTCTCTACATATGCCTTTGACACCCCTTTGGATGGCGTGCTACTTCATGCAAATACCCTATGTTCAATCAGGTACATCGACCAAGACGCAAGCCATGGAGACCAAGACATTGGAGAGAGAGCTAGAAACGATGAAGATGGAGCTCGAGAACCCCCCGGACCGGAACTTGGCGGATTCCTCAAGATGCCCCCAAGATGCCCTCCGGCGCCAGGAAAAAGCATCGGACCGGAACCCCGAGGGACCGGAACTTCCGCCCACTCGGAACTTCCGCCCAAGTTCCGCCCAAGTTTCGAAAGTAAACAACTTGGATGTTACTGCGAGGAAATGGACGACTTTCGGAACTTGGCCGGAACAGGAACTCGGTGCGACCTTCCGGCCCCAAGGCCGGAACTTCGCTGACCGGAACTTCCGCCCAAGACGGCGGAACTTCCCCCATCGAACTTCTGCAACACTTTTTAGCGTGTAACTTATCCCCCCCACCTATAAATAGGTGGTTGGTTCGGATCGAGATTATTGGATGTGAAATTAAACCTGAGCTTTGCTCTTGACCCTTGTGGGAACCCTTCTAGATCTACTCATCTACGAAGTTATCAACTCTTCTAGGAATTCGGTCTCTTCCATTCTAGGAATTCTAGTGTTTGGATCTTTTGCTATTTGCAATTCTATCTTTGCGCTCTTTTCCTCTTTGGAACTCTATCGATTTCTATTGCCAATCTTTTGTGAGGGCTTCTACTCCTCGTGAGTCTTTTACCTCGCAATTCTATTGGGTTGGTGTATCGGGCCAACGAAGAACAACCGGTTTGTGTGTGTGCGTTGCGTTTGTATCTCCGATCCACCCCGCCTTCCACCGTGTTCTTCGCGTTCCTCCACGAATCCCTCCAAATCCGTGAAGATCGGGCACATCCTTGGGCTTAGCCCTTATCATATGGTATCAAGAGCTCTTTGGTTGACACGGATTTGACCCCCCCCAATTCCACCAATTTCGCCCAAAAAATTTCCCAAAAATTTTTCCCAAAAAAAAGCCCCAAATTGGCCTTGGTTGGATCTCGCGATTTGTTGAGTGTTTGGTGGTTTTGGTCCAATAGAAACTTGTCTTTGGTGTTGATATACAATTCCCCCACATTCCCACAGCTTTTAGTGCCAAATTTTCCGCGAATTCGAAGATTTTCGGCCCGGATTTCCGCCCAAATCGAAGAACAGCCCGCAGATCTGATTGCGACCGGAAGTTCCGCCCGGCAGGACCGGAAGTTCCGCCCGGGAACGGAAGTACCGCCCCCGGCCGAAATTTTGATAGCATCCTTCGTTTTTCGTTTTGGCACTAACCCCTTGTGTTTGGACTTCGGTTTGTGTGCCATTTCAGCTACCACAAAGCTTCCGCAACATCGACAACGACGACGGCACCCCGAGGATCCAAGCAGTTCAATTGACACCTCCACCATAGCAAGTTCACGGTCGTCGGCCACCATCATCAAGTGGTATAACTTGCTCCTAACTTGTAGCCCTAGCTTCCTTTGCGTACCTTTCCTATCGAGAGTGGCTTTCTAGTGTTGCGAAGCATTGCGCAAGCGTCCCGACCGTGAGGGTGTGCGTGTGTTGAGCAAAGCTACGAAGCAAGCTCGTGTGAAAAGATAAGCAAAAGAAGTGTGACATACTTACATAGATAGTAGTATCCTTGCATAGTGAGAAAAAGAAAGAAAAATACAAAAGAAAAAAGTGTGTGAGTGACACCTATACACAAAAGAGTCCAAAGCTTTTAAGAAAAAGAGAAAAGAGAGAGGCGTCTTGCGCAAATCTTGTTGCTTCTCAATTTTGCAACCAAGCCACGGTCTCTCTTGCGTTAGCGTGACCCCGAGCTAGTAGTCTTCGTTAGGACCATTTTGTTCTTGCTCATTTTCCCGTCGCTAACCCCATTTTGTCCCACGTGTGTGTTCCACCTTGTGTATGCCTTTTGTGATCACCGCTTTTGACTTGTGACTTTTGGATCTTACCCACTTTTGACAATAGACTTTTCGTTTGGTTCTTCCATTTGGCTTTCCACATCCATACCTAGCTAACACCATATAGAGTTCTTAGCCTTTTGCGTGTGTTTTTGTGTGTGTAACCGGTTGTTCCTCACCTTGACACACCTTTCCAATTTTGTTGTGAGTCTTTGACTTACTTGTGAGTTTTCCTCTAACCCCCACAACATAGTTCTTGTTTTAGTTTGTAACCATGTCTAGTGGAGAGGGGAACCAACTACCAATGACGCGGCACCAACATTGGATAGCCACTCAAGCCGTCAACAAGAGCATACATGATCTCACGGCAAGGATAGATGAGACCGTCATACGCTATGAAGAACGAGCTCAAGTGCAAAGAAGGGACCTCAATGTCCAAGTGCAAGACCTCCATGACAAGCTTGATGCTCAAGCCCATGATATGAGGGCCACACTAGCTACTCAAGGTCAACAAAACATGGCAAGCATGAGAAGACAAGAAGAAAGGTTGGCACGCCTTGAACAAGCTATTGCCAACATTGCCAACAATCGAAGCCAACACTCAAGGTCTTCACGCTCTCGTAGTTCAAGGCATCGAACTCCGTCGCCATCTCATCATGCCTCTAATGAAGACCCACACAACCATAATGTGTATGCTCAAGTACTTCAACGACAAGCTCAAGAGATGGAGCAAGCAAGAGCTCAACTTGAACAAGAAAGGCTCCAACAAGCAAATCGTGAAGCTCAATTCCAAGAGGAACAACACCGTCTTCGTCATGATCAAGATCTCCTTCATGCACGTGAGCAAGAACGTCGTCGACGTGAACAAGAGGAACATCAACAACAAGGGCAACCTCGCCCATCTCAAGTGAACCAAGAACGCCAAATCATCAATATTGATGCTCCCCAAGATGATGGCGCAAGAAGGAACAATATGGACAATAGAAGACACAATCCCTTCAATCATCGAGCTCATCAACAACCTCGTGCACATCAAGATGAAGCAAGGCACCACAATGAAGACGACGCACCAAGTGAAGCTAGTGTAAGGCAACACCCTCGTCCACCACTTGGAAGGCGTCCTCCTCCTCCAAACCGCCGCAATGATGATGAGGAACTTCATCAACAACCTCACAACCATAATGAGGATCAAGAGGATGAAAGACCAATGCCTAGACGCAATGACCGCAATGAGGAAGAAATCTTTGGGAAGCTAAAGTTCACCATGCCCAAGTTCCAAGGAGAGGAAGACCCCGATGCATACTTGTCTTGGGTCCTCAAGGTGGACAAGATCTTCCGCATCCATAACTTCTCCGAAGCAAAGAAAGTTGCCATGGCATCTCTTGAGTTTGAAGGATATGCAAATGTTTGGTGGGAAGAAGTGAACAAGATGTAACATCCCAAGTTTTTAAAATCTAAAACCATCATGCATTTATATCATCATGCATTTGAAAGTCGAATAAAAACAAACAAACACTATTAGGTCAAACCCTAAAAACTCTAATTGCATAATAGTTGCCTATTAGCTTATATGCTAATTTGGTTTTATTTATTTTTCAACTGAACCTTTTCTTGTCTCTTTTCGTAATAAAACAATCCCCTGAAATTTACAAAATTATTAAAACAAATTTGAAGTCATTTGGAGGTTTTAATCAAAAGATATGAACAAAATCATAAATGAAAAAGAGAAAAAGAAAATAAAATAAAACGGACCGACCGAACTGGGCCAGCCCAGTCCGAGCCAGCCCAGCCCGGCCAGAAAACGGCCCGTGCACCGCCCTCCCCCACTCTCTTCTCTCTCTCACCGACAGGTGGACCCCACCTGTCGGCACCCTCTTCCACCTCCAACCGCCCCAGGCCACGACCTCCAACTCGCCCGAGCCGCAGCACCCCGCGCCCCCCCCACTCTCCCCACTCCCCACGCCCCCCAAAACTCGGATCCGAGGGCACCCCTCTAAAGCCCCGCTCCCCCTCGACCGATTCCCCCTCTCCTCCCTCACTAACGCGCCGCCAGGCCGCCATAATTCCTCGCCGGAGCCGCGCCTTCCGTCGCCGCCTTCAGCCGCCGCCCCCGGACGCCCGAGGCAGCCCATGGGAGCGCCGCCACCACCGGCCGCTTCGCCTCTAACGGGCGCACCCCGTCCGCCCCTCCTACGCCGCCTCATACCGCCGGAACGCCGGCGAGCACCCCGACCCGAGCTCCGCCGCCGCCGCGCCATAGCCGGCCGCCGCCCCCACAGTGAGCACCCTCCTCTCCGTATCCCCTTCCTCCTCGTCCGTTTGATCAAGATCGGGTGGTGTAGAATAGAAGCTTCAACGAACCGGTACCGTCCAATTAGAGCGCGCCACGTGGGCAGCGCAGTCAGCAGCCCCGGTCAGCTCAGTCAAACTGAGTCTGAATTCAAATTTAAATGCCAGATTATGTTCCAAACTTGTAAAATCCATATAAAATCAACCATAGACCCAAATTTAGAAAATTTTATATTTTTGGAAAGCTTGAAATCTGTAGAATGCAACAATGCCATAATACAGTATATGTTCTGTGATTAATTTTGCACCATAATTCAAAATAGAGAATTAACCCTTTGACACTATAAAAATTGTGTAAATTAATCCAGTGGGCCAAAATCTACAAATTTGTAGTCTCTGGAATCCTTAGAACATGTAGTCATCATGGAATCAGAGTTGACCAAAGTTGATACGTGCACAAACTTGCTTTTACAAATATGCTCAAATTAGTAATATGACAATAATTCAAATTCTACAAACTATTTTTGAATGAATTCAATTGCTATGGTATTGTATTACTGTACCACATTCATATATGTTAAGTTTAGATTTTTACAAAACATAAACACTACAGTACCTATTTTAGTTGATGTATATGCATTGTTAATTGATTAATAGTGCTATAAATAAAACTCTAATAAAATAAATACAACCAGAGATCATTACCAACATTCTAAATACCAGAGGACACTTAATAAAACATTTTCACATCATACCTATGTGTGAAATTAAACGATGCATATGATGCATGCATACATGTCTATGGTTGTGCATTCAGAATGTTGTGTTTATTTCGCTCCTGTTTGTCTTGTTTAGATTGTGAGGAGGACCAAGGTCTTGCTTGTGATTGCTGTGATTGTTCGGGTTGCTTTGAGCAAGGCAAGTGACACTCATCTTATCACCCAGTTTTAATTATTGCATTAGTGTTTTTCTAGTAGTATGCATGATAGGTTGTTCTTTGTTTTCAAAGTGAATGCAGTGCTAGAATACCTAGTAGTTGATAGCCACCATGAACCCGCCCTTGATAGGTAAAAGCTTTGCCGTACCTGGCTACTATCAAAATTGACGCCGCTCTTGTATTTGTTTGGTGGTTTACAAAAGTTTACAAAACTTTGAAAACTAACAACCTTAATGCACCCCTGGGTGGACTGGCTTGCTTGGTGGCTGATTGTTGAGTGGCTACTCAGGGCCACATGACTCCTGTCTAGTACTTGTCATGTGGTTGTCTTCGCCTGAGCGTACACTTGTGGACTGCCACCCAGGAACAAAGAGATTTGTAGGTCTTCACTGTTTTAGATGGCTTCCAGTGCAGCCTTATGGTATATGGCTCTGCCAAGATTCTTAAGTTGTGGAGGTTCATCCTGTTGTCGGATTAGAGGGTGGTTGCAGAAATGCAAGAGAAACGGGTCTGGCTAGTATGGGTGAACTTCTCTTCCCAAAGGTCTTGTCTCATCTTACTCTTGGGTAGGATGGGTCTTAAGGTGAAAGTGCACAACCTCTCGAGAGTTAAATCTAAGATCTTAGCCGTGTCCCCGGTCATGGACAAATTGAGCTGCTAGACAGGGATTGTACTGAAGAATCTCAACACCCCTTTTGTTTTCTAAAGTCAATTAAAATGCGCTAGAGACCCTTCATGGTGTGTCATGGTGAGCCCTCTGAACACCCATGATGGATTTCAAAGTTACTCTAATAAACTTCGTGGTGGGTCATGGTGCGCCCTCTGAACACCCACGATGATTTTCAAAGATTTCAAATGTTTTAACAAATATAGGATAAAACTGGCTTTATGCAAATAGCCTAGCTCCACCAGCCAAATTCATGTAGTTAGTCTTTTCAAAATTGCCACCAAATAAGTGTCATTTGCCAGTACATCATTGTACTGACCTCCATTCGTGGGGCTGCATATTCAAACGTGCAGGTCGCTCTGATGAAGATTATTGATAGGATCTCGAGTCTACATTCCAACATGTCTGCCTGTGGCGCATGATGAAGATGGAGGCTCCATGCTACTTTATTTCCGCTGTGTTAGATATTTGAATTTTACTTGAATGCTAGTCATTTGGACTATGCCAGTTGTATCTTCCCTTATTTGTCGTACCGGATCATTACGTTGTAATAATGATACTATTGCTATGAATGCTATATTTTGTACTGTGGTGCTATCAGTGATCCAGGGAGTAGCACTGAACACAGGTGTTCTACCTTTGTTAAAAGGTAGGACGTTACAAAATGGTATCAGAGCATAGTGTTGCCTGTAGAATCGAGACCCTAGGTTTGGATTAGAAATAGGAAGACCCTAGGATGAAAAATCTGTCAAATCTTGTTTCTATAGAAAAAAGTGTACTTTGTGAACTTCTAGTACTCTCATCTATTCCATCTTTAAAAAGGTTTTCCTCTTTTCTTAGATGACCTAACTCATGAAAACCATCGAGGAAGACGAGAAAGGAGCCGCATTCTTTAGCTTGTTAAGGTAGTCAAGAGGCATTAGATGACCCCATTGACTCATTTGTATTTCCGTTACGTTCTGTTGTATTGCCCTACTACCAGATGTATGGCAGTACCAACTAGTCTATGCGTATTTTTGAACCTTATTACTTATTAAAGAAAGTTTGGAATTTCTTGTTTTAAATGTTTTTGTTTGGTTTTATGGATTGTTTGGTTGTGTGACTTGTTTGTGCATGGGTAGGAAATTTTATTCCGTAGATCTATCTATCTTGTTTCTCATCTATGCTAAAACAACCACAAATGCCGCCAAGACGTGATCCAACCCAACTGGTAATTTTGGAATCCCAAGTTGTGGATGTTATCTTGAGAATGGACTGAATGACTACTTATAAAGGAGTCAGAGTTTGTGTTAGTGGATCAATCACACTCACTACCCCTGAAGGAAAAAAAAGGATTCGATTCAAATCCCAATTGGATGTTGGAGATATTAGGCTGAACTATCTTAAGGGAGTTAGCCTAAACCATCTTAAGGAGGTTAGCCTAGACCAAGTGGCCATAGTAAGAGAATACCAAGATGTTTTTCCAGAGGAATTACCAGGAATGCCACCAGATAGAGATGTGGAATTTCTGATTGACTTGCTTCCGGGCACGGGCCCTATAGCAAAGAGACCTTATCCTATGTCCACTGATGAGTTGAAGGAACTCAAAAAGCAGCTTGAGGAGCAGCTGCGCAAGGGATTCATCAGAGAGAGTTCATCCCCGTGGGGAGCCCCAGTTCTGTTTGTCATGAAGAAGGACAATAGTCAGCGTTTGGTGATGGATTATCGGTCACTGAATGAAGTAACCATCAAAAACAAATACCCCCTACCGAGGATCAATGACTTGTTTGATCAGCTGGAAGGAGCAACAGTGTTTTCCAAGATCGATCTGCGTTCTGGATATTTTCAGCTTAAGATTAGAGAGCATGACATACCCAAGACCGCTTTTGTCACTAGGTATGGCTCCTATGAGTATACGGTGATGCCTTTCGGCTTAACCAATGCCCCATCATACTTCATGAATATGATGAACAAAGTGTTCATGGAATTTCTTGATAAGTTTGTCGTAGTCTTCATTGACGACATACTAATCTATTCCAAGAGTGTTAAGGAACATGAGGAACACCTTCGCCTAATTATGGAGAAGCTACGAGAACACAAACTGTATGCAAAGTTCAGTAAATGTGAGTTCTGGCTGAGTGAAGTAGGATTTCTTGGTCACGTGGTATCCAAGGATGGAATTGCCGTCGACCCTTCAAAGGTGACTGCTGTGACAGAATGGGAAACCCCTAAAAACGTCGGAGAAATCCGTAGTTTCCTAGGTTTGGCTGGTTACTATAGAAGATTCATTGAGAATTTCTCCAAGATTGCTAAACCCATGACTGAGTTGTTGAAGAAAGAAAAGAAATATGAGTGGACTGATGCTTGTGAAGCCAGCTTCCAAGAATTGAAGAAAAGATTAGTATCTGCTCCGGTGTTGTGTCTACCTGATCTAGAGAAAGAATTTCAAGTGTTTTGTGACGCATCACGTCAAGGACTTGGAAGTGTGTTGATGCAAGGAGGCAAAGTAGCATCTTATGCTTCTAGACAGCTCAAGAAACATGAAGGCAACTACCCTACTCATGACTTAGAGTTAGCTTCAGTAGTTCATGCCTTGAAGACCTGGAGACACTACCTGATGGGGAAGCGTTGTGAAGTATTCACCGATCACAAGAGTCTGAAGTACATTTTCACTCAGAAGGATCTGAACATGAGGCAGAGAAGATGGTTAGAGCTCATCAAGGATTACGACCTGAGTTTGCAATACCATCCCGGTAAAGCAAACGTAGTCGCTGACGCCCTGAGCCGTAAGACTTATGTGAACTGTATGTCAAGCAAGGAGTTACCCAAGGATTTGTGTGAAGCATTTAGGGATCTCAGCTTGGAAGTTGTGCCAGAAGGTTTTGTAGCGTCACTAGTAGTTCAACCAACATTGATGGATAAAATCCGAGACACCCAGAAAGGAGATAAAGAAATAGAAGAAGTTAGAAGAGTCTTGAAAGAAGCATTGGCGGAAGGAAGAACAACAGAATTCCGTGAAGATGAGCAAGGAATTGTTTGGTTTGGGAAACGTATCTGTGTACCCGAAGACCCCAATCTAAGGAAGTTGATTTTCCAAGAAGCCCATGAGACTCCATATTCCATTCATCCTGGTAATACTAAGATGTATATGGATCTGAAGGAGAGATTTTGGTGGAATGGATTGAAGAAGGACATTGCAGAGTACATAGCCAAATGTAACACATGTAGTAAGGTGAAAGCTCAACATCAGAAACCAGCAGGTTTGTTGCAACCGTTGAAAGTTCCAGATTGGAAATGGGATCAAATTGGTATGGACTTCATAACTGGATTACCTCGAACTAAATCCGGGTATGATTCAATTTGGGTAGTAGTCTGTCGTTTGACCAAGGTAGCTCACTTTGTGCCAGTGAAGACCACTTACACTAGTGCGAAGCTAGCGGATATCTACATGAAGAGAATTGTGTGCCTCCATGGTGTACCCAAGAGTATCGTTTCTGATAGAGGCACCCAATTTACCTCGCATTTCTGGAAACAATTGCATGAATCACTAGGAACTAGGCTGGAGTTCAGTACAGCTTTTCATCCACAGACAGATGGTCAAACTGAGAGAGTGAATCAAATTCTAGAGGACATGTTAAGAGCTTGTGCGCTAGATTATGGATCTAGTTGGGATGACAACTTGCCATATGCGGAATTCTCTTACAACAACAACTATCAAGCTAGTATTGAGATGTCACCATTTGAAGCTTTGTATGGGAAGAAATGCACCACACCACTACTGTGGAGTGGGTTAGGAGAAAGAAGTTTGTTTGGACCTGATATTATCCAAGAAGCAGAAGAGAAGGTTAGACTGATCAAAGATAGGCTGAAGATAGCACAATCCAGACAGAAGAGCTATGCTGATAAAAAGCGCAGCGATGTTTCCTATGAAATAGGCGATAGAGTTTATCTCAGAGTATCACCCCTTCGAGGTGTCAAGAGATTTGGAATCAAGGGAAAGTTAGCCCCTAGATTTATTGGACCATTCAAGGTGTTATCTCGCAAAGGAGAAGTAGCTTATGAGATTGAGTTGCCGGAAATTCTTTCAGCCGTGCACAATGTGTTCCATGTCAGCCAACTGAAGAAGTGTCACCCTGAGATGTCAGAAACCCCATTGAATGATACACTACCCCTCGAAGAAGTTCATTTGGAGAGTGACCTGACCTATGAAGAGAAACCGATCAAGATCTTGGAAAGAGCTGAAAGGAATATGCGTACCAAGACTATCAAGTTCTGCAAAGTTCAGTGGAGTCACCATACTGAGGAAGAAGCAACTTGGGAGCGCGAAGACAGTCTTCGAGAAGATCACCCTCACCTATTTGCTAGCCTTGCCGAAGCCCGAGGACGTGCTTCATCTTAAGGGGGGTAGTCTGTAACATCCCAAGTTTTTAAAATCTAAAACCATCATGCATTTATATCATCATGCATTTGAAAGTCGAATAAAAACAAACAAACACTATTAGGTCAAACCCTAAAAACTCTAATTGCATAATAGTTGCCTATTAGCTTATATGCTAATTTGGTTTTATTTATTTTTCAACTGAACCTTTTCTTGTCTCTTTTCGTAATAAAACAATCCCCTGAAATTTACAAAATTATTAAAACAAATTTGAAGTCATTTGGAGGTTTTAATCAAAAGATATGAACAAAATCATAAATGAAAAAGAGAAAAAGAAAATAAAATAAAACGGACCGACCGAACTGGGCCAGCCCAGTCCGAGCCAGCCCAGCCCGGCCAGAAAACGGCCCGTGCACCGCCCTCCCCCACTCTCTTCTCTCTCTCACCGACAGGTGGACCCCACCTGTCGGCACCCTCTTCCACCTCCAACCGCCCCAGGCCACGACCTCCAACTCGCCCGAGCCGCAGCACCCCGCGCCCCCCCACTCCCCACGCCCCCCAAAACTCGGATCCGAGGGCACCCCTCTAAAGCCCCGCTCCCCCTCGACCGATTCCCCCTCTCCTCCCTCACTAACGCGCCGCCAGGCCGCCATAATTCCTCGCCGGAGCCGCGCCTTCCGTCGCCGCCTTCAGCCGCCGCCCCCGGACGCCCGAGGCAGCCCATGGGAGCGCCGCCACCACCGGCCGCTTCGCCTCTAACGGGCGCACCCCGTCCGCCCCTCCTACGCCGCCTCATACCGCCGGAACGCCGGCGAGCACCCCGACCCGAGCTCCGCCGCCGCCGCGCCATAGCCGGCCGCCGCCCCCACAGTGAGCACCCTCCTCTCCGTATCCCCTTCCTCCTCGTCCGTTTGATCAAGATCGGGTGGTGTAGAATAGAAGCTTCAACGAACCGGTACCGTCCAATTAGAGCGCGCCACGTGGGCAGCGCAGTCAGCAGCCCCGGTCAGCTCAGTCAAACTGAGTCTGAATTCAAATTTAAATGCCAGATTATGTTCCAAACTTGTAAAATCCATATAAAATCAACCATAGACCCAAATTTAGAAAATTTTATATTTTTGGAAAGCTTGAAATCTGTAGAATGCAACAATGCCATAATACAGTATATGTTCTGTGATTAATTTTGCACCATAATTCAAAATAGAGAATTAACCCTTTGACACTATAAAAATTGTGTAAATTAATCCAGTGGGCCAAAATCTACAAATTTGTAGTCTCTGGAATCCTTAGAACATGTAGTCATCATGGAATCAGAGTTGACCAAAGTTGATACGTGCACAAACTTGCTTTTACAAATATGCTCAAATTAGTAATATGACAATAATTCAAATTCTACAAACTATTTTTGAATGAATTCAATTGCTATGGTATTGTATTACTGTACCACATTCATATATGTTAAGTTTAGATTTTTACAAAACATAAACACTACAGTACCTATTTTAGTTGATGTATATGCATTGTTAATTGATTAATAGTGCTATAAATAAAACTCTAATAAAATAAATACAACCAGAGATCATTACCAACATTCTAAATACCAGAGGACACTTAATAAAACATTTTCACATCATACCTATGTGTGAAATTAAACGATGCATATGATGCATGCATACATGTCTATGGTTGTGCATTCAGAATGTTGTGTTTATTTCGCTCCTGTTTGTCTTGTTTAGATTGTGAGGAGGACCAAGGTCTTGCTTGTGATTGCTGTGATTGTTCGGGTTGCTTTGAGCAAGGCAAGTGACACTCATCTTATCACCCAGTTTTAATTATTGCATTAGTGTTTTTCTAGTAGTATGCATGATAGGTTGTTCTTTGTTTTCAAAGTGAATGCAGTGCTAGAATACCTAGTAGTTGATAGCCACCATGAACCCGCCCTTGATAGGTAAAAGCTTTGCCGTACCTGGCTACTATCAAAATTGACGCCGCTCTTGTATTTGTTTGGTGGTTTACAAAAGTTTACAAAACTTTGAAAACTAACAACCTTAATGCACCCCTGGGTGGACTGGCTTGCTTGGTGGCTGATTGTTGAGTGGCTACTCAGGGCCACATGACTCCTGTCTAGTACTTGTCATGTGGTTGTCTTCGCCTGAGCGTACACTTGTGGACTGCCACCCAGGAACAAAGAGATTTGTAGGTCTTCACTGTTTTAGATGGCTTCCAGTGCAGCCTTATGGTATATGGCTCTGCCAAGATTCTTAAGTTGTGGAGGTTCATCCTGTTGTCGGATTAGAGGGTGGTTGCAGAAATGCAAGAGAAACGGGTCTGGCTAGTATGGGTGAACTTCTCTTCCCAAAGGTCTTGTCTCATCTTACTCTTGGGTAGGATGGGTCTTAAGGTGAAAGTGCACAACCTCTCGAGAGTTAAATCTAAGATCTTAGCCGTGTCCCCGGTCATGGACAATTTGAGCTGCTAGACAGGGATTGTACTGAAGAATCTCAACACCCCTTTTGTTTTCTAAAGTCAATTAAAATGCGCTAGAGACCCTTCATGGTGTGTCATGGTGAGCCCTCTGAACACCCATGATGGATTTCAAAGTTACTCTAATAAACTTCGTGGTGGGTCATGGTGCGCCCTCTGAACACCCACGATGATTTTCAAAGATTTCAAATGTTTTAACAAATATAGGATAAAACTGGCTTTATGCAAATAGCCTAGCTCCACCAGCCAAATTCATGTAGTTAGTCTTTTCAAAATTGCCACCAAATAAGTGTCATTTGCCAGTACATCATTGTACTGACCTCCATTCGTGGGGCTGCATATTCAAACGTGCAGGTCGCTCTGATGAAGATTATTGATAGGATCTCGAGTCTACATTCCAACATGTCTGCCTGTGGCGCATGATGAAGATGGAGGCTCCATGCTACTTTATTTCCGCTGTGTTAGATATTTGAATTTTATTTGAATGCTAGTCATTTGGACTATGCCAGTTGTATCTTCCCTTATTTGTCGTACCGGATCATTACGTTGTAATAATGATACTATTGCTATGAATGCTATATTTTGTACTGTGGTGCTATCAGTGATCCAGGGAGTAGCACTGAACACAGGTGTTCTACCTTTGTTAAAAGGTAGGACGTTACACAAGAAGCGTGACAAGGAAGACTTAGAGCCCATTGACACATGGGAAGAGATGAAAGAAGTCATGCACAAACGCTTTGTGCCCACCCACCACAAGCGTGACCTCTTCAACAAGCTTACTCAACTCAAGCAAAGCTTCAAGTCCGTTGAGGAGTAATACAAGGAGATGCACATGACCATGATGAGTGCAAATGTGGATGAGCGAGAAGAGCAAACAATGGCAAGGTTCTTGAATGGATTGAACACCCCCGTCAAGAGGATAGTGGAATTCTTGCCTTACACCAACATGGTTGAGTTGCTTCATCAAGCTACAAGGGCCGAGCGCCAAGTGCGAGAAGACTTAGCAAGTGCGAAAACAAAGTCCTTCTTCGCCGCAAGAAATGCAACAAACGCATCCTCAAGCATCAAAAATACAAGTGCTATTGCTTCCAAGGATCCTCCCAAGCAAACAAGAAGTGACATCAAGACTACAAGCTTCAAGCCGGACCAATCAACTATGTCCTCCAAAGCTTCCACGGGATCTAGTAACATCACTTGCTTCAAGTGTGGTGCTCAAGGACATAAATCCTTTGAATGCAAAAACACAAGAGTTATGATAACTCGAGATGATGGAGATGTGGAGTACTTGAGTGAAGGTGAATATGAAGCCTTGGTACAAGCCGCAACCAATCATGAAGATGATGACTTGGAAGACCAAGAACAAGTTCTATGTGTGCATGATGCAAGCCCATCACTTGTGGTGACCAAAGTGTTGACAAGCCATGCACTCCCCAATGAAGACCAAAGATGCAATATCTTCCAAACAAGAGCCGGGATCAATGGCAAGTCAATAAAGGTTATCATCGATGGAGGGAGTTGCCACAATCTTGCAAGCACCGAACTATGTTCCAAGCTCAACCTTCCGCTCCGGAAACACCCCCATCCCTACCATGTGCAATGGTTAAGTGACAATGGAAACGTGAAGATACAACACACCGTCACAATATCCTTCAAGATTGGCGCCTATGAAGACACCGTTGATTGTGATGTCGTGCCCATGACGGTGTGCCACATGCTACTTGGTCGACCTTGGCAATATGACAAGAGAGCAAACCATGATGGCTACACAAATGCCTATAGCTTCAAGGTCGGCGACAAGACATTCATCCTACGCCCAATGACTCCTAGCCAAGTAATTGCGGACAATGCAAAGGCTTTAGCGAGGGCTAAGGAAGCTACCATCACTAGTGAGATGAGCGGTGAGAGAGTGACCCACCAAAAAGAAAGTGAGCGCCACAAGCCATATGTGAGTGAGATGAAGAGTGTCCTCATAGCTACCAAGATTGAGATGAGAGGAGTGCACCACAACCCATCCACCAAATTGCACTATGTGCTCATTTGCAAGGGGCCACCCTCGGAGACTAACAACTTAACAACACTTCCTTTGTCTTTGTTGTCTCTTTTGAAGGAGTTCCAAGATGTTTTCCCCGACGAGCTTCCTCATGGACTTCCACCGCTTAGAGGCATCGAGCACCGCATCGACCTCATACCCGGCGCTCCTCTACCAAAACGCGCCGCCTACCGCACCAACCCCGAAGATACAAAGGAGATTCAACGCCAAATTCAAGATCTCCTCGAAAAAGGGTATGTCCGTGAAAGCTTAAGCCCTTGTGCGGTTCCCGTGATTCTCGTGCCTAAACCGGATGAGTCGCAACGAATGTGTATGGATTGTCGCCCCATCAATGCCATTACTGTTCGCTACCGCCATCCCATTCCGCGTTAGATGACATGCTTGATGAGTTGAGTGGTGCCACGATTTTCTCTAAGATAGATTTGCGTAGTGGCTACCACCAAATCCGCATGGCAATTGGTGATGAATGGAAGACGGCATTCAAGACCAAACTTGGTCTCTATGAATGGCTTGTCATGCCATTTGGTCTTTCAAATGCTCCATCTACTTTCATGCGCCTCATGAATCACATCTTGCGACCTCTCATTGGCAAGAGTGTGGTTGTCTATTTCGATGATATTCTCATTTATAGCAAAGATCTCAAGGACCATGTGCAACATGTGAGAGAAGTCTTATGCATCTTGCGCCGTGAAAAGCTTTTTGCAAATCTTCCCAAGTGCACCTTTGCACAAAGCAAGTTGGTTTTTCTTGGTTTCGTGGTTTCCGCCAATGGGATTGAGGTTGATTCTTCCAAGGTTGAGGCCATCCACAATTGGCCCACTCCTACAAACGTTGGTCAAGTTCGAAGTTTTCATGGACTTGCCGGTTTCTATAGACGCTTTGTGAAAGATTTTAGCACCATTGCTTGCCCTTTGAATGAACTTACCAAAAAGAATGTCCCATTTGTGTGGGGCAAAGCCCAACAAAATGCTTTTGATGAGTTGAAGAAACGCCTTACCGAAGCTCCTCTTCTTGTTCTTCCAAACTTTGCCAAAACTTTTGAGATTGAATGTGACGCGAGTGGGCTTGGTATTGGTGGAGTCCTTATGCAAGATGGCAAACCCGTGGCATATTATAGTGAGAAGTTGGATGGCGCACGCCTCAACTATCCTATATATGACAAGGAACTTTATGCTTTGGTTCGTGTTCTTGAAGTTTGGCAACATTACCTTTGGCCAAAAGAGTTTGTTATTCACTCCGACCATGAATCTTTGAAGTATTTGAAAAGTCAACACAATTTGAACAAAAGACATGAAAAATGGGTTGAGTTCATTGAGTCCTTTCCATATATAATCAAATACAAGAAGGGCAAGGACAATGTAGTTGCGGATGCCCTTTCCCGCAAGCTCACCCTTTTACTCACTCATTTGGATTTCCATGTTTTGGGTCTTGATGAAATCAAAGACCAATATGCTTCCGATACTTTCTTTGGCCCAATCTTTGCCAAGTGTTCTAGTGATAAGGGCATCGATGATTTCTATTTGCACCAAGGATTCTTGTTCAAGGGCAACAAACTTTGTATTCCCATGTCTTCGCTTCGCCTTTTGCTCTTACAAGAATCGCATGGTGGTTGATACGGGGTGGCCTATGGACACCGCCGCCTCAAGACCGACAAGCCCTCCTCGTGGTCCAATGACACGAGCTCGAGCCCAAGCACTACGCCAAGAGGTGAATTCGCTCCTCTCTACCTATGACTTTGACACCCCCTTGGATGGCTTGCTACTTCATGCAAATACCCTATGCTCAATCAGGTACATCGACCAAGACACAAGCCATGGAGACCAAGGCGTTGGAGAGAGAGCTGGAAACGATGAAGACGGAGCTACAGCGCACAGGCCGGAACTTCCCCCGGACCGGAACCGCCAGATTCCTCCAAGATGCCCCCAAGATGCCCTCCAGCGCAGGAAAAAGCATCGGACCGGAACTTCCGCCCCGAGGGACCGGAACTTCCGCCCGGTCGGAACTTCCGCACAAGTTCCGCCCAAGCTCCGAAAGTCCACGAAAAGGCCCCTGGATGTTACTGCAAGGAAATGGACGACTTTCGGAACTTGGCCGGAACTTGGCCGGAACTTCCGACCTGGCCGGAACTTCCGGCCCAGGAACTTCCGTGACCGGAACTTCCGCCCAAGATGGCCGGAACTTCCCACCGCGAACTTCAGCACAGCACTTTTCAGCATGTAACTTAACTCTTCGCCCCCACCTATAAATAGCCTAGTTGGCTCAGATCTGAGATTAGACTTGATTTGAAAGAAAACCTGAGCTTAGCTCACCCTTGTGGGAACCCTACCTAGATCTATGATCTTGTATCCCCACCCGGGCTCCTTATCAACTCGTGAAGATCTCTTTGGCGACTTCTACCGATTGTTTGATCTTTTGCTTGCACTTCTACCCTAGTTGGTCTTTTGCTTGCACTTCTATCAAGCCTTCCGGTCTTTTCGCCCTTCTAGATCTCCCGAGCTTTGATTTGTCGATCTCTTTGCGGGACTTCTACCGGAAGGTCTTTTCCTGCAATCTCTATCGAGTTGGTGTTTCGAGCCAACTCGAATTGTGTGCGTGTGTGTGTTGTATCCCCGCGTTTTCCCCACGTGTTCATCGCGTTCATCCACCTACCCCCACGTATCCCTTCAAATCCGTGAAGATCGGGCACATCCCCGGGCTTAGCCCATATCATATGGTATCAAGAGCTCCTTGGTTGCCACGGATTTGACCCCCACACCCACCAATTCCACCAATTTTGCCCAAAAAAAAAATTTCCAAAAAAATTTTTTCCCAAAAAATAGCCCCAAATTGGCCTTGGTTGGATCTCGCGATTTGTTGAGTTTTTGGTGGTTTTGGTCCAATAGAAACTTGTCTTTGGTGTTGATCTGCAATTCCCCCACCTTCCCACCGCTCTTAGTGCCAAATTTTCCACGAATTCGAAGATTTTCGGCCCGGATTTCCGCCCAAATCGAAGAACAGCCCGCAGATCTGATTGCGACCGGAAGTTCCGCCCGGAAGGACCGGAAGTTCCGGGGACCGGAAGTTCCGCCCCTCACCGGAAGTTCCGCTGGCCGAAATTTTGACAGCTTTCTTCGTTTTTCGTTTTGGCACTAACCCCTTGTGTTTGGACTTCGTTGTGTGTGCCATTTCAGCTACCACAAAGCTTCCGCAACATCAACTACGACGACGGCACCCCGAGGATCCAAGCGGTTCATTTGACACCTTCCACCATAGCAAGTTCAACATCGTCGGCCACCATCATCAAGTGGTATAACTTGCCCCCTAACTTGTAGCCTTAGCTTCCTTTGCGTACCTTTCCTATCGAGAGTGGCTTTCTAGTGTTGCGAAGCATTGCGCAAGCGTCCCGACCGTGAGGGTGTGCGTGTGTTGAGCAAAGCTACGAAGCAAGCTCGTGTGAAAAGATAGGCAAAAGAAGTGTGACATACTTACATAGATAGTGAGAAAAGAAAGCTTCTAAGCATACAAAAAAAAGGAGAAAAAGAAAAAGAAAAGAGTGTGAGTGACACCTATACACAAAAGAGTCCAAAGCTTATAAGCAAAAGAGAGAAAAGAGAAGAGAGGCGTCTTGCGCAAATCTTGTTGCTTCTCAATTTTGCAACCAAGCCACGGTCTCTCTTGCGTTAGCGTGACACCGAGCTAGTAGTCTTCGTTAGGACCAATTTTGTTCGTGCTCATTTTCCGTCGCGCTAACCCCATTTTGTCCCACGCGTGTGTTCCACCTTGTGTATGCCTTTTGTGATCACCGCCTTTGACTTGTGACTTTTGGATCTTACCCACTTTTGACAATAGACTTTTCGTTTGGTTCTTCCATTTGGCTTTCCACATCCATACCTAACACCATATAGAGTTTTGTTTTGTGTGTGTGCATACATATCGGTTGTTCCTCGACTTGAAACACCTTTTCGATTTTGGTTTGCAAGTTTTGACACTCTTGGTAGTCTTTCCTAACCACCCACCACATAGTTCTTGTTTTAGTTGTAACCATGTCTAGTGGAGAAGGGAACCAACTACCGATGACGCGGCACCAACATTGGATAGCTACTCAAGCCGTCCACGCCAAGCTCAATCAATTTGAAGCCATGCTCAAGGATACCAACGTCCGCTATGAAGAAAGAGCTCAAGTGCAAAGGATTGACCTCAACAATCAAGTTCAAGAACTCAATGAGAAGATTGAAACTCAAGGCAATGAGTTGAAGGCAACACTTGCCATACAAGGTCAAGAAACAAGAGAAATGAAGACGGCGTTGGACAACATCCTCCATACACTCAACCGTCAAGAAGATAGAAGACAACATTCAAGGTCTTCGCGCTCCCATAGCTCAAGGTCACGCGCTCCTACATCGTCGCATCATGATTCCAATCAAGACCCACGCCACCATAATGTGGATGCTCAAGTGCTTCAACAACAAGCTCAAGAAGCGGAGCAAGCACGACTTCGACTTGTCCAAGAACGTCTACGCCTTGAAGAAGAACGACTTCAACAAGAACATCTCCATGCTCAATTCCAAGAGGAACAACAACGTCTTCGTCATGATCAAGATCTCCTTCATGCACGTGAGCAAGAAAGGCTCCGCCAAGAGCAAGAGGCACGTCAACATCAAGGGCAACCTCGCCCATCTCAAGTGGCCAATGCTCAAAGGCACCACCATAATGCCGAACAAGAAGTGAACCAAGACCGCCGCATCATCAATGTTGATCAACCTCCTCGTGATAGGGCACCACGCCGTCAAGGTCAAGACAACCGTCGTCATCATGATGATCGCCCTCATGGTAGAAGACCACCTCATCAAGCACGAGATGTTGAGATGGAGGAAGACTCAAATCATCACCAAGCATCAAGTGAAGAAAGTGTGAGGCCCCATCAACGCCACAACAATGATGATCAAGATGAAGGTCATGGAAGACCACCTCCTCCTCAACAACAAAGAAACAACAATGAAGATGCTCAAGGTCCACAACCTCAACCTCAACAACGTCAAGCTCATGGTGAAGAAAGACCACCTCCTAGACGCAATGACCGCAATGAGGAAGAAATCTTTGGGAAGCTAAAATTCACCATGCCCAAGTTCCAAGGAGAGGAAGATCCCGACGCATACTTGTCTTGGGTCCTCAAGGTTGATAAGATATTCCGCATCCACAACTTCTCCGAAGCAAAGAAAGTTGCCATGGCATCACTTGAGTTTGAAGGATATGCAAATGTTTGGTGGGAAGAGGTAAACAAGAAGCGTGAGAAGGAAGACTTAGCACCCATTGACACATGGGAAGAGATGAAAGAAGTCATGCACACCCGCTTTGTCCCAACTCACCACAAGCGTGACCTCTTCAACAAGCTCACTCAACTCAAGCAAAGCTACAAGTCCGTTGAGGAATATTACAAGGAGATGCACATGACAATGATGAGTGCAAATGTGGATGAGCGAGAAGAGCAAACTATGGCAAGATTCTTGAATGGCTTGAACAACCCCGTCAAAAGGATAGTGGAATTCTTGCCCTACAAAAACATGGTTGAGTTACTCCACCAAGCAACAAGGGCCGAGCGCCAAGTGCGAGAAGACCTAGCAAGTGCAAAGACAAAGACCTTCTTCGCCGCAAGAAATGCTATGAATGCCTCCTCAAGCATCAAGAACACAAGTACACTTGCCTCCAAGGATCCTCCAAAGCAAGCAAGAAGTGCCATCAAGACAACAAGCTTCAAGCCGGAGCAATCAACCATGTCCTCCAAAGCTTCCACCGGATCTAGTAACATCACTTGCTTCAAGTGTGGTGCTCAAGGACATAAATCCTTTGAATGCAAGAACACAAGAGTTATGATCACTCGAGATGATGGAGATGTGGAGTACTTGAGTGAAGGTGAATATGAAGCCTTGGTACAAGCCGCAACCTCTCATGAAGATGATGCCTTGGAAGACCAAGAGCAAGTCCTATGTGTGCATGATGCAAGCCCTTCTCTTGTGGTGACCAAAGTGTTGACAACCCATGCACTTCCAAATGAAGACCAAAGGTGCAATATCTTCCAAACAAGAGCCGGAATCAATGGCAAGTCAATAAAGGTTATCATCGATGGAGGGAGTTGCCACAATCTTGCAAGCACCGAACTATGCACCAAGCTCAACCTCCCGCTCCGGAAACATCCCCATCCCTACCATGTGCAATGGCTAAGCGACAATGGAAATGTGAAGATCCAACACACCGTCACGATATCCTTCAAGATTGGCGCTTATGAAGACACCATTGATTGTGACGTCGTGCCTATGACGGTGTGCCACATGTTACTTGGTCGCCCTTGGCAATATGACAAGAAAGCCAACCATGATGGCTACACAAATGCCTATAGCTTCAAGGTCAACGACAAGACCTACATCCTACGCCCAATGACTCCTAGCCAAGTAATTGCGGACAATGCAAAGGCTTTAGCGAGGGCTAAGGAAGCCACTATCACTAGTGAGTTGAGAGGTGAGAGAGTGATCCACCAAAAAGAGAGTGAGCGCCACAAACCATATGTGAGTGAGATGAAAAGTGTCCTCCTAGCTACCAAGAGTGAGATGAGAGAAGTGCACCACAACCCATCCACCACCCTACACTACGTGCTTATTTGCAAGGGCCCCTCGGAGGAGACTAACGACTTAACCAACATTCCTTCGTCTTTGTTGTCTCTTTTGAAGGAAGACGTCTTCCCCGACGAGCTACCTCATGGACTACCACCACTTCGGGGCATCGAGCACCGCATCGACCTCATACCCGGCGCTCCCCTTCCAAACCGAGCCGCCTACCGCACCAACCCCGAAGACACAAAGGAGATTCAACGACAAATACAAGACCTCCTCGCTAAAGGGTACGTTCGAGAAAGCCTTAGCCCTTGTGCCGTTCCCGTCATTCTTGTGCCTAAACCGGATGAGACGCAACGGATGTGTATGGATTGTAGACCTATCAATGCCATTACCGTCCGTTATCGACATCCCATTCCGCGCTTAGATGACATGCTTGATGAATTGAGTGGTGCCACCATTTTCTCAAAGATTGATTTGCGTAGTGGCTACCACCAAATTCGCATGGCAATTGATGAATGGAAGACGGCATTCAAGACCAAGCTTGGTCTCTATGAATGGCTCGTCATGCCATTTGGTCTTTCCAATGCTCCTTCCACTTTCATGCATCTTATGAATCACATTTTGCGACCTCTCATTGGCAAGAGCGTGGTTGTCTATTTTGATGATATCCTCATCTATAGCAAAAATCTCGAGGACCATGTTCAACATGTGAGAGAAGTCTTATGCATCTTGCGCCACGAGAAGCTCTTTGCCAACTTACCAAAATGCCATTTCGCTCAAAACAAATTGGTTTTTCTTGGTTTTGTGGTTTCCGCCAACGGGATTGAAGTTGATTCTTCCAAAGTTGAGGCCATCCACAATTGGCCCACTCCCACAAATGTTGGTCAAGTTCGAAGCTTCCATGGACTCGCCGGATTTTACCGCCGCTTTGTGAAAGATTTTAGCACCATCGCTTGCCCTTTAAACGAGCTTACAAAAAGAATGTTCCGTTTGTTTGGGGCAAAGCACAACAAAAAGCTTTTGATGAATTGAAAAAGAGACTCACCGAGGCACCACTACTTGTTCTTCCCGATTTTGCTAAGACATTTGAGATAGAATGTGACGCGAGTGGCCTTGGAATCGGTGGTGTCCTCATGCAAAATGGAAAACCCGTGGCATATTATAGTGAGAAGTTGGACGGCGCACGCCTCAACTATCCTATTTATGACAAGGAACTTTACGCTTTGGTTCGTGTTCTTGAAGTTTGGCAACACTATCTTTGGCCAAGAGAATTCATTATTCACTCCGACCATGAATCTTTGAAGTATTTGAAAAGTCAACACACTTTGAACAAAAGACATGCAAAATGGGTTGAGTTCATTGAGTCCTTTCCATATGTAATCAAATACAAGAAGGGCAAGGACAATGTCGTTGCGGATGCCCTTTCCCGCAAGCTCACCCTTTTACTCACTCGTTTGGATTTCCATGTGTTGGGTCTTGATGAAATCAAAGAACAATATGCCTCCGATACTTTCTTTGGCCCAATTTTTGCAAAGTGTTCCGTTGAAAAGGGCATCGATGATTTCTATTTGCACCAAGGATTCTTGTTTAAGGGCAACAAACTTTGTGTTCCAATGTCCTCGCTTCGCCTCTTGCTCTTACAAGAATCGCATGGTGGTGGTCTCATGGGTCACTTTGGACGAGAGAAGACATATGCCATGCTATCCACTCACTACTATTGGCCAAGAATGTACCGAGACGTGGAACGCCTTTGCCGCCGGTGTACAACATGCTTACAAGCTAAGTCCTCTTCCAATCCATATGGTCTTTACACCGTTGCCTATTCCTTATGCTCCTTGGTCCGATATAAGCATGGACTTTGTACTAGGATTACCTCGAACTAAATATGGTCATGATTCAATCTTTGTGGTAGTGGATAGATTCTCAAAAATGGCTCATTTTATACCATGTTCCCGAACGGATGATGCTTCACACATTGCCTCCTTGTTTTTTAGGGAAATTGTGAGACTCCACGGTGTACCAAGAAGCATTGTCTCCGACCGAGATGTCAAGTTCATGAGTTATCTTTGGAAGACACTAATGGCCAAGTTCAACGTCAAGCTTTTGTTCTCATCATCCTCACACCCCCAAACCGATGGGCAAACCGAAGTGGTGAACCGAAGCCTCTCCACACTACTACGAGTCCTTGTCAAGAAGAATTTGAAAGCATGGGAAGATTGCATCCCACATGCGGAGTTTGCCTACAACCGCGCCAAGCACTCCACAACAATGAGAAGCCCATTCATGGTTGTCTACGGGTTTGAACCACCTACGGCGATTGACCTCCTACCTCTTCCGCTACATGAGCAAGTGAACATGGACATCGACAAGCGAGCACAATACATGAAGAAACTCCATGAAGACACAAGGGCAACGATCGAGCAACAAGTTCTCCGTCAAGCCACAAGACTAAACTTGAAGAAAAAGGCACGGATCTTCAATGAAGGCGACCTAGTGTGGATACACCTTCGCAAGGACCGCTTCCCTCAAGAAAGAAACTCCAAGCTCAAGCCCCGAGGTGATGGTCCCTTCAAGGTCCTCAAGCGCATCAACGACAACGCCTACGTCGTCGACATACCAACATCCAAGTACTTGGTGAGCAACACATTCAATGTGTCCGACCTTTCACCATATCATGGAGATGAGGAGAACATAGAGTCGAGGACGACTCTTTCCCAAGGGGGGAGATGATACGGGGTGGCCTATGGACACCGCCGCCTCAAGACCGACAAGCCCTCCTCGTGGTCCAATGACACGAGCTCGAGCCCAAGCACTACGCCAAGAGGTGAATTCGCTCCTCTCTACCTATGACTTTGACACCCCCTTGGATGGCTTGCTACTTCATGCAAATACCCTATGCTCAATCAGGTACATCGACCAAGACACAAGCCATGGAGACCAAGGCGTTGGAGAGAGAGCTGGAAACGATGAAGACGGAGCTAGCGCACAGGCCGGAACTTCCGCCCCCCAGGACCGGAACTTCCGGCCAGATTCCTCCAAGATGCCCCCAAGATGCCCTCCAGCGCGAAAAAGCATCGGACCGGAACTTCCGCCCCGAGGGACCGGAACTTCCGCCCGGTCGGAACTTCCGCACAAGTTCCGCCCAAGCTCCGAAAGTCCACGAAAAGGCCCCTGGATGTTACTGCAAGGAAATGGACGACTTTCGGAACTTGGCCGGAACTTGGCCGACTTCCGACCTGGGAACTTCCGGCCCCCAGGCCGGAACTTCCGCCCCTGACCGGAACTTCCGCCCAAGATGGCCGGAACTTCCGCCACCGCGAACTTCAGCACAACAGCACTTTTCAGCATGTAACTTAACTCTTCGCCCCCACCTATAAATAGCCTAGTTGGCTCAGATCTGAGATTAGACTTGATTTGAAAGAAAACCTGAGCTTAGCTCACCCTTGTGGGAACCCTACCTAGATCTATGATCTTGTATCCCCACCCGGGCTCCTTATCAACTCGTGAAGATCTCTTTGGCGACTTCTACCGATTGTTTGATCTTTTGCTTGCACTTCTACCCTAGTTGATCTTTTGCTTGCACTTCTATCAAGCCTTCCGGTCTTTTCGCCCTTCTAGATCTCCCGAGCTTTGATTTGTCGATCTCTTTGCGGGACTTCTACCGGAAGGTCTTTTCCTGCAATCTCTATCGAGTTGGTGTTTCGAGCCAACGAGGGAAAACTCGAATTGTGTGCGTGTGTGTGTTGTATCCCCGCGTTTCCCCCACGTGTTCATCGCGTTCATCCACCTACCCCCACGTATCCCTTCAAATCCGTGAAGATCGGGCACATCCCCGGGCTTAGCCCATATCAGTGGTGGTCTTATGGGACACTTTAGAAGAGAAAAGACATATGCAATGCTCTCAACTCACTACTATTGGCCAATAATGTACCGCGACGTGGAACGCCTTTGCCGACGGTGTACAACATGCTTACAAGCTAAGTCCACTTCCAACCCCTATGGTCTTTATACACCGTTGCCTATTCCTTATGCTCCTTGGTCCGACATAAGCATGGACTTTGTACTAGGATTGCCTCGAACTAAGTATGGTCATGATTCCATTTTTGTGGTAGTTGATAGATTCTCTAAAATGGCTCATTTCATACCATGTTCCCGAACGGATGATGCTTCACATATTGCCTCCTTGTTTTTTAGGGAAATTGTGAGACTCCACAGTGTGCCAAGAAGCATTGTTTCGGACCGAGATGTCAAGTTCATGAGTTATCTTTGGAAGACACTCATGGCCAAGTTCAACGTCAAGATTTTGTTCTCATCATCCTCGCACCCCCAAACCGATGGGCAAACCGAAGTGGTGAACCGAAGCCTCTCCACACTACTACGAGTCCTTGTCAAGAAGAATTTGAAAGCATGGGAAGATTGCATCCCACATGCGGAGTTTGCCTACAACCGCGCCAAGCACTCTACAACAATGAGAAGCCCCTTCATGGTCGTCTACGGGTTTGAACCACCTACGGCGATTGACCTCCTTCCTCTTCCGCTACATGAGCAAGTGAACATGGACATCGACAAGCGAGCACAATACATGAAGAAACTCCATGAAGACACAAGGGCAACGATCGAGCAACAAGTTCTTCGTCAAGCCACTAGACTAAACATGAAGAAAAAGGCACGGATCTTCAATGAAGGAGACCTAGTGTGGATACACCTTCGCAAGGACCGCTTCCCTCAAGAAAGAAACTCCAAGCTCAAGCCCCGAGGCGATGGTCCCTTCAAGGTCCTCAAGCGCATCAACGACAACGCCTACGTCATCGACATACCAACATCCAAGTACTTGGTGAGCAACACATTCAATGTGTCCGACCTCTCACCCTATCATGGCGATGAGGAGAACATAGAGTCGAGGACGACTCTTTCCCAAGGGGGGGGGAGATGATACGGGGTGGCCTATGGACAACACCTCCTCAAGACCAACAAGCCCTCCTCGTGGTCCAATGACACGAGCTCGAGCCAAAGCTCTACACCAAGAGGTGAATTCGCTCCTCTCTACATATGCCTTTGACACCCCTTTGGATGGCGTGCTACTTCATGCAAATACCCTATGTTCAATCAGGTACATCGACCAAGACGCAAGCCATGGAGACCAAGACATTGGAGAGAGAGCTGGAAACGATGAAGATGGAGCTACAGCGCCCAGGCCGGAACTTCCGCCCCCGGACCGGAACTTCCGGCCAGATTCCTCCAAGATGCCCCCAAGATGCCATCCAGCGCGCAGGAAAAAGCATCGGACCGGAACTTCCGCCCCGAGGGACCAGAACTTCCACCCACTCGGAACTTCCGCCCAAGTTCCGCCCAAGTTTCGAAATTACGCGAAAACAACACTGGATGTTACTGCGAGGAAATAGACGACTTTCGGAACTTGGCCGGAACTTGACCGGAACTTCCGGTGCGACCTTTCGGCCCCAAGGCGGAACTTCCGCCCCCCGGAACTTCCGCCCAAGACGGCGGAACTTCCGCCCCATCGAACTTCAGCACAACAGCACTTTTCAGCGTGTAACTTATCCCTTCGCCCCCACCTATAAATAGGCTGGTTGGTTCAGATCTGAGATTAGACTGGATGTGAAATTAAACCTGAGCTTTGCTCTTGACCCTTGTGGGAACCCTTCTAGATCTACTCATCTACGAAGTTATCAACTCTTCTAGGAATTCGGTCTCTTCCATTCTAGGAATTCTAGTGTTTGGATCTTTTGCTATTTGCAATTCTATCTTTGCGCTCTTTTCCTCTTTGGAACTCTATCGATTTCTATTGCCAATCTTTTGTGAGGGCTTCTACTCCTCGTGAGTCTTTTACCTCGCAATTCTATTGGGTTGGTGTATCGGGCCAACGAAGAACAACCGGTTTGTGTGTGTGCGTTGCGTTTGTATCTCCGATCCACCCCGCCTTCCACCGTGTTCTTCGCGTTCCTCCACCTGCCCCCACGAATCCCTCCAAATCCGTGAAGATCGGGCACATCCTTGGGCTTAGCCCTTATCAGATCTTGTCGCCGGAGAGCACCCACAGCCCGACAGTCGCCCCCGCCCCTACATCAACCTCAGACGCCGACCCCTCCTACTCCAAGGCCGCATGCGTCCATGTTGTTGACGAGGTGCGCACGTTCCTTCCCAAGCCCAACAATGGAGACGACCAAGCCTCCCCAGCCATCACCACCCGGATGCAGCCAGACAGGCAGCCGGACTGCGTGTCCGCGGGCCTCAACGACTTCGCGTTGTAGCTCAAGCTCGCTCAGCAGTCACTCCTTGACATGAGTCGGCGATTGGATGAGTACCAGGCTCAATCAAAGAGTTCATTTGCATCACTGAAACGTGGTATCTCCAAACAAGTAGACAGGGTGCCCACATCCAAGTCGAGCACCACAACTGCCCCGTCACCATCTGTAGGCTTCACACAATCATATGGTTTCCATAATCTTAATCACCAAAGCGTATTCCTAGCAGATGGAACCGAGCGCAGCTACTTTACTCTGCCGGTGGATTATCCCTTAGAGCGAGCTGTTCCTGAGTCGGTGTTCGCTGTCGATGATGACGGGTCAGATGGTGGCTCCAATGAGTCTGTTCACGTGTTCAGTACCACTCCTGAGTAGCAGTCATATGAAGAAGAGAGGCAAGGCAGTGAACAGCTTCTCAAGTGTGTCGACAAGGCACCAGAAACTGAACAAACAAGTGATTGTCTCAGTTACATCTCTGATGTCTTTGATTATGCTCTTGAGCAGCAGCAACAAGATGGTGAGTCAGTCAAGGAACACCAGCATTTGAGAGCTCCACAGTTGAATGTGTTGGTAGTTCAAGAGAAAAGAAAAAAATGGGATCCAGGAGCTTTAATACATTTTACCTCAAGCAAGACCCAACATCCTGATCAAGCTTTACAATTGGAAACACGTGGAACAATGCTTGCTTGTTCAAGTGCTTGCAGTGAGTGTAAATGTTGGATCCAAAACAATATCTATGTGTGCCAGATATCAGAAAATGGTATGGCAGCATACACTCCTTGGGATCCTGGTATTCTGAATGTCAAAGATATGATGCTTGATAAATATACAGTGAACCAACAGGTTCAGTTCGGCTAGCGGACATCAGATCTCTTATTTCTTAGTTTGACAGGCTGCATACAATGCATTGCCATCAATGACAGTAATTCTGTACTCCATGATACCTCTTTCATCCTACAACGGGCGCACATTTCTCTCAGGGTTTCAAGTGTTCCAGTGCTTTTGGTTTGGCATGCACAAGAGTGAATGCATCAGTTCAATTTGTTCCAGTTGTTCCATGTTTTAAAAGCACATCTGCAGCTAAGCGTTCTCTGTTGCTGTCAAGTGGTGGCAATAACAGGCCAAGTCAATCTATTTTAAATCTGTTCTTGCAATCTCTATGTGCAACCACAGCAGTGCAAGTGACAGACTGCATGCAATATATTGCTTCCAATGGAATTAACCCTGTACTCCATGCTAGTGTCCTCGTCATGCAAATGGATGCACGTTTATCTCAAGGTAATTGCATGTGTTCCTTGTACTTCAACAATGGGCTAAAAACTGAATATTGCCCAAAGTTCTCAATGAATCAGTCGACAAGACTACAATGGGATCCTGGAGTTAGAGTGTCCTTAGGCTGGTTGGATATGTTGAAAGCATGGAGTGAAACTGATAAACCATTGTCTTGCACACGTGCACCAGATTTAGCAGCTTGGCCAAATCATTCAGCCGTGTGTATATGGGACCTTAGAATTGCAACTTCCTCATACCTGTATAGCTGGCTGGAAACGATAGTAGTGAAGACATTAACTCGATTACCAAGTCCAGTGCTCAATTATTTACAATGTCCATTACCAATGAGAAAAACTTATTGCAGTGAAGACAAGTCTCTACATCAACAAGGTGTTCAGAAGAATTGCAATGCAAAGAATCTGCTAGCTCCACAAAAGTATCCTGAGATCTGTGAAATTGATATTATCTTCATTACATTTCTCCCTCCTTGATACAGTGAATGCATTCGGAAGGATAATTTACAAATGATAAAAGTTTCTGAAGAAACTTGTCCATTGCTGAGCAATGGTCTTGAGGGGGGAGTAATGTCAGGTACTAGTATGGATATGGAGTAGTGGGTTAGTAGGTGTAAGGGTACTATTGGTATTCCACATATGGTGTGATGTTGTAGTTGGTTAGGTCTATATAAGCCTACCCTTGTATCCTCTTGCAATCAATCAAGAAATATGAACTCTTATTTTATCTTACTTTTCTGCAATTTACCTTTTATTTAGATCCAGCAATTTATCCCTTTTTATCCTCAATTACCCTCAAATTCTTGTTCTTGATGATCCTCTTTTAGTCAGATCCATCGGGATCCTGACATGTCCCTCCAGCGATCTGTGCCTGGCGACGGTGGCGGCAGGACACCTTTGCCATTGACGGCCATCCTCCACCCGCCACTACTTGGCAGGCGCATGTCCAGTGGGATGGGATATCCCGCGTAGTACAGCGCCCACGCCTCCACCACGGTGAGGCTACCGCGACCGAAGCCGTTCGCCGCGGCGATCTTGCGGGAGGACAACAACATTGGATAGAGGTTGGGAGTGACGAGAGATTGGGATGAACAAGAACCGCAGGGGCGCTCTTAATGTACAGCGACGGCAGGTAGGCGAAGCAGCAGCGGGTCGTTGGACGCAATAACGTCGGCGCGGACGGCCACGCGGTCATGCACGATGAGACGCGTCCCTGCGTCGCCTGGGAAATCTGGGACACCATTAACGTCGCTTGACCAAAGGTAGGCGACGGGGTTTTAGGCTTGCGAGCCGCTGACACATTGGGCCCACGTCTCCTCGCGTTGCTTTTCGTTGTGTCCGGCGTGCCCGGAGCGTCCCCTGTGTAGCGGGGACGGGCTCGGGCGTCGGAGCCGTATTGGGCGCGCCGGTCAAAAGAGGCTTTGGGGCACGCGTGGGAACTTTTTCTGGTCCGGCGCGCCCCAAATCCCTTTGGGGGGCGCTTTGGGGGACGCGACTGGAGATGCTCTAAGGCCATATCCAACGCGGCGACCCATCCCGCGGCCGCGCGTCCGGATGGGTCGCGGCGGACAAAATCGCGGCTCAACGCGGCCACGCATCCCAAATGCGGACGGTCGCGGTGTCCGGGACGATCCAAACACGGCCTAAATATGGGCCAGGTTTTGCGTGGCCGCGGATGGCGCACGGTGTCCTCGCGCGTCCGCCTGCTCGCTTGCTCGCCTCCCTGCGCCCAGCTATCGGTGGGGGGCACTTGTCTTATTAAATGTGGACTGGGAGGGGACTGTTCCTGTCCAATCCACTTCCCCACTAGCACACTCCACCCCACGCGCCCCACTCCGCCACCATGGCCTCCAAGAGAGCTTTCGCTCCCGGCGCCAACGACGACGAGGCCGGCAGCAGCCGGCGGATCGCCGGTGTTGAGGTTTGCCGACCACCGCGGCGGTCTTTACATCGGGGATGCGGGACGCGTCGGCGCGACATTGGCGCAACCCGCTCCGCTGGTGCCGAAGCCGGAGGAGGGCGACGACCCGGACATGCGCGCTGCTCTGGCGCTGTCCATCGCGGAGGAGGAGGCCAATTGGCCGCAGCTCACGGTGGTGATCCGCACCTCCGTGATGGAGGAGGAGGCCCGGCAGGCGGTCGAGGACACCGAGGACTAGGCGTTGCTCGGCCAGGCCTGCCGGGAGGAGGAGGTCTTGCGCCGACGCGACGAGGCCAGGCTCTGGCAGGACGAGGCCATGCGCCAAGAGGACAAGAGCCGGTGCGAGTAGGACAGGCGCCAGGAGGCCAGGCGCCTGGCGGAGCAGGAGCGGGAGCTCCGCCTTAGGGATGAGGCGGAGCTGCGGGCTGCTGCAGCAGGCGGCTCCGGACCGCCACTCGGCCTGGGAAGAAGCCTAGTGGCCGTCGTGGCCAGAGTCCCCGGCGCGCTCGAGCCACAACAGTGCATCGCTACCCGGGGACGTCATTCGACGCCCACGACGACGGGGTCCACAAGGACTAGGCGGCGCACCGGCGGCCAACTCGTCCTCCTCAAACCCTAGGCTAGGGTTTTATATATATTTTAGTTTAAAGCCCATATAGAGGGCTTTCTTTTGTAGTTTAAATTTGCCCAAAATAGGGCATATGTTTAACGAACTATGTTTTAGGTTTAATTGTTTTTCATTTTTTTTGCTTTTTTTGGTGTCTTTGACTTTTGCGGTGCGTCCGCGCGTTGGGCGCACTGCGCGACCCAAACGGTCCGTCGGCCGGGTCCGCGTGTCCGCGCGGCCACCCAAACGGCCCCATTCGGCGGGCCAACGCATACGGTTTGGTTCGCCGCATTGTATATGCCCTATGAGAATCTCGAGCCGCGTCCCCAAAAGCGGCCCCCGTAGGGATTTAAGGCGCGCCGGACAAAATTTCGTTCCCAGCCGTGCGCCCCAAAGCCTCCTTCTGTCCGGCGTGGCCCAATACGGTCTTCGGCGCCCCGAGCCCGTCCCCGCTACACAAGGGACGCTCCGGGCATGCCAGACACAACGAAAAGCGAGGCGAGGAGACGAGGGCCCGACGCGTCAGCAGCACATTCATGTTTAACCTAACCGTCGCCTGCCTTGCGACGGAAGTTATTGGAGCACAGCGACTGTGCAGTTTCCGCAGAGGCACAACGGAGCATCTCATTGCGCCTAGCTCTGCGTGCTGGCGTTAATGAGCGCCATCGCTCCCCCGCCTCCCTCCGGCCAATAAAAAGGACGCTCTCGCATCGTCCCTCACACACAAAAACCCTGCGCCTCTCTCCCCAGCCCTAGCCGCCACCATCTCAAGAGTCGACGCCATGGCTGGTAGAGGCAGAGGCCGAGGTCGCGACCGTGGTCGTGGTCGCGTCAGAGCTGCACGGTCATTGTCGCCTGCGACGTCGTCATCTTCATCGTTAGACCTGAGGAGGACCAAGTGATGTTCGAGTTCGTCGTCGTCCTCAAGGGCGACCCACTCGGCATCCAGAGGTTGCTGAACAAGTTCGCTGACTTTTTCGCCGGCAACGAGCCGGCCGCGCTGCATCTGTGGGAGGCTGACTGCGACTGCTGCCGGTGGCTGGTGGACGTGCTCTTCGATGGGAGCGGCAAGATGTAGCTCCACACCAGCTGGGAGAAGTTTGCGCGCTACCACGACCTCGAAGCCGGCTTCATGCTCACATTCTCCTACCTTGGCGACGCGGATATGAGCGTCAAGGTGTTCGACGACACGCACTGCCACTGGCACTACCACGGCAACAGGGATGAGGAGGACGATTGAACATGCCGAGTGTTGTTTCTTCACAGCGAAAATAGGGACGGAGGTTTCTGGATGTTCTTCCTCGAAAGGACCAGTAGGGCTATCATCACCAGCTGGATTTTCCAGTTTGGGTGACTGGGGAGTGCCTGGGAGTGTTCTTTCTTGACAGCGAACACATGAAATCTGCGATGCCAATACTAATAGTTACCCCATTTTCCAAGGTATGATGCGTATGAAGCAAGTTTCCCTCAGTATGAAACCAAGGTTTAATCGAACCGTAGGAGCCAAGAAGCACGTTGAAGGTTGATGGTGGCGAAATGTGATGCGGCGCAACAACAGGGATTCGGCGCCAACGTGGAATCTGCACAACAAAACCAAAGTACTTTGCCCCAACGAAGTGAGGTTGTCAATCTCACCGGCTTGCTGTAACAAAGGATTAAACATATCGAGTGGAAGATGTTTGCAAAGAAAACAGTAAAACACAATTGCAGTAGATTGTATGCTATGTAAAGAATAGGACCGGGGTCCACAGTTCACTAGAGGTGTCTCTCCCATAAGATAAAAGCATGTTGGGTGAACAAATTACAGTCGGGCAATTGACAAATAGAGAAAGGCATAACAATGCATATACATGACATGATAAATATAGTGAGATTTAATTGGGCATTACGACAAAATACATAGACCGCCATCCAACTGCATCTATGCCTAAAAAGTCCACCTTCAGGTTATCATCCGAACCCCATTCAGTATTAAGTTGCTAAACAGAGACAATTGCATTAAGTATGGTGCGTAATGTAATCGACAACTACATCCTTAGATATAGAATCAATGTTTTATCCCTAGTGGCAACAGCACATCCACAACCTTAGAACTTTTGTCACCCAGATTCAGGAGGCATGAACCCACTATCGAGCATAAATACTCCCTCTTGGAGTTAAGAGTACAAACTTGCCAGAGCCTCTACTAATAACGGAGAGCATGCAAGATCATAAACAACACATAAACAATAGATTGATAATCACCATAATCATAGTACTCTCTATCCATCGGATCCCGACAAACAAAACATATAGAATTACAGATAGATGATCTTGATCATGTTAGGCAGCTCACAAGATCCAACAATGAAGCACAACAAGGAGAAGACGACCATCTAGCTACTATGGACCCATGGTCCAGGGTGAACTACTCACTCATCACTCGGAGGCGACCATGGCGGTGTAGAGTCCTCGGGAGATGAATCCCCTCTCGGCAGGGTGCGGGCGATCTCCTGAATCCCGAGATGGGATTCGCGGCGGCGTCTCGGAAGGTTTTCCGTATCGTGGCTCTGTGCTGGGGGTTTCGCGACGGAGACTTTAAGTAGGCGGAAGGGCAACGTGGGGGCCACACGAGGGCCCGGGGGTGGCCGGCGCGGCCGGGCTTGGGCCGCGCCGCCTAGCTCCGGCGCCTCGTGGCCCCACTTCGTTATCTCTTCGGTCTTCGGAAGCTTCGTGCAAAAATAGGACCCTGGGCGAAAGTTTCGTCCAATTCGAGAATATTTCCTTACTAGGATTTCGAAACCAAAAGCAGAGACAACAGCTGGCTCTTCGGCATCTTGTTAATAGGTTAGTTCCAGAAAATGCATAAATATGACATATAATGTGCATAAAACATGTAGGTATCATCAATAAAGTAGCATGGAACATAAGAAATTATCGATACGTTGGAGACGTATCAGCATCCCCAAGCTTAGTTCTGCTCGTCGGCAGGTAAAACGATAACAAAGATAATTTCTGAAGTGACATGCCATCATAATCTTGATCATACTATTTGTAAACATATGTAATGAATGCAGCGATCAAAACAAAGGTAATGACATGAGTAAACAAGTGAATCATATAGCAAAGACTTTTCATGAATAGTACTTGAAGACAAGCATCAATAAGTCTTGCATAAGAGTTAACTCATAAAGCAATAAATCAAAGTAAAGGTGTTGAAGCAACACAAAGGAAGATTAAGTTTCAGCGGTTGCTTTCAACTTATAACATGTATATCTCATGGATATTGTCAAGAAAGTAATATAACAATTGCAATATGCAAGTATGTAGGAATCAATGCACAGTTCACACAAGTGTTTGCTTCTTAAGGTGGAAGGAGATAGGTAAACTGACTCAACAATAAAAGTAAAAGAAAGGTCCTTCAAAGAGGAAAGCATCGATTGCTGTATTTGTGCTAGAGCTTTTATTTTGAAAATATGAAACAATTTTGTCAACGGTAGTAATAAAGCATATGAGTTATGTAAATTATATCTTACAAGTTGCAAGCCTCATGCATAGTATACTAATAGTGTCCGCACCTCGTCCTACTTAGCTTGGACTACCGGATCTTTGCATGCCATGTTTCAACCAAGTGTCACAAAGGGGTACCTCCATGCCCTTGTACAAAGGTCTAAGGAGAATGCTCGCATTTTGGATTTCTCGCTTTTGATTATTCTCAACTTAGACATCCATACCGGGACAACATGGACAACAGATAATGGACTCCTCTTAAATGCATAAGCATGTAGCAATGATTATTATTCTCATATGAGATTGAGGATATATGTCCAAAACTGAAACTTCAACCATGATTCATGGCTTTAGTTAGCGGCCCAATGTTCTTCTCTAACAATTTTGCATGCTCCAACCACTAAAATGATAGATCCTTCAGACAAGACGGACATGCATAGCAACTCACATGATATTCAACAATAGTTGATGGCGTTCCCCAGAAGCATGGTTATCGCACAACAAGCAACTTAATAAAATATAAAGTGCATAAGTACATATTCAATACTACGATAGTTTTTAAGGCTATTTTGTCCCATGAGCTATATATTGCAAAGGTGGATGATGGAATTTTAAAGGTAGCACTCAAGCAATTTACTTTGGAATGGCGGAGAAATACCATGTAGTGGGTAGGTATGGTGGACACAAATGGCATAGTAGTTGGCTCAAGGATTTTGGATGCATGAGAAGTATTCCCTCTCGATACAAGGTTTAGGCTAGCAAGGTTATTTGAAGCAAACTCAAGGATGAACAAGTGCAGCAAAACTCACATAAAAGACATATTGTAAACATTATAAGACTCTACACCGTCTTCCTTGTTGTTCAAAACTCAATACTAGATATTATCTAGACCTTAGAGAGACCAAATATGCAAATCAAATTTGAGCAAGCTCTATGTATTTCTTCATTAATGGGTGCAAAGCATATGATGCAAGAGCTTAAACATGAGCACAACAATTGCCAAGTATCACATTATCCAAGACATTTTATAATTACTACATGTAGCATTTTCCAATTCCAACCATATAACAATTTAACGAAGAAGTTCGCCATGAACATTATGAGTAAAGCCTAAGGACACATGTGTCCATATGCAACAGCGGAGCGTGTCTCTCTCCCACAAGGTGAATGCTAGGATCCATTTTATTCAAACAAAAACAAAAACAAAAACAAACCGACGCTCCAAGTAAAGAACACAAGATGTGATTGAATAAAAATATAGTTTCGGGGAGGAACCTGATGATGTTGTCGATGAAGAAGGGGATGCCTTGGGCATCCCCAAGCTTAACGCTTGAGTCTTCTTAAAATATGCAGGGGTGAACCACGGGGGCATCCCCAAGCTTAGAGCTTTCACTCCTCTTGATCATAGTATATCATACTCCTCTCTTGACCCTTGAAAACTTCCTTCACACCAAACTTCAAGCAAACTCATTAGAGGGTTAGTGCACAATTAATAATTCACTCATTCAGAGGTGACACAATCATTATTTTCACTTCTGGACATTGCATAAAGCTACTGGACATTAATGGATCAAAGAAATAAATCCAACATAGCAAAAGAGGCAATGCGAAATAAAAGGCAGAATCTGTCAAAAACAGAACAGTCCGTAAAGACGAATTTAAAGCTGGCACCAGACTTGCTCAAATGGAAAAACTCAAAACTAATGAAAGTTGCGTACATATCTGAGGATCACGCTCGTAAATTGGCATATTTTTCGAATTTTCTACAGAGAACTGTGCCCAGATTCGTGACAGACAGCAATGCTGTTTCTGCAGCGATCCCAAATATAACACCAACTTTGACATAGAAACTTTACTTGGCACAAAAACTTGATAAGGAGAGGTTGCTACAGTAGTAAACAACTTCCAAGACTCAACAAAACAAAAAATTGCTGTAGGTAAAAACATGGGTTGTCTCCCATAAGCGCTTTTCTTTAACGCCTTTCAGCTAGGCGCAGAAAGTGCAAATCAAGTAACATCGAGAGTAGAAGCATCAACATCATAACTTGTTCTAATAATAGAATCAAAAGGCAACTTCATTCTCTTTCTAGGAAGTGTTCCATACCTTTCTTGAGAGGAAATTGATATTTAATATTACCTTCCCTCATATCAATAACAGCACCAACAGTTCGAAGAAAAGGTCTTCCCAACACAATAGGACAAGATGCATTGCATTCGATATCCAAGACAACAAAATCAACGGGGACAAGGTTATTGTTAACCGTAATGTGCACATTATCAATCCTCCCCAAAGGTTTCTTTTTAACATTATCGGCAAGATTAACATCCAAATAACAATTCTTCAATGGTGGCAAGTCAAGCATATCATAAATCTTTTTAGGCATAACAGAAATACTTGCACCAAGATCACATAAAGCATTACATTCAAAGTCATTGAATTTCATTTTAATGATGGGCTCCCAACCATCTTCTAACTTTCTAGGAATAGAAGTTTCAAGTTTTAGTTTCTCTTCTCTAGCTTTTATGAGAGCATTTGTAATATGTTTTGTAAAGGCTAAATTTATAGCACTAGCATTAGGACTTTTAGCAAGTTTTTGTAAGAACTTTATAACTTCAGAGATGTGGCAATCATCAAAATCTAAATCATTATGAGCTACAGCAATGGGATCATTGTTCCCAAGGTTGGAAAAAATTTCAGCAGTTTTATCACAAGCAGTTTCAGCAGTTTTAGCAATTTCAGGCAGTTTTGTTCGCTTTGCACTAGGAGTAGAAACATTGCCAACACCAATTATTTTACCATTGATAGTAGGAGGTGCAACAACATGTGGAGAATTAGCATTACTAGTGGTGGTAATAGTCCAAACTTTAGCTACATTATTCTCTTTAGCTAGTTTTTCATTTTCTTCTCTATCCCACCTAGCACGCAATTCAGCCATTAATCTTATATTCTCATTAATTCTAACTTGGATGGCATTTGCTGTAGTAGTAATCTTATTATCAATATCATTATTAGGCATAACTTTCAATTTTAAAAGATTTACATCAGAGGCAAGTCTATCAACTCTAGAAGCAATAGTATCAATTTTATCAAGCTTTTCCTCAACAGATTTGTTAAAAGCAGTTTGTGTACTAATAAATTCTTTAAGCATAGCTTCAAGACCACCTATTATTATTGTAAGAATTCCCATAAGAATTACCATAACCATTACCATTAGCAGAAGGATATGGCCTATAGTTATTACCAGAGTTGTTCCTATAAGCATTGTTGTTGAAATTATTGTTTTTAATGAAATTCACATCAACATTTTCTTCTTGAGCAACCAATGAAGCTAAAGGAACATTATTTGGATCAACATTAGATCTACCATTCACAAGCATAGACATAATCACATCAATCTTATCACTCAAGGAAGAGGTTTCTTCAACAGAATTTACCTTCTTACCTTGTGGAGCTCTTTCCGTGTGCCATTCAGAGTAATTTATCATCATATCATCAAGAAGTTTTGTAGCCGCCCCCAATGTGATGGACATAAAGGTACCTCCAGCAGCTGGATCCAATAAATTCCGCGAAGAAAAATTTAGTCCTGCATAGAAGGTTTGGATGATCATCCAAGTAGTCAGTCCATGGGTTGGGCAATTCTTTACCAAAGTTTTCATTCTCTCCCATGCTTGAGCAACATGTTCAGTATCTAATTGTTTAAAATTCATTATGCTACTTCTCAAAGATATAATTTTAGCAGGAGGATAATATCTACCAATAAAAGCATCCTTGCATTTAGTCCATGAATCAATACTATTCTTAGGCAAAGATAGCAACCAATCTTTAGCTCTTCCTCTTAATGAGAAAGGAAACACTTTCAATTTAATAATATCACCATCTACATCTTTATACTTTTGAATTTCACAAAGTTCAACAAAATTATTGAGATGGGCAGCAGCATCATCAGAACTAACACCAGAAAATTGATCTCTCATGACAAGATTTAGTAAAGCAGGTTTAATTTCAAAGAATTCTGCTGTAGTAGCAGGTGGAGCAATAGGTGTGCATAGGAAATCATTATTATTTGCATTTGTGAAGTCACACAACTTAGTATTTTCAGGGGTATTCATTTTAGCAACGGTAAAACAAACTAGATAAAGTAAATGCAAGTAACTAATTTTTTTGTGTTTTCGATATAGAGAGCAAGACAGTAAATAAAGTAAAACTAGCAACTAATTTTTGTGTTTTGTTTAGGTGCAGCAAACAAAGTAGTAAATAAAATAAAGCAAGACAAAAACAAAGTAAAGAGATTGAGAAGTGGAGACTCCCCTTGCAGCGTGTCTTGATCTCCCGGCAACGGCGCCAGAAATTTAGCTTGATACGCGTAGATGCACACGTCCGTTGGGAACCCCAAGTGGAAGGTATGATGCGTATAGAAGCAAGTTTCCTCAGTATGAAACCAAGGTTTAATCGAACCAGTAGGGCCAAGAAGCACGTTGAAGGTTGATGGTGGCGAAATGTGATGCGGCGCAACAACAGGGATTCGGCGCCAACGTGGAATCTGCACAACAAAACCAAAGTACTTTGCCCCAACGAAAAGTGAGGTTGTCAATCTCACCGGCTTGCTGTAACAAAGGATTAAACGTATCGAGTGGAAGATGTTTGCAAAAAAAAGTAAACACAATTGCAGTAGATTGTATGCTATGTAAAGAATAGGACCGGGGTCCACAGTTAGAGGTGTCTCTCCCATAAGATAAAAGCATGTTGGGTGAACAAATTACAGTCGGGCAATTGACAAATAGAGAAAGGCATAACAATGCATATACATGACATGATAAATATAGTGAGATTTAATTGGGCATTACGACAAAATACATAGACCGCCATCCAACTGCATCTATGCCTAAAAAGTCCACCTTCGGTTATCATCCGAACCCCATTCAGTATTAAGTTGCTAAGCAACAGACAATTGCATTAAGTATGGTGCGTAATGTAATCGACAACTACATCCTTAGATATAGAATCAATGTTTTATCCCTAGTGGCACACATCCACAACCTTAGAACTTTCTGTCACTGTCCCAGATTCAATGGAGGCATGAACCCACTATCGAGCATAAATACTCCCTCTTGGAGTTAAGAGTACAAACTTGGCCAGAGCCTCTACTAATAACGGAGAGCATGCAAGATCATAAACAACACATAAACAATAGATTGATAATCACCATAATCATAGTACTCTCTATCCATCGGATCCCGACAAACACAACATATAGAATTACAGATAGATGATCTTGATCATGTTAGGCAGCTCACAAGATCCAACAATGAAGCACAACAAGGAGAAGACGACCATCTAGCTACTGCTATGGACCCATGGTCCAGGGGTGAACTACTCACTCATCACTCCGGAGGCGACCATGGCGGTGTAGAGTCCTCCGGGAGATGAATCCCCTCTCCGGCAGGGTGCCGGAGGCAATCTCCTGAATCCCCGAGATGGGATTCGCGGCGGCGTCTGAAGGTTTTCCGTATCGTGGCTCTCTTTGGGGGTTTCGCGACGGAGACTTTAAGTAGGCGGAAGGGCGCGGGGCCACGAGGGGCCCAGGGTAGGCCGCGCGGCCGGGGCTTGGGCCGCGCCGCCCTAGCTCCTGGCTGCCTCGTGGCCCCACTTTGTTATCTCTTCGGTCTGGAAGCTTCGTGCAAAAATAGGACCCGGCGAAAGTTTCGTCCAATTCCGAGAATATTTCCTTACTAGGATTTCTGAAACCAAAAACAGCAGAAAACAGGCTCTGGCATCTTGTTAATAGGTTAGTTCCAGAAAATGCATAAATATGACATATAATGTGCATAAAACATGTAGGTATCATCAATAAAGTAGCATGGAACATAAGAAATTATCGATACGTTGGAGACGTATCAGCCACTAGTTAGGTTTACTCATTTTCCAATGTTTTAACTATGTATTAGTTTGCGGAAACCATGTTCCAAACTATGTCTTAGTTTGTGTAAAACCATGTTTCCAATTATGTATTAGTTTGTGGAATGTTTATTCTCTCTATTGAAATAAAACTGCAATAAAAACAAAAAGAGTATTTTTAAATGTTAAAATAAGTTTACGGGCGGCGTTTGGGGGACGCGGTTGGGGAGCGATGTCCCCCAAACGCTCGGTCCGGCGCCGTTTGGGGGACGCGGCTGGAGACGCTCTAAGGATGCTCGCCCAGTTTGCGTCTACGCGGGCAAAAAATACAAATACGTCATGAACTAGATCTAGCGGCCCGATGCATATTGACCGGGCCATTCGCGGAGACGTAAACGTTGCGCATATTTACGCCTGAGATGCGTCGCGGCGGACGCTCCAAGTGATCACTCGCTTTTCCACCGGGCCCGCCTAGCAACAAGCCATAGGGTTGTATCGAGCGCATTGCTTCGGCGGTCATCGCTTATGTGTCTGCGCCGCAGCCTTCACCATCAAAAATTGATAAGGCTATGGGGGCCTTCTCATTAACAATCAAATAAGCATTCTTGCATACCAAGCATAGGGAAGAGCCATTGGTCAAAATCTTGGATGCAATGATCATGGAATATTGCAAACATTTAGGGCAAAGCATGCGGAAGCTAATATCATCATTCGTCATGTCCACGAGTGGGATCATGGTATGATGAACACTTTTGGTGTTACCTTGGTAGTCCGACTCATTTGACGTTGGTGTTGTTGTAGTGGTAGGTGATACGCGCAAAGCACACGCCTGTTGGGAACCCCAAGTGGAAGGTATGATGCGTATAGAAACAAGTTTCCCTCAGTATGAAACCAAGGTCTATCGAACCAGTAGGAGTCAAGGATCACGTGAAGGTCGTTGGTGACGGAGTGTAGTGCGGCGCAACACCAGGGATTCCGGCGCCAACGTGGAACCACACAACACAATCAAAGTACTTTGCCCCAACGTAAGTGAGGTTGTCAATCTCACCGGCTTGCTGTAAACAAAGGATTAGATGTATAGTGTGGAAGATGATGTTTGTTTGCGAAGAAAGTAAAGAACAATTGAAGTAGATTGTATTTCAGATGTAAAGAATGGACCGGGGTCACAGTTCACTAGTGGTGTCTCTCCCATAAGATAAATAGCATGTTGGGTGAACAAATTACAGTTGGGCAATTGACAAATAAAGAAGGCATAACAATGCACATACATATATCATGATGAGTACTATGAGATTTAATCAGGGCATTACGACAAAGTACATAGACCGCTATCCAGCATGCATCTATGCCTAAAGAGTCCACTTTCAGGTTATCATCCGAACCCCTTCCGGTATTAAGTTGCAAGCAACAGACAATTGCATTAAGTATGGTGCGTAATGTAATCAACACAAATATCCTTAGACAAAGCATCGATGTTTTATCCCTAGTGGCAACAACACATCCACAACCTTAGAACTTTCTGTCACTGTCCCAGATTCAATGGAGGCATGAACCCACTATCGAGCATAAATACTCCCTCTTGGAGTTACAAGTATCAACTTGGCCAGAGCCTCTACTAGCAACGGAGAGCATGCAAGAACATAAACAACATATATGATAGATTGATAATCAACTTGACATAGTATTCAATATTCATCGGATCCCAACAAACACAACATGTAGCATTACAAATAGATGATCTTGATCATGATAGGCAGCTCACAAGATCTAACATAATGGCACAATGAGGAGAAGACAACCATCTAGCTACTGCTATGGACCCATAGTCCAGGGGTGAACTACTAAGACATCGATCCGGAGGCGATCATGGCGATGAAGAGTCCTCCGGGAGATGATTCCCCTCTCCGGCAGGGTGCCGGAGGCGATCTCCTGAATCCCCCGAGATGGGATTGGCGGTGGCTGCATCTCTGGAAGGTTTTTCGTATCGTGGCTCTCGGTACAGAGGGTTTCGCGATGATGGCTTTAAGTAGGCGGAAGGGTAGAGTCGGGGGCGTCACGAGGGGCCCACACGCTAGGGCGGCGCGGGCCCAGCCCTGGCCGCGCGGCCCTAGTGTGGCGGCGCCTTCGTTATCCTTTAGGTCTTCTGGAAGCTTCGTGGAAAAATAAGACCCTGGGCGTTAATTTCGTCCAATTCCGAGAATATTTCCTTTGTAGGATTTCTGAAACCAAAAACAGCAGAAAACAACAAGCGGCTCTTCGGCATCTCGTCAATAGGTTAGTGCCGGAAAATGCATAATAATGACATATAATGTGTATAAAACATGTGAGTATCATCATAAAAGTAGCATGGAACATAAGAAATTATGGATACGTTTGAGACGTATCAAGCATCCCCAAGCTTAGTTCCTACTCGCCCTCGAGTAGGTAAACGATAACAAGGATAATTTCTGAAGTGACATGCTATCATAATCTTGATCAATACTATTGTAAAGCACATGAGATGAATGCAGCGATTCGAAGCAATGATGAAGACAATGAGTAAACAATTGAATCATATAGCAAAGACTTTTCATGAATAATACTTTCAAGACAAGCATCAATAAGAGTTGCATAAGAGTTAACTCATAAAGCAATAAATTCTTAGTAAAAAGCTTTGAAACAACACAAAGGAAGATATAAGTTTCAGCGGTTGCTTTCAACTTCAACATGTATATCTCATGGATAATTGTCAACATAGAGCAATATAACAAGTGCAATAGGTAAACATGTAAGAATCAATGCACACAGTTTACACAAGTGTTTTCTTCTAAGATAGAAAGAATAGGTAAACTGACTCAACAATAAAGTAGAAGAATGGCCCTTCGCAGAGGGAAGCATTGATTACTATTTTTGTGCTAGAGCTTTTCATTTTGAAAACATAGAAACAATTTTGTAAACGGTAGTAATAAATCATATGTGTTATGTATAAGATATCCTATAAGTTGCAAGCCTCATGCATAGTATACCAATAGCGCCCGCACCTTGTCCTAATTAGCTTGGATTAACATGGATTATCATTGCATAACATATGTTTCAACCAAGTGTCACAAAGGGTACCTCTATGCCCTGTACAAGGGTCTAAGGAGAAAGTTCGCATTGGATTTCTCGCTTTTGATCATTCTCAACTTAGACACGCATACCGGGACAACATAGACAAGAGATAATGGACTCCTTTTTTTTAATGCTTAAGAATTTAACAACAGATAATATTCTCATAAGAGATTGAGGATTTGTGTCCAAACTAAAACTTCCACCATGATTCATGGCTTTAGTTAGCGGCCCAATGTTCTTCTCTAACGATATGCATACTCAAACCATTTGATCATGAAAATCTCCCTTACTTCAGACAAGACGAACATGCATAGCAACTCATATGATATTCAACAAAGGTAAAAGTTGATGGCGTCCCCAGAAACATGGTTACCGCACAACAAGCAACTTATTAAGAAATAAGATACATAAGTACATATTCTTCACCACAATAGTTTTAAGGCTATTTTCCCATGAGCTATGTATTGTAAAGGCAAAGAATAGAAGTTTAAAGGTAGCACTCAAGTAATGTACTTTGGAATGGCAGAGAAATACCATGTGGTAGGTAGGTATGGTGGACACAAATGGCATAGTTTTTGGCTCAAGGATTTGGATGCACGAGAAGTAATCCCTCTCAATACAAGGCTAGGCTAGCAAGATTGTTTGAAGCAAACTCAAGTATAAAACGGTGCAGCAAGACTCACATATGAACATATTGTAAGCATTATAAGACTTTACATCGTCTCCTTGTTGTTCAAACACCTTAACCAGAAAATATCTAGACTTAGAGAGACCAATCATGCAAACCAAATTTTAACAAGCTCTATGTAGTTCTTCATTTATAGGTGCAAAGTACATGATGCAAGAGCTTGAACATGATCTATATGAGCACAACAATTGCCAAGTATCAAATTATTCAAGACATTATACCAATTACCACATGCGGCATTTTCCGTTTCCAACCATATATCAATGAACGAAGTAGTTCAACCTTCACAATGAACATTAAGAATAAAGCTAAGAACATATGTGTTCATACGAAACAGCGGAGCGTGTCTCTCTCCCAGACAAAGAATGCTAGGATCCGATTTTATTCAAACAAAAACAAAAATAAAAGCAAACAGACGCTCCAAGTAAAGCACATAAGATGTGACTGAATAGAAATATAGTTTCACTAGAGGTGACCTGATAAGTTGTCGATGAAGAAGGAGATGCCTTGGGCATCCCCAAGCTTAGATGCTTGAGTCTTCTTGAAATATGCAGGGATGAACCACGGGGCATCCCCAAGCTTAGACTTTTCACTCTTCTTGATCATATTGTATCATCCTCCTCTCTTGATCCTTGAAAACTTCCTCCACACCAAACTCGAAACAAACTCATTAGAGGGTTAGTGCATAATCAAAAATTCACATATTCAGAGGTGACATAATCATTCTTAACACTTCTGGACATTGCACAAAGCTACGAAAGTTAATGGAACAAAGAAATCCATCAAACATAGCAAAACATGCAATGCGAAATAAAAGGCAGAATCTGTCAAAACAGAACAGTCCGTAAAGACGAATTTTTCTGGGGCACTTAACTTGCTCAGATGAAAATGCTCAAATTGAATGAAAGTTGAGTACATATCTGAGGATCACGCACTTAAATTTGCAGAATTTTATGAGTTATATACAGACGGGGCTGCTCAATTTCGTGACAGTAAGAAATCTGTTTTGCGCAGTAATCCAAATCTAGTATCAACATTGCTATCAAAGACTTTACTTGGCACAACAATGCAATAAAATAAAGATAAGGAGAGGTTGCTACAGTAGTAACAACTTCCAAGACTCAAATATAAAACAAAAGTGCTGTAGTAAAATAATTGGTTGTCTCCCATAAGCGCTTTTCTTTAACGCCTTTCAGCTAGGCGCAGAAAGTGTGAATCAAGTATTATCAAGAGATGAAGCATCGACAGAGGAGTTTGGAGTTTTCTCAACTATACATTGTATCTTATCTATGTAAGTTTCAGAAGCTCCTTTTTCATTACTCTTAGGCTTGCGATTCTCATCAAACAAATTTTCAGGAACAAGCCAACCATAGTTATTTTCTAGAGCTTCATGCATTCCTAGGAGCTTGCAAGGTATTGATGTCTTAATCTCCCCTCCATCATTAACATTATTAGTGTAATTTATTCTATCAATGTCCATCTTTTCAAGGGTACTAGACAAGTTGGTGTAAGAGCCAAGCATTTTGTATTTAATAAAGACTTTTCTAGCCTCTCTTACTACACCACCAAATTCTTTAAGAAGGGTTTCTAAGACAAAATCTTTCTTTTCTCCTTCCTCCATATCAGAGAGTGTAAGAAACATATGCTGAATTATAGGATTGAGATTAACAAATTTAGTTTCCAACATGTGTACTAAAGAAGCAGCAGCAATTTCATAAGTAGGAGCAAGTTCTACCAAGTGTCTATCTTCAAAATCTTCAGCTGTACTAACATGAGTGAAAAAATCTTCTATATTATCTCTTCCAATTATAGACCCTCGTCCTACCGGTATGTCTTTTCAAGTGTACTTAGGAGGAAACATGATGAAATAAACAAAAGGTAAGTAAAGTAAATGCAAGTAACTAATTTTTTTGTGTTTTTAATATAGAGAACGCAAACAAGATAGTAAATAAAGTAAAACTAGCAACTAATTTTTTTGTGTTTTTGATATAAGAGCAAACAAAGCAGTAAATAAAATAAAGTAAAGCAAGACAAAAACAAAGTAAAGAGATTGGATGTGAGAGACTCCCTTGCAGCGTGTCTTGATCTCCCGGCAACGGCGCCGAGCTTGATACGCACAAAGCACACGCCCGTTGGGAACCCCAAGTGGAAGGTAGGATGCGTATAGAAGCAAGTTTCCTCAGTATGAAACCAAGGTTTATCGAACCAGTAGGAGTCAAGGATCACGTGAAGGTCGCTGGTGACGGAGTGTAGTGCGGCGCAACACCGGGATTCGGCGCCAACGTGGAACCTGCACAACACAATCAAAGTACTTTGCCCCAACGTAACAGTGAGGTTGTCAATCTCACCGGCTTGCTGTAAACAAAGGATTAGATGTATAGTGTGGAAGATGATGTTTGTTTGCGAAGAACAGTAAAGAACAATTGAAGTAGATTGTATTTCAGATGTAAAGAATGGACCGGGGTCCACAGTTCACTAGTGGTGTCTCTCCCATAAGATAAATAGCATGTTGGGTGAACAAATTACAGTTGGGCAATTGACAAATAAAGAAGGCATAACAATGCACATACATATATCATGATGAGTACTATGAGATTTAATCAGTGCATTACGACAAAGCACATAGACCGCTATCTAGCATGCATCTATGCCTAAAGAGTCCACTTTCAGGTTATCATCCGAACCCCTTCCGGTATTAAGTTGCAAGCAACAGACAATTGCATTAAGTATGGTGCGTAATGTAATCAACACAAATATCCTTAGACAAAGCATCGATGTTTTATCCCTAGTGGCAACAGCACATCCACAACCTTAGAACTTTCTGTCACTGTCCCAGATTCAATGGAGGCATGAACCCACTATCGAGCATAAATACTCCCTCTTGGAGTTACAAGTATCAACTTGGCCAGAGCCTCTACTAGCAACGGAGAGCATGCAAGAACATAAACAACATATATGATAGATTGATAATCAACTTGACATAGTATTCAATATTCATCGGATCCCAACAAACACAACATGTAGCATTACAAATAGATGATCTTGATCATGATAGGCAGCTCACAAGATCTAACATGATGGCACAATGAGGAGAAGACAACCATCTAGCTACTGCTATGGACCCATAGTCCAGGGTTGAACTACTCACACATCGATCCGGAGGTGATCATGGCGATGAAGAGTCCTCCGGAAGATGATTCCCCTCTCCGGCAGGGTGCCGGAGGCGATCTCCTGAATCCCCGAGATGGGATTGGCGGCAGCTGCGTCTCTGGATGGTTTTCCGTATCGTGGCTCTCGGTACAGAGGGTTTCGCGACGAAGGCTTTAAGTAGGCGGAAGGGTAGAGTCGGGGGCGTCACGAGGGGCCCACACGCTAGGGCGGCGCGGGCCCAGCCCTGGCCGCGCGGCCCTAGTGTGGCGGCGCCTCGTCGTATCCCTTTCGGTCTTCGGAAGCTTCGTGGAAAATAAGACCCTGGGCGTTTTTCGTCCAATTCCGAGAATATTTCCTTTGTAGGATTTCTGAAACCAAAAACAGCAGAAAACAGCAACTGGCTCTTCGGCATCTCGTCAATAGGTTAGTGCCGGAAAATGCATAATAATGACATATAATGTGTATAAAACATGTGAGTATCATCATAAAAGTAGCATGGAACATAAGAAATTATGGATACGTTTGAGACGTATCAGTAGGCTTCACGTGGACGACATCCTCATCTTCATATAAGCATGGTGTGGTGTGATCTTCATGCACCATGTACATCTTCTTGTCCATGACCGGAGCTTCGATATCCATGGAACCTAGTGCAACATGAGAAGACACGATAGAGGGAGAGGTTAAGGTGTTAGAAGATGCTATTTGCTCATCTCCATGCGCCTCCATTGGTGAAGGGAAAATCCCATGCTCACCCTTCTCAACTCCATCGCCTCCCAAATTTTCCTCAAGTGGTGGCGCCCTAGTGTCGTTGAGAGCTAGGCTCGGATCAACTTCACCCTTGAGTTGGCCTTGTTGATCTTCGTGTTGAAGTGTAGGTGCCATAGACATCTTGGTGGCTTGGGCATGTAGCTCGTCGAAGTGGAGCTTCTTGGCGCTTGGCGTTGTGCATTGCCATGTCATGTGACCCTTGGCCTTTCACACATCACATAGGAGATTGGGACATTCCCGTGGATGGTGGCCTTGTTTCTTGCACTTGTAGCATCGGAGTCCATAGGCATATGACGAGGTAGGGGCATTGTGGTGGTGGCACAAGAAGTGGAAGTCACCTTATGAGGAAGGTCCGCTTGATGTGCACTTGCCATCCTTGGAGTGGTAGACACCCTATGATGGTGTTTGTCGCCTTCATGACGGGGCTCTCGTCTTCAAGCATCACCACCATGGCTTGAGAGGTGTCGTCGACGATCTTTGGAAGATGTTGGTCTATGCCGATCATGAGTTGACTTGTGTCGTCGATGATCATGTGGTGACGTATGTCGTTGAAGTCCATGAGGTGGTGATGGTGGACGACGATCATGCGATGGTGTGTGTCGATGACAATCCTCGGCATGCCTAGATGATGGCTCATGTGCCTTGGCATGTTGCTTGTGGCGCCTTGTGGAGCTCAGAGAAGAGTGTCGATGACGATCATGTTAGGGACGCTCTTGTGATCCATATGATGAGCTCGATGTAGATGATCATGTGCATAATCACTATCGTGGTGGCAACATCTTGAAGGTCCTCTATCTTCATATGTAGCTCCATTGGCCAAGAGGGGGTACTTGGAAGCACCGGTGTTGTTCATGGTGGAGGCGAGGTGAGGTTCCACCATGGTGTCGATGTCGTACTCGTGGTGTTGCTCCACTATGTCGTCCATGCTTTGCGAGACATTGTCGGTGTAGAGATCCTCGATGTCGGTCATGTCGACGATGCTTGCGGAGCCATATTGTAATGTCCCAGGTTTAGAGACGATTGAGGGGTAGATTTTAGAAAGGGATGTGCATTGCATCGTAAATTCTGGGGAAATTTCGCGCTTTTAAAAGAAAACTGCATCGAAGGGGGACAAGTTTCTCTCTCGACACCTTACAGGGTTAGGGTTTCGAGAGTGCGATAAATTTGGACCTCACTTAACTCAATTAGGTTTTTGAGAAGAGAGAGAGAGGTTAGTGCATCACAACTTTAAGTTGCATGATTGAATTCAAACAACTTGTGTTTGAATTTCAAATTCAAACATCACATGATTATTTCATAATTCAAATTGAGGTAATTCATTAAACAAATATTATTAATCAATAATATAAATAGTACATCTATTAAGTAAAGCTCATTAGAGAAACATTGAGCTTTATTGATAATCACACAAGATACAAAGTCATTTACAATATCCAGAAGTGAATTATGAAATATTACAACAAATTACAAGAATTGAATAAATGGAAAAAGAAAAAGGAAAATTACAAGTAAATGTAATGACCTAAACTACACAAGATATCTTCATGAAAAGCTTGTGCTTGATGATCTTGATCTTCATCTTGATCATCTCATTGTTCCCTGCACACACACAAAGATCAAACAAGAGGTTATGCCAAGTGGCATTGCCACTTGGCAGGTTAGCAAAAATGAAAAATTGAGAGGATATGACCAAGATCAGCCGAGCTGATCCACTCACTGGACCAAGTACCAACCAGTAACCACACAGGCAGCTCACCAGGCAGAGTGCATGCACACCAGCACACACAGCCTGGGTGAGTCACCAAAATGACCAGGCCCTGTTGTCGACCAGAGAGACAAGGGCAGGGCATATATAAACTTTTCACAGCCCAAGACCTAGCCATTTCATCGGCAGAACTTAAGTGGTAAGAACACAACAAGAACAACAAGAACAACAAGAACAGGTGAACAGCTAGAGCTGTTCCACCTATTCCAGCAAGCACCAGAAACCAACCAATAATCACAAGCTTGCAAGGAGGAGCAGGGCAAGCAACCAACCAAACCAGAAGCAATCCTCTACACCAACAACTCATTCTAGGAGCTGGAGTGAGGTATACACTGATGAGCATGAGCAAGCCATGGTTTTGCTCATAAAATAAGCATATGCATACATCACAGCAACAGAAAAGGGGAGATACCATGTGTGAGTCATCATATGGCTAATAGCCAATTGGTGCAAGCAAATATGAGAAGAACCAATAGGAAATCACCAGGGAACATTGGTTATGCCAAACCAGTGGCATAACCAAAGATATCCAGCAAGGAGATGATCCTATCTAGCTAGCCAGAATTACTTAGCACCTATGACCACTACACCATCAGACAGATAGACAATATGTGTCTATTCTTGTTTGTCAACATCAAAGATCACTGGAAACCCAACAACGGATTAACCAGTAATGCATTCACCAAGCCACAACAAGCCAACAAAGGTGGGGGCTACCCAAACAGCAATAAATTGTTGTCAAGGTCACCTCAACCACTGAATCAGTCCAAATTAATAAGCCATGCACAATTATCATCACCCTGTAGGGTTCAAAAGGAGGGCTAGGGTACACAACCAAGTGTTGGCATCCATCTAGCCCTGCCAAACTCAATGAAATGATCATTACTGCAAGCAGTTCACATCACTTATCCATTTTAGTAAATCCAGGTAATACAGATAAGTGAATTATACAAGTAATCAAAGCATCAGAACCTTGCAGATGATCCAATGGATCATTATAAGTATCAGCAACTGCTTGAGCAAGCAAAAGCATGCACCAGTATAGATTTTGGTGTCACACAGACACAAGGACTAGCAGTAATAAGGCCCAGTAATAACACAACAGCTTTTGCAAGCAACTGATGATCACATGATCATCAGAAGCTTGCTGGAGCATGTCAAAGCATGCTAAGGCCTCCTAGGACCAAGCCTAGCAACAACACAGTAACAACATGAATTAAATAGCCACATAATCTGAACAATTGCATCACAGATAATTAAATAGAAGCATTACAATTGTATCCAGAAGCACACCATCAAGGGATGGTGCTGCCTAGCCAACAAACATGCTCAATGGAGCATTTCCATGTATTTTAGCACAAGGGATAGCACACTAGGAGCACTGGTTCTTGCAAATTGCAAGAATTACGCACAGTAATCAAGCCAGGGCAAGTAATTGAATACACGTGATGATCTAGCAAGAGTAGTATCAAGCACAGAGGCACATGGATAGTTTCAAGCAAGAAATGCAAGCATAAGCATGCACATAGCTTAGGAAAAAATGCACAGTAACCATAGCTGTAGCAAGGCAGAGCTATGCACAGCAGCAGCACAAGCACAAGCATGGCCACAGAAGCAATGACCATGGCCAGCAGAGCACAGCAGTAGCACACACAGTAGCAGCATAGGCACAGCAGCAACATACACATAGTAGATCAGGCAAGAAGAAGAAGGAGCAGAGTTGAGAGAGATAGGAGGAGCGTGGAGCACTCACAGGTGAAGCGGGCCGGCGAACACGGCCGTGGCGGCCACAACGGCACACGCCGGGCGAACGGCGGCGCCAGCCAAGCCAGGCCGCGGCAGAGCCGCAGCTCCAGCACCACCACGGCGAGGCTCACGATGGCGCCATAGCGCCAGAAACACCAGGAGGACCCACTGCATCTCCGACGCGCGGCGGCGGCGAAAGCGGAAACCCCAGGCGCACGGAGGGGTCGATGGCGTGCAAACGAGGTCGAGGGCGTCAGATCGACGCGGACCACCATGTCCGCCGTCGAGAGGCGGTCCAGATCCGCATCATCTCATCGCCGGCGATGGCCGGAGGCGGCGGGATTAAATCGGCGACGGCGGAGGCGATTTCCATGTCGCCAGAGCACGGGAGTTAGGGTTAGCACGAGCGAGCGGGGAAGGGGACGAGTGCGTCCGACCGAGCCAGACAAGCGGCTCGGGTTCGACCTAAACCGCTGGGCCACCCTGACAGGTGGGTCCAGGGGCATTTTAGTCATTTCACAAATCCATTTAAACCGGAAACTTTGAAATTAAATAGAAAATGGATAAAAGCTCTAAAAAAATAATTAAAAATATGAAAACTGCTCAGCATAAATTCTCTATCAAAATAAACTATCAAAAGTAATTTTTGAAGACCACTAAGATTAAATCCTAATTTGATGATTATAATAGTAATCATTAAAATCACACTTTATATTTTCAATAATGAAAATAAGTCCATAAACTCTTTTGGACTTTAAAAACACCTTGACAACATTTCAAGGTAGTATTTTACCCTAAACAGAGTATCCCTAAATCATTCTTAGTATTCACCTCTCACATGAAATAATAAACATCGGAAAAGGGGGGAACAAACCCTAAAAGCTGAATCATGCATAATTGCTTCTTTAACCATTGCCCTTATCGGACAATGATGCTATTTTTCAGCACAGAGGACAAGGGTCAGTCCACACTATCCAACTGCAACACTTTGAGTGTTCAGGCAAGTTCATCACTTGCTCATGTCATTTGAGTATTTTTACCAAATTACTTGCAAAGTACTATGTTTATCACGATTGCATAAAAAGCAAAACCACTATTTTCATAACTATGAATATGACTAAGTGGTGGGCAATGGAAACATGGATTGTGTTGATATGGTGGAGGTTCCATTGCAAGGGTTATTATCCATCTAGGATTAAACAACAAGTGTCGTCCAGTGATTCTTGTGCCGTAATAACCGTGTTAACCATAAGATCTGGAGTGGACAGAGTAGTCAAAAGTGTTTCCACCTCTCGTTGATCAACAGATGCGCATTACCGTAGGCACTTGATCTCGAGAGACAAGCTGCAGGGTGGGGATCCCGTTGAAGTCCCCACGGTACTGTGGTATATGATGGGTTGCAACTGCCGGCGAAGGAATTTATGGTAGAGCCCTGAATTGACGTCGTGGTCGGGGGCCGTCCTTAATTGGTATAAGAGCACCGACGAGGACCCAGGGTCGAAGATTGCAACAAAGGGTGGGTGTTCGAGGTAGCGGAGGAACATGATTGGCTAGACCTTTTACCGGGCCTCACACTAAAGGAAGTGTGACCGGGAAAGCTGCCCGGTTGGCACCAAGGTTAAGATCTCTTATGGGTAAAGCAACACACCTCTGCAGAGTGTAATGAATCGTGACATGTCACTCCCTGTTCCGGGATTTGGAACTGCGAACGCTGCCGGAAAGGAACTCCATGAAGTTCTAGTAAACCGGTGAAGGCTGACGGACATCGTTCTTCTGAATAAAAGCAACCTTTTGAAGAAATGATTATCAAAACCTGCATTGGTATTAGACTTTCTGGTCTGATATCGTAGCTAGTGCATTAAACACCTCTTTTCTATAATGAACTTGTTGAGTACGCTCGTACTCATACCATTCTTAAATCCTGCAGACGTGCAGATCGACGGAGAGGACAACGACGACCCTGAAGGAGCAGAAGTCATCGGCTATGAAGAACCAGACCTCTCTGGAGGTATCGAAGGAGTAGACTACCTCATCGTCTACGGAACCGGGGAGGGTTCCGGAGGAGAGCAAGCATAGATCTATCGAGTAGTAGTAGTATCCGAGCAGTACGAACTCTTAGTACTTAACTTCTCGAGGAGAATAAATGTATAATCTAGTAAGACTCCTATATTGTAAGTTGAGTCGGGTTCGCCTCGAACCCAGGAGTATTCCTCTTAGGACCCAAGAGGAACTCCGAGATGATATGTACATGTTGCTTGTAATAATAAATGAATGAGTTATGGACCAGCTATGTTCTGTTGTACTACTCTGAGGGATGTAATATTTGCGGATTGGTACTTCGTGAATGTTATATCAACTGGCATACTACAACATGCGGTGGTATGCGGGTCACCACGGTTGGTATCAGAGCAAAAGCTTTGACCTTAGGTTGGAACCTAGTAAATGGGACAGAACGTTAGGAGTCAAATAGGATTAGTAAAGAGTTCTCTAAAAATATGGTGTATATTCACTTGAGAATAAAACAATCATATCTTTTAGTGTGATAATTCTTTATTATCTCTATTATGATGCATCATTACTAATATTATATTCTTTCTTATCTAAAGCCAACTATGGCAAGTTCACGTTCGGGACGTAACGTGAAAGTGAAGGAATCAACCTTGAGTGACTATGACGGAGGACTCGCGGACATTCTTCGTGCTATGTTGCTTGAATTTGGGTGCGATCCCCAAATCCAAGTAATGAAATACATGTACTACGACGGTACAGTATTAGCGAAGTGTAGGGTAGGACTAAGACTTCCAGAATCCCTAGGAATGAGTGTAGTGATGCCAGCAGGTGAGGCTAGAACTATCCAAACAGCCTACCACATAGCCATAATGAGAGCCATCACTGATATTCGGGAACATAAGACTAAGGAGCTTATTGGTTCCGAATTCGCACATATTCCTCATATGGAGGAGGAAGATGATCCTATGCTTAACCACTTCAAGCTTGCAAAACGCAAACCAGCAGAAGCCGCTAAGTACATGGATAATAGCCGCAACCTACTGACATTGTTCTTTCAGTTGAACCGACATTTGTCGGGAGCAATTGACACAATGTTGGAAGAATTCACTGAGCCCAAGGAGGAGACAAAGGGAAAGGAACCAATGGAGGGTGAGGTTCACACACCAGTTTATTCAGCTGGTGACTTCATTAGTATTGACCATCCAGAACAACAAACCACACCCATTACACCTAGGTACTTTCCTAGTAGTTCCCAAGGAGGATATGAGGGCGGAGAGGAATCCGGAAACCATCAGCGTTCCGAGACTCCTATAGAGAACTCCACAGGTTGGCGTTGGGGATCATACATGGGAACCTATAGCGATCCAGTCAGGTGTAATCCTGAGATGGATGAGGACGCCACAACCCAGTTCCAGAACCATCAGTATAGTAGGGGAGACTATGAGGAGTATCCGATACTGATCGAGTCGGATACAGATGGTGGGAATGCCTATGGCGGAGTCACAGGGGAGTACACCCCAGGGGTGGATTATGCTGCATTGAATAATCAGTTCATGAACACAGATTTCTCCCTGGGATCATCCTCTGATTCCGACTACCAGCCGACGGGAAGACCCTATGTTCCAGATTCTGTCAGGAGGATCACCCGTTCAACTGGATGGAAGCCTAGAATGTACCGGGAGTGAGACACGACTAGAGACTACCAATGGAGGCGAGACTACAATACAGTTGTACCACATGTATTGTAGTATGTTATATTTTTATAAATTGTAATTATACTTCAATAAGTGAGTTTGCATACTCACACTACTACTGAGTATTGTAATAAACCGCTTAAGTATGTATATACATGGTATATGTTTGGTGTGCTTGGCAGTTGCTTCTTGATTTCCATTGTGTGACTAGTTCTATGCACAAGGTTGAGCTCAGAAAGCTTGCGCATGGAGTAATTATGAGTACCACTTTGTGTTGCAGAACTAGGGGGATGTGGCGGGGAGGAGAGTGACAGCGCGCAGAGCGCGAAGCAAGCGAAAGAAGAGGCAGATGAAGCAGCAAAGAATCAATTTCCACCACCACCACCACCACCAATGACGCAGCAGAACTTCCTTCAGTATATGCAGATGCTGGAGGAGAGGCAACGTCTGACTATGGAGCAGCAGAATAGATTCTTTCAGGAGTTGCTGCAGCAGAATATGGTGGAAAGGCCCGAAAATCAGGGAGTTACTCTATCAGACTTCCAGAATACAAAGCCGATATCATTCGCCTACGCGCCAGAACCTATGGACGCAGAGGATTGGTTGATGGACACCGAGCGCAAGCTCAACACTGTTGGTTGCAACGACCTGGAGAAGGTCAGATACGCAACACATCTGTTGTGTGGACCCGCCGCATCTTGGTGGGATAACATAGTAGCCGTTTATCCGGCTGAAAAGGTGTTCACTTGGGAGGAATTCAAGAGGAAGTTCAGGGAATCCAATGTCCCTGAGAGTATTATGGATTTGAAATGCCGAGAGTTTGAAAGTCTCGAGCAAAAGGATAAGGCTATCCTGACTTACGTCAGGGAGTTTTCAGGATTGTCCCGGTATGCAGTTGAGGAGGTCAACACCGAGGACAAGAAGAAGAAGAGGTTTATGAGAGGATTGAATCCTCAGTTCAAGGTACAACTCAGGATGATGAGAGCTACCGAGTTCCAGGAGTTGGTGGATGTAGCCATCACTCTTGAAGATGACTTCAAACAACTGCAAGAGGAGAAAAGAAAGAAGGCTAAATTTGAGCCGAAAAGGTTTGTCAGCAACAAGCCCAATACTGGCTTGAGTTTTAAACCAAGGTACAACAACAACAACAACAACAACAACAGAAGGGGTTCAAACAACCAGTTCATGGCTCAAATTGTTTGCCGTAGCTGTGGAGGCAAAGGACACTTTTCCAAGGATTGCAAGAGGCCAAGGATAATATGCTTTGGTTGTCGTGAGGAGGGGCACATGCTTCGGGATTGCCCTAAGAATAAGCGTGGAGGAGGAAACCGAGGCGGGACTACCGGAGGCAATTGGAAGAATAAGAAGCCCTTCGGCAAGTTGAACTGCACCAGCTTGGAGGAGGTGGTGAACTCCGATCAGGCAGTGATAGGTACGCTTCAGATACTCACTCATCCTGGCAAAGTACTTTTTGATACTGGTGCAACTACATCATTCATTTCTCAACAATTCATCACCAAACATGGGATTAGTTGCACTAAGTTAGACACACTTATCACCATACTATCTGCGGGGGGAACGATAGTAGTAACCCATATTAAACAAGGACAGGTCATCATGATCAATAAGTGCGCGTTTGACGCGGACTTGTTCATTCTACCGATGAAGGACATTGATGTCATTCTTGGTATGAATTGGTTAGAGGCAAATGGAGCCTTGATAGATTGTGCAAACAAAACAGTGTCTTTGAAGAGTTCCGATGGAAGTAGAATGATCTACCAAGGAGATAAGCATACCAAGATAGAAGTAGAGTTACTGTTAAACAACATGAAGGAAGTAAACCTGGAGGATATACCTGTAGTTAATGAATTCCAGGATGTTTTTCCTAAGGAATTACCTGGAATGCCACCAGATAGGGAGATAGAGTTTACTATCGACCTAATTCCAGTAACAGCTCCGATTGCTAAGGCACCATACAAGATGGGGCCTAAGGAGTTGAAGGAATTAAAGGAACAATTGGATGACTTAGAACAGAAAGGATTCATTCAGGAGAGTATTTCACCATGGGGATCACCAGTGATATTCGTGGATGAAAGAGACGGAGGTCGAAGGATGTGCGGAGACTACCGGAACCTGAATAATGTTACCATCAAGAACAAGTATCCACTTCCTAGAATACAAGATCTATTTGATTAAGTTAGAGGCGCGGGAGTCTTTTCCAAGATTGATCTAAGATCAGGATACCATCAGATAAAGATCAAGAAGGAAGACGTTCCGAAAACTGCCTTTGTCTCAAGGTACGGACATCATGAGTACCTAGTAGTACCTTTTGGATTAACCAATGCCCCGACAATCTTCATGAATCTTATGAATAAGATCTTCATGCCATGTTTAGACAAGTTTGTCATCGTATTCATCGATGATATCCTGATATATTCCAAGGATAAAGCTGAACATGCTGAACATCTTAGAATAGTGTTGCAAACACTAAGAGAACATCAACTCTATGCCAAATTCAGCAAGTGTGAGTTTTGGCTAGATCAAGTAGAATTTCTTGGTCATGTTATCATCAAGGATGGCATAGCAGTAAACCCAAGCAAAGTAGCAGCAGTTTTAGAATGGGAAGCACCAAAGACTGTTAAGAAATCCGAGGATTCTTAGGAATGGCAGGATACTATCGGAGATTCATCGAAGGATTCTCTAAGATAGCAGGACCAATGACTAAGCTATTAAGGAATAACCCACCATTTGTGTGGTCCAATGAGTGTGAGAAGAGTTTTCAGACTCTGAAAGAGAAACTCACCACAGCACCGGTGTTAGCAGTTCCGGAAGTTGGCAAGGATTACACCGTGTACTGTGACGCATCCAAACATGGATTGGGTTGCGTACTCATGCAAGATCGGAAAGTAATATCATATGGATCAAGGCAACTCAGACCTCATGAAGTGAACTATCCAACAGATGACCTAGAGTTAGCAGCGGTCGTATTTTCCCTTAAAGCTTGGAGACATTTTCTCTATGGAGCCAAGTGTGAGCTCTATACTGATCATAAGAGTCTCAAGTACTTCTTCACTCAGAAGGAACTCAACATGAGACAGAAAAGATGGCTGGAGCTAATCAAGGATTATGACTTGACCATCAATTACACTCTAGGAAAGGCTAATGTTATAGCAGATGCCTTGAGCAGGAAGAGCACTAGAGGAGTTGAACAGGAAATAGCACCGGAATTGAAGAAGGAAATAAGCCAAGCCCAGATACAACTTTGGGAGAAAGAAGCTCATGAAGGACTATCAGCGTTACAAGTAGCTGATGAACTAAGGGTGAATCTAAAGAATGAGATAATCATGGGTCAATTGGACGATGCATTCATCATGGAGGAGATGAGAAGGATTGATGAAGGAAGACCATCAGAATTTCACCGAGGAGAGTCGGGATCACTCTGGTTTCAGAAAAGGATTTCGTTCCGAATATTGATGAGATCAAGGAAGTTATACTCAGAGAAGCACATCAAACACCGTACTCTATACATCCAGGAAGTACAAAGATGTACATGGATCTTAAGGAATTGTTCTGGTGGAATAACATGAAAAGAGAGATAGCACAATATGTGGCGGAATGCCATACATGTCAAAGGGTGAAGGCGGAACATCAAAGTCCGGCAGGACAGTTGCAACCTTTACCAATCCCAGAATGGAAATGGGAAGAGATAGGAATGGATTTCATCACCGGACTACCCATGACTAATAAAAAGAAGGACATGATATGGGTAATCGTGGACCGGTTGACAAATAGCGCACACTTCTTAGCAGTAAACCAGCAGGATAAAGGAGAAAAACTCATCGATCTTTACATCAAAGAGATTGTGAGTAAACACGGAGTACCCAAGAAGATAGTGTCAGATCAAGGATCCGTATTCACATCCGCATTTTGGAAACAGTTACATGAAGCTTTAGGATCTAAGTTAGATTATAGCACCGCCTATCATCCTCAGACAGGTGGACAAACAGAGAGAACAAATCAGATATTGGAAGATATGCTTAGGGCTTGTGCCCTAGACTTTGGAGGATCATGGGAGGAGCATTTACCACTAGCAGAGTTTTCTTACAACAACAGCTATCAAAGCAGCATCAAGATGGCACCGTTTGAAGCTCTGTATGGAAGGAAGTGTAGATCTGTTGGTACGAGGCAGGTTCAAGCAAGGAGTTCAATCCGGATTATGTCAAGGAAAAGCAGCAGATCATCGACATTATAAGAGATAGACTCAAAATAGCTCAAAGCCGACAGAAGAGCTATGCAGACCAAAAGAGAAGGACATGGGAGCCAAAAGTTGGAGACATGGTTTACCTTAAGGTAAGTCCGATGAAAGGTCTTCAGAGATTCGGAGTAAAGGGGAAACTTAGCGCTAGATACATCGGACCTTTCAAGATACTGAGTCAGGATTAGCCTTCGAATTGGAACTACCAGGAAGGTTAGCTCAGGTACACAATGTTTTCCATGTGTCTCAACTCAGGAAGTGTTTAAAGACCCCAGACGAGCCAGTATCACATGACGAGCTAGAGCTACAACCCGACTTAACCTATATCGAGAAGCCAGCCAAGATTCTCGAGGAAAATTGGAAGCAACTCAGAAATAGAGCCATTAAGTACTGCAAGATTCAATGGAAGCATCACCCCGAGAGAGAAGCCACCTGGGAGAAGGAAGAAGACCTGAGAAAGTCTTACCCAGAACTGTTCAGGTATTACAACCACAACTTCGGGACGAAGTTTTCTTTAAGGCGGAAAGGCTGTAATGTCCCAGGTTTAGAGACGATCGAGGGGTAGATTTTAGAAAGGGATGTGCATGGCATCGTAAATTCTGGGGAAATTTCGCGCTTTTAAAAGAAAACTGCATCTAAGGGGGACAAGTTTCTCTCTAGACACCTTACAGGGTTACGGTTTCGAGAGTGCGATAAATTTGGACCTCACTTAACTCAATTAGGTTTTTGAGAAGAGAGAGAGAGGTTAGTGCATCACAACTTTAAGTTGCATGATTTAATTCAAACAACTTGTGTTTGAATTTCAAATTCAAACATCACATGATTATTTCATAATTCAAATTGAGGTAATTCATTAAACAAATATTATTAATCAATAATATAAATAGTACATCTATTAAGTAAAGCTCATTAGAGAAACATTGAGCTTTATTGATAATCACACAAGATACAAAGTCATTTACAATATCCAGAAGTGAATTATGAAATATTACAACAAATTACAAGAATTGAATAAATGGAAAAAGAAAAAGGAAAATTACAAGTAAATGTAATGACCTAAACTACACAAGATATCTTCATGAAAAGCTTGTGCTTGATGATCTTGATCTTCATCTTGATCATCTCATTGTTCCCTGCACACACACAAAGATCAAACAAGAGGTTATGCCAAGTGGCATTGCCATTTGGCAGGTTAGCAAAAATGAAAAATTGAGAGGATATGACCAAGATCAGCCGAGCTGATCCACTCACTGGACCAAGTACCAACCAGTAACCACACAGGCAGCTCACCAGGCAGAGTGCATGCACACCAGCACACACAGCCTGGGTGAGTCACCAAAATGACCAGGCCCTGTTGTCGACCAGAGAGACAAGGGCAGGGCATATATAAACTTTTCACAGCCCAAGACCTAGCCATTTCATCGGCAGAACTTAAGTGGTAAGAACACAGCAAGAACAGCAAGAACAGGTGAACAGCTAGAGCTGCTCCACCTATTCCAGCAATCACCAGAAACCAACCAAGAATCACAAGCTTGCAAGGAGGAGCAGGGCAAGTAAACCAACCAAACCAGAAGCAATCCTCTACACCAACAACTCATTCTAGGAGCTGGAGTGAGGTATACACTGATGAGCATGAGCAAGCCATGGTTTTGCTCATAAAATAAGCATATGCATACATCACAGCAACAGAAAAGGGTAGATACGCTGTGTGAGTCATCATATGGCTAATAGCCAATTGGTGCAAGCAAATATGAGAAGAACCAATAGGAAATCACCAGGGAACATTGGTTATGCCAAACCAGTGGCATAACCAAAGATATCCAGCAAGGAGATGATCCTATCTAGCTAGCCAGAATTACTTAGCACCTATGACCACTACACCATCAGACAGATAGACAATATGTGTCTATTCTTGTTTGTCAATGATACGCGTAGATGCACACGTCCGTTGGGAACCCCAAGTGGAAGGTATGATGCGTATAGAAGCAAGTTTCCCTCAGTATGAAACCAAGGTTTAATCGAACCAGTAGGAGCCAAGAAGCACGTTGAAGGTTGATGGTCGCGAAATGTGATGCGGCGCAACACCAAGGATTCCGGCGCCAACGCGGAACCTGCACAACACAACCAAGTACTTTGCCCCAACGAAACAGTGAGGTTGTCAATCTCACCGGCTTGCTGTAACAAAGGATTAAACGTATCGAGTGGAAGATGTTTGCAAAGAAAAGTAAACACAATTGCAGTAGATTGTATGCTATGTAAAGAATAGGACCGGGGTCCACAGTTCACTAGAGGTGTCTCTCCCATAAGATAAAAGCATGTTGGGTAAACAAATTACAGTCGGGCAATTGACAAAATAGAGAAAGGCATAACAACGCATATACATGATATGATAAATATAGTGAGATTTAATCCGGGCATTACGACAAAGTACATAGACCGCCATCCAACTGCATCTATGCCTAAAAAGTCCACCTTCAGGTTATCATCCGAACCCCATTCAGTATTAAGTTGCTAAGCAACAGACAATTGCATTAAGTATGGTGCGTAATGTAATCGACAACTACATCCTTAGACATAGAATCAATGTTTTATCCCTAGTGGCAACACATCACAACCTTAGAACACTGTCACGATCCCAGGTGTCAATGAAGGCATGAACCCACTATCGAGCATAAATACCCCCTCTTGGAGTTAAGAGCAAAAACTTGGCCAGAGCCTCTACTAATAACGGAGAGCATGCAAGATCATAAACAACACATAAACAATAGATTGATAATCACCATAATCATAGTACTCTCTATCCATCGGATCCCGACAAACACAACATATAGAATTACATATAGATGATCTTGATCATGTTAGGCAGCTCACAAGATCCAACAATGAAGCACAACAAGGAGAAGACGACCATCTAGCTACTGCTATGGACCCATGGTCCAGGGGTGAACTACTCACTCATCACTCCGGAGGCGACCATGGCGGTGTAGAGTCCTCCGGAGATGAATCCCCTCTCCGGCAGGGTGCAGGCGATCTCTGAATCCCCCGAGATGGGATTCGCGGCGGCGGCGTCTCTGGAAGGTTTTCGTATCGTGGCTCTCGGTACGGGGTTTCGCGACGGAGACTTTAAGTAGGCGGAAGGTCAGCGGGGGCCACACGAGGAGCCCGGGGTAGGTCGGCGCGGCCAGGGCTTGGGCCGCGCCGCCTGGCTCCCGGCTGCCTCGTGGCCCCACTTCGTTATCTCTTCGGTCTTCGGAGCTTCGTGCAAAATAGGACCCTGGGCGAAAGTTTCGTCCAATTCCGAGAATATTTCCTTACTAGGATTTCTGAAACCAAAAGCAGTGACAAACTGGCTCTTCGGCATCTTGTTAATAGGTTAGTTCAGAAAATGCATAAATATGACATATAATGTGCATAAAACATGTAGGTATCATCAATAAAGTAGCATGGAACATAAGAAATTATCGATACGTTGGAGACGTATCAGTCAACATCAAAGATCACTGGAAATCCAACAAGGGATTAACCAGTAATGCATTCACCAAGCCACAGCAAGCCAACAAAGGTGGGAGCTACCCAAACAGCAATAAATTGCTGTCAAGGTCACCTCAACCACTGAACCAGCCCAAATTAATAAGCCATGCACAGTTATCATCACCCTGTAGGGTTCAAAAGGAGGGCTAGGGTACACAACCAAGTGTTGGCATCCATCTAGCCCTGCCAAACTCAATGAAATGATCATTACTGCAAGCAGTTCACATCACTTATCCATTTTAGTAAATCCAGGTAATACAGATAAGTGAATTATACAAGTAATCAAAGCATCAGAACCTTGCAGATGATCCAATGGATCGTTATAAGTATCAGCAACTGCTTGAGCAAGCAAAAGCATGCACCAGTACAGATTTTGGTGTCACACAGACAGAAGGACTAGCAGTAATAAGGCACAGTAATAACACAGCAGCTTTTGCAAGCAACTGATGATCACATGAACATCAGAAGCTTGCTGGAGCATGTCAAAGCATGCTAAGGCCTGCTAGGACCAAGCCTAGCAACAACACAGTAACAACATGAATTAAATAGCCACATAATCTGAACAATTGCATCACAGATAATTAAATAGAAGCATTACAATTGTATCCAGAAGCACACCATCAAGGGATGGTGCTGCCTAGCCAACAAACATGCTCAATGGAGCATTTCCATGTATTTTAGCACAAGGGATAGCACACTAGGAGCACTGGTTCTTGCAAATTGCAAGGATTACACACAGTAATCAAGCCAGGGCAAGTAATTGAATACACGTGATGATCTAGCAAGAGTAGTATCAAGCACAGAGGCACAGGGATAGTTTCAAGCAAGAAATGCAAGCATAAGCAAGCACATAGCTTAGGAAAAATTGCACAGTAACCATAGCTGTAGCAAGGCAGAGCTATGCACAGCAGCAGCACAAGCACAGACATGGCCACAGAAGCAATGACCATGGCCAGCAGCAGCACACACAGTAGCAGCATAGGCACAACAGCAGCATACACATAGTAGATCAGGCAAGAAGAAGAAGGAGCAGAGTTGAGAGAGATAGGAGGCGGCGTGGAGCACTCACAGGTGAAGCGGGCCGGCGAACACGGCTGTGGCGGCCACAGCGGCACACGCGGGGCGAACGGCGGCGCCAGCCAAGCCAGGCCGCAGCAGAGCCGCATCTCCAACACCACCACGGCGAGGCTCACGGTGGCGCCATAGCGCCAGAAACACCAGGAGGAAGGACCACGGTTCCTCCGACGCGCGGCGGCGGTGGAAGCCGAAACCCCAGGCGCACGGAGGGGTCGGTGGCGTGCAAACGAGGACGAGGGCGTCAGATCGACGCGGACCACCATGTCCGCCGTCGAGAGGCGGTCCAGATCTGCATCATCTCGTCGCCGGCGATGGCCGGAGGCGGCGGGATTAAATCGGCGACGGTGGAGGCGATTTCCATGTCGCCAGAGCACGGGGGGAGTTAGGGTTAGCGCGAGCGAGCGAGGAAGGGGACGAGTGCATCCGACCGAGCCGGACAGGCGGCTCGGGTTCGACCTAAACTGCTGGGCCATCCTGACAGGTGGGTCCAGGGGCATTTTAGTCATTTCACAAATCCATTTAAACCAGAAACTTTGAAATTAAATAGAAAATGGATAAAAGCTCTAAAAAAATAATTAAAAATATGAAAACTGCTCAGCATAAAATTCTCTATCAGAATAAACTATCAAAAGGAATTTTTGAAGACCACTAAGATTAAGTCCTAATTTGATGATTATAATAATCATTAAAATCACACTTTATATTTTCAATAATGAAAATAAGTCCATAAACTCTTTTGGACTTTAAAAACACCTTGACAACATTTCAAGGTAGTATTTTACCCTAAACAGAGTATCCCTAAATCATTCTTAGTATTCACCTCTCACATGAAATAATAAACATCGGAAAAGGGGGGAACAAACCCTAAAAGCTAAATCATGCATAATTGCTTCTTTAACCATTGCCCTTATCGGACAATGATGCTATTTTTCAGCAACAGAGGACAAGGGTCAGTCCACACTATCCAACTGCAACACTTTGCAGTGTTCAGGCAAGTTCATCACTTGCTCATGTCATTTGAGTATTTTTTTACCAAATTACTTGCAAAGTACTATGTTTATTACGATTGCATAAAAAGCAAAACCACTATTTTCATAACTATGAATATGACTAAGTGGTGGGAAATGGAACCATGCATTGTGTTGATATGGTGGAGGTTCCATTGCAAGGGTTATTATCCATCTAGGATTAAACAACAAGTGTCGTCCAGTGATTCTTGTGCCTTAATAACCGTGTTAACCATAAGATCTGGAGTGGGACAGAGTAGTCAAAAGTGTTTCCACCTCTCGTTCATCAACGGATGCGCATTACCGTAGGCACTTGATCTCGAGAGACAAGCTGCAGGGTGGGGATCCCGTTGAAGTCCCCACGGTAATGTGGTCTATGATGGGTTGCAACTGCCGGCGAAGGAATTTATGGTAGAGCCCTGAATTGACGTCGTGGTCGGGGGCCGTCCTTAATTGGTATAAGAGCACCGGCGAGGACCCAGGGTCGGAGATTGCAACAAAGGGTGGGTGTTCGAAGCGGAGGAACATGATTGGCTAGACCTTATACCGGGCCTCACACCAAAGGAAGTGTGAACGGGAAAGCTGCCCAGTTGGCACCAAGGTTAAGATCTCTTATGGGTAAAGCAACACACCTCTGCAGAGTGTAATGAATCGTGACTGTCACTCCCTGTTCCGGGATTTGGGCTAACGCTGCCGGAAAGGAACTCCATGAAGTTCTAGTAAACCGGTGAAGGCTGACGGACATAGTTCTTCTGAATAAAAGCAACCTTTTGAAGAAATGATTATCAAAACCTGCATTGGTATTAGACTTTCTGGTCTGATATCGTAGCTAGTGCATTAAACACCTCTTTTCTATAATGAACTTGTTGAGTACGCTCGTACTCATACCATTCTTAAATCCCCTGCTTAGACTGTCTGAATCGATTGGAGGAGGACAACGACGACCCTGAAGGAGCAGAAGTCATCGGCTATGAAGAACCAGTCCTCTCTGGAGGTATCGAAGGAGTAGACTACCTCATCGTCTACGGAACCGGGGAGGGTTCCGGAGGAGAGCAAGCATAGATCTATCAAGTAGTAGTAGTATCCGAGCAGTACGAACTCTTAGTACTTAACTTCTCGAGGAGAATAAATGTATAATCTAGTAAGACTCCTATATTGTAAGTTGAGTCGGGTTCGCCTCGAACCCAGGAGTATTCCTCTTAGGACCCAAGAGGAACTCCGAGATGATATGTACATGTTGCTTGTAATAATAAATGAAGGAGTTATGGACCAGCTATGTTCTGTTGTACTACTCTGAGGGATGTAATATTTGCGGATTGGTACTTCGTGAATGTTATATCAACGACTGGCATACTACAACATGCAGTGGTATGCAGGGTCACCACACATATTCGGTGTCGAGCTCTACATGCTCCTCCACATCCGCGGTGCTTGCAGAGGTATCATCCTCGAAGTACTCCATGTAGTCCTTCGTAGACTCTTCTTCACTATCCATGATGTGAAGACAAAAGCTAGGTTGTGTATGTTAGTGGAAGAACACTACCTCGCAACCTTACCTTGGTATGATAGTATCGGGGCGATCAATCAAACCGAGAGCAAAACCAATTGTATCGGGCACACACGCAAAGGCACGCAAAGGCTAGCAAATATGGTAGTAGGCTAGTATGGTGGAAAGCCAAGAGAAGAAATCCGAAATCAAGTTTATTGTTAATAGTGGGTGAAATCCAAAAATCAAAATTCAAAGCGATGATCATTATAAACACGGAAAGGATGTGGAACTGACACACGAGATGAACGGGGTTAGTGCGACCAAGGAATGAGCGGAATAAACATAAGAACCAATTAGCAAAGGTGGTGCTCGTTGTCACACTAACTCAATGAGAGGCAAAGCTTTGGTTGCAAAATGAAAGACAACAAGATTCACACGCGGCCTCTCTTCTCTTCTCTTCTCTCTATTTGATTAAAAGCTTTTGATTCTTTTTTTCTATGGTGGCACTTGCACTCTTTTGTATATGGTGGCTCTTGCACTCTTTTGCTCTTTTTGTGTTTTCCGGCTTTTTCTCGCACTATGTTAGCGTTAGTCTTGCTTTTGCTATTTTGCCACACGAGTGTTTGCTTATAAGCTTCACTCCACACTACACACACACCTCACAATCGGGGCCACGTGCAATGTCTCGCAACACTTTAAAAGCAATGCTCGATAGGATAGATCGCAAAAGAAGAGGGGCTACAAGGCAATGCAAGTTATACCTAAGTTGAGTAGGCGGTGATGAACACCAACTTGCGATGATGGTGGTGGAGTCAAACGTACGGTTGTAAGTTTGGGGTGCCGAGGATGTCGTCGCTTGCTTAGGAGCTGCGGGTTAGTATCACACACAAGGCACTCAAACTGGAACAAGCAAACACAAGTTAGCGGAAAATAGGGTCACGATAGCTTGGCGGCGGTTGCGGTGGTATGCCGGCTGACATAGGCATCCCCAATGGGCCTGCCGAAGATGGTACCCGGGGTTTACTGGAGGCCGAATACCCGAAGAATATGAAGCTCGGAAGCCCAATGAAGTATGCGTTTGAAAAGATAGAGTTGTATTAGGAATAATAACTTGTAACTATTGCGGGACAGACTCAAAGAGTACCCCGATGTTTGTAACTTGTACATCACGAAACCCTCGGCTCCACCTCCTATATAAGGGGGAATCGAGGGAAAGAGGAGGGATCGATTCATTGTCAACACAACCCTAGTTTTCTAGCAGTCGAGTACTTTTCCGGCTGAAACCTTCGAGATCTACTTGCCCTCTACTTTCCATGAAGCCCTAGTCTACAACTTGTAGGCATTGACATGTTGATACCTTGTCACCAGCGGTGGTATCGGTGAGCTTGCGGCGGCAGTGGTGGTGGTGGGGCAGCGGCGGTGTTTGCCAGTGGTGGGGAGGGGCTGCGGTGATGGCCGACGGTGGAGAGGGGTGGTGGTGATGGCCGGAGGTGGAGATGGGTGGGCGGTAGCTTTGGGTGGAGCTACCGGCGGTTTGGGGGGCGGTACCGGCGATGGGAGCTGGGTGGTAGTGGCGGTGATGTGGTGTCCGGCCGAGATGGGAGACTCCGGTGGTGGCCGGCCGGAGGTTCCACTCGTCGCTGGCTGGAGGTTCCACCCGTTGCTGGCTGGAGGTACCGCTCGTGCCTGGGTGGAGGTACCGCTCGTGCACAGCTTCTTCTCCACGCGAGTCTGTGACCTTTTCTTCCTTGTTCTTGAGTTGTTCTTGCCCAAATCCAACCCAAATCGAAGCAAACGAAGAAATTGGAGGCTAAAAAGTGGGGGAAATAGTAGATCAACACTAGAGGCACGAAATCAATGGATCGAAACCACTCAAAACTCAACAAAATCGGGAATCCATCAAAAGGCAAATTAGGGCTATTTTTGGGGAATTTTTTGGGAATTTTTTTTAGAGATTAAATTGGGTGGGTGGAGGGTCAAATCTGTGGTAACCAAGAGCTGCTTATACCATATGATGAGGCCTAAGGCCTAGGATGTGCCCAAATCTCACGAATTGACCCGAAATCAAAGAGGGGAAAAAAGGGGGAAACAAAGAACGAACACACGCACGCCAACCCGATACAAACGAATTTCACTCCCGTGGCTCGATGAACCATGCCGATAGAATCACACGGGGAGATACCGCGAGGTAGAATCCCGGTGTGAGAGATCGGTGAGGGAGATGAACAAAGCTATGAGAGAGAGAGTGGAGCACACTAGAATCTCACACAACCAAATTCAATCATCCACCAAGAGAGGCCTTGGATTACATAGGAATTAGGGTTCCTAGAGGTAAAGGAGACTAAGGTCAAGATTAACTCAATTCTAGTCTAACCTTAGCAAATGGGGAGTACGGAGGCACATATAGCCCAAATCTAGTCAAGGGTACTTAAGGAATTACAAGAAAATAACATAGGGACGTTCAAATGCATTAGGATGGTTGAGATTGGCTTGGGAGAATGTGCGAGCGGTACCACGGGTGGAGGCTCCAGCCGGAGGTACCTCTAATACATGTGTCTTAGTCGAATTCATCCAGGGAGCTTGGACTCCCAGCGGTACCTCGGGCGGTACCTGGGGTGGAGGCTCCAGCCGGAATTGGGTGGAGGCTCTGGCCATGGGTGGCTGGAGGTACCGGTCTTAGGCTACACCCAGCGCGGGAGATGTGGTAGCGTGGAGGTTCCAGCAGGCCACGGGTGGAGGTTCCAGCCGGCCCTGGGTGGAGGCTCCGACCATGGGCGGCTGGAGGTACCGATCCTCCATTTCTCCCGAGCTGTGACGTGGAGGACTTGGGGCCGCTGGGTACTGGCCGGTAGTACCGGCCAGGAGGGGCCGGTACTACCGGTCCTTCACGGGCACGCGGGGCAGCCTCCTGGCTCCTTCTTCCTTCTCTTCTTTTCTCTTTCTTTTCTTCTTCTATTTTCCTTTTCTCTTCTTCTTATTTTCTTCTCCTTTCCTCTTCTTCTCTTCTCTTCCCTTCTCCTTCCTTGCACCATGGGAGTTTTGACGTCAGAAACCCACCGGCGGGCAGTGACTGGTCAACACCGTAGAGCCGGGAACAACTAGGGCTGCGGCTGGCCCCAGTCCCTCGAGCGACCCGCAAAGCCTCTGATCGCGCCGATGCAAATTGCAGGCGTGCCACCTGACCTATACCTGGTCGGGAAGGTGTGGATGATGCCTCGCTTAGTTTCCTGCAGGGCACACACGTACACGTTAAATACGAGCCTCGATCGGCTCTCGGGTTGTCCTGTGAATCGGCTCATGGAGCCGATCCACCATGATTCGTCCGAGGTGGCCGAATATATGGTGGTCCTGCTTGATCATGATAAAGCGTATGAGATCCACGACGATGGGGGTTTCACCGCATAATCGGATCATCCTACTCACGATTGGGCCTCGCGCTCACGCACGGTAAACGTAAGCCAGCCCTAGACAAGGCCTAAAAACCAACACTAGGTTGATCCTCGGAACGTCCTGTCTAGGGGCAGCAAACTACACCCTGCATGCCGCTGGATCCTCCAACCCTTTGTAAGGCCTAACTATTGCAGATATTAAACTAATCCTTGATGAATCAAGGAGCGACCGTAACGGATCAGATCTACTAAATAACGATCAAGCGGGGTGCCGCCCCTGCACCCATGATGAGGTACAGGGACGGCTAGATGCGCAAGGGTTGCACTACGACAGCATATGATACTAGGAACAATGCTAACCCTAACACATCTATGATAACTACGTTGCTCGCCATCAAAAGGCTTCAGTACGAGCAACGCATGAACAACTAGGCAGGCTCGTGCTGCCTAGATCGCGAGATGCGATCTAGGCAGCATGGTGCTTACCGGAGGAACCCTCGAGACGAAGGAGTTGGCGATGCGCCGAGATTGGTTTGTGTTGAACGTTGGTTGTTGTTTATTCCATAAACCCTAGGTACATATTTATAGTCCAGGGGACTTTCTAATGTGGGCGTGCACTAAACCATGCACGAGATAAACTCTAATTTCTAAACTAAGGTACACGGGCTAACTAGCCCAAACTTGATACACAAGGCCGATTCACATATCTCTTCTATATGAATATCTTCAAATACGTCCTGATCGCGGCCCACCTCTGGCTTGGCCAAATTCCGGTGATAACACATGCCCCCCTGGTTTTGATAATGATAATTGCAAACCACATGCACTCTCAAAGGGTTATGTCGCAGCAGAGCAGAACCGTCGCAGAGTCCTTCATCTTGATATCTTGCCTTCTCAACTTCTCCGCACGATTTGACAGTTTTGGTTCCACCTCCTCGGAAACTGCTGTGGCATTGAATTTCTACTATATCCCCTTTTATTTAACAGCCACGAACAGCCCTTCCTTGCATCTCCTTCGCATTAGCACCCTCAAAAGCCCTCCTGCGCCACAATGTCTTCTTCTTCTTCCTCTGCCCCATCGGATCTTTCCAGCCAGTCCTCCACCTCCCGCGAGCCAACGCCTGAATGGGGCCCACAAGAGGCCCATGCGGCCGACATTCGCCGCGCCATAGCCGACGGGAACGAGTCGACCCACGACTCCTTTGTTTGGTCTGAAGACGACCAGTCTTTAACGGACGGGGAAAGTGACCTTCGCTTTCTCGCGGTCGGGCAGTCGGAGGAGGAGAGCGACGACGACGGCTTCTCCTGGGACGGTTACTCCTCCATTGAAGAGACAAAGGAAGAAGAGGAGGATACCACCTCCTCCGATGAACCGCCGGTGATGTGGTCTAAGACCCCGTGTGTGGCCCGATCTTGCGGATTGACTTCGAAACCAAGCGGATGAGATGGGAAAACGCGAGGGGGATGAAGAACACGATGAACTCCGAGACTCACGCACGCACACCAACCCGATACACCCGATGCTTACCTCCGTGGCTCGATGGACCACGCCAATAGAATCTCCGTGGAAGAGGCACGAGGCAGAATTCCCGGAGAGAGATTGGGATTGGAGAGGATGAACTTGGGGAGGGAGAGAGAGTAGCAAGTACTAGAATCTCACTCCACAAATTCAAAGTCAACAACCAAGGTGCCTTGATTACAGAGGGATGATACCCAAGGGAGACTAAGCTCAAAGTTAGGTTTGAGTTCTAAACAAGTCTAAAAAGCTAAAGGGGTGCTTGGGGTGCTTATATAGTCTTACAAGGCGACACGGCCGAAAAGGTAAGTTTGGGCCGAAATTATAACTTAAGTCGTGCGGGTCGGTCGGGGATCCGGTCAGGCGGGTCTGTGACCGGGCGGCGATCAGGGATCCGGTCAGACCGGACCTGTGCGGGCGGTCCGGTCCGGATCCGGGCCTGTGACCGGGCGCCGACCGGACGAGGTCCGAGACCCGGGATGTTGTCCGGATAGCACCGGTTGGTAGCCGGTTGTGATCCGGGTGGCCCGGTCGGGTGGCGGTCGACCGGATTCAGGCGGGTGGCCCGGTCAAGCGGTCGAACCGGGTTACGGACCGGCCGTCCGTCTTCTCTTCCTTGCGCTCTCGGGCGACTTCGGGTCCAGCTCCGTGTACATCTTCTTGCTCAGCTGCTCCTCTCCTTCCCTTGACCATGGCGTAACGTCCTCTCCGTGATCTTGATGCTCCACGTACCTAATGACACAAAGGGTTTCGGCATGAGGTAGCATTCCATCCAATGGGGTATCTAGGTCGAGGGAAGTGAGGAGCGAGTTCACCTTGTCATGTATTGCTTTGGCTCGAGCACGAGTCATGGGTCCACTTGGGGGACTTGTTGGTCTTGGTGGGGAGGTGACCGAAGGCCACCCCGCATCAGCCGGCCAAGCGTCTCTGTCCCTGGGCGGGCAACATCTGCGACTTCGACAGCGATTATGGCGACGCTAGCGAAGAAGATGAGGACGATGAAGGTCCCGCCGGTGGTTTCTCCAGCAGTGAGGATGAGCCGGCCGGGAGCAGCGCCGATGATAGCGAGGATGAGGACAGCAGCGGCCCTTAAACAGGATGGAGTTAGGAGCAGTAGATGGGACAACATCCCTCCCAGCAACTCCCCTTGAGAGCAATCGGCTCTTTTTGTAAGAAATCTCTGTTTATCAATGAATAAGTCCCCTTTAACTTGATTTTGCCGATTTCTCTATACTGAGCCCGCCGATTGTCAACCCGGTAGATGCTTAACGAGCCGATGGTAAAGCATCAGCTTTTAAATGGATTGCAAAACAGATCGATCTGATTGCCTTCTCAGACGTCGACTTGCAGCCCATGGTCCTCAGACCCAAACTTTCAATCGAACTGGTCCGACACGCAGCTCTGAGACCCCTAGGCCTTTGGACTTTTAACGTCATCCGAATATGATGTTCGTCCTGATAACAAAACTCCTGAGCCAATGCTCCCAGGAAAGCCTGACCTTTGACGTTGAAGCTGACACCTCTGCTCAACAAGCGTTGGCTCACAGCTTTTCCAGCAATGTCGCGCTCCCGTGCCGCAACGAACTGGCCTAAGGTCTAACCGCCGAAAATGGCCCCTCCTTCAGACTCCTCCTGTCAACCCTGGTGGTTTTATTCTGCAATAACTTTCTCGTTTTAGCATGATTATGATGCAGAGACAGCCAGTTCCAACACCACTGGCATCGCTGCCCCCCGAGCCTCGATCAAGGCGAGGGTGAGGTTGCACCAGCTGCATTGAGCAACTACCAGCCCCTCTACTATGATGTAGCGTCAGCCGATTCTAGTCGAAATCGGTTGTTAACAGCAGAGAACTTCCTCCCAAATCTCTTTGGTCCGATGAGGCAACCTTTGGTAAAATGAAGCTCAGTCTAACTGGATGACCGCCGGTTGCTCTCGTGATCCTAGTCTGATCTGCACATCCATGCTGTTCCTGATGTTTGGCCAGGGTGGTGATCCTCAAACCTGCCGGCAAACCTCAACACCTTAAATGAGAAAAAAGGGCCATCTTGAACGCCCAAACTGATGCTCCTGTTGGTGCTGCCGAGCTTGAAGTCTTGTCGAAGGAACTGGAAGTCGTTGAAAGAGGGCCCGAGTTGTCAGGCGATCTCAATGAAGGGCCTGCCCTGGTTAGGCTTCCGCTTAAATCCCTTAAGTCGATGGCCGTGCATCTTTACTCAATTTCTATTTTTTTTTTTTATTAGCCGATCGATTCATGAATCGGCTCCCCCAGAGTACATCCTTTGCGGCTCCGTACCTTCTCCGTGCATGTGCCCCGAGCCGAATTCTTCACGAGATTGAAGATATCGGCTTTCCAGCCAATTCAAGATTTTCCCGCCACTCACCCATGTGAAATAGCACATCAGTAAACAAGGGTGATGCGAGTAATTGTAGCCGATCGCTGGAATCGTCTCACCTTGTAGTGGTCAATCCGACCATTCACAGAATGTTGAGATCTCGAAAATCTATGGAAACGCGCCACCGGCCATCCTTTTTCTCCACAGGTATTACATTGGAAACCATTTCAGCGTGCCTGCATGGCCTGATGAACCCGGCGTCCAACAACTTCTTGATCTCCTTCTTGACTCTCGTAATCTCTTCTGGCCCGTCAGCCGATGTAAACCCATAGTCCAGCTTTCCATCGCCTCCTAGGTCAACGCCTCTTCGCCTTTTCCGCGGGAGCGACTGTTCCCGGGTTTATCCTCGTAATGGCGATCTGCAAGCCTTGCCCTATTAACACCAGACGAGCCACCTGGCTCGTGTCTTATGCAGTGGCTGAAACTGACCATGTTGACCTCCGGAAACGGCTGCGTATCAACTTTCATGGCAAACTGATCGAAGAGTAACCGGCCTTGCTCTATCGCCATCTGTATCTGTCCGCGCAAGGCTGCAGTCGTTGGTGGCATTGGTGAACGTGTCATGCCATTTGCAGTATGGTTTGCCGGTCATCTCTTGTAACGTGGGGATTTTGTGGCCGTCGGGTGACTTCAGCTGTTTCTCCTTCAGGAGCCAATCAAAAATTTGCTCCGTTTTGCTCAAATCGAAGTCGAATTCCTTTGCCGGCCCTGGTTGTTTTGCCCACTTGCAGGACATGGGTTTTGCCCCCCGGGCCCACTCAGCATTAGTGAACTCCCGATCTCTTGCAGAACCTTTATCTTTGCCCTTCTCGATCAGGGTGACGCGCTTGTACTCGTCCCGGCACAATTCTGGATGACGCTGTTCACATATTGTCCTCTTCTGAACCATGTCTGTGCCTACCGATGCGTCTGCATCGGTATCAGCCGATGCCTGTGCATCGGCTTTCGCCTGTTTGGGGCGCCATACTTTCTTCGGCGGGCGCACCTTTGTCTCCACTATCTGCTGGATTTTCGCGGCCAGATCGGGCCGCGCTCTCCTCAACGCGTACAGGTACTGTACTTCGGCTTCTTTCAAGCTTCGCGGCCGCTGCACCCGGCGCTTCTGAGACTGGCTGAGTCCATCAGGGTACCACCTTGGTCGGTGGTCCCCATCTTCTCCCCCATCTGACTCCTCGAAGTCTTCTTCTTGAGATGACTCAGTCCGTTTACCCTGAAGTGGGAGAGGCCCTAGACGTTTGAACACTGAAACTTCGTTCGTCCTTCTCCTTTGCTGTGTGCATTCTGGGCAGTCCTCGATTGTTGGCAGCGGCTCAGTCCTGAGTCCCAGCAATGTTTGAAGAAGGGACAGTTCCAGTGTTTGTCCATGTTGTCTTGCTCCTTTGACCTCCCTCTAGCGCGACGTTCGTACTCGTCGCCGCGACCGTTGTCCTGACGATACCTCCCGCCTGCACCAGACTGATGATCCCTTTGATCGCCTTCGCCGTAGCGGCGACGTCGGTGGTATGGCTGATCATATTTGCTGAGGAGATGCTCGGATAATGGGCGTGGATGCCGTATGCTTCTCACCTCCTCCTCGGCCAGGTACCGTTTATCGTCGTCTTGGGGCCGGTCACGTGGAGCGGCCTCGTCTTTCTCTTTGCCACGAGTGTGGCTGCTTTCCGCTTTGTCCGCGTCATGGCGAATCACGAACCCTGCCATATTGGCATCGAAAGAGAACCCTGGTTCCCTTATGGAGTGGCTGAGATCGACCGTGTTGACGCCATGGGAGCGGGAGCCGTGGGAAGAGCCGATGAGGTCGGCTTCGCGGAGGACCCTGACTTTGCCATTCCGATCCTCGTACTCGACCGGGGTGCTTTTCGCCATCTCTGATGTGGATGGCGAGGTGGTTGTCGTTGAAGATGGTCCCACCGGGCGTGCCGAGAATGTGTTGACGTCAGAAACCCATCGGCGGGCGTGGTGGTCAACCGTGGGGCGGGAACAACTAGGGCTGCGGCTGACCCCCTCAGAGCGACGGCCCGCAAAGCCTCCTGGTCGCGCGCCGATGCAAATTGCAGGGCGTGCCACCGACCTATACCTGGTCAGGAAGGTGTGGATGATGCCTCGCTTAGTTTCCTGCAGCACACACGTACACGTTAAATACGAGCCTCGATCGGCTCTCAGGTTGTCCTGTGAATCGGCTCATGGAGCCGATCCACCCATGATTCGTCCAAGGTGGCCGAATATATGGTGGTCCTGCTTGATCATGATAAAGCGTATGAGATCCACGACGATCTGGGGTTTTCACCGCATAATCGGATCATCCTACTCACGATTGGGCCTCGCGCTCACGCACGGTAAACGTAAGCCAGCCCTAGACAGGCCTAAAAACCAACACTAGGTTGATCCTCGGAACGTCCTGTCTAGGGGCAGCAAACTACACCTGCATGCCTTGGATCCTCAACCCTTTGTAAGCCTAACTATTGCAGATATTAAACTAATCCTTGATGAATCAAGGAGCGACCGTAACGGATCAGATCTACTAAATAACGATCAAGCGGGGTGCTGCCCCTGCACCCATGATGAGGTCAGGGACGGCTAGATGCGCAAGGGTTGCACTACGACAGCATATGATACTAGGAACAATGCTAACCCTAACACATCTATGATAACTACGTTGCTCGCCATCAAAAGAGGCTTCAGTACGAGCAACGCATGAACAACTAGGCAGGCTCGTGCTGCCTAGATCGCGAGATGCGATCTAGGCAGCATGGTGCTTACCGGAGGAACCCTCGAGACGAAGGAGTTGGCGATGCGCCGAGATTGGTTTGTGTTGAACGTTGGTTGTTGTTTATTCCATAAACCCTAGGTACATATTTATAGTCCAGGGGACTTTCTAATGTGGGCGTGCACTAAACCGTGCACGAGATAAACTCTAATTTCTAAACTAAGATACACGGGCTAACTAGCCCAAACTTGATACACAAGGCCGATTCACATATCTCTTCTATATGAATATCTTCAAATACGTCCTGATCGCGGCCCACCTCTGGCTTGGCCAAATTCCGGTGATAACAGGGAGTTCCTCTTCTATTGGTCCTTGTCGAAGTTTGCACCTAATGACACATCGAATATGGGCATGAGGTAGCATTCCATCCAATGTATTGCCGAGGTCGAGTGTCGGGAGGAATGAGTTCACCTTGTCATGTGTGGCTTTAACTCGGGCTTGTGTCATCGGTCCACTTGGGGGACTAGTTGGCCTTGGTGTAGTGTCATCCCTTAGCGGGGCTACATCAAGAAGAAGAAGAAGAAGAAGAAGAAGAAGAAGAAGGAGAGGAGAGGAGAGGAGAGAAGAAGAAGAAGAAGAAGAAGAAGAAGAAGAAGGAGAGGAGAGGAGAGAAGAAGAAGAAGAAGAAGAGGAAGAAGAAGAAGAGAGGAGAAGAAGGAGGAGCAGAAGGAGGAGGAGAAGAAGAAGAAGCAGGAGGAGGAGGAGAAGAAGAAGAAGAAGAACAAGAAGAAGAAGAAGAATAAGAAGAAGAAGAAGAAGAAGAAGAAGAAGAAGAGAAAATGAAGTAGCCCTGCCCAAGGACGACACTACATCAAGACCGACAAGCCCTCCTCTTGGCCCAATGACACGAGCTCGGGCCAAAGCCATACACCAAGAGGTGAATTCGCTCCTTTCCACGTATGCATTTGATACCTCATTGGATGGCTTGCTACTTCATGCAAATACCCTATGTTCAATCAGGTACATCAATCAAGACGCAAGCCATGGAGACCAAGCCAATGGAGAGGGACCTGAAGATGGAGTAGAAGAAGCTCCAGCGCCCCAGCTGGAAGTTCCGCCCTCCAGGACCAGAACTTCCGCCCAGATGCCTCCCATATGCTACCCAGCGCCCAGGAAAGAGGATCCAGCCGGAACTTCCTCCCCCAAGGATCGGAACTTCTGCCCGCCGGAACTTCCGCTCAAGTTCTGCTCCGGTTCCAGAAACGCGCCAAAACACCCTGGGATGTTACTGCAAGCAAATCGGTCGTTTTTGGAACTAGGCTGGAAGTTGGCCGGAAGTACCGCCCCGATCGGAACTTTCGCCCCTTAGGACCGGAACTTCTGCCGGCCGGAACTTCTTCCCCTAGAGACCGGAACTTCCGCCTGCACGCGTTACAACACCAAAACTGGCAGATTCAACATGTAACTTACCCCTTCGCCCCACCAACTATAAATAACCTTGTTGGTTCAGATATGAGATTAGACTTGAATTGAGAAAGAACTTGAGCCATGCTCTTGCCCCCACGTGGGAAACCCTACCCTAGATCTTAGATTTTCTATCACTCGATCTCCTTGTTGAATCCTTGTGATCTCTTTGGTGACTTCTATCAATTGTTGGTCTTTTGCTTGCATTTCTACCTTTTGGGTCTTTTGCTTGCACTTCTACCAACCTTTATCTTTTCACCCTTCTAGATCTTTTGGATTCGATTCGTCAATCTTTTTGCGAGACTTCTACCAAAAGGTATTTTCCTTGCAACTTCTATCGAGTTGGTGGTTCGGGCCAACGAGGACAAACCGATTTGTGTGTGTGTGTGTGTGTGTGTGTGTGTGTGTGTGTGTGTGTGTGTGTGTGTTTGTATCCCCGATCCCCTTCGTGTTCTTCGTGTTCTACCACCTCCCCCACGAATCCCACCCAAATCCGTGAAGATCGGGCCTCCCCTAGGGCTCAGCCCTTATCATATGGTATCAAGAGCTCCTTGGTTGCCACGGATTTGACCCCCACACCCCCAAAAAAATTCTTGAGAATTTTTTTGAAAATCCCAAAAATAGCCCCAAATTGGCCTTGGTTGGATCTCGCAATTTGTTGAGTTTTTGGTGGTTTTGTTCCAATAGAAACTTGTCCTTGGTGTTGATCTACAATTACCCCACCTTCCGACAGCTTTTAGTGCCAAATTTTCCTCGAATTCCGAAGGATTTTGGACCGGATTTTCGCCCAAATCGACGAACAACCCGCATATCTGATTGCGGTCGGAAGTTCCGCCCGGCAGGACCGGAAGTTCCGCCCGGGACCGGAAGTACCGTCCCCAGACACCGGAAGTTCCGCTAGTCCGAATTTTTTACAGCTACCTTCGTATTTCGTTTTGGCACTACCCCTTTTGTGTTTGGACTTCGGTTTTGAGTGCCATTTCAGCTACCACAAGATTCCGCAACATCGACAATGACGACGACACCCCAAGGATCCAAGCGGTTCATTTGACACCACCCACTACATAGCAAGTTCGAGATCGTCGGCCACCATCATCAAGTGGTATAACTTGCCCCTTACCTTGTAGCCCTAGCCTCCTTTGCGTACCTTTCCCATCGAGAGTGGCTTTCTAGTGTTGCGAAGCATTGCGCAAGCGTCCCGACCGTGAGGGTGTGCGTGTGTTGAGCAAAGCTACGAAGCAAGCTCGTTGTGAAAAGATAAGCAAAAGAAGTGTGACATACTTACATAGATAGTAGTATCCTTACATAGTGAGAAAAATAAAGAAAAATACAAAAATAAAAAAAGAGTGTGAGTGACACCTATACACAAAAGAGTCCAAAGCTTATAAGCAAAAGAGAGAAAAGAGAAGAGAGTTTGCGCAAATCTTGTTGCTTCTCAATTCTGCAACCAAACCACGGTCTCTCTTGCGTTAGCGTGACACCGAGCAAGTAGTCTTTGTTAGGACCAATTTTGTTCGTGCTCATTTTCCTTGGTCGCGCTAACCCCATTTTGTCCCACGCGTGTGTTTCACCTTGTGTATGCCTTTTGTGATCACCGCTTTTGACTTGTGACTTTTGGATCTTACCCACTTTTGACAATAGACTTTTTGTTTGGTTCTTCCATTTGGCTTTCCACATCCATACCTAACACCATATAGAGTTTTTGTTTTGTGTGTGTGTGTGTGTGTGCATACATATCGGTTGTCCTCCGACTTGAAACACCTTTTCGATTTTGGTTTGCAAGTTTTGACACTTTTGGTAGTTTTTCCTAACCACCCACAACATAGTTCTTGTTTTAGTTTGTAACCATGTCTAGTGGAGAAGGGAACCAACTACCCATGACGCGACACCAACATTGGATAGCTACTCAAGCCGTCCACTCCAAGCTCAATGAACTAGAGGCAATGATGGAAGATACCACCTTACGCTATGAAGAAAGAGCTCAAGTGCAAAGTAGAGACCTCAATAACCAAGTTCAAGACCTCCATGAGAAGATTGATGCTCAAGGCCAAGAGTTGAAAGCAACACTCGCCATACAATGTCAAGAAACACGAGAGATGAAGACGACATTGGACGCTATCCTTCAACAACTCAACCGGCGAGACAATAAAAGACACCAATCAAGGTCTGCACGCTCTCATAGTTCAAGGTTACGAGCTCCTACACCGTCTCATCATGCTTCCAATGAAGACCCACGTCACCATAATGTGGATGATCAAGTGCTTTAACAACAAGCTCAAGAAGGAGAACAAGCACGACTTCGACTTGACCAAGAACGTCAACGCCTTGAGGAAGAGCGCCTTCAACAAGAGACTCTCCATGCTCAATTCCAACAAGAGCAAGAACGCCTACGACATGATCAAGAGCTAGTTTGTGCAAGGGAACAAGAACGCATCCGCAATGAACAACATGCACTTGAAGAACAAGAACGACAGCGACAAGCACAAGAAGCTCAAGCTAGAAGACAACGCCTTAATGAAGAGGAACAAAGTCAAGCGCACCTAGAGCGCCAAATCATCAATGTTGTTCAACCTCAACGTGATGGAGCACCACACCCTCAAGGTCAAGACAATCATCGCCATCATGATGATTGACCTCATGGTAGAAGATCACATCATCGGGCACGAGAGGTTGAGATAAATGAAGAATCAAGTCATCAACAAGCATCAAGTGAAGAAAGTGTGATGCCTCGACACCGCCGCAACAATGAAGATCAAGCTCAAGGTCATGGAAGACCGCCTCCTCGTCAACACAATAGAAGAAAGACCACCTCCTAGACGCAATGACCGTAATGAGGAAGAAATCTTTGGGAAGCTAAAGTTCACCATGCCCAAGTTCCAAGGAGAAGAAGACCCTGATGCATACTTGTTTTGGGTACTCAAGGTTGACAAGATCTTCCGCATCCACAACTTCTCCGAAGCAAAGAAAGTGGCCATGGCATCACTTGAATTTGAGGGATATGCAAATGTTTGGTGGGAAGAAGTAAACAAGAAGCATGCTCAAGAAGACTTAGAGCCCATCGACACATGGGAAGAGATGCAAGAAGTCATGCACACCCGCTTTGTGCCCACCCACCACAAACATGACCTCTTCAACAAGCTCACACAACTCAAGCAAAGCTTCAAGTCCGTTGAGGACTATTACAAGGAGATGCACATGACCACGACGAGTGTGAATGTGGATGAGCGAGAAGAGCAAACAATGGCAAGATTCTTGAATGGATTGAACATTCCCGTCAAGAGGATAGTGGAATTCTTGCCATACACCAACATTATTGAGTTACTTCATCAAGCTACAAGGGCCGAGCGCCAAGTGCGAGAAGACTTAGCAAGTGCAAACTCCAAGAACTTCTTCGCCGCAAGAAATGCAACGAATGCCTCCTCAAGCATCAAGAATACAAGCGCCATTACCTCCAAGGATCCTCCCAAGCAAACAAGAAGTGCCATCAAGACAACAAGCTTCAAGACGGAGCAGTCAACTATATCCTCCAAAGCTTCCACCGAATCCAGTAACATCACTTGCTTCAAGTGTGGTGCCCAAGGACATAAATCCTATGAATGCAAGAGCACAAGAGTTATGATAACTCGGGATGATGAATTTGAAGACCAAGAGCAAACCCTATGTGTGCATGATGCAATCCCATCACTTGTGGTGACCAAAGTCTTGACAACCCATGCACTCCCAAATGAAGACCAAAGATGCAATATCTTCCAAACAAGAGCCGGAATCAGTGGCAAGTCAATCAAGGTCATCATCGATGGAGGTAGTTGCCACAACCTTGCAAGCACCGAACTATGTTCCAAGCTCAACCTTCCGCTCCGAAAACACCCCCATCCTTACCATGTGCAATGGCTAAGTGACAACGGAAATGTGAAGATCCAACACACTGTCACAATATCCTTCAAGATCGGCGCCTATGAAGACACCGTTGATTGTGATGTCGTGCCTATGACGGTGTGCCACATGCTACTTGGTCGCCCTTGGCAATTTGACAAGAAAGCAAACCATGATGGTTACACAAATGCCTATAGCTTCAAGGTCGATGCCAAGTCCTACATCCTACGCCCAATGACTCCTAGCCAAGTAATTGTAGACAATGCAAAGGCTTTAGCGAGGGCTAAGGAAGCTACTATCAATAGTGAGATGAGAGGTGAGAGTGTGATCCACCAAAAAGAGAGTGAGCGCCACAAGCCATATGTGAGTGAGATGAAGAGTGTTCTCATAGCCACCAAGAGTGAGATGAGAGAAGTGCACCACAACCCATCCACCAAATTGCACTATGTGCTCATTTGCAAGGGACCGCTCTCGGAAACTAACAACTTAACAACACTTCCTTCGTCTTTGTTGTCTCTTTTGAAGGAGTTCCAAGATGTCTTCCCAGACGAGCTCCCTCATGGGATACCACTGCTTAGAGGAATCGAGCACCGCATCAACCTCATACCCGGCGCCCCTCTTGATGTGGTCTAAGACCCCGTGTGTGGCCCGATCTCGCGAATGACCCAAGAATCAAAGGGGGAAAGAGAGGGAGAGGCGGAAGAACACGAAGAACGTGAAGAACACAACGCACGCCAACCCGATACAATCGATACTTACCCTCGTGGCTCGATGGACCACGCCAATAGAATCACCACGGGAGAGACTCGAGGTAGAATCCCGGAGTGAGAGATCGGTGTTGGGGACGGAGACCGGTGAGGGAGAGAGAGTGGAGCACACTAGAATCTCACTCACATAGATCCAATCATCCAACATGGGGTGCCTTGATACAAAGGGGATGAAACCCTAGGGAGACAAAGCTCAAAGTCATGTTTAAGCCTAAATCTTGTCTAACCAGCTATGGGGGCGAGCTGGGGTCTTATATAGGCATACAAGGCGACATGGGTCGAAAAGGTACAAGTTGGTGGGTCAAACCCGACGAATCCGGTCACAGGGCCGGTTGGACCGGGTCTGGGACCGGGCCATCCGGTTCCAAACCGGATTCTGGGCCGACGTAACCGGGCGGGGCTTCGGGACCCCGTGATTGCTTCCGGATGGCACCGGTCGACGTTCCGGTCGAAAACCGGCCGGCTGGTCAGGAGCCCGGTTGACCGGGCCTGTGACCGGGTGGTCCGGTCAGGAGCCCGGTCGCCGGGCCTGTGACCGGCTGGTCTTCCTCCTCCCGCCTCTTCTTCCTCTTCCTTTCTTCTTCCTTCCTCCTTCTTCTTCCTTCTTCCATGCACCATGGGGGTTCCTTCTCTCTTGGTCCTTGTCGACGTTGGCACCTATAGACATCATGATGATAGGCATGAGGTAGCATGCCATTCAAGTTGGTGTTGAGATCGACCATAGAGAGGAAGGAGTTCACCTTGACGTATATGGCGGGGTTTTGTGTTGTTGGTCCACTTGGGGGACTCCTTGGCCATGGTGTAGCGTCAACGATAGGCGGGGCTGCATCATCTCCCCCCCCTTGGGGAAGAGTCGTCCTCGACTCTTGCTCCTCCTCACCGATGAGGTAGACGGGAAGGACTTGTATAGGTGCCCTTGTGTCCTTAGGGATGCTCGTCGTAGTGCATGCGTCTTTGTTGTAGTCCATAACGGGTCTCCCATGTAGTGGTGGAGGGGCCAAGTCTCGGTCGAAGAAGAACAAGGGGAAAAACAACTTGCAAAAGGAAAGCTTGTGGATGCCAATTTGGTGACCGGCGAACAAGAGGCTCTCAATCAAAAACGAAGCATCAAGTCGTTTCTCCAAAAGGCATTGGGCCAAAATGGTGATCAAAAGAGTGTCGATGTATCCAAAATGTGGTAGGACAAAAATTTGTGCAAGTAAAATTGTGCTTTGGAAGGTGTCAAAAATGTTGTGTGTAGCATTGTCCCAAACAAATGGCGCGGTGACTGGTCAACACCGTAGAGCCGGGAACAACTAGGGCTGCGGCTGGCCCAGTCCCTCAGAGCGACGGCCCGCAAAGCCTCCTGGTCGCGCGCCGATGCAAATTGCAAGGGCGTGCCACCTATACCTGGTCGGGAAGGTGTGGATGATGCCTCGCTTAGTTTCTGCAGGGCACACACGTACACATTAAATACGAGCCTCGATCGGCTCTCGGGTTATCCTGTGAATCGGCTCATGGAGCCGATCCACCCATGATTCGTCCAAGGTGGCCGAATATATGGTGGTCCTGCTTGATCAAGATAAAGCATATGAGATCCACGACGATCTGGGGTTTTCACCGCATAATCGGATCATCCTACTCACGATTGGGCCTCGCGCTCACGCACGGTGATCGTAAGCCAGCCCTAGACAAGGCCTAAAAACCAACACTAGGTTGATCCTCGGAACGTCTGTCTAGGGGCAGCAAACTACACCCTACATGCCGCTGGATCCTCCAACCCTTTGTAAGGCCTAACTATTGCAGATATTAAACTAATCCTTGATGAATCAAGGAGCAATCGTAACGGATCAGATCTACTAAATAACGATCAAGCGGGGTGCCGCCCCTGCACCCATGATGAGGTACAGGGACGGCTAGATGCGCAAGGGTTGCACTACGACAGCATATGATACTAGGAACAATGCTAACCCTAACACATCTATGATAACTACGTTGCTCGCCATCAAAAGGCTTCAGTACGAGCAACGCATGAACAATGTGGGCAGGCTCGTGCTGCCTAGATCGCAAGATGCGATCTAGGCAGCATGGTGCTTACCGGAGAAACCCTTGAGACGAAGGGGTTGGCGATGCGCCGAGATTGGTTTGTGTTGAACGTTGGTTGTTGTTTATTCCATAAACCCTAGGTACATATTTATAGTCCAAGGGGACTTTCTAATGTGGGCGTGCACTAAACCGTGCACGAGACAAACTCTAATCTCTACGTAACCTACTATATAAAGATACACGGGCTAACTAGCCCAAACTTGATAAACAAGGCCGATTCACACATCTCTCTACGCATATATCTTCAAGTCCATCTTGATCGCGGCCCACCTCTGGCTTGGTCAAATTCTGGTGATAACACATGCCCCCCTGGTTTTGGAAATGACATTTCCAAAATCATTATGCTTTTCTCTCGTAGGGTCATGTCGTGGCAGAGCAGAACCGTCGCAGAGTCCTTCATCATGATAACTTGCCTTCTCAACTTCTCCGCACGATTTGACAGTTTTGGCACTACTTCCTCGGAAACTGCTGTGGCATTGAATTTCCACTATATCCCCTTTTATTTAACTGCTACGAACAGTTCTCCTCTGCATCTCCTTCGCATTAGCATCCCAAAAACCCTCCTGCGCCACCATGTCCTCTTCTTCCTCCGCCTCATCGGGCTTTTCCATCGAGTCCTCCTCTTCCCGCGAGCCGACGCCGGAATGGAACCCGGCGGAGGTCCACGCGGCCAACACTCGCCGCGCCATCGAGGCCGGGAAAGAGCCCAGCCATGATTTCTCCATCTGGTCAGAGGACGACAAGTCCCGACTGATGGGGAGAGCGATCTCCGCTTCCTCGCCGACGGGGAAGAGGTGGAAGAGCGAGGATGATCGCTTCCCTGGGATGGGGCCACCTCCGAGGAGGTGAAGGAGGAGGAAGAGGAGGAGGACGACGCACAGCTCCCCGACGAGCCGTCGGCCAGCGCCATTGCCCCTGGCCGGGGAATCGAGTGACCGGCGACGGCGGCGAGCCGAGGAGGACTTTGAAGGTCCTGCCGGCGGCGCTGGAGCAGCGACGAAGAGCCGGCGGGAGCAGCGCCGACAGCGGCGATAGACGGCAGCGAGGGGCAGCAATGGCCCGTAGATAGGGCCCTTAGCATAGGATCCGTAGAAGTAGACGGGGCCATGTACCCCCCTTTTGAGGGCAATCAGCTCTACTATGTAAGAAATCTCTCCTATTAATGAAGAAACTTTTCCTCAATTTGATTTGCCGATTTCGTCTGAGTTCAATTGAGCCGATTCGTCCTCTTTGCCAATGCGTAATGAGCCGATAGCACCGCATCGGTCCTTCAAAATTCGCCCTTCCCTTCTTCAACTGATGATTTTCTTTCCGGTAGATACTGTGGGATCTCCAGAAGAGCCCTTAAAATTCCCGCTACCGTTTCCGGCGATCCTTTCCAGCGAGCGCTCATCATATTGCGAAGAAGGTTGCGACGAAAGATCAGCCGATGGTGCCCCAATCGGCTCCTCCATAGAACATCTACCAGGCCTGTCGCCCCCCGAGTCTTTAGCCAAGGCGAAAACAGAAACGAGGACGCGTAAATTAGCAGAATAAGCCTAGGCTTGATCATGCAGAGCCAGCCGATTTGCACATAAATCGGATTCCCAGAGCAGAGAGCCTTCAAGGTGAGCTGCCCCCCGAGTTTCTTCAGTCCGCTCTTAGCGCCCTGCTGGCCAGATCGGCTCCTTTCCTTTGGCGGATCTAATGCGATCCATCCTTGACCTGATCACGCACTGCCCTCGATCGTAACAGCTTTTTAGGCCGATTTGTGTATGGCCCCCATATTGATAGTATATCCTCGTGTTTTATCCATCTGGGTGCCCGAGCCGATTCTGTCAAGAGAGTTGATGGTATCGGCTCTTCAGGTAGTCCCTGTTGGGTCAAACGCTGATCCCAGGTAGAACAGATGGTGAGGATAATTTCGGCCGATTGCTGGAATCGGCCTCCACATTGCTTGCTCGGTGAAGGTCTTGTAATGTCCCTTCATAAATTTTTGGAGGGCCGATCGCAAGGATCAGCCTCGCCACCTTTGCTTATTGACGTAGTCTTGCTACTCGTCCATGTCGGTGGATAAAACCAGCCCAATCTCCGATTTTATCACGTTGGAGCGCTTGCTGATGTCCACCTTGGGTGCAACGTGTGATCGTGGAGGTCTACACTCCGCCGGACGAACGAGCACCATGTTTGTGCCAGCCGATGTTTCATCATCGGCTTTCCTTTGCTTGGGGCGCCACTCTTTTCTTTGCGGCAGTCCCTCTTCATCCAGGGTCCTCTGGACTTTCGCAGCCAAATCAGGTCGTGCTTTCCTCAGCGTATGCAAGTATAACCTTTCGGCTTCCTCCAGACCGCGCAATCGCTGAACCCTGCGCTTTTGTGAATGGCTGAGACCATCAGGGCACCACCTTGGACAGTGGTACCTATCTTCTTCGTCTTCCCCCTCGTCTTCCGAATCCTCGAGATCTTCCAACCGAGGGGTCTCAGCACGTCTGTTTTGTGGTGGGAGAGGCCCTAGGCGCTCGAACAGACACGTTGGCTGCCTCCTTCTTTTTCGGTTGCATTCTGGGCAGTTGCCGATTGTTGGTAATCGGCTCATTCCTGAATCCCAGCAGTGTGAAGAAGGGGCAGTCCCAATGTCTGCCCGTGTCGTCTTGCTCCCTTGCGTGGCGCTCCTCGCTCCTCATCGTGATTATGCCGACGATGCCTTCTGTCGTTTCTGGCCAGACGATCTCTTCCATCATCGTCGCCGTGTCGCCGGTGTTGGTCATACCGACTCACATACTTGTTGAGGAGGTGATCAGAGAGGGGTCGTTGATATCTTATGTTCTTCACTTCTCCCTCTGTGACGTAGCGCTTGCCATCTTGACGGAGCCGATCACATGGAGCGGCCTCCTCTGTATCTTTGCTATGAGAGTAGCAGTCCTCATCCCCGTCCTTCTCAGAGTGGTGTCCAAGCTCTACCATGCTGATGTTGGCTGAGAAATCAGGCTGGCACCCTCCAAGGTGGGCAAACTCCACCATGTTGACGGCGGGGAAGGGGTGTGTGTCGACCTTCATGGCATACTGGTTAAAAATTAGTCGCCCATTTTCTATTGCCATCTGGATCTGCTGACGCCACACCCTGCAGTCGTTAGTGGTGTGGGTGAACGTGTTATGCCACTTGCAGTATGGCTTTCCGTTCAGCTCTTGCACCGTGGGAACTTTGTGGCCTTCGGGAATCTTTATATGCTTCTCCGCGAGTAAGAGATCGAAAATCTGCTCGGTTTTCGTCACGTCGAAGTCGAACCCTCTTGGAGGTCCTGGTGGCTTCACCCATTTGCAGGTTACTGGGCCTGCAGCTCGAGTCCACTCAGCTACTGCGACCTCTTGTTCTCCCGTAGCAACTTCATCTTCGCCTGCGTCAACCATGGTAACCACACGCTTGAATTTGTCCTGGTAGACATCTGGGTGGCGCTGTTCATACGCTGACAGCTTCTGCACCATGTGTGCTAATGAAGGGTAGTCCGCTTGGGAGGCCACGTCCTTGATCGATGATGATAGACCCACCACCGCCAACTCGACTGCTTCTTTTTCGCTCACGTGAACCGAATAGCATCGGTTCCTAACGGTCCTGAAGCGCTGGATGTATTCCGCCACTGTTTCCCGCGCTTCTGTCGTACTTGTGCCAAATCGGCAATGCCAGCCTCGGAAGCCTCTGAGTGATACTGCTCATGGAACCGTTCTTCCAACTGCTTCCAAGTCTGGACCGAGTTCGGTGGCAGCGATGTATACCAACCGATCCTGTGAGGGACTGTGAGAAGTACCTCACACGCAGCTCATCTGACGCTGAGATCATGCCCAGCTGTGCCAAATATCGGCTCACATGTTCGATGGAGCTGGAACCATCTGATCCGCTGAACTTTGTGAAGTCCGGGAGCCGATACTTGGGTGGTAGCGGGATCAATTCGTACTCGTTGGGGTACGGCTTGGTATAGCCGACCGTCTTCCTTTTCGGCATCATGCCGAACTGGTCTTTCAGAATCGTACAAATCTGATCCGCGGTGATGGCTGAAGGTGCCGAACCCTGAAGATTCGTCGGAGTGGCGTACTTAACCAGCCATGCTTGTTTTTCCGGTTCTGAGCCAACCGCAGGAGCTGGGCTCTGGAGTTTTGTCGGGGTGGCGTATTTAGCTAGCCACGTGCTTCTCGGGGTCTGCCTCCGACGCTCCTCTGTTCCGAAGTCCCCGCTGTTGCAACCTGGTTCGAGGGTGCCCAGGCGCTGCGTCTGGCACGTATGCGCATGCGTATCCGTGCGGGATCTCCTTGGGCGCGTCATGTAGGAATTGGTAGTCACTGGGGTCACCACCAATCTTGTAGACGACGTAGGCCGATGTGTTCGGCGCTTCGGGCGCTGCCAAGGCGAACGGCAGCGGTGGACGGGACTGGAGTGGTACTTCTCCTTGGTGAGTCCCTAGAGCTGGTCCTGACGGAGAATACCGATGGCTCATGATCTCCTGGATCACGCGCAGAGCGACGCGCTCCAACGTATTCACCAGGCTCTCAGAATGGCGGTGCAGCGAATGAGCCACCATGAAGTTGATCTCCTGACGCAGCGACCTGGTGCGTTCTTCGACGGGGTGGATAGGTCCACTCCATCAAGCGCGCCTTCGGTGAGAACCCCTTCCATGATGCCATGGGAGCGGGTCTGTGGAAAGAGCCGATGAGGTCGGCTTCGAGGAAGGCTTTGACCTCGTCATACTTCTTCTTGAGCTCGCCATTGAGCTCCTCGTAAGTGACCGGAGTTTCTTCCGCCATCTCCGATGTGGATGGCGAGGTGGTTGTCGTTGAAGATGTGTCCCACCGGGCGTGCCAGAATGTGTTGACGAGAAACCCACCGGCGGGCAGTGGTGGTCAACACCGTAGAGCCGGGAACAACTAGGGCTGCGGCTGGCCCCAGTCCCTCAGAGCGACGGCCCGCAAAGCCTCCTGGTCGCGCGCCGATGCAAATTGCAAGGGCGTGCCACCTGACCTGGTCAGGAAGGTGTGGATGATGCCTCGCTTAGTTTCCTGCAGGGCACACACGTACACATTAAATACGAGCCTCGATCGGCTCTCAGGTTATCCGTGAATCGGCTCATGGAGCCGATCCACCCATGATTCGTCCAAGGTGGCCGAATATATGGTGGTCCTGCTTGATCAAGATAAAGCATATGAGATCCACGACGATCTGGGGTTTTCACCGCATAATCGGATCATCCTACTCACGATTGGGCCTCGCGCTCACGCACGGTGATCGTAAGCCAGCCCTAGACAAGGCCTAAAAACCAACACTAGGTTGATCCTCGGAACGTCCTGTCTAGGGGCAGCAAACTACACCCTACATGCCGCTGGATCCTCCAACCCTTTGTAAGGCCTAACTATTGCAGATATTAAACTAATCCTTGATGAATCAAGGAGCAATCGTAACGGATCAGATCTACTAAATAACGATCAAGCGGGGTGCCGCCCCTGCACCCATGATGAGGTACGGGACGGCTAGATGCGCAAGGGTTGCACTACGACAGCATATGATACTAGGAACAATGCTAACCCTAACACATCTATGATAACTACGTTGCTCGCCATCAAAAGGCTTCACGAGCAACGCATGAACAACGTGGGCAGGCTCGTGCTGCCTAGATCGCAAGATGCGATCTAGGCAGCATGGTGCTTACCGGAGAAACCCTTGAGACGAAGGGGTTGGCGATGCGCCGAGATTGGTTTGTGTTGAACGTTGGTTGTTGTTTATTCCATAAACCCTAGGTACATATTTATAGTCCAAGGGACTTTCTAATGTGGGCGTGCACTAAACCGTGCACGAGACAAACTCTAATCTCTACGTAACCTACTATATAAAGATACACGGGCTAACTAGCCCAAACTTGATAAACAAGGCCGATTCACACATCTCTCTACGCATATATCTTCAAGTCCATCTTGATCGCGGCCCACCTCTGGCTTGGTCAAATTCTGGTGATAACAGTAGCATTGTCCCACACAAATGGAACAATCAAAAGGCAAGTATCGGCGGCAAAATTTGGGGAAAAATTGTTATGTGCAATGGCAAAGCTATGGAGACTTCTAGCTTGGGAAAGTATGGGTGGCGTGAGCCGAGTATGGGTATCCTCAAGTTTCAAAGAATCCATTGCAAATGCCAAAGATGAAATGAGAAATCCAAAGGAGAGCAACTTTTGGTGTGACATGTGGCACAAGGTGCATAAGGTGTCTCTCACATGTATGACATGATCCTTGAGATTCTCGGAGTGTATGATGATATCATCAATACATACAACAACCATTGTGCCAACAAGATGTTGCAAGATATGTCGCATAAGAAGCAAAAGAGGTGACGAGGAATTGGACCAAACCGGAAACTCGTCAAGACATGGCAAAAGAGGGCGAAAGTTTTTGGGGACATACCCTTTGGTGTGAATCCCATGGGTTGGAACATGTATCTCGTCCTTGTTGGGGTAGCTCTCAATTGCGCGTTTTGTGAGCTCATGCTCCGTAGCGGTGGAAGTTGTTGTTCGTGTACCTATACACACAATAGAGAAAACAAAAAGCGTGTGTGCATGGTAGATGAATACATCATCCATCATGATGGTCCATGTCTTGTGCACATCACCATTAGTGTCAAGCAAGATAGTATGAAATGCATGGCGATGGTGCATATGGCAAGAAGGTGCATTCATGGCATGTGGTAACTCATGATCATCAAAAGTTGAGAAGGCTATGGGGGCCATCTCATGGACAATGAAATAAGCATTCTTGCAAACCAAGCATAAGAAAGAGCAATTGTTCACAATCTTGGATGCAAAGAACATGGAATAGTGCAAACATGTGGGGCAAAGCATGCGGAAGTTAATGTCATTGTTTTCAACATCATTGCAAGCAAGCGGAGCAAATATGAAACTCTCATAGCATGGCATGTTCATGGTATCACAATCAATCAACTCCACATGATCAACAATGTTAGGAAGCAAAGCATCACATGGGAATATGAAAGAATCAAGTGACGTAGCAAATGTATCATCAAGATCATGCATGCGCTCATAAGTCATCATGTCCACTAGTGGGATCATGGCATCATCAACACCTATGTTGTTACCTTTGAAGGCCGACTCATGTGATGTAGGTGTTGTGGAAGTAGGAGGATCCATGTGGTCGACATGTCCATCTTGGAGCAAGCATGGTGAGATATCATCGTCTTCATGCACCATGTACATCTTCTCCATGAGCGGGAACTCGTCCTCCTTGGAACCTAGTGCAACATAAGAAGACACAAACGAGGGAGAGGTTAATGTGTTAGCGAATGCGATGTCCTCCATGGACCTATCATCTACCTCTCTCAACTCACTTTGTGTAACACTCATGTCCTCCAAATGGAAGCACTCAAACTCACATATGGGGTGGAAGTCACTCAACTCACTAGCACTCTCACTCAAGTGGGCTAAGTGGCTCTCATGCTCACATGGGATTGGTACCAACTCATCAATCAAGCATGTAGGAGTAGGTTCAACTTGTTCATCTTCATGCGCCTCCGTGGTTGAAGGGAACTTCCCATGCTCAACCATCTCAACTCCATGCGCCTCCATAGGTGAAGGGAGAATCCCATGCTCACCATGCTCAACTCCATCGCCTCCTAAGTCGTCCTCAAGTGGTGGCATCTTGGAGACTTGTGCATTGAGCTCGTCGAAGTAGAGCTTCTTGGCGCTTGGCGTTGTGCATTGCCATGCCACGTGACCCTTGGCCTTGCACACCTCACATAGGAGATTGGGACATTCCCGTGGAAGGTGGCCTTGTTTCTTGCACTTGTAGCATCGGAGTCCATAGGCATATGACGAGGTAGGGGCCATTGTGGTGGTGGCGCAAGAGGTAGAAGTCGCCTTATGAGGAAGGTCTTCATGTCGAGGCTCTCGTCTTCTTGCCTCATCACCATGTCTTGAGTGGTGTCGTCGAAGATCATGTGTGGAAGGATGTCGATGTAGACCATGAGGTGGTGGTGGTCGACGACGATCATGAGATGGTGTGAGTCGATGACGGTCCTTGCCTTGCCTAGGTGATGGCTCATGTTGGGGGCGCTCTTGATGCTCCATATGATGTCCGTGATGTCGATGATCTTGTGCATAGGCACTCTCATGATGGCGCCTTGTGGAGCTTGGAGAAGTGTGTCGATGCCGAATATGTTGGGGACGCTCTTGATGATCCACATGATGATGCCATCGTGGAGGTCCTTGATCTTCATATGTAGCTCCATTGGCCAAGTAGGGGTATGTGGGAGCATCGGCGGTATGCATGGTGGGGTCGATGTCGTCCTCGTCGTGGTGCTCCACCATGTCGTCCATGCTTGTTGAGCAAGTGTCGATGTAGAGCTCGTCGATGTCGTCCATGTTGGCGATGCTCGCGGAGCCATAGTCGGTGTAGAGCTCCTCGATGTCGGTCATGTTGGCGATGCTTGCGGAGCCATAGTCGGTGTAGAGCTCCACATGTTCCTCCACATCCGCGGTGCTTGAAGAGGTATCCTCCTCGAAGTGCTCCGTGTACTCCTCCGTATCTTCTTCGTCGCTATACATGTTAGCAAGACGGTATCTATATGGTGTATGTTAGTGGAAGAACACTACCTCGCAATCTTACCGTGGTATGACAAGATTGGGGTGATCCAACAAACCGAGAGTTAGAACAATTGTATCGGGCACTCACACAAAGACACACGCAAAAGCTAGCAAATATGGTGTTAGGTGAGTATGGTGGAAAGCCAAAAGATGAAATCCGAAATCAAGTTTGTTGTTAAGGGTGGGTAAGATCCAAAAACTCAAATGTCAAAGTGATGATCACTATAAACATGGAAAAGATATGGAACTCACACACGAGATAAGCGGGGTTAGTGCAACCAAGGAATGAGCGGAAAAGTGTATGAAGCCCGAAAGCAAGGTTGGCTCGGTGTCACACTAACACAAGGAGAGGCAAAGCTTTGGTTGCAAACGAAGAGACAACAAGATTCACACGCGGCCTCTCTTCTCTTTTCTCTCTTTTGCTTAAAAGCTTTTTCCTCTTTTTGTATTTGGTGGCACTTACACTCTTTGTGTATTTGTATGTATGATGGCACTCGCACACTTTTGCTCTATGGTGCACTTGCACTCTTTTTGTGTTTTGGCGGCCTTTTTCTCGCACTATGTTAGTGTTAGCCTCGCTTTTGCTATTTTGCCACTCGAGTTTTGCTTAGAAGCTTGACTCCACACTACACACACCTCACAATCGGGGCCACATGCAATGTCTCGCAACACTAGATAAGCAATGCTCGATAGGATAGATCGCAAAAGAAGAGGGGTTACAAGGTGTAATGCAAGTTATACCTAAGATGTTAGGCGGTGATGAACACACAACTTGCGATGATGGCGGTGATGTCAAGAGTATGGTTGCAAGTCCGGGGTGCCGAGGATGTCGTCGCTTGCTTCGGAGCTGCGGGTTAGTTTCACAAACAAGGCACTCAAACCGGAACAAGCAAACACAAGTTAGCGGATAAGATGGGTCAAAATAGCTTGGCGGCGGTGGCGGTGGTATGCCGGTGGTGGGTGGTGTCGATGCTCTTGCGGATGCGGTGGTGGTGGTGGGGCCGCGGCGGTGTTTACCCGTGGGATGGAGAGGTGGCGGTGCTTGCCGGCGGTGGAGAGGAGTGGCGGTGGTCGGCGGTGGTGGTGGTGGTGTGGCGCCCGGTCTGGGGGCCGGTCTGGCCGGGTCTGGGGCCGGCTGGGCCGGTCACACGGCCGGTCGACCGGATTCTGGGCCGGCCCGGCCGGTCTGGGGCCCGGTCAACCGGTGCTCAACCGGACAGCTCGTTTTCTCTCTCCTGTTCTTGAGTAAAACCAAGCTAAATCGACCAAATCGAAGGAAAACGATGGAATTGGGGGCTAGAAAGTGGGGGAAATAGTAGATCAAGCACTTCAACACCAAATCCATGGATCAAAACCACTCAAAACGCAACCAAATCGCAGATCCATCCAAAGGCAAATTAGGGCTATTTTTTTTGGGGATTTTTGGGGAAAATTTTTAGAGACGAAATTGGATGGGTGGGGGTCAAATTCGCGGAAACCAAAGGCTGCTGATACCATATCATGTGGTCTAAGACCCCGTGTGTGGCCCGATCTCGCGAATGACCCAAGAATCAAAGGGGAAAGAGAGGGAGAGGCGGAAGAACACGAAGAACGCGAAGAACACAACGCACGCCAACCCGATACAATCGATACTTACCCTCGTGGCTCGATGGACCACGCCAATAGAATCACCACGGGAGAGACTCGAGGTAGAATCCCGGAGTGAGAGATCGGTGTTGGGGATGGAGACCGGTGAGGGAGAGAGAGTGGAGCACACTAGAATCTCACTCACATAGATCCAATCATCCAACATGGGGTGCCTTGATACAAAGGGGATGAAACCCTAGGGAGACAAAGCTCAAAGTCATGTTTAAGCCTAAATCTTGTCTAACCAGCTATGGGGGCGAGCTGGGGTCTTATATAGGCATACAAGGCGACATGGGTCGAAAAGGTACAAGTTGGTGGGTCAAACCCGACGAATCCGGTCACGGGCCGGTTGGACCGGGTCTGGGACCGGGCCATCCGGTTCCAAACCGGATTCTGGGCCGGACGTAACCGGGCGGGGCTTCGGGAGCCCCGGGATTGCTTCCGGATGGCACCGGTCGACGTTCCGGTCGAAAACCGGCCGGCTGGTCAGGAGCCCGGTTGACCGGGCCTGTGACCGGGCGGTCCGGTCGAGCCCGGTCGACCGGGCCTGTGACCGGCTGGTCTTCCTCCTCCCGCCTCTTCTTCCTCTTCCTTTCTTCTTCCTTCCTCCTTCTTCTTCCTTCTTCCATGCACCATGGGGGTTCCTTCTCTCTTGGTCCTTGTCGATGTTGGCACCTATAGACATCATGATGATAGGCATGAGGTAGCATGCCATTCAAGTTGGTGTTGAGATCGACCATAGAGAGGAAGGAGTTCACCTTGACGTATATGGCGGGGTTTTGTGTTGTTGGTCCACTTGGGGGACTCCTTGGCCATGGTGTAGCGTCGACGATAGGCGGGGCTGCATCACCTCTACCAAACCGCGCCGCCTACCGCACCAATCCCAAATACACAAAGGAAATTCAACGACAAATTCAAGATATCCTCGAGAAAGGTATGTTCGTGAAAGCTTAAGCCCTTGTGCGGTTATGGTCATACTCGTGCCTAAACCGGATGAGTTGCAAAGAATGTGTATGGATTGTCGCTCTATCAATGCCATTACCGTTCGATATCTCCATCCCATTCCGCGTTTAGACGATATGCTTGATGAGTTATGCGGTGCCACCATTTTCTCGAAAATTGATTTGCGTAGTGGTTACCATCAAATCTGCATGGCCGTTGGTGACGAATGGAAGACGACATTCAAGACCAAACTTGGTCTCTATGAATGGCTTGTCATGCCGTTTGGTCTATCCAATGCCCCTTCAACTTTCATTTGCCTTATGAACCACACCTTGAGACCTCTCATTAGCAAGAGTGTGGTTGTCTACTTTGATGATATTCTCATTTATAGCAAAAATCTCGAGGACCATGTGCAACATGTGAGAGAAGTCTTATGCATCTTACGCCGCGAGAAGCTCTTTGCAAATCTTCCCAAATGCACCTTTGCACAAAACAAATTGGTTTTTCTTGGGTTTGTTGTCTCCGCCAATGGCATTGAAGTGGACTCTTCGAAGGTTGATGCCATTCACAATTGGCCCACTCCTACCAACGTTGGTCAAGTTCGAAGTTTCCATGGACTTGCCAGCTTCTATAGACGTTTTGTGAGAGATTTTAGCACCATTTCCTGCCCTTTAAATGAGCTTACTAAAAATAATGTTCCATTTGTGTGGGGAAAGGCCCAACAAAAAGCTTTTGATGAATTAAAAAAACGACTTACCAAGGCACCACTTCTCGTTCTTCCGAACTTTGCAAAAACTTTTGAGATTGAGTGTGATGCGAGTGGACTCGGTATTGGTGGAGTCCTTATGCAAGATGGAAACCCCGTGGCATACTATAGCAAGAAGTTGGATGGCGCACGCCTCAACTATCCTATATATGACAAGGAACTTTATGCATTGGTTCGTGTCCTTGAAATTTGGCAACACTACCTTTGGCCAAAAGAGTTTGTCATCCATTCCAATCATGAATGCTTCAAGTATTTGAAAAGCCAAACTAATTTGAACAAAAGGCATGCTAAGTGGGTTGAGTTTATTGAGTCATTCCCATATGTTATCAAATACAAAAAGGGAAAGGAAAATGTGGTCGCGGATGCTCTTTCCCGCAAGAACAATCTTTTGCTCACTCGCTTGGACATTCCTGTTTTGGGTATTGAGGAAATCAAAGAACTTTACACATCCGACATCTTATTTGGACCCATCCTTGCAAAGTGTTCCGTTGAAAGAGGATTTGATGCTTTTTTATTTGCATGATGGGTACTAGTTTAAATCTAACAAACTTTGTATACCTGAGTCTTCTCTTCGTAAGTTGCTTTTGCAAGAGTCACATGGCGGTGGTCTCATGGGACACTTTGGGCGTGACAAGATGCTCTCCATGCTATCTACCAATTACTATTGGCCGAGAATGAAGCGAGATGTGGAGCGCCTATGCAACCGTTGCACAACATGCTTACAAGCTAAGTCTACCACCAACCCTTACGGTCTTTACACACCTTTACCAATTCCATATGCTCCTTGGTCGGATATAAGCATGGACTTTGTACTAGGCTTGCCAAGAACAAAAAATGGTCATGACTCAATATTTGTGGTAGTAGGTTCTCTAAAATGGCTCATTTTATACCATGCCATAAGAGCGATGATGCTTCACACATTGCTTCCTTGTTTTTCAGAGAAGTTATTCGCCTACACGAAATACCGGCAAGCATTGTGTCGGATTGAGACGTCAAGTTTATGAGTTATGTATGGAAGTTGCTCATGGCAAAGTTTGGAGTCAAGCTCTTGTTTTCATCATCCTCGCATCCGCAAACGGACGGACAAACGGAAGTGGTGAATCGAAGCCTCTCAACGCTCCTACGCACGCTTGTGAAGAAGAATTTGAAGTCATGGGAAGAGTGCCTCCCCCATGCGGAGTTCTCCTACAATCGAGCCAAGCACTCCACAACTTCAAGGAGTCCATTCATCATCGCTTATGGTTTCGAACCTTCCATGGCACTCGACATCCTCCCACTACCTCTTCATGAGAGAACGAACATGGACTATTGTGGTGACCCTGCATACCACTGCATGTTGTAGTATGCCAGTCGTTGATATAACATTCACGAAGTACCAATCCGCAAATATTACATCCCTCAGAGTAGTACAACAGAACATAGCAGGTCCATAACTCATTCATTTATTATTACAAGCAACATGTACATATCATCTCGGAGCTCCTCTTGGGTCCTAAGAGGGATACTCCTGGGTTCGAGGCGAACCCAACTTAACTTACAATATAAAAGTCTTACTAGGTTATACATTTATTCTCCTCGAGCAGTTAAGTACTAAGAGTTCGTACTGCTCGGATACTACTACTACTCGGTAGGTCTAAGCTTGCTCTCCTCCGGAACCCTCCCCGGTTCCGTAGACTATGAGGTAGTCTACTCCTTCGATACCTCCGGAGAGGTCTGGTTCTTCATAGCCGATGACTTCGGCTCCTTCAGGGTCGTCGTTGTCCTCCTCCAGTCGATTCAGACAGTCTAAGCAGGGGATTTAAGAGTGGTATGAGTACGAGCGTACTCAACAAGTTCATTATAGAAAAGAGGTGTTTAATGCACTAGCTACGATATCAGACCAGAAAGTCTAATACCAATGCAGGTTTTGATAATCATTTCTTCAAAAGGTTGCTTTTATTCAGAAGAACTATGTCCGTCAGCCTTCACGGTTTACTAGAACTTCATGGAGTTCCTTTCCGGCAGCGTTCGCAGTTCCAAATCCCGGAACAGGGAGTGACAGGTCACGATTCATTACACTCTGCAGAGGTGTGTTGCTTTACTCATAAGAGATCTTAACCTTGGTGCCAACCGGGCAGCTTTCCCGTCCACACTTCCTTTGGTGTGAGGCCCGGTATAAGGTCCTAGCCGTTCATATTCCTCCGCTACCTCGCACACCCACCCTTTGTTGCAAACCCCGACCCTGGGTCCTCGCCGGTCCTCTTATACCAATTAAGGATGGACCCCGACCACGACGAAAGTTTGGGACTAGTTAACCAAACTCCTTCGCCGGTAGCTGCAAACCATCATAGACCACATTACCGTGGGGAATTAGAAGGGGATCCCCACCCTCAAGTTGTTCCGCAAGCCGCAACCGCTACGGTAAGCACTGCATTACCGTGAGGAATTAGAAGGGGCTCCCCACTCTCCAGTTGCTCCGCAAGACACAACTGCTACGGTAAGCGCATCCGTTGATGTACGAGAGGTGGAAATACAATTGGCTACTCCATCCCACTCCAGACCTTATGGTTAACACGAGTTTTATGGCACAAGAATCACTGGACGACATTTGTTGTCTAATCCTAGATGGATATAAACCCTTGCAATGGAACCTCCACCATATCAACACAATCCATGGTTCCATTGCCCACCATTTAGTCATATTCATAGTTATGAAAATAGTGGTTTTGCTTTTTTTGCAATAATGATAGCCATAGTACTTTGCAAGTAATTTGGTAAAAATACTCAAATGACATGAGCAAGTGATGAACTTGCCTGAACACTGCAAAGTGTTGCAGTTGGATGGTGTGGACTGACCCTTGTCCTCTGTTGCTGAAAAATAGCATCATTGTCCGATAAGGGCAATGGTTAAAGAAGCAATTATGCATGCTTTCTATTTTTAGGGTTTGTTCCCCCCTTCCGGTGTTTTATCATTTTATGTGAGAGGTTAATACTAAGAACAATTTAGGGATACTTTGTTTAGGGTAAAATACAACCTTGAAATGTTGTCAAGGTGTTTTTGAAGTCCAAAAGAATTTATGGACTTATTTTCATTATTGAAAATATAAAGTGTGATTTAAATGATTATTATAATCATCAAATTAGGACTTATTCTTAGTTGTCTGCAAAAATTCCTTTTGATATTTTATTCTGATAGAGAATTTTATGCTGAGCAGTTTTCATATTTTTAATTACTTTTTTAGAGCTTTTATCCATTTTCTATTTAATTTCAAAGTTTCTGGTTTAAGTGGAATTGTGAAATTATTGAATTGCCCCTGGGCCCACCTGTCAGGGTGGCCCAGCGGTTAAGTCTAACCCGAGCCGCTCGTCCGGCTCGGTCGGACGCACCCGTCCCCTTCCTCACTCGCTAACCCTAGCTCTCCTCTCTCTCGCGTCGCCGTGGTCGCCTGCGCCGTCCCGCTCCGCCACCGCCATCCCGCCGGCGAGATCGGTCGCAATCGAACGGCCGCACGACGGCGCACCGATCGGTCCGCGCCGATCTGTGTTTCCTCGCCGCCACCGCTCGCCCCCAACGCCTCTGCGACACGGCCGTGGTGATTCGCGGCGATTCGTCGCCCGCCGACGAACCTGGCGCCGTGGCGTGGCCGTGTGCCTCGCCGTGGTGGTGCTGGGGCGTTTGCGCCCGGCGACGCCTGGCCTGGCTGCGGCCTGGCGCTGCCGTGTTGGCCCGTGCCGCCGTGCCGCCATGGGCACGCCGCGGTGCTCTGCTCCAGGTGCGTTCGCCTCCTTTTCTCCTGTCTTTTCCACCTCCTCTCCTTCCTCTAGATGCCTTGGCATCCACCTTGTTGTGCTGCTGCTACCTACATGCGTATGCTACTGCTGTGTGTGCTGCTGCTGTGCTCTGCTGGCCATGGCCATTGCTTCTGTGGCCATGCCTGTGCTTGTGCTGCTGCTGTGCATAGCTCTGCCTTGCTACAGCTATGGTTACTGTGCAATTTTTCCTAAGCTATGTGCTTGCTTATGCTTGCATTTCTTGCTTGAAACTATCCCTGTGCCTCTGTGCTTGATACTACTCTTGCTAGATCATCATGTGTATTCAATTACTTGCCCTGGCTTGATTACTGTGTGTAATCCTTGCAACTTGCAAGAACCAGTGCTCCTAGTGTGCTATCCCTTGTGCTAAAATATATGGAAATGCTCCATTGAGCATGTTTGTTGGCTAGGCAGCACCATCCAATGATGGTGTGCTACTGGATACAATTATATTTAGCTCATTTGCTTATCTGTGATGCATTTGTTCATGTCCTGTGACTGATTTAATTAACTGGTACATGTGTTGATGCTAAAATTGATTCTAGCATGCTTTAGCATGCTCTAGCAAGCTTCTGATGATCTTGCGATCATCAGTTGCTTGTAAAAGCTGCTGTGCTTAATACTGTGCCCTACTGGTGCTCAATTTGTGATGTGTGTGGGTCACACAGGCTTGTGCTGGTGTGTGCTGGTGCTTGCTCAAGCATCTGTTGATGCTTGAAATGATCCTCTGGATCATGTGCAAGTGTTCCAGTTACTGTGATTTATGAATTTCATTTATCTGTATAGCTTGTCCTTGTTTATTGGATAGATGAGATGAACTGCTTGCAGTGATGACTCTTATAATTAGCTTGATTGAGCTAGAGGGATGCCAACAGCTGTTGGGGACCCTAGCTCCTCTTTGAACCCATCTGGGTGATGATACAAGTGTTGGGCTTGATGGTTTGGGCTGTTTCAGTGGTTGAGGTGACCCTAGCAGTGATCATATACTGCCTTAGGGTAGCTCCCCTCTTGTTGGCTTGCTGTGGCTCACTAGATGCTTTCTGGTTGATCCTTTTTGTTGGATTGCCAGTAGCTTTTGATGTTGAAATCAAATAGACAATGATTTGTCTAATGTCTGATGGTTAGTGAACCATTTAGTGCTAGGTGAGTTGGGCTAGGCTAGCTGTGGATCATTCCTTGCTGGATTCTTTGGTTTGCCTCAGTGATAATACACTTGGCTTGACCATTTCTTCCCTAGGATGATTTTCTTCTGGCTTATTCCCCTTTTTGCCAGCATCAAATGGTTTAACACCAAATGATGATGCACACAGGGTAATCATACCCTCTGGCTTGTGTATGTGTTATGCACATGCTTATTTATGAGCAAAACAGATGTTTGCCCATGATTTCTTGTGTATACCTCACTCCAGCTCCTAGTATGAGTTGTTGGTGTAGAGGATTGCTTCTGGTTGGTTTGGTTTGCTTGCCCTGCTCCTCCTTGCAAGCTTGTGAATCTTGGTTGGTTTCTGGTGGTTGCTGGAATAGGTGGAGCAGCTCTAGCTGTTCACCTGTTCTTGCTGTTCTTGATGTGTTCTTACCCTGGTACTCCTTGTCGATGGAATGACTAGGGTTTGGCTGTGAAAAGTTTATATATGCTCCTCCTTTGCTTCCTTGGTCGACAACAAGGCCTGGTCCTTGTTGGTGACTCTCCCAGGCTTGTGTGCTGTGAGACATGCACACCAGCTTGTGAGCTGCCTGTGTGTATGCTGGTTGGTACTTGATCCAGTGAATGGATCAGCTCGGCTGATCATGGTCACATCCTCTCTTTTACATTTTTCTTGCTAACCCGCCAGGTGGCTTTGCCACTTGGCATAACCCTTGTTTGATCTTTGTGTGTGTGCAGGGAACAATGTGATGATCAAGATGAAGATCAAGATCATCAAGAGCAAGAATTACATGTTGGTCAACAATGTAGTTTAGGACATTTAGTTGACTTGTAATTTTCCTTTTTCTTTTTCCTTTTATTCAATTCATGTAATGTGTTGTAATATTTCATAATTCAATTCTGAATATTGTAAATGACAATGTATCATGTGTGATTATCAATAAAGCTCCAATTTTCCTTAATGAGCTTTGTATAATAGTTGTACTATTTATATTCTTGATTATTTATATTTGTTTAATGAATTACCTCAATTTGAATTATGAGATATTCATATGATGTTTGAATTTGAAATTCAAACTTACTATGTTGAATTCAATCATGCAACTTAATGTTTGTGATGTACTATTCCCCTCTCTTCTCAAAAACCCTAGTCTAGTTGAGTGAGGTCCAAATTTATCGCACTCTCGAAACCCTAACCCTGTAAGGTGTCGAGAGAGAAACTTGTCCCCCTTCGATGTAGTTTTCTTTTAAAAGCGCGAAATTTCCCCAGAATTTACGATGCAATGCACATCCCTTTCTAAAATCTACCCCTCGATCGTCTCTAAACCTAGGACATTACAGCCTTTCCCCCTTAAAGAAAACTTCGTCCCGAAGTTGTGGTTGTCATACCTGAACAGTTCTGGGTAAGACTTTCTCAGATATTCTTCCTTCTCCCAGGTGGCTTCTCTCTCAGGATGATGTTTCCATTGAATCTTGCAGTACTTAATGGCTCTGTTCCTGAGTTGTTTCCAATTTTCCTCAAGAATCTTGGCTGGCTTCTCGATATAGGTCAAGTCTGGTTGTAGCTCTAGCTCGTCATGTGATACTGGCTCGTCTGGGGTCTTTAAACATTTCCTGAGTTGAGACACATGGAATACATTGTGTACTTGAGCTAACCTTCCCGGTAGATCCAATTCAAAGGCTAACCCTCGGTTCTGACTCAGTAACTTGAAAGGTCCGATGTATCTAGGGCTAAGCTTCCCCTTTACTCCAAATCTCTGAAGACCTTTCATCGGACTTACTTTAAGGTATACCATGTCTCCAACTTGTGGCTCCCATGTTCTTCTCTTTTGATCGGCATAACTCTTTTGTCGACTTTGAGCTATTTTGAGTCTATCCCTTATAATGTCGATGATCTGCTGCTTTTCCTTGACATAGTCTGGATTGAACTCCTTGCTTGATCCTGCCTCATACCAACATATCGGTGATCTACACTTCCTTCCATACAGAGCTTCAAATGGTGCCATCTTGATGCTGCTTTGATAGCTATTATTGTATGAAAACTCTGCTAGTGGTAAGTGTTCCTCCCATGATCCTCCGAAGTCTAGGGCACAAGCCCTAAGCATATCTTCCAATATCTGGTTTGTTCTCTCTGTTTGTCCACCTGTCTGAGGATGATAGGCGGTGCTATAATCTAACTTGGATCCTAAAGCTTCATGTAGTTGTTTCCAAAATGCAGAAGTGAATACGGATCCACGATCTGATACTATCTTCTTGGGTACTCCATGTTTACTCACAATCTCTTTGATGTAAAGATCGATGAGTTTTTCTCCTTTGTCCTGCTGGTTTACTGCTAAGAAGTGTGCACTCTTCGTCAACCGGTCCACGATTACCCATATCATGTCCTTCTTTTTATTAGTCATGGGTAGTCCGGTGATGAAATCCATTCCTATCTCCTCCCATTTCCATTCTGGGATTGGTAAAGGTTGCAACTTTCCTGCCGGACTTTGATGTTCAGCCTTCACCCTTTGACATGTATGGCATTCCGCCACGTATTGTGCTATTTCTCTTTTCATATTATTCCACCAGAATAATTCCTTGAGATCCATGTACATCTTTGTACTTCCTGGATGTATAGAGTATGGTGTTTGATGTGCTTCCCGGAGTATAACTTCTTTGATCTCATCAATATCCGGAACGCAAATCCTTTTCTGGAACCATAATGATCCCACTCTCCTCGGTGAAATTCTGATGGTCTTCCCTCATCAATCCTTCTCATCTCCTCCACGATGAATGGATCGTCCAATTGACCCATGATTATCTCATTCTTTAAGTTCACACTAAGTTCATCGGCTACTTGTAATGCCGATAGTCCTTCATGAGCTTCTTTCTCCCAAAGTTGTATCTGGGCTTGGCTTATTTCTTTCTTCAACTCCGGTGCTATTTCTTGTTCAACTCCTCCAGTGCTCTTCCTGCTCAAGGCATCTGCTACAACATTAGCCTTTCCTGGAGTGTAATTGATGGTCAAGTCATAATCCTTGATTAGCTCCAGCCATCTTTTCTGTCTCATGTTGAGTTCCTTCTGAGTGAAGAAGTACTTGAGACTCTTATGATCAGTATAGAGCTCACACTTGGCTCCATAGAGAAAATGTCTCCAAGTTTTCAGTGCAAATACGACCGCTGCTAGCTCTAGGTCATGTGTTGGATAGTTCACTTCATGAGGTCTGAGTTGCCTTGATCCATATGATATTACCTTCCGATCTTGCATGAGTACACAACCCAATCCATGTTTGGATGCGTCACAATACACGGTATAATCCTTGCCAACTTCCGGAACTGCTAACACCGGTGTTGTGGTGAGTTTCTCCTTCAGAGTCTGAAAACTCTTCTCACACTCATCAGACCACACGAATGGTGTGTTCTTCCTTAACAGCTTAGTCATTGGTCCTGCTATCTTAGAGAATCCTTCAATGAATCTCCGATAGTATCCTGCCATTCCTAAGAATCCTCGGATTTCTTTGACAGTCTTTGGTGCTTCCCATTCTAAAACTGCTGCTACTTTGCTTGGGTTTACTGCTATCCCATCCTTGCTAATGACATGACCAAGAAATTCTACTTGATCTAGCCAAAACTCACACTTGCTGAATTTGGCATAGAGTTGATGTTCTCTTAGTGTTTGCAACACTATCCTAAGATGTTCAGCATGTTCAGCTTTATCCTTAGAATATATCAAGATATCATCGATGAATACGATGACAAACTTGTCTAGACATGGCATGAAGATCTTATTCATAAGATTCATGAATATTGCTGGGGCATTGGTTAATCCAAAAGGTACTACCAGGTATTCATGATGTCCGTACCTTGAGACAAAGGCAGTTTTCGGAACGTCTTCCTTCTTGATCTTTATCTGATGGTATCCGGATCTTAGATCAATCTTAGAAAAGACTCCCGCGCCTCTAACTTGATCAAACAGATCTTGTATTCTAGGAAGTGGGTACTTGTTCTTGATAGTAACATTATTCAGATTCTTGTAGTCTCCGCACATCCTTCGGCCTCCATCTCTTTTATCCACGAATATCACAGGTGATCCCCATGGTGATATACTCTCCTGAATAAATCCTTTCTGTTCCAGGTCATCCAACTGTTCTTTGAGTTCTTTCAACTCCTTAGGCCCCATCTTGTATGGTGCCTTAGCAATCGGAGCTGTTCCTGGAATTAGGTCGATAGTAAACTCTATCTCCCTATCTGGTGGCATTCCAGGTAATTCCTTAGGAAAAACATCCTGGAATTCATTAACTACAGGTATATCCTCCAGCTTTACTTCCTTCATGCTATTCAACTGTAGCTCTACTTCTATCTGTGTATGCTTATCCCCTTGGTAGATCATTCTACTTCCATCGGGGCTTTTCAAAGACACTGTCTTGTTCACACAGTCTATCAATGCTCCATTTGCCTCTAACCAATTCATACATAGAATGACATCAATGTCCTTCATCGGTAGAATGAACAGGTCTGCGTCAAACGCGCACTTATTGATCATAATGACTTGTCCTTGTTTGGTGTGGGTTACTACTATCGTTCCCCCCGCAGAAAGTATGGTTATGGGTTTATCTAACTTAGTGCAACTAATCCCATGTTTGATGATGAATTGCTGAGAAATGAATGATGTAGTTGCACCAGTATCAAAAAGTACTTTGCCAGGATGAGTGAGTATCTGAAGCGTACCTATCACTGCTTGATCGGAGTTCACCACCTCCTCCAAGCTGGTGCAGTTCAACTTGCCGAAGGGTTTCTTGTTCTTCCAATTCCCTCCGGTGTTCCCGCTTCTGTTTCCTCCTCCTCCTGACTGTCCTCCTCCATTCTTTCTCTTGGGGCAATCCTTCAACATGTGCCCCTCCTAGCGACACCCAAAGCATATTATCTTTGGCTTGTTGCAGTCCTTCGAGGTATGTCCTCCAAATCCACAAGTGCGGCAGACAATCTGGTTTGCAGTCTGAAACGCATGGTTCCTCCTGTTGTTGTAGTTGTTGTTGTACCTTGGCTTGAAACTCAAGCCAGTGTTGGGCTTGTTACTGACAAATCTCTTAGGCTCAAATTTAGCCTTCTTTCTTTTCTCCTCTTGTAGTTGTTTGAAGTCATCCTCAAGAGTGATGGCTGCATCACTACAAGAAAAGTTGCCATGGCCGACGAAGTTGAAGTCGCGCCGTGGTTGCTGGTGTACCATGGCCGACGATTTTTGGTCTCTCAGTTGTGCATGTCAAAACGTTTTTTTCTCGTTTTTGAGGCCACCTAGCCCAACGGCAAAACGTCGCGTATGGTGGCCGGGACGTGGTGCATCTCGAAATCTCGGGTTCGCCGGCCGAGTCAACGCAAATCCGCACCGCCGGGGATGTAGGGCCCAGATGGAAGCCTCTCTGGCATTGTTTTTTTCTCGATCGCGCCATCTCGTTCAACGCTCTCCGATCGAGCCGTTTACGATGCGGGATCATGGGTCCCGCATGTCATCCTCTATGAACCAAAATTCTTTCTATTCTTGGATTTTTTGACCCCTGATTTCTGGCTACTTCCTTTTTCTTTTGATCCCTTGCCGCCTTGGAAACGTTGAGACCGCTGCTGCTAAATGGGACCCACATGTCATCCTCTATGTGCAATCAACTTTCTTTTCTTGGAGATTTTTTGGCACCTCAAATTTGGTCACTTGCCTTTTTCTTTCGATCTGCCGCCTCTCAAATGGTGATACCTCTGCTGCTAAATGGGACCCGCATGTCATCCTCTATGTACTATAAAACTTTCTTTTCTTGAATTATTTTTGGCTCCTGATATTTGGTCACTTACCTTTTTCTTTCGATCCCGTGCAGCCTCTCAAACGGTGATACCGCTGCTGCTAAATGGAACCCGCATGTCATCCTCTATGTACTATAAAACTTTCTTTTCTTGAATTATTTTTGGCTCGATATTTGGTCACTTGCCTTTTTTTTTCGATCCCCCGCCTCTCAAACGGTGATACCGCTGCTGCTAAATGGGACCCGCATGTCATCCTCTATGTACTATAAAACTTTCTTTTCTTGAATTATTTTTGGCTCCGGATATTTGGTCACTTGCCTTTTTCTTTCGATCCCGTGCAGCCTCTCAAACGGTGAGACCGCTGCTGCTAAATGGGACCCGCATGTCATCCTCTATGTACAATCAAGTTTCTTTTCTTGAATTATTTTTGGCTCCGATATTTGGTCACTTGCCTTTTTCTTTCGATCTCATGCCACGTTTGAAACGTTGAGGAACCTGCTGGCTCATGGGACCCGCATGTCATCCTCTATGTCCATCAACTTTCTTTTCTTGGATTTTTTTGACCCCCTAATTTCTGGCTACTTTCTTTTTCTTTTGATCTCAAGTCGCATTTGAAACGTTGGGACCGCTGCTGCAAAATGGGACCCGCATGTCATCCTGTATGTACAATAAAAGTTTCTTTTCTTGGATTATTTTCCACCCTCTGATTTTTGGTCACTTGCCTTTTTCTTTCGATCTCATGCCGCCTTTGAAAACGTTGAGGAACCTGCTGGCTCATGGGACCCGCATGTCATCCTGTATGTACTATAAAAGTTTTTCTTGGACTTTTTTCTTTTGATCCCCTGCCGCCATGGAAACGTTGAGTAAGCTTCTGACTCATGGGACCCGCATGTCATCCTCTATGTACAATCAACTATTTTTTTTGATCTCAAGCCGCATTTGAAACGTTGAGACCGCTGCTGCTAAATGGGACCCGCATGTCATCCTCTATGTACAATAAATTTTCTTTTCTTGGATTATCTTTGGCTCCTGATATTTTGTCACTTGCCTTTTTCTTTCGATCTCATGCCGCCTTTGAAACGTTGAGTAAGCTGCTGGCTCATGGGTCCCGCATGTCATCCTCTACGAACAATAAAAGTTTCCTTTCTTGGAGTTATTTTTGACCCCTAATTTCTGGCTATTTGCCTTTTTATTTTGATCTCCTGTCCCCTTTGAAACGATGAGGACGCTGTTGGCAGGTCGGTCCCACATGTCATCCTCTGTGAACAATAAAAGTTTCCTTTGATGGATTTATTTTGAACCCCTAATTAATTTCTGGATATTTCCTTTTTTCCCTTTGATCCCGCCTTGGAATCGTTGAGGATGCTGCCTCATGGGTCCCGCATGTCATCCTCTCGGAACGGTAAATGTTTCTTTTCTTGGATTTTGTTTACCAAATGATTTTTGGCTTATTTTTCTTTCGATCTCTGCCGCCTTTAAAACGTTGAGGACGCTGCTGGCTCACGGGTCCCACATGTCAGCCTCTATGAACAATAAACTGAGGATGCTGCTGCCTCATGGGTCCCGCATGTCATCCTCTTAGAACGAAAATGTTTCTTTTCTTGGATTTTGTACCAACATATTTTTGGTTTATTTTTTCTTTCCATCCCCTGCCGCCTTTAAAACGTTGACGACGCTGCTGGCTCATGGGTCCCCGATGTCAGCCTCCCGTACAAGAAACATGTGATATCTTGATTATTTTGCAGACAATAAACAGTGTATTGCGCTCTGAGCTATTGCAAACGGATAAATTAAATCTTTATATTTACATAAACAAACTTATATGTTGAATCTCCTTGTTTTTTTGTTTTTGCGAAGCATAGGACTTTCCTGTTTTTTTAGAAAATTCCGAACTTTCCTGTTTGGAGTGGGCTGAAATTGTACGAGTCAAAAGACCAAGCAGGATAGTTCGAAGGACCAGATGTCCAGATGCAGCCCCATTGAAATCTTTCTTCTTGGATTTTTTTCACCCCCTGATTTCTGGCTACTTCATTTTTCTTTCGGTCATGTGCCGCCTTGGAAACGTTGAGACCGCTGCTGCAAAATGGGACCCGCATGTCATCCTCTATGTACTATAAAACTTTCTTTTCTTGGATTATTTTTGGCTCTGATATTTGGTCACTTGCCTTTTTCTTTCGATCCCAGCCTCTCAAACGGTGATACCGCTGCTGCTAAATGGGACCCGGATGTCATCCTCTATGTAAAATAAAGTTTCTTTTCTTGGATTATTTTTGGCTCCTGATATTTGGTCACTTGCCTTTTTCTTTCGTTCTCATGCCGCCTTTGAAACGTTGAGGAAGCTACTAGCTCATGGGTCCCGCATGTCATCCTCTATGAACAATAAAAGTTTCCTTTCTTGGAGTTATTTTTTACCCCTAATTTCTGGCCACTTCCTTTTTCTTTTGATCCCCTGCCGCCTTTGAAACGTTGAAGACTTTGCTGGCTCATGGGACCCACATGTCAGCCTCTATGAACAATAAACATTTCCTTTCTTGGAGTTATTTTTTACCCCTAATTTCTGGCTATTTGCCTTTTTTTCTTTCGATCCCAGTCGCCTTCGAAACGTAGAGGACGCTGCTGGCTCATGGGTCCCAGATGTCAGCCTCTATGAACAATAAACCTTTCCTTTGTTGGATTTACTTTTCACCCTCTGATTTTTGGCTATTTCCTTTTTCTTTTGATGCTGCCGCCTTGGAAACGTTGAGTAAGCTGCTGACATGGGGCCCGCATGTCATCTTCTTTGTACAATCAACTTGCAAGATCTTGGAGCGAAAGAGCTTGTATTAGTGGGACCCATATGTCATCCTCTATGTACAATAAAAGTTTCTTTTCTTGGATTATTTTTTTCTCCTGATATTTGGTCACTTTCCTTTTTCTTTCGATCTCATGCCGCCTCTAAAACGTTGTGGAAGCTGCTGGCTCATGGGTCCCGCATGTCATCCTCTATAAACAATAAAAGTTTCCTTTGTTGGAGTTATTTTTTACCCCTAATTTTTGGCTACTTCCTTTTCTTTTGATCCCCTGCCGCCTTTGAACGTTGAGGACTCTGCTGGCTAATGGGTCCCACATGTCAGCCTCTATGAATGATAAACCTTTCTTTTCTTGGAGTTATTTTGACCCCTAATTTCTGGCTATTTTTCCTTTTTTTTGGATCCTGAGCCGCCTTGGAAACGTTGAGGATGCTGCTGCCACATGGGTCCCGCATGTCATCCTCTCGAACGATAAATGTTTCTTTTCTTGGCTTTTTTACCAACTGATTTTTGGTTTTTTTATTTTCGATCCCTGCCTTTGAAACGTTGACGCTTGGCTCATGGGTCCCGATGTCAGCCTCCCCGTACAAGAAACATGTGATATCTTGATTATTTTGCAGACAATAAACAGTGTATTTCGCTGAGCTATTGCAACGGATAAATTAAATCTTTATTTTTACAACTTATATGTTGAATCTCCTTGTTTTTTGTTTTTGCGAAGCATAGGGCTTTCCTTTTTTTTTTTTTGAGAAAAATCCGAACTTTCATGTTTTGGAGTGGGCTAAAATTGTACGAGTCAAAAGCGGGGATAGTTCGAAGGCCCAGATGTCCAGATGCAGCCCAATTGATATCTTTCTTGGATTTTTTCCCCCTTTTGCTACTACTTCATTTTTCTTTTGGTCCTGTGTCGCCTTGGAAACGTTGAGAAGGCTGCTGGAAAATGGGACCTGCGTGTCATCCTCTATGTACAATAAAGTTTCTTTTCTTGGATTATTTTTGGATCCTGATATTTGGTCACTTGCCTTTTTCTTTCGATCTCATGCCACGTTTGAAACGTTGAGGAACCTGCTGGCTCATGGGACCCGCATGTCATCCTCTATGTACAATAAAAGTTTAATTTCTTGGATTTTTTTCACCCTCTGATTTTTGGCTATTTCCTTTTTCTTTTGATCCCCTGCCGCCTTTGAAAGGTTGAGTAAGCTGCTGGCTCATAGGTCCCACATGTCAGCCTGTATGAACGATAAATCTTTCCTTTCTTGGAGTTTTTACCCCCTAATTTCTTTTTTCTTTTGATCTCAAGCCGCATTTGAAACGTTGGGACCGCTGCTGCAAAATTGGACCCGCATGTCATCCTCTATGTACAACCAAGTTTTTTTTCTTGGATTATTTTTGGCTCCTGATATTCGGTCACTTGCCTTTTTCTTTCGATCTCATGCAGCCTCTGAAACGTTGAGGAAGCTGCTGGCTCATGGGACCCACATGTCATCCTCTGTACTATAAAAGTTTCTTTTCTTGGATTTTTTTCACCCTCTTATTTTTGGCTATTTCCTTTTTCTTTTGATCCCCTGCCGCCTTGGAAACGTTGAGTAAGTTGCGGACTCATGGGACCCGCATGCCATCCTCTATGTACAATCAACTTTCTTTTCTTGGAGTTTTTTTACCCCTAATTTCTGGCTACTCTTTTTCTTTTGATCTCAAGCCGCATTTGAAACGTTGACACCGCTGCTGCAAAATGGGACCCGCATGTCATCTTTTATGTACAATAAAGTTTCTTTTCTTGGATTATTTTTGGCTCCTGATATTTGGTCTCTTGTCTTTTTCTTTCAATCTCATGCCGCCTTTGAAACGTTGAGGAAGCTGCTAGCGCATGGGTCCCGCATGTCATCCTCTATGAACAATAAAAGTTTCCTTTCTTGGAGTTATTTTTGACCGCTAATTTTTGGCTACTTCCTTTTTCTTTTGATCCCATGCCGCCTTGGAAACGTTGAGTAAGCTGCTGACACAAGGGCCCCGCATGTCATCCTCTATGTACAATCAACTTGCAAGATCTTGGAGCGAAAGAGCTTGTATAAGTGGGACCCATATGTCATCCTCTATGTACAATAAAAGTTTCTTTTCTTGGATTATTTTTTGCTCCTGATATTTGGTCATTTTCCTTTTTCTTTCGATCTCATGCCGCCTCTGAAACGTTGAGTAAGCTGCTCATGGGACCCGCATGTCATCCTCTATGTACAATAAAGTTTCTTTCTTAGATTTTTTTTACCCCCTGATTTTTGGTCACTTGCATTTTTGTTTCGATCATATGCCTTTGAAATTGAGGTCGCAGGTGGCTCATGGGTCCCACATGTCAGCATCTATGAACAATAAACCATTCCTTTGTTGGATTTATTTTTTTACCCCTAATTTCTGGCTATTTGCATTTTTCTTTTGATCCCTTGCCCCCTTTGAAACGCTGGCAGGTCGGTCCCACTTGTCATCCTCTATGAAGAATAAAAGTTTCCTTTTTTGATTTATTTTTTACCCCTAATTTCTGGCTATTTGCGTTTTTCTTCTGATCCCTGCCGACTTTGAAATGATGAGGATGCTGCTAGCAGATCGGTCCCACATGTCAGCCTCTATGAACTATAAATGTTTCCTTTCTAGGATTTATTTTTTACCCCTATATTTGGGCTACTTGCCTTTTTCTTTGAAACGTTGAGGAAGCTACTGTCTCATGGGTCCCACATGGCATCCTCTCTGAACGATAAACCTTCATTTCTTGTTAACGACAGGTTTATCAGTATTATTTTTGCAGACTAATACAAGCTCTTTCGCTCCAAGATCTTGCAAGTTGATAGATTAAATCATGGAATTATCAGGATATGTTTTAAATTTCAAATCCACTTTATGAATTTTTAAAAATACCGTTATCCATGTGGGTATGGAGCGATCAAGGATTTTCATATTGGGCATGAGCAGTTTCAAAAATTGGAACCCAATAATTCAAAATAAATAAAAACAACTTTTATGTAGAATCTCCGTTTTTTTGCCAATCATAGGATCTGTGTTTCATTAGAAAAGGGCCGAAATTGCATGAGCAGAAAGGCCCATTTGTAGTTATTGGGCTTCGACAGCCGGAGCAAGTAGACCGATAACAATTACCATGTAGATGTTCGTTGGCAACCCAAAAGTGAAATATTGGGCCCAACAGGGGAAGGTTGAACAGTACTTTTTCTATTGGGAAGGTGGTACATGGGGTTATCCTGACAAAAAAAATGGAACATGGGTTACTGAAGGTTGCCCATTTGTGCCTAATATGTTTGTCAGCAGGAGCTTTACCTTCCGCCTCCGCCGCCATGGTCGAGCTAGCGGTACGGCGGCGTCTCGAGCTCGGGGTAGCGCAGCGTCCGTGCGCGCCCCAAATTAAGGTACCTATTAAGCGGAGATACGTACCGGCGACGAGCACATCGGCCTCGCGACGGCACCTACGATAGGCTCGGCTGGCCTTGGGGCATTTACCCCTAGCCTCTTCCATGCTCAAGTTTTAGAAATGTTTCTGGCTCTGTTCAACACTGGATCAAATTTGTCAACATGACCATTTTTATGGAGTAGCAACGAGTTGAATCTCTCAAAACTCTTTAAGTTCTGCAATATAACGACTAATTGGTACTACCTTATACAAAATGATTACATATCCTTATTTTGGAAGCAAGCAATCACACACTTATAGTTTGCTAGTCAGCTGCATGTAACGTTAAAAATCGGCAATTATAATGAATAAACCTGTAATTTTCACTTAAAATGCATTAAGGAGCATCAAATTTGACAAATCAAACCATGTCTTACTGAAAATTGACATGTCTTTCTCATGCAGAAATGTAAAATTATCCATGCATGTGCGTTTATACAGGTTAAGTTTTGCACGTATTATTTTTTGTAACTTTTCTGACTACCTTCAAAGCTCCAATCCTTCTTCATCATCTTTGTTGTACCGCACTGATGCAAGTGAATGCGAGCTGCTCGCCAGACGCGACTTCGTGTCCGATATGTGTACTATGCCTTCTCCATCTAGTGCTAGTTACGCCTCTGTGCTAATTAATTCTATCCCAGTGCCTACATCCAGCACAAACCTCTGTCATTGCAGCTGTGACTCACCTCGACCATTGGAGCCCAATCACAAGAGCGAGCTCAGTCTCAACCAGAGAGGCATGTGTCTCATGGTTAGCTATCTACAACTTGCTGTCTTACTAAAACCGTGCCTATCATATAGAGATCACCTCGCTGGTGTAGCAATGGCTGCAAGTAGCTGCTAGCATGAGCGAAGGGGATAAGGAAGAAAATATTAAAAAAATGGGGTGGGGCCAACAAGCAGGAAAGCTATCTATAGCTTTATGGATGTTTCTGGAAATGGGTAGAAAATAGTAGATGACACTGTAGCAGCGAATCCCAGAGACCAAGGCCGTTGGATGATGTCTAATGAACGGCAGAACTGTGTTCAAGAAAAAAACGGCAGAACAAAATAGGCAAAATTAGCTTGAATTTTGATATAAATCTTGGGCATTTTCCCTCGAACATGATGTACTACTACTACTGTACTCAACTTTGGGTAGTCTCTGGACTAGTCTCCCTCGTCCACCAATTATTATTATACTAGTGCGGAAAGTTGAGGGGAGTCCCTAGTCCCGAGCACTTCGCCCACTTCCCCTGGCCTCATCCCAGAGATCTCACACCAACCACCTCACCGTCGACTAGCCGCCAGTCTACACCCCTCCGAAGAATCCCCAATGGCGGCGACGCCCCTACTAGAGCGCTCCTCACGCGAGCGCATCATCGAGTCTGGCCCACATGTCTTCCGTGCCTGCCGTGTGTCGGCAAGCACGACCGACTTCTCCGTCGGCGAGCCGCCGGCCGTGGGCGAGGGCGAGGCGTCCCCGTACACTATGACAGTGCACATCTTCTTCTCGAGGACGTACGAGCTCAGGAGGATGGCCGGCCCCCTCCCTGCCCCACTGGATGAGGACGATATCACCACTACACCCTGCGAAGAGGTGGTGCTGGATCTTGGCTTGCCTCCGAGGGAGCTGCGTAGTGGGGGCTATGTCGTGCGAACTATGCGCGAGATTCTTGCCCGTGTATGGCTGCTCAAGAACCTGAACCTCACGGAGGAGGAGTGGGACATCATCATGCCTTACGATGTTATGCACCTGATGTGGCAGCAGGCGTGTCGTCGGGTCGGTGGCCTCCACTTCGACCTCACCCTTAGGGTGGACCACCGGCTCATCGTCAACTTGCCGGCGCTGCAAGACAGTTGGGTCCTAGTTGCGCCGGAGGACGGCCACTGCAGCATATGCATGCTGGGGCTGTCGCAGCGCACAACGGTGCGTCTCCGGGGATGCAAACACCCGTTCCATAGGAAGTGCATCTTCTCCTGGTTTGTAACGAACGCCAGCTGCCCTATCTGCCGCGATAAAGTGCTGACCCATCTTATTTTCGATTTGTAGCATAGTATGAATAAAAACCCTGTATGATAGGGATGCCATGCCAATTTGAATCCTATGTCAAGAGAAATTCTATTTGATTGTGGTTATAAGATATTTTGCATTAGTTTGATCTATTATCATTCTATTTTCCTATGGGATATGACCCTATGAATCAAACAGCCTGGGATTACTTCCACACAATTAAGTTTGACCAACTTTTAGTAGGACAACAAACATAAATAATTAGTCATCATGGGATTACAATCCAATAGATAATTGTCTTCAGGACTCATACATTTTCCAAATAGAAAAATCAAAACAAATCATGGTTCTTCATCTCATAGCATGATACAGAGACAAGAGTCTAATCATCATCATCATCATCATCATCATCATCACCTCCGTCTTCATTCTGATATTCGTGCATGGTCTCATCCTGCTCGTCGTGTCCATTCTCCTCCTGAGATTCACCAGGTAGCTTCAGTTTATCCATCTCTTTGTCGACTATACTAACCTCAACAGTGAAATCTACTTCTCCATCATGTGCAGGGATACCTGTATCCAACGAGGTTTCATCAATGTCAGCAACTTTAGTTTGCCTAGAACCAGCGAAATCATCTTGCTGGGCACCAATTATTGGATCCGCATTCTCATCCAAATCATATATGTTCCTTGCCACAAACTTTTGCACATACTGCCATCCTTTTCTAGATCTGTCTTCCAAGAAAAGTACCTTGGCCGCTTGAGGTACCAAAATATAAGGATCATCCTTGTACCACTGAGCAGTAGTATTGACTGATATGAAATACCCATCATTTCTGGCACCTTTGCCCTTGTTTGGATCTTGGTTGTACCAATAACACTTAAATAGAACCACAGATCGGACAGTAACCTTATCACTATAGAACAACTGAATAACCTCTTCTATGTGACCATAATGGTCAAATGACTCTGATCTCTTCTTTCTGGTTGTCAAGTGATCTCCACTGGTTGTGATGCCACTATTTCGTGTCTTCAAATGTTGTTCACGCTCATAGGAGCTGTAATGGACACCATTGGCATTGCAAGCTGCAGCTACCAACACCCTCTTATCTGGACCACGTGATAGGACAAGGAGATCAGCACTAACAGCGCCTGGATTCTCCGCATGGAGTTTCGAGATCTACGATTACAAAATAGACAAGAGGTCATCTCATGTGAAAACACATAGACAAGTCAGAGTGCAATTGAACATCTTACATGTTTCTCAAACCAGTCCTGAAACCCACTCCCACGTGCCGATAGCTTTCCATTCGTTTCCATGTACAACCTGCAAAACATAGCCAAGTCAGCTGAATATATTTCATTTTGATACAATTTCATAGTATATGCGAGGAACTGAGGATTTCGTGTGCATAGTACTCACTTAACATATTCATCAGCCTCTGTAGCATTATTCAGCACATACCAAGACAGCTGTTCAAATTCAGACTGCTCTAATGTTTTTTCGGTCCTCTTTCCTATTAGCTCAACACCATGATTAAAAACAGATCCTCCAACTTCCAAAATTCTGCGACCCCGGTTGAATCTGGTCTCAATATCAGGAATATATCTTGATGCAAATGTATATGCTTCAGCAGCAATATACGCCACTGCAATGCAAGCCTCCGGTCTAGCTTTGTTCCTAACTGTATTCTTGAAAGTGCACAGTCGACGTTCTATAGGGTACATCCATCCATACTGTACCGGACCTCTTAAAAGTGCCTCATCAGGTAGATGAACAGCCAAATGCACCATCACATCAAAGAACGCTGGAGGATATATCAGCTCCAGCTTGCACAGGATTACTGCTATGTCCACCTTAAGACGTTTTACAACAGCTCTGCTTAGAGTTTTACTACATATTTCCCTAAAGAACCTTCCCAACTCTGCAATCACGTTGTACATATTTGGCTTCACTAAATCTTTAATGCCAATAGCTAAAAGCCTTTGCAGCAGGATGTGACAATCGTGAGTTTTCAACCCTTGGAGCTTGTTTCCTTCAGCATTGAGACAATTTGCAATGTTGGAAGCAAATCCGAACGGGAACATCACACCTCGGAGGTACTCACAAAATAATCTCCTTTTAGGCATCGGCAATGTGAATTCCGCGCCTCGAAATTTATAATGTTTTTCCTTGCCTTTGTTCACTTTGTCATTACGATCCAGTTGCAAGTGCCTGTTAACATTCAATGTTGCACAATCAATCCTAGCATTTGAGCTATCTTTTGTCTTGGATGGAATGTTGAGTAATGTGCCGACAATGCTGTCACATATATTTTTCTCCATGTGCATGATATCAATATTATGCCGAAGCTTCTTACCAGCCCAATACGGCAAGTCCCAAAGAGTGGCCCTGCGCTTATAAAATATTCTCGGTCTATCATTTTCCATTTCCTTCCTCTTGGTACATGCTGCTATTTCACCTCCCATCTTCCTTTTGGTAGCTGCTAGACTCAGTTCATCTCCTCTCTTCTTCCTTTTTCTACCTGCTACTACTGCTGCTGCATCTTCTGTATTCTTCTCTGCTGTACCTGCTGTGGCGGCTGGTGGTTTTCCTGGTTTAACATTTCTGACCGCTTCTAGGTGCGCCTCCAACTCGTGACTCGTAAAGTGCTGCGGTTCAGTCTTTGCACAGGCCTGATCACCAATAAATTGCAATTTTTTACTATTTTTTCGGAAACTGTGACCTATTGGAAGGAAACGGCGATGGCCCATATAGCATATCTTGTTTATTATCCTCACTGCCAGCTGATCTGTATCACAGTGAACACATGCATTATAACCTGATGTTACTCTGCCTGACATAGTGCCCAAAGCTGGATAATCATGGGTGCAATACAGTACAGCAACACGTAATAGAAAATTTTGTTCTTTAGGTTGACACACATCCCGTGTAGGGACACCCTCCCATAATGTTTGCAAGTCTCTAATAAGAGGCTGCATGAACACATCAAAATCCTTCCCAGGAGATTTGGGACCTGGGATGAGTAAGGCCATCATACAGTTCGACTGATCGGTGCATGTCCAGGGAGCCTGGTTGTAAGGTGTAACTAGTACTGGCCACATGCTATACGAGTTGCTCATGTTGCCAAATGGGTTGAATCCATCTGTAGCAAGGCCAAGTCTCAGGTTCCTTGGATCTGCAGCAAAATCTGGATGATCCAGGTCGAATTGCTTCCATTCATCGCCATCAGCAGGATGCCTCAGTAAATCAGGGTCGGGCGTGAGAATCTCTTTGTGCCATCTTGTTTCCCGAGATGTTTGTTCTGAAGCAAACAACCTCTGCAATCTTTGTACAAGTGGAAAGTATCTCAGAACCTTCCAAGGAATCTTTTTCTTACCACCAGCTCCATCATGTTTCCATCTTGATTCCTTACATACTGGACATTCATCGAGGTCATTATACTCCATCCAAAACAGTGCACAGTTATTTTTGCAAAAATCAATCTTCTCATATCCAAGTCCCAGTACCTTGATGTACTGCTTCACCTCATAAAAGGATTTTGGCAGTCCAGCCCCAGGGAGTGCATCGCTGTATGTCTTCGCAACTGCATTGAAGGCTTTATTGGTAATCCCCTGGTATGACTTGTCATGAAGTAATTTCACAATTAATTCGAATCTTGACACAACAGAACCAGGGGCCACTAAGCGCTTAGCATCTTCTATCAGGTCATGGAAAAGAGGCTTTTTGTGATAACCATGGGGCTGTTGGCTTGCATATGGATACAGATCCCGTAACAAATTAGCAGTAGCCTCATCCTGGACGAGATCTTCAGGCTGATAACCATCAGAATAAAGAGGATCAATAATCTCAGGCTGATCATAGTGTTCACCATGGTTAATCCACCTGATATATGTCTGGTCCATCCCATAAACGAATAAATGATCTGAGACTACATGTTGAGGCTTGGACCCAATATTCAAACATACGCGGCATGGACAAATCACTTCCTTTGTTGTGTCGCCGTCAGTAAAATCACTAACTTGCTTCATGAAGTCTTCAATACCACTCAAATATGTTGGTGTGTTTAATGAGTGAAATAATATCCAAGTTCTGTCCATCTGTTGAGGGAATAGATGGTCAAAGAAGCGATAAGCTATTTCAACAAACAGGTCACCTACGAATGTAAGCAAACATACCTGAGCAAACAGGTCGAATATAAAACTATAAATGCTACATTATTTGAGCCGATTTCAGCAAACGAACTGAGTGCAAAACTACGGCTACCTAGCGAACAGATTTTTTTAGGCTGACCACTGGGTTTCCCCACTTTGTATTTTTTCTTTTTATTAATAAAAAGAGGGAAATATGTACAAAAGTTGCTGGAGAGCAGCAACTAAAAGGATCATAGATCCCAAACAGCAAAATATATATATAATGTTCTACCCATGATATGATTTCCTCTTTGCCTTATGAACAAGGAGAGCAATTTCATCCTTGAATCTCTTGTGCCATCTGTAAATGCTTGGGGGGGGGGCGAACAGATATATCGAAAGCAATACAATACCAACACATTCTTTCTTCTTTTTTGCCGTAATTCCGCCGATCTATTAGCAGTGCAAAGAAGTCAAAAGTAATAAGATTACAAACAGGTCCATAGACCACCAGGGCCGTACCTGAGAATACGGAGGGCCTGAGCAAAACAAGAAATTGTTGCCTGCCAAAACTCACCGGCGAGCAGTGGTTAAGCAACACGAAGAGCCGGGAGACTCCCACGACCGCTTAGTGGGCCCTGGCGTCTCGCGTCGTCCCGCAAGTTTCCAGCACACGTCCTGGCGGTTGCAAGGGCGTGCCACCTGACCTAGACCCGATCAGGAGGTGTTAGATTGCTTCAATTAGTCTCCTGCATGGTAGACACATAAACATTAAATACGAGCCCTATCGGCTCTCAGGTTGCCCTGCGGATCGGCTCAAAGAGCCGATCACCCCATGGTTCACGTTGGATTTACAATGACATGGGGATCCTGCTTGATCAAAACAAAGCTAAACCAATCTACGACAGTTTAGGGTTTTCACCGCATAACCGGAACATCCTACGCGTAGTTGGGCCTAGCAGATACGAAAGATGATGGAAACTACCCCTATAAGAGGCCTAAAAACCAACGTTAAGTCAATTCCCGGAACATCCCTTATAGGAACGGTAAACAACACCTAACGCACTACCGGATCCTCCAACCCCAGCGTAAGGCCTAATCATGCAGATATTAAACTAATCCTGAAGAACAAGGAGCAACTATAACAGATCGGATCTACTAAATAACGAACAAGCAAGATGCTGCCCTTACACCCAGGTAGGTGTAAGGGCAGCTAGATATCGAGGGACGGCATTGCTAAGCAAATAAGCATAAGAAAAGCATCAATGCAAGCCCCAAAACATCTACGGTAAATAGTGCTACTCGCCATCAACAACGCTTCAGCACGAGTAACACAAGGTAATCGAATAAACGTGTACTGCCTAGATCGCAAGATGCGATCTAGGCAGCATGATGCTTACCCGGAAGAAACCCTCGAAACAAGGGGTGGCGATGCGCCTGGTTTGTGTTTGTTGTGAACGTGATTGTCCTTCGAGGAGGCGGAGGAGGAGGAGGAGGAGGAGGACAACAGCTCCTCCGACGAGCCCCGGCCAAGCGCTTCTGCCCCTGGCCGGGGAACCTCAGCGACTTCGACAGCGACGACGACGCTAACGAGGAGGACGAGGACAACGAGGGTCCTGCCGACGGCCGCTGCAGCAGCGACGACGAGCCGGCCGGGAGCAGCGCCGACAGCGGCGACTACGACGACGACGAGGGCAGCAACGGCCCCTAGATAGGACCCTTAGCATAGGGCCAGTAGTAGTAGATTGGGCAATGTATCCCCTAGTACTTCCTTTTGAGAGCAATCAGCTCTTTATGTAAGAAATCTTGCTATCAATGAAGAATTTCCTTTATCTTGATTTTGCCGATTTCCTTCATGCTAATTTAGCCGATTTCCCCTCATACTGACTTTGCCGATTATCAACTTGATCAATGCTCAACGAGCCAATGGCAACACATCGGTCTCTTACGATGAATTTCGAGATAGATCAATTTAGTCACCTCCTCAAATGGTAACCTGCGAACCTTGCTCAAATTCAGATCCCTAAATTTCCAATCGAACAGGTCCAAACCGCAGTCGTGCGAACCCTAGATATTGGACACGCAAATCCAACTTCCGCAGCGAACCCAATGGTGGAATCATCCAGCTCCAACATCGCAATCTCTGGCCTGACAGAAATTCTTAACCGCCCCAAGTCACTGAGCGTAATGTCAGATTTAACGGCAAAAACTCCTGAAATAATGCCTGGTCTTATCATTAACTTTAGATTTCAGACATTCTTCTGCCGCATCCTTCTCTTCCAAATCCCCTTTGCCTTCAGGAGATCTCTAGGACTGTTGCTGAATCAACTCGAATGCTGAAGCTGACACTTCTGTAAAACAGGCACCACTTGTCCACAAATTTTCTTGTGATAGTTTGCAGTGATGTTTATAACCCTGCTCTGTTTCTTTGCAGCCCAGAGCCTATCAATGATAACGGCTCTCTCTACAAATTGGTGGTTCTCTTCTGCAAGAATTCACCATCTTTCAAAAAAGTTGTGACGCATAGCCAGCCGATTCCAACAAAATCGGCTCCCCAGAGCACAGAACCTTCAGGGCGAGCTGCCCCCGAGCCTCGTCGGGCGAGAAGAAGTGAGCCAGCCAAATGGGCCACCATCGGCTTCCAAGTTGTAATGCAGAGCCAGCCGATTCCAACAAAATCGGCTCCCCAGAGCAAATAACCTTCAGGGCGAGCTACCCCCGAGCCTCTCCAGCTCCCATCAAAACGTGGCAAGAAAGCTTACGCCCAAAGAGCCGATGCACTAAAAGGGCTCGGAAGGATCAGCAAATCCCTTCCTTGAACCAAGAAGCCTCAAATGTAATGGCTCTCCAACTCCTCCTAGCTCCATTCTTGTGCCTTGCTGCTCAGATCGGCTCACCCTCTTTTTTGCAGACTGATGCAACTTCCAATGGAGATGTTGATGAAGTTTTGATGCCCTTCACAACTCTGGACGTGACAACCTCTGAAGGTGACATCGACCGAGTCGCCACCTCGGCCAAACCCCAGGCAAAAACGCCACAGCCGATTGATTCGTCATCGGCTGTTCTCAGCGGCTTACTGAGAAAAGGCAGCTTTGGACGTCAAAACTGACGCTTCTGTTAGCACTGCTGAACTTGAAGATCTGCGAAAGGAGTTGGAGGTCCTTGAAGAGAGGATCTGAGTCACCAAACAACTCCATTGAGCTTCTGCTTATAACAGTTTGTATCTCTTGAGTCGATGGCTGCACATCGGCTTTCTATTCTAAAGTCGATGTCTGTACATCGGCTGTGCTTAAAAAATTTGTATTTTCGTATTTTTTACGGCCGATTTATTTATGCATCGGCCCCCATACTCCAAAGTCCATCATCTCATATATTCGGGGAATATTTCTTGAGCTGCTGGCCATTTGACACCACTTCAAACTTCGTATCCCCGTGTCTTATCCATCTAAGTGCCCCCCGAGCCGATTCTTTCAAGTAATTGAGGGTATCGGCTCTTCAGGCATTCTCTGTTAGATCAATGCTGAACACAGGCAAAACGTATGTCGAGGATAATTTTGGCCGATTGCTAGAATCGGCCTCCCTTTTCATTGCAATGCTTAATGAGGGTTTACCACTTCTTGGTTTCCTACTGTAGCTACGTGACATGCTTGAGATAAGATTTTTGCTTTCCATTTTTTGGGGCCGATCGCAGGGATCGGCCTCGCCACGTACGTCCATTGTCTTGGACCTTGCTACTCTGTCAGGCCGGTGGATAAGACCAGCCTCACCCCATTTTTCGAAGCTTCGATGCGCTCACAGCCGTCCAAACTGATTCCAGAGAGCGGCTCTTGGTCATCTGCCTCCCAAATATTCATGGCAGCTAGTGATATCTCGATTGAGTCATCTGCCTGAACGACCTCCACTTCATCTCCATCCCACTGTATGATGCATTGGTGCATTGTGGATGGAATGCAACAGTTAGCGTGAATCCAATCCCTTCCTAGCAGGACAGCGTAATTGCTTTTGCTGTCGACGATGAAGAATGAGGTAGGTATGGTTTTTCGGCCTACGGTCAGATCTACATTCAGAACACCTTTTGCTTCTGATGCTTGGCCGTTGAAATCGCTTAATGTGACGTTGGTCTTGATCAGATCGTCATTGGAGTGTCCCAAACGTCGTAGCATGGAATACGGCATTATGTTGACTGCCGCTCCCGTGTCAACCAACATCTTGCTGACAGGCTGCCCATTGATATAACCTCTCAGGTATAGGGCTTTCAAATGCCTGTAGCTTCTCTCTCGTGGCTTCTCAAAGATAACTGGTCGTGGACCGCAGTCGAATTGAGCCACCGATACTTCCTCGTCGTTTGGAGCGCAAAACTCTGACGGGAGTATGAACACCATGTTTGTATCAGCCGATGCCTCTGCATCGGCTTTCGTCTATTTAGGGCGCCACACTTTCTTTGGCGGGCGCGCCTCCGTCTCCAATTTTGCTGAATTTTCACGGCCAGATCGGGCCGTGCTTTTCTCAACGTGTACAGTACTGTGCCTCGGCTTCCTCCAGGTTTCGTAGCCGCTGCACCCTACGCTTCGAGAATGGCTGAGTCCATCGGGCACCACCTTGGTCGGTGATACCTATCTTCTTCTCCATCTGACTCCTCAAAGTCTTCTTCTTGAGATGACTCAGCTCGTTTGTTCTGAGGTGGGAGAGGCCCTAGACGCTCGAACACTGAAACCTCATTTGTTCTCTTCCTTTGCTGTCTGCATTCTGGGCAGTTCTCGATTGTTGGCAATCGGCTCATTCCTGAGTCCCAGCAATGTTTAAAGAAAGGACAGTCCCAATGCCTATCCATGTCGTCTTGCTCCCTTGACCTCCCTCTAGCGTGACGCTGATGGCGTGTAACTCACACGTTCGTTGGGAACCCCAAGAGGAAGGTATGATGCGCACAGTAGCAAGTTTTCCCTCAGAAAGAAACCAAGGTTTAATCGAACCAGTAGGAGCCAAGAAGCACGTTGAAGGTTGATGGTCGCGAAATGTGATGCGGCGCAACACCAGGGATTCCGGCGCCAACTAGGAACCTGCACAACACAACCCAAGTACTTTGTCCCAACGAAACAGTGAGGTTGTCAATCTCACCGGCTTGCTGTAACAAAGGATTAAACGTATCGAGTGGAAGATGTTTGCAAAGAAAACAGTAAAACAAGTAGATTGTGTGCTATGTAAAGAATAGGACCGGGGTCCACAGTTCACTAGAGGTGTCTCTCCCATAAGATGAAAGCATGTTGGGTGAACAAATTATAGTCGGGCAATTGACAAATAGAGAAAGGCATAACAATGCATATACATGACATGGTAAATATAGTGAGATTTAATTGGGCATTACGACAAAGAACATAGACCGCCATCCAACTGCATCTATGCCTAAAAAGTCCACCTTCAGGTTATCATCCGAACCCCTCCAGTATTAAGTTGCAAAGCAACAGACAATTGCATTAAGTACGGTGCGTAATGTAATCAACAACTACATCCTTAGACATAGCATCAATGTTTTATCCCTAGTGGCAACAGCACATCCACAACCTTAGAACTTTCTGTCACTGTCCCAGATTCAATGGAGGCATGAACCCACTATCGAGCATAAATACTCCCTCTTGGAGTTAAGAGTAAAAACTTGGCCAGAGCCTCTACTAATAACGGAGAGCATGCAAGATCATAAACAACACATGAACAATAGATTGATAATCACCATAATCATAGTACTCTCTATCCATCGGATCCCGACAAACACAACATATAGAATTACATATAGATGATCTTGATCATGTTAGGCAGCTCACAAGATCTAACAATGAAGCACAACAAGGAGAAGACGACCATCTAGCTACTGCTATGGACCCATGGTCCAGGGGTGAACTACTCACTCATCACTCCGGAGGCGACCATGGCGGTGTAGAGTCCTCCGGGAGATGAATCCCCTCTCCGGCAGGGTGCCGGAGGCGATCTCCGAATCCCCGAGATGGGATTCGCGGCGGCGGCGTAAGGTTTTCCGTATCGTGGCTCTCGACCGGGGTTTCGCGACGGAAGCTTTAAGTAGGCGGAGGGTCAACGCGGGGGCCACACGAGGGGCCCGGGGATAGGTCGGCGCGGCCAGGCCTGGGCCGCGCCGGCCACCCCTGGCTGCCTCGTGGCCCCACTTCGTTAGGTCTTCGGTCTTCTGGAAGATTCGTGCAAAAATAGGACCCTGGGCGAAAGTTTCGTCCAATTCCGAGAATATTTCTTTACTAGGATTTCTGAAACCAAAAACAGCAGAAAACAGCAATGGCTCTTCGGCATCTTGTTAATAGGTTAGTTCCGAAAATGCATAAATATGACATATAATGTGCATAAAACATGTAGGTATCATCAATAAAGTAGCATGGAACATAAGAAATTATCGATACGTTGGAGACGTATCAGCATCCCCAAGCTTAGTTCTGCTCGTCCCGAGCAGGTAAAACGATAACAAAGATAATTTCTGAAGTGACATGCCATCATAATCTTGATCATACTATTTGTAAACATATGTAATGAATGCAGCGATCAAAACAAAAGTAATGACATGAGTAAACAACTGAATCATAAAGCAAAGACTTTTCATGAATAGTACTTCAAGACAAGCATCAATAAGTCTTGCATAAGAGTTAACTCATAAAGCAATAAATCAAAGTAAAGGTGTTGAAGCAACACATAGGAAGATTAAGTTTCAGCGGTTGCTTTCAACTTGTAACATGTATATCTCATGGATAGGGTCAACATAAAGTAATATAACAAGTGCAATATGCAAGTATGTAGGAATCAATGCACAGTTCACACAAGTGTTTGCTTCTTAAGGTGGAAGGAGATAGGTAAACTGACTCAACAATAAAAGTAAAAGAATGGTCCTTCAATGAGGAAAGCATCGATTGCTGTATTTGTGCTAGAGCTTTTATTTTGAAAACATGAAACAATTTTGTCAACGGTAGTAATAAAGCATATGAGTTATGTAAATTATATCTTACAAGTTGCAAGCCTCACGCATAGTATACTAATAGTGCCCGCACCTCGTCCTACTTAACTTGGACTACCGGGTCTTCGCATGCCATGTTTCAACCAAGTGTCACAAAGGGGTACCTCCATGCCGCCTGTACAAAGGTCTAAGGAGAATGCTCGCATTTCGGATTTCTCGCTTTTGATTATTCTCAACTTAGACATCCATACCGGGACAACATGGACAACAGATAATGGACTCCTCTTAAATGCATAAGCATGTAGCAAAGTTATTATTCTCATATGAGATTGAGGATATATGTCCAAAACTGAAACTTCCACCATGGTTCATGGCTTTAGTTAGCGGCCCAATGTTCTTCTCTAACAATTTTGCATGCTCCAACCACTAAAATGATAGACCTTCAGACAAGACGGACATGCATAGCAACTCACATGATATTCAACAATAGTTGATGGCGTTCCCCAGAAGCATGGTTATCGCACAACAAGCAACTTAATAAAATATAAAGTGCATAAGTACATATTCAATACTACGATAGTTTTTAAGGCTATTTTGTCCCATGAGCTATATATTGCAAAGGTGAATGATGGAATTTTAAAGGTAGCACTCAAGCAATTTACTTTGGAATGGCGGATAAATACCATGTAGTAGGTAGGTATGGTGGACACAAATGGCATAGTAGTTGGCTCAAGGATTTTGGATGCATGAGAAGTATTCCCTCTCGATACAAAGTTTAGGCTAGCAAGGTTATTTGAAGCAAACTCAAGGATGAACAAGTGCAGCAAAACTCACATAAAAGACATATTGTAAACATTATAAGACTCTACACTGTCTTCCTTGTTGTTCAAAACTCAATACTAGATATTATCTAGACCTTAGAGAAACCAAATATGCAAATCAAATTTTAGCAAGCTCTATGTATTTCTTCATTAATGGGTGCAAAGCATATGATGCAAGAGCTTAAACATGAGCACAACAATTGCCAAGTATCACATTATCCAAGACATTTTAGAATTACTACATGTAGCATTTTCCAATTCCAACCATATAACAATTTAACGAAGAAGAAACTTCGCCTTGAACATTATGAGTAAAGCCTAAGGACACATGTGTCCATATGCAACAGCGGAGCGTGTCTCTCTCCCACAAAGTGAATGCTAGGATCCATCTTATTCAAACAAAAACAAAAACAAAAACAAACCGACGCTCCAAGTAAAGAACACAAGATGTGATTGAATAAAAATATAGTTTCAGGGGAGGAACCTGATGATGTTGTCGATGAAGAAGGGGATGCCTTGGGCATCCCCAAGCTTAGACGCTTGAGTCTTCTTAAAATATGCAGGGGTGAACCACGGGGCATCCCCAAGCTTAGAGCTTTCACTCCTCTTGATCATAGTATATCATTCTCCTCTCTTGACCCTTGAAAACTTCCTTCACACCAAACTTCAAGCAAACTCATTAGAGGGTTAGTGCATCATTAATAATTCACTCATTCAGAGGTGACACAATCATTATTTTCACTTCTGGACATTGCATAATGCTACTGGACATTAATGGATCAAAGAAATAAATCCAACATAGCAAAAGAGGCAATGCGAAATAAAAGGCAGAATCTGTCAAAAACAGAACAGTCCGTAAAGACGAATTTAGAAATGGCACCAGACTTGCTCAAATGGAAAAACTCAAAACTAATGAAAGTTGCGTACATATCTGAGGATCACGCTCGTAAATTGGCAGATTTTTTCGAATTTTCTACAGAGAATTGTGCCCAGATTCGTGACAGACAGCAATGCTGTTTCTGCGCAGCGATCCCAAATACAACATCAACTTTGACATAGAAACTTTACTTGGCACAAAAACATGATAAGGAGAGGTTGCTACAGTAGTAAACAACTTCCAAGACTCAATAAAACAAAAAATTGCTGTAGGTAAAAACATGGGTTGTCTCCCATAAGCGCTTTTCTTTAACGCCTTTCAGCTAGGCGCAGAAAGTACAAATCAAGTAACATCGAGAGTAGAAGCATCAACATCATAACTTGTTCTAATAATAGAATCAAAAGGCAACTTCATTCTCTTTCTAGGGAAGTGTTCCATACCTTTCTTGAGAGGAAATTGATATTTAATATTACCTTCCCTCATATCAATAACAGCACCAACGGTTCGAAGAAAAGGTCTTCCCAACACAATAGGACAAGATGCATTGCATTCGATATCCAAGACAACAAAATCAACGGGGACAAGGTTATTGTTAACCGTAATATGCACATTATCAATCCTCCCCAAAGGTTTCTTTTTAACATTATCGGCAAGATTAACATCCAAATAACAATTCTTCAATGGTGGCAAGTCAAGCATATCATAAATCTTTTTAGGCATAACAGAAATACTTGCACCAAGATCACATAAAGCATTACATTCAAAGTCATTGAATTTCATTTTAATGATGGGCTCCCAACCATCTTCTAACTTTCTAGGAATAGAAGTTTCAAGTTTTAATTTCTCTTCTCTAGCTTTTATGAGAGCATTTGTAATATGTTTTGTAAAGGCTAAATTTATAGCACTAGCATTAGGACTTTTAGCAAGTTTTTGTAAGAACTTTATAACTTCAGAGATGTGGCAATCATCAAAATCTAAATCATTATGAGCTACAGCAATGGGATCATTGTTCCCAAGGTTGGAAAAAATTTCAGCAGTTTTATCACAAGCAGTTTCAGCAGTTTTAGCAATTTCAGGCAGTTTTGTACGCTTTGCACTAGGAGTAGAAACATTGCCAACACCAATTATTTTACCATTGATAGTAGGAGGTGCAGCAACATGTGAAGAATTAGCATTACTAGTGGTGGTAATAGTCCAAACTTTAGCTACATTATTCTCTTTAGCTAGTTTTTCATTTTCTTCTCTATCCCACCTAGCACGCAACTCAGCCATTAATCTTATATTCTCATTAATTCTAACTTGGATGGCATTTGCTGTAGTAGTAATCTTATTATCAATATCATTATTAGGCATAACTTTCAATTTTAAAAGATTAACATCAGAGGCAAGCCTATCAACTCTAGAAGCGATAATATCAATTTTATCAAGCTTTTCCTCAACAGATTTGTTAAAAGCAGTTTGTGTACTAATAAATTCTTTAAGCATGGCTTCAAGACCAGAGGGTACACTCCTATTATTATTGTAAGAATTCCCATAAGAATTACCATAACCATTACCATTAGCAGAAGGATATGGCATATAGTTATTACCAGAGTTGTTCCTATAAGCATTGTTGTTGAAATTATTATTTTTAATGAAATTCACATCAACATTTTCTTCTTGAGCAACCAATGAAGCTAAAGGAACATTATTTGGATCTACATTAGATCTACCATTAACAAGCATAGACATAATCACATCAATCTTATCACTCAAGGAAGAGGTTTCTTCAACAGAATTTACCTTCTTACCTTGTGGAGCTCTTTCCGTGTGCCATTCAGAGTAATTAATCATCATATCATCAAGAAGTTTTGTAGCCGCCCCCAATGTGATGGACATAAAGGTACCTCCAGCAGCTGAATCCAATAAATTCCGCGAAGAAAAATTTAGTCCTGCATAGAAGGTTTGGATGATCATCCAAGTAGTCAGTCCATGGGTTGGGCAATTCTTTACCAAAGTTTTCATTCTCTCCCATGCTTGAGCAACATGTTCAGTATCTAATTGTTTAAAATTCATTATGCTACTTCTCAAAGATATAATTTTAGCGGGAGGATAATATCTACCAATAAAAGCATCCTTACATTTAGTCCATGAATCAATACTATTTTTAGGCAAAGATAGCAACCAATCTTTAGCTCTTCCTCTTAATGAGAAAGGAAACACTTTCAATTTAATAATATCACCATCTACATCCTTATACTTTTGCATTTCACAAAGTTCAACAAAATTATTGAGATGGGCAGCAGCATCATCAGAACTAACACCAGAAAATTGTTCTCTCATAACCAAATTCAGTAAAGCAGGTTTAATTTCAAAGAATTCTGCTGTAGTAGCAGGTGGAGCAATAGGTGTGCATAGGAAATCATTATTATTTGCATTTGTGAAGTCACACAACTTAGTATTTTCATGGTTGGCCATTTTAGCAACGGTAAATAAAACAAACTAGATAAAGTAAATGCAAGTAACTAATTTTTTTGTGTTTTTGATATAGAGAGCAAGACAGTAAATAAAGTAAAACTAGCAACTAATTTTTTTTGTGTTTTGTTTAGGTGCAGCAAACAAAGTAGTAAATAAAATAAAGCAAGACAAAAACAAAGTAAAGAGATTGAGAAGTGGAGACTCCCCTTGCAGCGTGTCTTGATCTCCCCGGCAACGGCGCCAGAAAAAGAGCTTGATGGCGTGTAACTCACACGTTCGTTGGGAACCCCAAGAGGAAGGTATGATGCGCACAGTAGCAAGTTTTCCCTCAGAAAGAAACCAAGGTTTAATCGAACCAGTAGGAGCCAAGAAGCACGTTGAAGGTTGATGGTCGCGAAATGTGATGCGGCGCAACACCAGGGATTCCGGCGCCAACTAGGAACCTGCACAACACAACCCAAGTACTTTGTCCCAACGAAACAGTGAGGTTGTCAATCTCACCGGCTTGCTGTAACAAAGGATTAAACGTATCGAGTGGAAGATGTTTGCAAAGAAAACAAAACAAGTAGATTGTGTGCTATGTAAAGAATAGGACCGGGGTCCACAGTTCACTAGAGGTGTCTCTCCCATAAGATGAAAGCATGTTGGGTGAACAAATTACAGTCGGGCAATTGACAAATAGAGAAAGGCATAACAATGCATATACATGACATGGTAAATATAGTGAGATTTAATTGGGCATTACGACAAAGAACATAGACCGCCATCCAACTGCATCTATGCCTAAAAAGTCCACCTTCAGGTTATCATCCGAACCCCCTCCAGTATTAAGTTGCAAAGCAACAGACAATTGCATTAAGTACGGTGCGTAATGTAATCAACAACTACATCCTTAGACATAGCATCAATGTTTTATCCCTAGTGGCAACAGCACATCCACAACCTTAGAACTTTCTGTCACTGTCCCAGATTCAATGGAGGCATGAACCCACTATCGAGCATAAATACTCCCTCTTGGAGTTAAGAGTAAAAACTTGGCCAGAGCCTCTACTAATAACGGAGAGCATGCAAGATCATAAACAACACATGAACAATAGATTGATAATCACCATAATCATAGTACTCTCTATCCATCGGATCCCGACAAACACAACATATAGAATTACATATAGATGATCTTGATCATGTTAGGCAGCTCACAAGATCTAACAATGAAGCACAACAAGGAGAAGACGACCATCTAGCTACTGCTATGGACCCATGGTCCAGGGGTGAACTACTCACTCATCACTCCGGAGGCGACCATGGCGGTGTAGAGTCCTCCGGGAGATGAATCCCCTCTCCGGCAGGGTGCCGGAGGCGATCTCCGAATCCCCCGAGATGGGATTCGCGGCGGCGGCGTCTCTGTAAGGTTTTCCGTATCGTGGCTCTCGGTACTGGGGGTTTCGCGACGGAAGCTTTAAGTAGGCGGAGGGTCAACGCGGGGGCCACACGAGGGGCCCAGGGGATAGGTCGGCGCGGCCAGGGCCTGGGCCGCGCCGGCCACCCCCTGGCTGCCTCGTGGCCCCACTTCGTTAGGTCTTCGGTCTTCTGGAAGCTTCGTGCAAAAATAGGACCCTGGGCGAAAGTTTCGTCCAATTCCGAGAATATTTCTTTACTAGGATTTCTGAAACCAAAAACAGCAGAAAACAGCAACTGGCTCTTCGGCATCTTGTTAATAGGTTAGTTCCAGAAAATGCATAAATATGACATATAATGTGCATAAAACATGTAGGTATCATCAATAAAGTAGCATGGAACATAAGAAATTATCGATACGTTGGAGACGTATCAGACGCTCGTACCCGTCGTTGTCTCTATCACGTCGACGATACCTCCTGTCCTCCGCATCAGACCGACGATATCTCTCATCATCTACGCCGTAGTGCCGACGTCGGTCATACTGCTGCTCGTATTTGTTAAGGAGATGCGCGGAGAGTGGACGTTGATACCGCACGCTTCTCACTTCCTCCTCAGTCAGGTACCGTCTATCATCATATTGGGGCCGGTCGCGTGGATCGGCCTCCTCTTTATCCTTGCCACGGGAGTGGCTGCTCTCTGCTTTATCTTTGCCATGGCGGCTCACAAGCCCTGCCATGTTGACACCAAAAGAGAACCCTGGCTCGCACCTTATGGAGTGACTGAGGTCCACCATGTTGACGCCAGGAAACGGACGTGTGTCATCCTTCATGGCAAATTGTCCGAAAGTTAATCGGCCTGATTCTATCGCCATCTGAATCTGTGCGCGCAATATTTTGCAGTCGTTGGTGGTGTGAGTAAACGTGTGATGCCATTTGCAATATGGCCTCCCGTTCATCTCTTGCGACGTAGGGATTTTGTGGCCTTCGGGTAACTTCAGTTGTTTCTCCTTCAGCAGCAAATCAAAAATCTGCTCAGCTTTGCTCAATTCAAAGTCAAACCCTTTTGGAGGCCCTGGTTGTTTCACCCATTTGCAGGACACGGGCACTGCCGTCCGAGCCCATTCAGCCACTACGACTTCCTGATCTTTCGCAGGATCTTCATCTTCTTCAGCATCGACCAGGCCTATCGTGCGCTTGTACTTGTCTTGGTACAGTTCTGGGTGGCGCTGTTCATATGAAGTTAGTCTCTGGACCATGTGTGCCAACGAATTGTACTCCACTTGGAACGTCAGATCCTTGAGTGGCGCTGCGAGGCCTGCCACGGCCAGCTCGACTGCTTCTTTCTCAGATAAATGAACCGAATAACATCGGTTCTTGACAGTTCTGAAACGTTGAATGTATTCAGACACCGTCTCTCCTCGCCTTTGCCGAACCTGCGTCAGCTCGGCAATGCCAGCTTCAGTAGCTTCTGAATGATATTGTATGTGAAACTGCTCTTCCAGCTGCTTCCATGTCCGAACTGAATCTGGGGGTAGCGAGGTGTACCACCCAAAGGCTGGACCCGTGAGAGATTGGGCAAAGAACCTCACACGTAGCGGTTCTGATGCTGAAACCATGCCCAGCTGGGCCAAGTATCGGCTCACGTGCTCGATGGAGCTAGATCCTTCTGATCCACTGAATTTTGTGAAGTCAGGGAGCCGATACTTAGGTGGCAGCGGGATCAGGTCATACTCGTTGGGATACGGCTTGGAATAGCCGATTGTTTTCTTCTTAGGCAGGATACCGAACTGATCTCTCAGGATTGCGCTGATCTGATCCACAGTAGGAGCTGCAGCGGTTGAGCTGTTCGGACTTGTGGTAGTGGCATATTTGGTTAACCACGCCTGTTTCTCAGCGTCTGCTCCAGAACCTCCTGCTGCTCCGGCAATCCCTCATGTCGTAACAATCGCTCCTGCTCCGGCAATCCCTCCTGCTGGAGTTTGGATCGCTTGCGTCCAGTTGTTGCAGTCCGGCACGTATGTGCACACGTATCCATGTGGGATCTCCTTGGGCGGCTCGTATAAGAATTGATAGTCGCCAGGATCACCTCCAACCTTGTAGACAACGTATGCCGGTGAACCTTGTTGCTGTGGAGATGCCATCGCGTACGGCAATGGTGGCCTAGTGTGGAGTTGTACCTCTCCCTGGTGAGTCCCTAGAACAGGTCCTGATGGGGAGTACCGATGCTTCATGATTTCTTGCACCACATGAAGCGCAACACGCTCCAAAGTATTCACCAGGCTCTCAGAATGCCGATGTAGAGAATGAGCCACAATGTAGTTGATTTCCTGTCGCAGGGCTCTGGTACGTTCCTCCGAAGGGAGAGACAGGTCGAAACCCTCGAGCGCGCCTTGGGGTGTGAATCCTTTGAACCTGATGCCGTGCGAACGGGTCTTCTCAAAGGAGCCGATGAGTTCGGCTTCGATGATGGCCTTCAGCTCATCGTATTTCTTCTGATGCTCTGCAGGCAGATCCTCGTACTTGATCGGTTTGTCCGCCATCTTGGCTGCCGATGTTGACGTGGTTGTTGTAGAAAGTGTCCCACCGGGCGTGCCAGAATGTGTTGCCTGCCAAAACTCACCGGCGAGCAGTGGTTAAGCAACACGAAGAGCCGGGAGACTCCCACGACCGCTTAGTGGGCCCTGGCGTCTCGCGTCGTCCCGCAAGTTTCCAGCACACGTCCTGGCGGTTGCAAGGGCGTGCCACCTGACCTAGACCCGATCAGGAAGGTGTTAGATTGCTTCGATTAGTCTCCTGCATGGTAGACACGTAAACATTAAATACGAGCCCTATCGGCTCTCAGGTTGCCCTGTGGATCGGCTCAAAGAGCCGATCGCCCCATGGTTCACGTTGGATTTACAATGACATGGGGATCCTTCTTGATCAAAACAAAGCTAAACCGATCTACGACAGTTTAGGGTTTTCACCGTATAACCGGAACATCCTACGCGTAGTTGGGCCTAGCAGATACGAAAGATGATGGAAACTACCCCTATAAGAGGCCTAAAAACCAACGTTAAGTCAATTCCCGGAACATCCCTTATAGGAACGGTAAACAACACCTAACGCACTACCGGATCCTCCAACCCCAGCGTAAGGCCTAATCATGCAGATATTAAACTAATCCCTGAAGAACAAGGAGCAACTATAACAGATCGGATCTACTAAATAACGAACAAGCAAGATGCTGCCCTTACACCCAGGTAGGTGTAAGGGCAGCTAGATATCGAGGGACGGCATTGCTAAGCAAATAAGCATAAGAAAAGCATCAATGCAAGCCCCAAAACATCTACGATAAATAGTGCTACTCGCCATCAACAATGCTTCAGCACGAGTAACACAAGGTAGTCGAATAAACGTATACTGCCTAGATCGCAAGATGCGATCTAGGCAGCATGATGCTTACCCGGAAGAAACCCTCGAAACAAGGGGTGGCTATGCGCCTGGTTTGTGTTTGTTGTGAACGTGATTGTCCTTTATTTCAATAACCCTAGATACATATTTATAGTCCAAGGGACTTTCTAATTCAGGCGTGCACCTAACCGTGCACGGGTTAAACTCTAACTTCTAAACTAAGATGTGATCTACTATAATACAGATACACGGGCAATCTAGCCCAAACTCTTGGCGCAAGGCCGCTTCAAAGATGCTCCACGTGTAATCTTCCAAGCCCATCTCAATTACGGCCCATCTCCCGATTTGGCCAAAATCTGGTGATAACAGAAATAGAGGACCTCAACATGATCATTGGCAACTAAAATGATTTTATATATACTACTCACTCCATTTCAATAAACAATGCACCCTTGTTTTTCGTATTTTATCTTCGAAAAAATATTAATCTATATCTCTCTATTTAAAAATGATGTTTCAATTTTATGTAGATATACATGTATTTAGATGAGTTTAGTTTGCAGATACATGCAAGTTTTGATGAAGTTGAAACATATTTTTCAGGATGAAGTATATAAAAAAATTGATATAAAACTGGTATCATTAGAAAGTATTTTCCATCACGATTCTAACAATGCTGCTTATGTATTATATGATCGTGATATTGTTGTCCTATTTATTTGGTCAAGGTTCACATTGAAATGTGGTAAAATAAATTAAAAGAAGTGCATCGTGTGAAAAAGCAATCTAAGAATTCAAAAGTGCTAATTGTTAGTCGAAACATGACATCTTTCAAAAATGAATCTTCAATTAGTACTTCATAAAAATCATTGAGACAAAATATTAATATTCATTGGAAGACTAACTGAATTAGCTGCACTCGCGATGAAAGAGAAAGAGAAGATACGGGTAAGAGCAAGTACAATAAGGTACAGTCTTTTTTTTGTTTGTTTGGGTTGCTCATCAAGCTTATCGCTCGATACAATAAGTTACAGTCAGCGGGAGTGGTGTTTTGGAACATGGGTGCATAGTGGGTGGTATCATGGAGTACTATCATAGATATGCTATATTTATTATAGTGGAGTATTGAAAATGGCATAGAAGGGGATATTGAGAATTGAGAGTGGCATAAACACAACTTCAGTTTTTGTAATGGCATAAACACAACTTGTGAATTGAGGAGTGGCATAGAACCAATTAACCGTTGTTTCAATAACAGCCATCAAAAGCCGATCGAACGCACGAGAATGGATCCAAAATTTACCCATTTTTAGTTTCACGAGAAAATTTTAAACTTAAAATTCGTACTGCCTAGAAGTATTTGAAACAAAAATCCAGTAAATCTTATATGTTGGGTTATGCATTCTGGGGGAGTTTCATCAGATTCAGCCATATTGTTTATCAATAAACCTCATTTTATGTTTTACAACCAACTTTAAACTTAAAATTCAAACTGTCCAGTAAAAAGAACAACATTCCAGTAAATCTTATATATTTCTTCTGCATTCCGGGAAAGATTGGTCGGATTCAAATAAATAGTTTGGGAATAAACATTGTTTTAGTCTGGAAACGACTTATTGTAGAGTGATTTTTGGTTGGATACATTCATGTGCGTTCGATTGGCTTTGGATGGCTGATATTGAACCAAAGTCAACGCTGGGCTTCTGACCTGAACGTCACTGGAGCTGCGTCAAAAGTCCAGCCATGACTTTGTCTCAATAACAGCCATCAAAAGCCGATCGAACGCACAGGAATGGATCCAACCAAAAATCACTCAACCGCTGGAATTTTGACCTGAAAGTCACTGAAGCTGTGTCCATACTTGCCCAACAGGTTGCGTATGAATGTAAACCAACATATCTGAGCAAACAGGTCGAATATAAAACTATATAACTAAATGCCACGTTATTTGAGCCGATTTCAGCAAACCAACTGAGGTCTATTTTTTTAGGCTGGACAGTGGTTTCCTCGCTGTGTATTTTTCACTGTAATAAAAAAGAGGGAAAATGTTACTGGAGAGCAGCAACTAAAAGGATCATAGATCCCAAACAGCAAAATCTAGCTAAAAAAGTTCTACCCATGATGATAAGCCATGATATGATTTCCTCTTTGCCTTACAAACAAGGAGAGCCATTTCATCCTTGAATCTCTTGCGTCTTCTGTAAATGCTTGGGGGCGAACAGATCAATCGAAAGCAATATAATACCAACAAATTTTTTCTTCTTTTTGGCCGTAAATCCACCGATGTATTAGCAGTGCAAAGAACCCAGAAGTAATAAGATTACAAACAGGTCCATAGAGGACTGGCACCAAGCGACGACTACAGACATTGGGCAATGGTGAGCAGTACAGTGTACAGTACGAATGAATTCGAGCAAATAGGTAAAGCGGAAAACAATGTCAAACAAACACATCGAGAGGAAAACAATATCAACCGATCGATTCGAACGAACTAACGAACTTATAAGGGCTGGGCGACGGCGACTGACTTCGATTGAGCTATAATGAATCGTACTTGCCCAGGCCTGAAGATAGCATGCATACCGTGAGGATCTACCAGCTGACCGCGCCTGCCGGTGCGGCTGGAGAAGAACGGCGCCACCAGCAGTCGCCGGCTGACGCGGCTGATAGACAGCGTGGGGAAGTTTTGGTGCGCGGCCTGGTTCACCGAGGGTGTGTCTAGAGAAGAACAGGGCGCCGAAGGAGGTGTCTAGAGAAGAACAAGGTGGGCTGGGTGCTGGGTTAAAGGCGAGCGTTCGAAATATTGGGCGCGCGTTCGAAAGTTTAGGTGCGCGAGGGAGGTGTCTGCTGGTGAAAATTTCCCCGTCCTCTTCTCTTCTTTTTCTTTTGAGAACACAGTACAACGCAGACGCTCACAAACACGCACGTACAAACACCCCTATGAACGCACGCACGCACACCCTACCCCTATGAGCACCTCCGAGGGACTGAGCCGGCATATCTTGAGGTTGACGAAGTCACCACTGGCGCCTCCTCTTCTTTTTTGGGCTAATCTATTTATCTATAATATCTATCTATACCTCTATCTATCTACATGTTTTTTAATTTTTTTCTATTCTATACATGAGTTTTTGAATTTGAATTTTTTCACTCTGTCAGCCTTCCGGCCAATGCTCATTTGAAGTAATTGAAGCCGTTGATTTGTAGCTTAAAGGTGCTATCTACCGCTCATCATACAAGGACTCTTCAGATCTAACGGCTGTGAATGCACGGATTCGTCACCCATGCTTCCCCTTGGACTGGCGATGCTGAAAGCCTGAAACACTGGAACCCTCTAGATACTTCGGGATACCTCACTGCTCCACATTATTAAACAGGCCTTTTCCGACATGGGAAGTCAAAAGTTGGGGGCTCCATGCAGTACATATGAATGCTCGCTAGCTGCATGGTCTAGAAGCAGACTAGAGTAAATCATCAATTCATCAAATCAATTGGTGTATAATTTTTTTAGGAGCTAAGACGCCGGCATGAACCATTTTCAAGCGTTTAAATTCCTCCTACCTGAAAAATGATTCTTTAGATTGACATCAACAAGAGAACTCTTTTAGAAAGAGTGAGAGAAAGGGAGATATGATTGCATACACTATTCTTAGAAGGGAAATCATGTACTTGTTCATGGAGAGATACAAGTATATCGACTATCTACACTACAATTTTGAAATAAAAGAAACAAAATTGCAAATGTCTATTCTAACTAGATATGTTGATATTTCTAAATAGTACCAAAGCAATACTTATTCTAAGCTGGGCACTCAACTTCTGAAATGCGCGAGTATTCGTAGGTCGATTTTTTTACGTTATTATTATTATTACTAGGCAGCACATGTGTTTGCCCGTCCAGTGAAACTCTTTCATTTCATTTTTCTTTTCCGCAAGGTCGGGAGTCGGAGGAAGAGGGATCACACGGGAGGAGACGAAGGGAGAGCAGTCATGGGGCCCCACTTATTTATGGTGTCTATCCTTTTTCTGGTGATGTTGACTGTTGTGCAGGGTTGTCAGTGCGCAGGGGGTGCGAGCGAGCGAGGCCGAGAATGAGAGAGATGTTTTTTTAGAGGGACAACCGAACGATCCTGAAGGACCCAGATTTCCAATACGCATCAGAGCACAGTTTACAGCAGGACACAAAATAAACAGGAAATTACGTCTAAATCCCTAAGATTTACATGGTAGACCCCATGCTGAAAGCAAGAAATGCGATCGGGTCCTTAACAGCCACCGTCCGGATTGATCCTCGTCGCAGCCGGGCACGAACAACTTGGCGCGACCAAATCGCCATGGCTACAGAGCCTGCACACCATGGCCTCCGAGCTGAGCTAGAAACGCCCTGCCAAAACCGGCAGCCAACGGAGGTGGATAATTGGAGAGATGGAGAGAGAGAGAGTCTTGATGCCTCTCTCTTGACAAAGAAGATGGCTGGGAGTTTGCCTACCTAGCGTACGTGACTTGTGCTCACTGAAGTGTGGGACCTCACGCATGGGAACCACACGTAAGTGACAGACTTGTTGCTCTAATAACTCGGGTGATTATTATACTGTATTAGTACATAGTTTCCTATGGATCCTTCTTAGTCACTCCAAAATGAAGCTCTTGAGAAGGTTTTTGAAATTTCCATGTTTGAAACAAAAAACAACTTCTCTTCATGCTTGACTTCATAAGACAGAGTTTAGGGTTATCGGGTAGATACATGATTTTCTGGTTTAAGTATGTCTAGATCGACCTTGTTTATCAACTTGAATGCTTACTATATGACATACGAAGACTATGTGCTTTGGTTTTTCATTTTTTGATTTTTTTTGATTTTTTATACCCATTTGAATCTTGGTCAAATCATAGGTTTGACCAAGATTTAAACAAGTTAAAAACATGAGTATGAAAAACTAAGCCTCTATCCATTTTAGTCACTCCAAAATGAAGCTCTTGGGAGGGTTTTTGAAATTTCCATGTTTGAAACCAAAAACCACTTCTCTTCATGCTTGACTTCATAAGACAGAGTTTAGGGTTAGGGGGTAGATACATGATTTTTCTGGTTTGAGTATGTCTAGACCTTGTTTATCAACTTAATTGAATGCTTACTATATGACATAATTAAGAAGACTATGTGCCTTGGTTTTTCATGTATTTTGATTTATTTTGAATTTTTATGCCCATTTGAATCTTGGTTAAATCCTAGGTTCGACCATGATTTAAACAAGTTTAAAACATGAATGTGAAAAATTAAGCATCTATACTTCTTAGTCACTCCAAAATGTAGCTCTTGGGAGGGTTTTTGAAATTTCCATGCTTGAAACCAAAAACCACTTCTCTTCATGCTTGACTTCATAAGACAAAGTATAGGGTTAGGGGTAGATACATGATTTTTCTGGTTTGAATATGTCTAGACCTTGTTTATCTACTTAATTGAATGCTTACTATATGACATGAGAAGACTATGTGCATTGGTTTTTCATTTTATTGTTTTTTAAATTTTATGCCCATTTGAATCTTGGTAAAATCCTAGGTTTGACCATGATTTAAACAAGTTTAAAACATGAATATGAAAAATTAAGCATATATCCTTCTTAGTCACTCCAAAATGAAGCTCTTGGGAGGGTTTTTGAAATTTCCATGTTTGAAACTAAAAACCACTTCTCTTCATGCATGCTTGACTTCATAAGACAGAGTTTAGGGTTAGGGGTAGATATATACATGATTTTCTAGTTTGAATATGTCTAGACCTTGTTTATCAACTTGAATGCTCTTACTATATATATGACATAAGAATACTATGTCCTTTGTTTTTTCATTCTTTTATTTTTTTTGAAATTTTATGCCCATTTGAATCTTTTGGTCAAATCCTAGGTTTGACAAAGATTTGAACAAGTTTAAAACATGAAAATGATAAGGGAAACCTCCATCCTTCTTAGTCACTCTAAAATCAACTTAATTGAATGCTTACTATATGACATAAAAAGACTATGTGCCTTGTTTTTCATTCATTTTGATTTATTTTGAATTTTTATGCCTATTTGAATCTTGGTAAAATCCTAGGTTTGACCAGTTTAAATCATGAATATGAAAAATTAAGCATCTATCCTTCTTAGTCACTCCAAAATGTAGCTCTTGGGGGGTTTAAAATTTCCATGTTTGAAACCAAAAACCACTTCTCTTCATGCATGCTTGGCTTCTTAAGACAGAGTTTAGGGTTAGGGGTATATATATATATGATTTTTTCTGGTTTGAATATGTCTAGACCTTGTTTATCAACTTTAATGCTTACTATATGACATAAGAATGCTATGTGCTTTGGCTTTTTTTTGAATTTTATACCCATATATTTGAATCTTTGTGAAATCCTAGGTTTGACCAGGATTTAAAAAAGTTTAGAACATGAAAATGAAAGGGTAAGCCTGGATCCTTCTTATTCACACTCTAAAATGAAGCTTTTGGAGGTTCTTGAAATTTCCATGTTTGAAACCCAAAACCACTTCTCTTCATGATTGACTTCATAAGACAGAGTTCAGGGTTAGGGGTAGATACATGATTTTCCTGGTTTGAATATGTCTAGACCTTGTTTATCAACTTGAATGCTTACTATATATATGACATAAGAATGCTATGTCCTTTGTTTTTTCATTCTTTTGATTTTTTTCTGAATTTTTATGTCCATTTGAATCTTTTGGTCAAATCCTAGGTTTGACCAAGATTTAAACAAGTTTAAAACATGAAAATGAAAAGAGAAGCTTGTATCCTTCTTAGTCACTCTAAAATTAATTTTTTGGGAGGTTTTAGAAATTACCATGTTTGAAACCCAAAACCACTTCTCTTCATGCTTGACTTCATAAGACAGAGTTTAGGGTTAGGGGTAGATACATGATTTTGTATGGTTTTAATATGTCTAGACCTTGTTTATCAACTTGAATCCTTACGATATAACATAAGAAGACTATGTAGTACTTTGGTTTTCATTTTTCTGATTTTTTTAAATTTTGTGTCCATTTGAATCTTGGTCAAATCCTAGGTTTGACCAAGATTTAAACAAGTTTACAACATGAAAATGAAAAGGTAATCATGGATCCTTCTTAGTCACTCTAAAATGAAGCTTTTGGGATGTTCTTGAAATTTCCATGTTTGAAACCCAAAACGACTTCTCTACATGCATGCTTGACTTAAGACAGAGTTTAGCTAGGGTTAGGGGTAGATACATGATTTTCCTGGTTTGAATATGTCTAGACCTTGTTTATCAACTTAGTTGAATGCTTACTATATGACATAAGAAGACTATGTGCCTTGGTTTTTCATTTTTGATTTTTTTAAATTCTTATGCCCATTTGAATCTTGGTCAAATCCTAGGTTTGACCATGGTTTTAACAAATTTAAATCATGAATATAAAAATTAAGCATATATCCTTCTTAGTCACTCCAAAATGTAAATCTTGGGAGGGTTCTTGAAATTTGCATGTTTGAAACCAAAAACCACTTCTCTTCATGCATGCTTGACTTCATAAGATAGAGTTTAGGGTTAGGGGTAGATATATACATGATTTTCTGGTTTGAATATGTCTAGACCTTGTTTATCAACTTGAATGCTTACTATATATATGACATATAAGAATGCTATGTCCTTTGTTTTTTCATTCTTTTGATTTTTTTCTGAAATTTTATGCCCATTTGAATCTTTTGGTCAAATCCTAGGTTTGACCAAGATTTAAACAAGTTTAAAACATGAAAATGAAAAGGGAAGCCTGCATCCTTCTTAGTCACTCTAAAATCAACTTAATTGAGAATGCTTACTATATGACATAAGAAGACTATGTGCCTTGGTTTTTCATTTTTTGATTTTTTTTAAATTCTTATGCCCATTTGAATCTTGGTCAAATCCTAGGTTTGACCATGGTTTAAACAAATTTAAATCATAAATATAAAAATTAAGCATATATCCTTCTTAGTCACTCCAAAATGTAAATCTTGGGAGGGTTCTTGAAATTTCCATGTTTGAAACCAAAAACCACTTCTCTTCATGCATGCTTGACTTCATAAGACAGAGTTTAGGGTTAGGGGTAGATATATACATGATTTTTCTGGTTTGAATATGTATAGACCTTGTTTATCAACTTGAATGCTTACTATATGACATAAGAAAACTATGTGTTTTCGTTTTTTGTTTTTCATTTTTCTGATTTTATTTTTATTTTTTATGCCCATTTGAATCTTGGTCAAATCCTAGGTTTGACCAAGATTTAAACAAGTTTAAAATATAAAAATGAAAAGGGAAGCATGTATCCTTCTTAGTCACTCTAAATGAAGTTTTTGGGAGGTTTTTGAAATTTCCATCTTTGAAACCCAAAACCACTTCTCTTCATGATTGACTTCATAAGACATAGTTTAGGGTTAGGGGTAGATACATGATTTCTATGGTTTGAATATGTCTAGACCTTGTTTATCAACTTTAATGCTTACTATATGACATAAGAAGACTATGTGCTTTGGTTTTTCATTTTTCTGTTTTTTTTTATTTTCCGCCCATTTGAATCTCTGTCAAATCCTAGGTTTGACCAAGATTTAGAGAAGTTTAACACGTGAAAACGAATAAGTAAGCATGGATCCTTCTTAGTCACTCCAAAATGTACCAATTGATAGATGTGTTAACTTTGCTTCATGGAAAAAATAATGTCATGTAAATGAGTTAACTTGGATTTCCTACCCTTGAATGCATAGGAAACTTTGTTCTAATGCACTATAATAATCAACCGAGTTTTTACACCAACATGTATGTCACTTACGTGTGGTGCCCATGCGTGAGGTCCCGCACTTCAGTGACCACAAGTCACGTGCAATAGGTACGCAAACTCCCAGCCATTTTCTTTGTCAAAAGAAGACGCATCAGGATGCGTATTGGAAGTCTCTGGGTCCTTCAGGATCCTTCGGTTGTCCCTCTCACAAAAAGAACAAATCTCTCTCATTCTCGGCCTCACTCGACTCGCTCGCTCGCACCTACTTCTCACTGACAAAACCCGCACAATCAACATCATCACCCGAAAAAGGGGAGACACCATAATGCTCTCCCTTCTTCTCTCCTTCCGAGTGATCCCTCTTCCTCCGAGTTTCACTCGACGGGCAAACACATATGTGCTGCATAGTAATAATAAAAAGGGTAGAAAAATCGACCTACAAATCTATAATTAAATAGGTTAAACTAGGGTTTTGCCCAGTACTACAAATCAAGGTTCAAAAAAATCCAACTACGGGGTTCGAACAACCCCATTTCTAATCAAAGATTTTTTCGACGTCATCCAAATGGCCTCAAACTATAGCATGGGCGGATCCAGACTATAGCCAAGGGGGGCAGCTGCCCCCACTCAATTTTCTGAAATCTTGTAATATGTTAAGCTAAAGGCTGGTTTGCCCGCACTTAGAAATGATATTTGCATCACTTATCATATGTTTGCCCATTTGAATCTTGTCAATACCTAGATTTGACCAAGATAATTTAAACAAGTTTAAAACAAGAAAATGAAAAGGGAAGCTTGTATCCTTCTTAGTCACTCTAAAATGAAGTTTTGGGAGGTTTTTGAAATTTCCATGTTTGAAACCCAAAACCACTTCTCTTCATGCTTGACTTCATAAACATGAAAATGAAGACTATTTGCTAACGGAGGGAGTAAGCACTCTTGCTATCAAAAGTACCAAACGATGCATACCAAAATGATTTTTTAGAGGAATACTAGTTCAGATTATTTAATTTTATATTAGCAGGCCAAAATCGAACCCCGTAGTTGCATTTTCTGAAATTGATCCGTAGTACTGGGCAGAACCCTAGTTTAACTTATTTAATAATAGATTCGTAGGTCGATTTTTTTACGTTATTATTATTATTACTAGGCAGCACATGTGTTTGCCCGTCTAGTGAAACTCTTTCATTTCATTTTTCTTTTCCGCAAGGTCGGGAGTCGGAGGAAGAGGGATCACACGGGAGGAGACGAAGGGAGAGCAGTCACGGGGCCCCACTTATTTATGGTGTCTATATTTTTCGGGTGATGCTGACTATTGTGCAGGGTTGTCAGTGCGCAGGGGGTGCGAGCGAGCGAGGCCGAGAATGAGAGAGATGTTTTTTTTAGAGGGACAACCGAACGATCCTGAAGGACCCAGATTTCCAATACGCATCAGAGCACAGTTTACAGCAGGACACAAAATAAACAGGAAATTACGTCTAAATCCCTAAGATTTACATGGTAGACCCCAGGCTGAAAGCAAGAAATGCGATCGGGTCCTTAACAGCCACCGTCCGGATTGATCCTCGTCGCAGCCGGGCACGAACAACTTGGCGCGACCAAATCGCCATGGCTACAGAGCCTGCACACCATGGCCTCCGAGCTGAGCTAGAAACGCCCTGCCAAAACCGGCAGCCAACGGAGGTGGATAATTGGAGAGATGGAGAGAGAGAGAGAGTCTTGATGCCTCTCTCTTGACAAAGAAGATGGCTGGGAGTTTGCCTACCTAGCGTACGTGACTTGTGCTCACTGAAGTGTGGGACCTCACGCATGGGAACCACACGTAAGTGACAGACTTGTTGCTCTAATAACTCGGGTGATTATTATATTGTATTAGTACATAGTTTCCTATGGATCCTTCTTAGTCACTCCAAAATGAATCTTTTGGGAGGTTTTTGAAATTTCCATGTTTGAAACCAAAAACGACTTGTCTTCATGCATGCTTGACTTCATAAGACAGAGTTTAGCTAGGGGTATGGGGTAGATACATGATTTTCCTGGTTTGAATATGTCTAGACCTTGTTTATCAACTTAATTGAATGCTTACTATATGACATAAGAAGACTATGTGCCTTGGTTTTTCATTTTTTGATTTTTTCTAAAATTTGTATGCCCATTTGAATCTTGATCAAATCCTAGGTTTCACAAAGATTTGAATAAGTTGGAAACATGAATATGAAAAAGTAAGCATGTATGCTTCTTAGTCACTTCAAAATGAAACTCTTGGGAGGGTTTTTGAAATTTCCATGTTTGAAACCAAAAACCACTTCTCTTCATGCATGCTTGACTTCATAAGACAAAGTTTAGGGTTAGGGGTAGATATATATATACATGATTTTCTGGTTTGAATATGTCTAGACCTTGTTTATCAACTTGAATGCTTACTATATATATGACATATAAGAATGCTATGTCCTTTGTTTTTTCATTCTTTTGATTTTCTTCTGAATTTTTATGCCCATTTGAATCTTTTGGTCAAATCCTAGGTTTGACCAAGATTTAAACAAGTTTAAAACATGAAAATGAAAAGGGAAGCTTGTATCCTTCTTAGTCACTCTAAAATGAAGTTTTTGGGAGGTTTTTGAAATTACCATGTTTGAAACCCAAAACCACTTCTCTTCATGCTTGACTTCATAAGACAGAGTTTAGGGTTATGGGTAGATACATGATTTTGTATGGTTTGAATATGTCTAGACCTTGTTTATCAACTTGAATGCTTACGATATGACATAAGAAGACTATGTACTTTGGTTTTCATTTTTCTGATTTTTTAAAGTTTGTGTCCATTTGAATCTTGGTCAAATCCTAGGTTTGACCAAGATTTCAACAAGTTTAAAACATGAAAATGAAAAGGTAATCATGGATCCTTCTTAGTCACTCTAAAATGAAGCTTTTGGGATGTTCTTGATATTTCCATGTTTGAAACCCAAAACGACTTCTCTACATGCATGCTTGACTTAAGACAGAGTTTAGCTAGGGTTAGGGGTAGATACATGATTTTCCTGGTTTGAATATGTCTAGACCTTGTTTATCAACCTGAATGCTTACTACTATATGACATAAACTATAGGGTTAGCATCTAGTGCAGTATGTGTGAACATGTATGCACTATGTGTGATATAACTTGTATGTCTTTCAAATTTGAACCAAATTTGAATAAGTTTGAAATATTTGAAATGGGGCTTTTGGCTTAAACGTTTGAAACCAGGCCAAAACGATTTCTCTTCATGCAAGATTTTATAAGACCGAGTTTAGGGTTAGGGGTAGATACATGATTTGTCTGGTTTGAATATGCCTAAACCTTGTTTATCAACTTTAATGCTTACTATATGACATGAGAAGACTATGTGCTTTTGTTTTTCATTTTTCTATTTTTTTTTAATTTTATGCCCATTTGAATCTTGGTCAAATCCTAGGTTTGATAATGATTAAAACAAGTTTAAAACATGAATATGAAAAATTAAGCATCTATCCTTCTTAAGTCACTCCAAAATGTAACTCTTGGGAGGGTTTTTGAAATTTCCATGTTTGAAACAAAAAACCACTTCTCTTCATGCATGCTTGACTTCATAAGACAGAGTTTAGGGTTTTAGGGGTAGATATATACATGATTTCCTAGTTTGAATGTGTCTAGACCTTGTTTATCAACTTGAATGCTTACTATATATATGACATAAGAATGCTATGTCCTTTGTTTTTTCATTCTTTTGATTTTTTTCTAAATTTTTATGTCCATTTGAATCTTTTGGTAAAATCCTAGGTTTGACCAAGATTTAAACAAGTTTAAAACATGAAAATGAAAAGGGAAGCTTGTATCCTTCTTAGTCACTCTAAAATGAATTTTTTGGGAGGTTTTTGAAATTACCATGTTTGAAACCCAAAACCACTTCTCTTCATGCTTGACTTCATAAGACAGAGTTTAGGGTTAGGGGTAGATACATGATTTTGTATGGTTTGAATATGTCTAGACCTTGTTTATCAACTTGAATGCTTACGATATAACATAAGAAGACTATGTACTTTGGTTTTCATTTTTCTGATTTTTAAATTTTGTGTCCATTTGAATCTTGGTCAAATCCTAGGTTTGACCAAGATTTAAACAAGTTTAAAACATGAAAATGAAAAGGTAATCATGGATCCTTCTTAGTCACTCTAAAATGAAGCTTTTGGGATGTTCTTGAAATTTCCATGTTTGAAACCCAAAACGACTTCTCTACATGCATGATTGACACTTAAGGCAGAGTTTAGCTACGGTTAGGGGGTATATACATGATTTTCCCGGTTTGAATATGTCTAGACCTTGTTTATCAACTTAGTTGAATGCTTACTATATGACATAAGAAGACTATGTGCCTTGGTTTTTAATTTTTGATTTTTTAAAAATTCTAATGCCCATTTGAATCTTGGTCAAATCCTAGGTTTGACCATGGTTTTAACAAATTTAAATCATGAATATAAAAATTAAGCATATATCCTTCTTAGTCACTCCAAAATGTAAATCTTGGGAGGGTTCTTGAAATTTGCATGTTTGAAACCAAAAACCACTTTTTCTTCATGCATGCTTGACTTCATAAGATAGAGTTTAGGGTTAGGGGTAGATATATACATGATTTTCTGGTTTGAATATGTCTAGACCTTGTTTATCAACTTGAATGCTTACCATATATATGACATATAAGAATGCTATGTCCTTTGTTTTTTCATTCTTTTTTTTTTTCTGAAATTTTATGCCCATTTGAATCTTTTGGTCAAATCCTAGGTTTGACCAAGATTTAAACAAGTTTAAAACATGAAAATGAAAAGGTAATCATGGATCCTTCTTAGTCACTCTAAAATGAAGCTTTTGGGATGTTCTTGAAATTTCCATGTTTGAAACCCAAAACGACTTCTCTTCATGCTTGACTTAAGACAGAGTTTAGCTAGGGTTAGGGGTATATACATGATTTTCCTGGTTTGAATATGTCTAGACCTTGTTTATCAACTTAGTTGAATGCTTACTATATGACATAAGAAGACTATGTGCCTTGGTTTTTCATTTTTTGATTTTTTTAAAATTCTTATGCCCATTTGAATCTTGGTCAAATCCTAGGTTTGACCATGGTTTTAACAAATTTAAATCATGAATATAAAAATTAAGCATATATCCTTCTTAGTCACTCCAAAATGTAAATCTTGGGAGGGTTCTTGAAATTTGCATGTTTGAAACCAAAAACCACTTCTCTTCTCATGCTTGACTTCATCAGATAGAGTTTAGGGTTAGGGGTAGATATATACATGATTTTCTGGTTTGAATATGTCTAGACCTTGTTTATCAACTTGAATGCTTACTATATATATGACATATGACAAAGGATTAATTTGTCAATGCCTACATATTGTAGACTAGGGTTTTGCTAGAAGTAGAGGGCAAGTTGATCTCGAAGGTTTCAGCCGAAAAGTACTCGCTAATTATGAAAACTAGGGTTCTGTTGACAATAGATTCGATCCTTTCTTCATCCCTCGACTCCCCCTTATATAGAGGGTGGAGTCGAGGGTTTCGTAATACACAAGTTACAGAGTTCGAGAGGGTTTCGTACCCAACCCGTAAGATTACAAATCTCTATCTTTCCTAATACAATCTATCTTTCCTTAACACTAAATGGGCTTCCGAGTCTTCTTATTCTTCGAGTCCTGGGCCTTTAGTAAACCCCGGGTACCATCTTTGGCAGGCCCATTGGGGATGCCTATGTCAGTAGCCCCCGAGATTTTTCTTGAATCGAAGAATCAGGGAAAATCTCCAATTTTACTCATTACATAATCTTTCGATATGCAAATATTATTTTGTACAGGGATATCGGTAGTTGGGGCTAGTTCATCTGACGGATCAGGTACTAGTTAACTGCTCTAGTGGCAATCCGCAAAAACCTACTTCAAGATCACGTCCCTGGACATGATCTCGGGATACTGGTGTAAACTTCGACAGGTGCCGCTTAAGGTCTTACCATTATGTCGAGTCCCAGTCATATTTTATCGGGTACCTAACGCGTCCGTTAGGATTTTTCTTCATATCTGTTGATACGGAAAAAGTAGCAATCCACCGTCAGAGACGGTGCCACACCGCTCAGAACGGATCTGGGGTCTTACCTTCGTAAAGTTTTGCGGCATTCAGAGATTTATTCGCGACTTATAGCGCTCTGAGAATATATTGTCGAGTGCTTTTCGGCTGTTGGAATAGCACATTTTATCGAGTCATATTTTATGACTTATTTTGTCTTCCCGATGGGAGTATATGTAGAGTTATCTGTGTAACTCGGAATATACTCACTTCTATTTCTTTATTTTGATCAAAATTCATCGGGCACGCGAACAGCGTTCCCGATGGGAGTAGCCCCCGAGGCTATAGCGAGAACTTGTGCTTGGATGTAGGCTCCACAGATTAATATCATCTGCCACTATATTTGTAATCCTTCTCGATATTTTTATATCTATCGGGTGCGCGACCAGCGCTCCCGATGGGAGTAGCCCCCGAGGCTATGAACAAATGCTTGCATTTGGTCATAGGCTCTCGCCATTTCTATCTTGTCATATTCGAAGTTTTCTATTTTTCCAAAGTAGCCCCCGAGCGTTTGGGCAAAAACTTGTATTTGACCAAAGGCTCTCGAAATAATCTTGCGTTGTCGATATTCTCGCCCGGCTTCTTAGTCGAGTTTTTCTCTTACCACCATGACGTCATTGCTGATGATAGCCACGATTTCTGTATTGGAAACATGCGAAAACCGCTCCTCTCACTGCCTTGTGGGTCCAAATTCCCCATCTGATTGACACGTCGTGCAAGTGGGGGACACACGTTCTCCACTTTTTCTGGCGCACGCACTGTGCCCTCTGTCGTTTCTTTTCTCAGTGAAAATCCAATTTTACCCTTTGTCCACGTGTACTCCATCTGCTTCATATCATTCCCATCCAACGGTTGCGCCGTTTCACCGCACCTCTATTTAAGTCCATCGTCTTCTTCCTCTGTCACTTTCGCTCGCGCCGCCCATCTGCTCTTCCTCTGCAAAAGCTTTCCAACGCGCCCCAAAATTTCTTGTGCTCCCCCGCTCGCGCGCTCGTTGCTTCCACTCTTGTTGATGCCACCGCGCAAACTCACCAAGCACAGCGCACCCAAAGCAAAGATGGCAGCCGAAGATCTGGGAAACTTGGAGTGGGAGAGATCCAAGATCTCCCAGCAGGACATCAATATTGTAACATCCCAGAAATTCAAAACAAAATAAATAAATTCCCCTAGTTCCAAATTTTGGAACCAACAAAAACTTTTATTAAATTAAGTTTGGTACATAATAATCTTGCTTAATTCTTGTGCTCTTGCCATGATTGCTTGTTATTAGTATTTGAAATAATCTTAAACCCTAAAACCTCACCCCTCTTCTCACCATCCTAGTTAAAAGAAAATAAAAGGAAATTAAATGAGAAAAAGGCATATGTGCCTATGGCTATAATTATAAATCTTTACCCTAGACCTTTCCACTTTATTTAGAGGATTGGAAAAGCTTCATAAACCTTATATAGTACTTCTCAAATCATTTCCAAGTTGAAACCAAAGAAATTAAAAAGAAACTAAAAATGCCATAAAGGCATATGAGAGTAAAATAGCAAATATGTGAATTTAAGAAAACTGACCCTAGGACTTGTTGTGAATGGTTGGATCACTCCTATATACCATTTCAACACTCAACAACACCAAGTGGGTCAAACCAAGTCAAATTAAAAATCAAATGCAACATATGCATAAAAGCATATGTGACACATAGGCATTTCACCAAACCTTGACCTATGTCTTTAAACCTTGACCAAATGATGTGAAACCATCTCTCAACCTAATATAACACTAAATTGACCCTAACCCATGTCCAAGTAAAGCAAGATCAACCATTTACAAGTTTATTAAAATTTGACACCTCATCTCTTATGTATTAAGGCCAAATTTGCAAATCTTTGAACAAGACCATTTGAATTGGTTTCAATGCTCTTAAAATGTTTCTAAACTAATAAGAACCACATTAGAGTCAAGAAAAGTCAAATCAAATGGAGAGAATTCAAATGGTGAGGTAATTCCATTTTTACTCACATACACATAACACCAATTTTGCAAATCTTCACCCAAGGCCACCTTGGCTTGATCTCTTGTTTGTAAAACTCTTATATATGATAAACAAACACAATTGCATCAAAGAAACCAAAATCAAATCAAAGCAAAACTCCAAACTATCACACATATGATAATGGTCATATGTCACATTTATAATTTCTTCCTCACTTTGCACCCACCTATCTTTTGTTTCTGCAACCAAACTTGGTCAACCATTGCCATGTCATCCAAGACCAAGTGATGGTGAACAACTTTGATGTTGACCATCAATGTTGACTCTGACTAGGTTGACCAGAAAAGAAGGGACAAGTGGAGACTTTGAAACTATGTGAAGATAACCCCAAATTTGAAATCTCACAAACCTCTGCCAAAATGACCACCACCACCACCATTCTTTCTCATTAATTATATGTTTGAGCTCCACCAAAAAGAAATCCAAAATTTGACCAAAAGTTTCATGCGGCCATTTTCACAAACACATGGCAGGCATAGTTTCAGAATTACAACACATGCTATTATCCTCTGGTTTTTAGCCTCAACTCCTTTCCAATTGTGATCATCAACCTCCCTGTACCTCCCCTGCATCAAGCCATGTACTGGTTTGGTCGATTAAAGCAATGGCATGATCACCTTTGTACCATGCCAAGCTCTCATGCCGGCCACCATGCCACCCTACCTCAACCCCTCTCTCTGGCCCAGCAAACCATGTCAGCTAGACTCACCAGGAGTACTGGACAGGCTAGACACGATGCCCCTCCAAAATATGCACGGAAACACTTTGGCCACGCCGTGATCACCACGTCTGGACGCGCCAGAGCGTGCGTCGGCATGTCCCTGGACGCCGCGGTACACTGCCTCGCCTGGACGCTGTCGTCCTTCTCTTCCCCTCCACTTGCGCACGCCCGCTCATCACCACGCCAGCTACACGCTAGACATGCTCGCTAGCTCGCGCACGCCCTATCGACGTCGCCATGATCGCCACCCTGCCGCCCAGTACCGTCCTCGTCGCAGAAGCTCCCGAGCCATCCCGTCGTCCCCTGGACGCGCCAGCTACGCCCAGAGCCTCGCCTAGACGTCGCCTACAAGATGCTGCCCTCGCCCCGACCTTTCGCACGCCGGAGCGGCCGCGCCATGAGCGACCCCTCTCAGCACTCACGGCACCACCCCTCCCTCTATAAATAGAGGAGCTCCGGGCACCATTTCTTCACAACATCTCCTCCCCTCTCACCACTGGTTCTCCTCGCATCAATAGCTAGTCCGATTAGCACCTCCACCGCCGGAATTTCAAGATCGGAGCCGCCGGAGGCTGCAGCTCACCATCGACGATCCACGCCTCCCCCTCCGCCACTGTACAGGCGCCTATTCACCCTCGCAACGACGCCTCGACCCTCTCCCTCGACCGCCGGCGACCTACAGCGCCCTCTGACCCCCTACCTCGCCGGCGCAGCAAGCTCTCTCCCCCGTCGACGACGACGACGCTCGACCGTCGATCGTCCACCTAATCCAACCGCTCTCATTGCAGGTACCGATTCGGTATTTACGAGTCACTGACGGGTGGAGCCCGCAACGTCAGGCGGCCCGCGTGTGCTAGTCACGCTGTTGGGCTGGCCCAAGTCTGTTTCGCCCATTTAGCCCATTTAGAGTTCCCGCCAAGCCCAGTAATTCAAAAATGGAATTTCTGTTTAATTTCGAATTCCCTGCTGATGCCTAATTCAAAATTGAATAGTTTGAAATCTACCAAACCAAATCTAGCAAATTTTATATATTTAGAAAGCTCATGAAATTATCTAAACAATGCCACTGGCCTCATGTCCAAATTCGAAATTAAATTTAAATGATAAAAATAACAAGGCAGGGCCTTTTCTGACTTCAAATAAATATTAAAAATTATCTATAAATGATTTTAAGTTGATTCCAACTCTAATAAATCACATTTGACATAATCTAATTGTTTATGCAAAAATATAGCATAGTTGTTTTGCATGATCATGGACTAAAGTCAAATAATGGCTATGGAGCCATTTCTAGCCCATTTAATACATACACATAAACTTATTTAAATAGTATGGGGGCTTCTCTCTCATTTAAATTATGATCCTAAGTAATTCCACTAGAGGTACTGACCTTGGTCAAATAAGTCTCATGCTTGGTTGCTTAGAGATTTTAAATCATTTAGATGATAGTTTAACTTATATGAGGTATAGCTTCTCACTTAAATCATTACTCCAAATGGTTCAATGAGAATTGATCACACATGTATTAATGACCCATAGGTTCCTATTTGAAAATATTTAATCATTCTCATAAGTAGTATTTAAATTTTTCGAACCTATCTATTAAAACATATGAGATACTTTGGTCTCATTTAAATCTTGCCTCAACCAAATTAATAGGAGGTAGATACCATGGTCAATTAAAACTCACATTAAATTTATTAATGATATTAAACCATTGTAAGGTGTTATTAAAATGGTATGAGGTGCTCACCTCATTTAAATCATCTTTCTCAAATAATATGAAGTAATGTGTTGACCTTTAATTTCCTAGGCTCATACTTGCTCACTTATAGATCTTAAATCTAAATAGTATTTAAATTTTCCAAAGATTAATTAAATCACATGAGATGATGAATCTCATTTAACTCACTTTTCTCAAATACTAAGTGTGAAGTGTTGACCTTGGTCAACATGGGATCATCCCTGGTTATTTGAAAATATTAAATCACCTCAATAATAGTCCTTTAAATTAGTTACAATTATGTGTTAAATCATATGAGAGGTATGCCTCTCATCTAAAATCTTGTTCTCAAATAATTCAACATGAGGTAGTGATCATGGTCTATGTAACCTCATATTGAATTATTTGGTGGCATTAAATCACTACCATGTTAGTATTAAATTACATGAGGGATGGAACCTCATTTAAATCATTTTCCCAAATGATAAGTATGAAGAGGTTGACTTTGGTCAACCTAGGTCATATATTATTCGTAAGAGAAATTAAATCTTAAGAAGATTCCATGAGAGGAAATTATTTCTCACAAAACCAAAGAGAAACCCTAACTCCATTTTTAATAAGAGGAAATTATTTTCCTATTACTAAATAAGGAAACCCTAGCATAATCTTGTAATAAATGTTAAGTAGTGATACTAGATCATTTGTGTGAGCCACTAAGGCTACTTAAGAGTACTTAAGTATTGTTTGGTGATTGTATCCTCGTATTCGTTTATAGACGCTAGTACCGGAGACTATCAAGAGGAGGAGGTATTCTACCAAGAGGAAGAAGAAGAACACTTTGATCACCTCACCAATCAAGGCAAGCTAATATTAATGCCAGCTATTACCAGTGCAAGCTAATAAACTTGCTAACCATCAGGGTGCAAAGCTCTACCAGAGCAAGGCATCATTACATTTTACTTCATGAACCTATCCCAAAGTTTTTACTTTACAAGCCTTACTTGATTTTATTTATCAAAGTTACTTTTTGGTTTATGATTCACTTGGTTGAATTATAGAGTAGTACAAGAGAATCACACTTAGCCTAGCAAGCTCCAAGATACTTAGCACCCCTCATGAAATAGTTGCTAGTGCTAATCAATCAAAAATTGGACTACTCTAGATGGGAACATGTGACTTTGAAATGAAGTTGAAACCTTGGAATGATGGTTCATTCCATTGAATGACTTTGAAGGTGAATATGACCAAGAGAAGATGGTGATTTTTGATATAAAACTGATGGTTGGGTTCGGATGCGATACCATTCCAATTTTGAAAGTACCCCCACAATACCCAATATGGGTAAGGGCTTAACTAGAAATTTATGTATCTTAGTATGGGTTCCCTCTAAACAAGCGTCATAGGGGTTATGCCGAGGCTGCCTCCGTTGAAAGTGAATTGATGTGAAATGACGTGATTGAGGTGAACTGTCCGGCCCAAGCCCTGTGCAGTTCCCAGGCTGACGGTGTGTCTTCACTGGGAGGCCAAGCTCATGGGGAGAGGTGCCTATACTAGGGTATGTAAGTGAAAGGTTATGGTTGGTAGTCCGCATACGGAGTATGATAAATCAGGGCCAGTTAACCCTGACGGATTATTGCAAATATTGTGGCACAAGTGTACGACCTCTGCAGAGTGTAGAACTATTCGAATAGCCGTGTCCACGGTTACGGACGATTGGAAAGGCCATACTGTTCCGTCATCAGACCATTTTCAAAAATGTGACATATGACTGGTGACTTGAATTTGAAAGGTGAATGGTGATTTTGAATTGAATCACAACAGAGTTGTGGGAATGACACTAATGTTCCCACTTGAGTTAGTCTAGGGATTCAAGCATCTTTACTAAATGTTTATGAAATAAACTTGGCTTTATGCAAATAAACCTAGAGCTTAGTATCCCCTTACTAAAATTGATAGTGCTTACACTAGTATTAGTTTGCGAGTACTTTAAAGTACTCATGGCTTTGTCCCTGGCTATTCAAATGGCCAGACTATGAAGGAACAAGCAGTAAGGAGATGGACAGCAGGACGTCTACGACAACTAGGACCGCTCCTGACGTCAAGCGTTGGCCTGTGGACTAGATATCCACTACTACTTCGCTTCCGCTCTTTGTGATGTTCGTTGATCAATAGATCAACTACTATTGTAATATTGGATCATGTGATCCATCTTTGTAAGACAATTATGTGTTGTAATAAATGATGACTCTATGATATTCAACTATTATGTCTCGCAACAACAATATTCCTAGGATTGCGATGTACGGCATAATAGGCATCTGGACTTAAAAATCCGGGTGTTGACAAATATGCTGAAGAAGCTTGGCATCAGCGGGAAGCAAGATGCGATTCGCTTCCCCAAGGAAGAAAGCTATCCAGCTCCGCCGATGCAATATCGGGTTAGTTTCGTCGACCATCTCATCCGCGGTCTTTCCACCTATCCATGACTTCCTTCGTGGGTTGCTGTTCATGTATGGACTGCAACTTCACCATCTCACTCCCAATTCCATTCTCCATATTGCTATTTTTATCACATTGTGTGAATCTTTCCTTGGTGTCCAACCCAATTGGTCCCTTTGGAAACGTATCTTCTTCTGTCGCCGTAACGGTTCTCCCAACGTCGCCTACAACATAGGTGGCGTTGTAATCTGTGTCCGTCCTGACGTCGAATATTTCGACGTTAAATTCCCTGATTCTGTTCAAGGATGGCGCAAGAAATGGTTATACATCCGTGAGGAAAACCACGGCTCTGTAGAGGACAATATTCCTCCTTTTGATGGTGCCGAAAAAATCTGTCGTCGCCGATCTTGGGATGCCGATGCTACCGACGCAGAAAAAGCGGCGACAGAGGCCCTGATGACACGCATCCACGAGCTCCAAAATACTCGAGGACAAGAATTATCAGGTGTCCAAATCACGGCATACTTCCTTAGGATTAGGGTGCAGCCTCTTCAAGCTCGCAAAAATCCCCTTTGGATGTACTCTGGCGAAAAAGATTTGTATCGCTTGTCGGTTGACTTGTCTGTCAATGATTTGGCGAAACTTGTTCGAAACCGTCTCCTGAGCAAGAAAGACAATGTCCCGACGTCTTGCGGTGTGACGCCATACAGCGCCACAACACACTCCCGCAGGTGATATTTTTGTTCATGTCTTTATTTTCCTTCTATCTTTTTCATCAAACACTGCATGCCGATGTTTTTCCTGTTTTTGGATAGAACCACGCGACAGCGTCGCCTCTTCCTCCTCTTCCCGAAGGTGGAGAAGTTGAAGAAAGGGCCGTTGTTACTGACGACAACCAGGGTACGTCGCCCTGAAAGTGAAGCCGCAATTTCTCGAAAATCTGCGGCATCCTCAGAAAAGGACGCCGAAGCTAAGGTAACTTCTTCGACACGTTCGCCTCCTTCAGCTGCTTCTCCCAAGGGCAAAAGGAAAAGAGATGAAGCTAGCGACTCTGGCGCATCCAAAGCTGATACTTCCCATGCTGAAAAAACTGCACCGAATGCCGGGGAGAAAACTTTGGATCTTTATGATGCTGCTCTTGTCAGCTCGTAAGTTTGTTGAAATTTCTATGTACTGTATTTTTCCTTTGCCGATGCTTTTGAAATTGCTATTTTATCATGTCGCTATTTTTATTGCAGTGACGACGAAGAGGAAAATGCACCTATCGACGAGACTGCTCGAACGAGCACGTCTCATACTTTAGTTGTCTCAGAAACTCGTCCTGAAGGCGATGAAACTTCACTTCATCCGCCAAATCCTGAACATTCAACACCAGCTGTAAGCCCCCGAGCTCCTTCCCCAAAGAGAGCTAGGGTAGAATCAGCTCAGGAAACAACCATATTAGCTGGTTGTTCCTCGACTCCCTTGATGGAAGAGGTAAATTGTTCTTTTTTATTCTGTATTGACTTTTTGTTTTGAATTTCCCTCTTTTTTTCTCCTTGATCGACTTTTTCTTCTTCCTATATTGACCCTTTTTGCATGGTAATCTCTTCAGCCTTTTATGAAAGAGCTCGTCCGCTTCGGCACCCAATTTATCGGGTACCGCGATTATGCCGGCGAACTTGAAGGTACCTACTTGTTCTGTCCATCTTTCCTTGTCGAGTTTCTCCTGTCACTATTTTGTGTCGCAATGCTTATCTGTCTTATGTTGGCAGAGAAACTGGCGGAAGCCAACAGACGTGCTGACGCTCTTGCTTTTGAGTTAGAGCAAATAGAGTGCGCACACGAAAACCGTCGAGGATCTTCAAAAAAGACTCGACGACGCAAAAAAGGCTCTAGAAGAAAATGTAGCTCAGCATTCTGCTCGAAGAAGAAATCCTTAGTCGACTGGAGTCGCAGAGTCGACGTTTTGTTAGTAAGTGTCTACGCCGTGGCTTTCTTTCATCGTTTTGGCCTCTATTTTCGTTAGTAACTCTATTTTGTGCTTAAAGCAGGGAGAACACACCAACCGTACGAGCTGGAAAATCCTGAAGATGACGAGCTTTGACGCGCTTTCTCTCCTTGAAATCCATGGTACGGAAGCTCGTAATGGATTAGCTGAAGCTGAAGATGGCCTGTCGCGGCTCTTCCCCTATTTCTTCCATAAAAAGGAGCAACCCGCAGTTTTCATTGATCTCGCCAAGTGCTTCACTGGCAATGAAGACCTTGGACTCCAACTTCGTCAAGAAGGACTAAAGGTTGGCGTCGAAGGTACTATGGCCTTGGTTGCAGAGAGTCAACAACAAGTCGACTGGTCGAAAGTTGGCGACGCGGGGAAGATCGAAACGAAGAAGTGGCAGTCGCTAATTAAAGCGGCAAAGCCCAATTCAAAGAAGATCCTCGCCACTCTTGGATATAAGCCAACACCTTCTCCAAGTTCTTCAAAGCCGGAGGTCAAGTAGACCACTTTGCTTTTTCTTTTTAGTTTATCTCCCCCTTTTGGCACTGTCGCCTTAGTGTTCTTGGCGATGACTGCTTCAGTAGGTCTCTAGAGGTCCTTCTTTTGTAATAGACATGTATATATTATGAGAATGAATGGAAATCTATCTTTGCTCAATGATTGATGTCGAAATTTCTGTTTTCAGTTAATTTTTGACAACTATACGTCAACTCCTGGTCCTTCCGAGGTTTTTCCTTCGTCTCATTCGAAGAAAACCCCTGTCGCTGTTGAATTTGTTGAAGATTCTTCGAGTAAGAATTCGGCAGAAGATTTGGAAGAACTTCGACAACAGCTCCAGTCCACGAAGAAGCAATCACTTATGCTCATGGAACAATCTCGAAAATCTTCTGAAAGGGAATAGGTTGCACTCCAACAAGCTCAAGATGCTATAATTGAGAAGGATGCTGCCGTTGCTGAAGCTGCTGCAGCTACGTCTCGAGAAAATTTTATGCTTCAACTGCTGACAGATGCTAGCTTGGATATGGCAGGTGTGCTTCATTATCTTTGTCGTACTTTTATTTGTTTATCTCCTTGTTGCCCACTGATTCTTGCAAAAAATAGGTTCTTTCTTGGATGCTACTACTGAAGATGAACGTGTCGAGGCTCGATCCAATGTACTTCTTCGGCTTGCCAATGATCATGGTTCAAATTTTTGGGGCACGCCTGAACGAACTCGCCAGATTGTCAGGTTTCAGGATCGCGCACTCCAGGTTCGCGATTATCTCGACTTCTGTACAAGGACTCTGTCTCTGGTCTATGGCACCATGTTTCCTCGCAACAAGATGCCAGAGACTCTTCCTGCTTTAATGGACAAATTTCGGGATGCTCCTCGAATCCACGGCTTTGTGCGAGCCCAATTAGCTGCTGGCGCAAGGTTTGCTATGATCATGATAAAAATCTGCTACCCGAAGTTAGACGTGGGTCAAATTGTTCCAAAGTGCTTGGCCAAGATGGCGAAGAGGAAAAAAATATGATGATGTTGTTACTCCTGTTGCCGAAGATATGATGGATGAACTTCTTCGGATGGATGCCGAATTCTTCGTGAAGGGCAGCTATGCTGAGCATAGCACTCGTGCTATAAATAATGAGCGCTTGACTATAGACAATATACTGGGTAACCCTTGAAGATAGGTTGTTTCGAGAATTGTATCTTGTGTATGTAATCTGTATTGTAAAGTCACTATATTTATTTTCAACGCCAAGCCCCCGGGCGTTTTGATGGCGGTACTTTCGTTTTATAATGCGAGGTTGTCCCACGGCAAAATAAATTATACCGTGCTATTTTTGCGGGTACGAGCCCCCGAGCTTTATATTGACCGCTATTTGTCGACATATTTTTATTTTGGCGAGGTACTTTATACCAAGGCGATATGTTTTTGCGAGTTGTATTTTGTCGGCGCTGTGTATATATATTGTATCTTCTAGAGGGAAGCCCCCGAGCCTGTCGAAAAGATATATAGTTCCACTATCTTTATTATATTGCAGCACCGCGAGCCCGCCTCATTAAAAACCTTTCCCGGCCCCACTCGGTGCCCCGAAAAAGGAAAAGAGTGCGTCTGAAAACTCGCGGGCGTTTCAGTACATTGTATGTTTACAGAGGAGACTATATTTCGGCATCTAAGCGTAAAAACGCCTGAGCTGCGCCACGTTCCAAGGATTTGGCTCGGCAATCCCCGTCTTCTTGTCCTTGATTCTGTATGCTCCTCCTTCGATTACTTCTGTGACGATGTAAGGTCCAAGCCATGGTGACTCGAGTTTTTCATGACTTTTTTGATTAAGTCGCAAAACCAAATCGCCAACTTGAAAAGACCTCGGTCGCAATCGTCGACTGTGGTAGTTTTTCAGGTCCTGTTGATATTTGGCAACTCGTGACAGGACTTCATCTCGAGCTTCATCAAGTGCGTCGACATCATCTTCTAAAGCTTTTCTCGAAGTTTCTTCATCGTATTCTGTAACTCTTGGAGCATCATGTTCTATTTCTATCGGCAATACTGCTTCAGCTCCATGGACCAGGAAAAACGGCGTCTCCTGCGTCGCCGTGTTTGGTGTTGTTCGAATACTCCACAACACACTTGGCAGCTCCTCTGGCCAAGTATGCCGAGCTTTTTCCAATGGTCCCAACAGGCGCTTCTTGATACCATTGCAGATAATGCCATTGGCTTTCTCGACTTGACCGTTGGTCTGTGGATGTGCGACAGACGCAAAACTCAGTTTGATGCCCACTTCTGCATAATATGCTTTGAACTCATTGGACGTAAAGTTACTGCCGTTGTCTGTGACGATGCTGTGAGGGACTCCAAATCGAAAGACGATGCTTTTCACAAACTTGATTGCCGACGCGCCGTCCGGTGAATTTATCGGCTTTGCTTCTATCCATTTAGTAAATTTGTCGACAGCAACGAGCATATACTCATATCCTCCTGGCGAAGCTTTGTGTAGTTTTCCCACCATATCGAGACCCCATTGAGCAAAGGGCCAAGACAGTGGGATTGGCATCAATTCTGCTGCCGGAGAGTGAGGTTTGGCGGCGAATCTTTGACACGCGTCGCAAGTTCGCACTATTTCCTTCGCGTCCTCAATTGTTGTTAACCAATAAAATCCCGCTCTGAAGACTTTGGCCACGATAGCTGCTTGCGTGATGCCCGCATATTCCTTCGTGTACATCTTTCAGGATGATCCGTCCTTCTTCGGGTGTGACACATCTCTGTAGCACACCCGAGATACTTCGCTTGTACAACTCCCCTTTTACCACAGTAAAAGCTTTAGATCGCCTAATTATTCGCCTTGCTTCAACTGGATCGTCGGGTATTGTTTTCCTTAGGATGTATGATATGTATGCCTGCATCCATGGAATTTGCACCATCATGACTAGCTCTTGTTCCTCTTCTTCTTCTTCCAATGATTTTTTCGTGGCACCCGAAGGTTTCTTCCCAAAACACGCCTGGAGGGATCGGGAGACATTGTGACCCGATGTTTGCAAGGACATCGGCTTCATCATTGCTCAATCTGCTGATGTGGTTTACCTCGCATCCATCAAACAGTTTTTCCAGCTCATTATACATCTCCTTGTATGCTATCATGCTCTCATTGACTGCATCACATTGGTTCATAACCTGCTGTGCCACCAACTGTGAGTCGCCGAAAATTTTCAGTCGGGTTGCACCGCAAGCCTTCGCCATCTTCATCCCGTGTATGAGAGCTTCATATTCTGCTTCATTGTTAGACGCATTTGGGAACGTCATCTGTAAGACATACTTCAACTTGTCGCCTTCAGGTGATACCAATATCACGCCTGCTCCAGCGCCTTCTAACCTTTTGGACCCGTCAAAGTTCATAGTCCAGGTTCTCGATAAATCTGGAGGCCCCGTGTTTTGTAGCTCCATCCACTCTGCAATGAAATCTGGTAAAACCTGCGATTTTATTGCTTTTCTTTTTTCATACGTGATGTCCCGAGGGGAAAGTTCTATTCCCCAAAGGGAGACACGACCCGTAGCTTCTGGGTTGTTCAATATATTTGACAGAGGAGCTTCATTGACCACTATTATCGGGTGCGCCGAAAAATAGTGTCGCAATTTTCTTGCTGTCGTAAATACTCCATACGCCAGTTTCTGGTATTGAGGGTACCGCTGTTTTGAAGGCGACAGTACTTCACTGATGAAATATACTGGCCTCTGAACTCCATGGAGCTTTCCTTCTTCCTCTCTCTCGACTACCAAAGCCGTGCTGACCACTTGAGGTGTGGCTGCAATGTATAGGAGGAGAGGTTCTTTCTCTTTAGGCGCCACCAAAATTGGTGGTGTCGAAATTGTGCGCTTGAGGTTCTCGAAGGCCCTATCTGCTTCCTCGTTCCATTGAAATTTCTCCCCCTGTTTGATCAATGCATAGAACGGCAGCGCTTTTTCTCCCAACCTGGCGACGAATCTGCTTAAAGCTGCGACTCGCCGTCAGCTGTTGTATTTCTTTCAACTTTGTTGGCTTCCTCATAGTTACAATGGCCTGTATTTTTTCGGGATTAGCTTCAATCCCTCTTGCTGATACTAAGAACCCAAGAAGTTCTCCTGCAGGAACTCCAAAAGAGCACTTTGTCGGGTTCAACTTAAGGCAGAACTTGTCGAGGTTGTCGAAGGTTTCCTTCAAATCTTCGATCAGTGTTGACCCCTTCTTTGATGTTATCACGACATCGTCAATGTAGACTTGTACATTTTTCCCAATCTGTGTTGCAAGGCACTTCTGCATCATCCGCTGATATGTTGCTCCCGCGTTTTTCAAACCAAAGGGCATTGTTTTGTAACAAAACACGCCGTAAGGTGTTATGAACGCTGTCTTGGCTTCATCATCTTCTTTTAGTCTGATCTGGTTATAACCAGAGTATGCGTCCAAGAAGGAAAGACGTTCACATCCTGCCGTGGAGTCGATGATTTGATCGATCCTTGGGAGGGGAAAGTGATCCTTAGGACAGTGTTTATTGAGACACGTAAAGTCGACACACATGCGAAGGACTTTCGTGTGTTTCTTCGGCACCATCACTGGGTTAGCTACCCATGTGGCTTCTGTAGATATCTCTTTGATAAAACCAGCATCTTTGAGTCGATCTATTTCTGATAACATAGCTTTGCGGTTTGGTTCCGAAAAACGCCGCAAGGGTTGTTTGATTGGTCTCGCGAGAGGATCCAAGTTGAGGTGGTGCTCGGCAAGTTCCCTGGGTACTCCTGGCATGTCGGCTGGACACCATGCGAAGATTTTCCAGTGCTCACGGAGGAACTCGACGAGCGCGCTTTCCTATGCGATATCCATGTTTGTTGCAATGGATGTCGTTTTCTTTGGGTCCGTCGGGTGGATCTGCACCTCTTTTGAATCCTTGGCTTGGCTCCTTGAGAGACCTTCCTGCATCTGGCAGCACATCGTAATCAGTGAGCCTTGGTGCCATATATTCTGCTTGCATCCCGAAAGTTTCTGACAGTTAATGAAAATCCTTGTCACACTTATCAGATAGCGCGAAACTTCCTTTAATTGTGATAGGTCCCTTGGGTCCAGGCAACCTCCACAATAAGTATGTATAATGTGGTACCGCCATAAACCTGGCATATGCTGGTCGTCCCAACAAGGCGTGATATTGCGACGGGAAATCCACAACTTCAAACTCCAGATTCTCTATCCTGTAGTTTTCTCGGGTTCCAAACTGAACGTCGAGATTGATCTTGCCCAACGGATAACTTGGCTTCTCTGGTGTGATCCCATGGAAACGTGTATCAGTTGGTTTCAGGTTTGCCAGGGATATGTTCATCTTCCTCAATGTATCTGCATACATAAGGTTTAAACTGCTGCCGCCATCTATAAAAACTCTCGACACGTCAAAGCCAGCAATTACTGCGGGTAAGATGAGTGCCGATTGTCCTGGTCGAGGAACTTGCTGTGGATGATCCGCAATTGTGAAGCCAATGTCTTGCCCCGACCAATTTAGGTACTCAACTGTTGGTGGAGGCATCTTCTCTGCCATGAACACTTGCCGTGAGATTACCTTCTGCGCCCTGTTAGATGGCCTAGCTTTCTGAATCATCGAGACCGCACCGTTGGAGTTGGGGTCAACATATGGAGGTGGGTGTGGTGCTGCCGCTATTCTGAGCTGGTGCCGATTTTCGTCCGTAATTGCGGGAGGAGGTGGGAGGTGAATCTCACTCCTTGGCCCCTGGGGATTTCTGTTCATTGCTTGGGCATTTGCAATTCCTGCGGCTCGCAACATTGCCTGAAAATTGCGGCAGTCTTTTTGGAGATGTCCTGACTGCCTCTTTCCGTTGCTGTCGAGATAGAAGTGCATCTGACACGGTCCGTTCATCATCTCCTCGGGGGACACATAGGGTCTTTGAAACCTTGGTCCGCTATTTTGCCTGTTACCGTGAGAATCACCTCTATTGTCGCCTTGTTGCTCATTATGATGTAGCCCCGCTCGCCAACGACACTACATCAAGGCCAACAAGTCCCCCAAGTGGACCAATGACACGGGCTCGAGCTAAAGCAATACATGACAAGGTGAACTCGCTCCTCACTACCCTCGACCTCGGTACACCATTGGATGGAATGCTACCTCATGCCGAAACACTTTGTGTGATTAGGTACGTGGAGCATCAAGACCCCGGAGAGGATGAGACGCCATGGTCAAGGGAAGGAGAGGAGCAGCGGAACCTGGAGATGATCATGAAGCCGAAGCCGACGTCGCCCGAAGAGCTCCAAGGAAGAGACGGACGCTGGCCGGTCCAGGACCCGGTCGGACCGGACCCACGACCGGACGCCCCGGCCACAGGCCCGGTCAACCGGGCGCAAACCGGGCCAGCTCCCTCGTACCGGACGACGACCGGACCCAGGACCGGATTCTTCGCAGATTCCCGGTTGGCGACCGGTCGACCGGACCCATGACCGGACAGCCCGGTCACAGGCCCGGTCAGACCGGACCCCTGGCCGGACAGCCCGGTCACAGGCCCGGTCTGACCGGACGCACAACCGGATCCGACGGGAAGACCCCACCAAACTGCCTTAACTTATCCATTCGCGTACCTGTTCGCCCTTGCTGGCTGTGTGGCCCTATATAAGTAGCTGGAACCCCTCCTTTATTTTTCAGACTTGTTTAGAACTCAAACCTAACTTTGAGCTTAGTCTCCCTTGGGTATCATCCCTCTGTAATCAAGGCCACCCTTGTGGATGTATGAATTTGGTAGTGAGAGATTCTAGTGTATCCACTCTCTCTCCCACTCCTTGATTCGTCCTCCCCACCGGTCTCTCCTCTCGGAATTCTACCTCGAGTCTCTTCCGGGCGGATTCTATTGGCACGGTCCATCGAGCCGTGAGGGTAAGCATCGATTGTATCGGGTTGGTGTGCGTGGATCTTCGTGTGTTCTTCGCGTTCTTCGTGTTCTTCCGCCTCTCCCCCTCTTTCCCCCTTTGATTCTTGGGTCATTCGCGAGATCGGGCCACAATCGGGGTCTTAGACCTCATCATTACTCCTTTGGTAGTCATCTCGACTATTCCCTCCAGGATTTCCCCGGAAACCAGCCGATATGTGGCCAGGAGCGTCGTTGTTGTAGAACTGGCGAGAAAATCGCCTTCTATTTTGAAAATTTCGACCGCGATCCTCTTCTGGCGACCTGTGTCGCTTGTTATATATTGCGTCTTCTCCATCTGCCCACTTGTTGGCTATCTCCATCAGTGCTGATATTGTCTTAGGGTTGGTTCTCCCTAAGTCCTCGACGAAATCTCCCCGCCGATTCCTGCCACGAACGCGTCTATTGCTCTCTCGTCAGATATATCCTCTGCCGAGTTTTTAATAATGTTCCACCTCTGTATATATTTTCTCATTGACTCGTCGTGTTTCTGTCGGCACGCCCTCAACTCTTCTAATGACGCAGGTTTCTTGCAGGTGGATCGGAAATTTCTCACGAAGATATCCTCAAAAGTATCCCAGCTGTCGATGGAACCTAGGGGAAGCTTCTTTATCCAAGATCTCGCGGCACCACTTAAGTGAACTTGGATACTTTGCATAGCTGTTGCTCTGGTTCCTCCTACCAGCTTCACCATCTCGAGATAATCAACGAGCCAATCCTCGGGATCCTGCAGGCCGTCGAATTTCTTGAAATTCTCGGGTAACTTGAACCCTTTTGGGACTCGAGTTTTTCGAACTCTTCTCGTAAAGCACGGGAGCCCACACATATCTTCGTCGGCAACTTCTGGTGAATGCTGACGTTCTCTTCTTTCTTGTCGCGCCCTGTCCACCCTTACTTGAGCTGCTGTGTCTCTTGCTCCACTTGTTCTTGGTGGGTCTTGAACTGCTGCGGTGGGTCGTGGACTATTTTGCCTAGGATTTTCTTCGGGAGGCGTGGCTGCGAACGCTGTTCCCATAACTCCAACTCCAGCCATTGCCATATTGAACAATGCTTCTCTCGGGTCTCCAGGGGGTGGTCTGGACGCGAGGATGTAAGCTTGCGTTGCCATGTATCCTGCTTCTGGCGTTTTCGGGATAATATTTCCCCTTGTATCAATCGACATGAAGGACATGTCGAGATTTTGAATTATGTTGCCTCTCTCTGCTTCGGGTATATTTTGCAGCTGAGATCTTGCTCTCCTCCGAGCTTCTCTGTGACTATCTCCCGAAGTTCCTTATTGTCGACTGAGCTCTGCTCGACGCCTGCTTGACGCGGATGCTGCCTCTTTTCTTCTATTCAGGGATGTTGTCTCTTTTTCCAACTCCCTACTCACACGAGCAAGTCTATATTGATAGGCTTGTAATTCTTCTGCAGTAGCAGTGGTGGTCATTGGTTCTGAACCATCCATGGCTCTTGCAGCCCTATCCCACGCTGCTTGCGGGAGTTGGACTCTTTCGCGAGGTGAAGACCCGACATATTTAGTGCCTAAGCCTCTTCTGAGATCAGCGGGATCGACGTATGGGTTTCCCAAATCATCGAAAGCCTCTGACGTCTCTGGTTCTGCTCGGCTTGCCTCTTCAATTGCATACACTTGATGATATTTTGAGTATTGATTTTTGTCGGGATTGGTGACACCATTATAGAGATTGGTAAAGACCTTTCCGATGGCAGCAGATTTGTCGACGAAGTTGAAGCTGTCGACGCTGTCGGAATCGCTGCTTATAACGGAGTCCGCAGACGACTCGAAAGATGTGTCGCTGAAGATCTTGGCGAGCTTTCCGCTTGCATTGGTGTCGACGAAGCGCGGCGACGAAAACTCCTCGTCACTCGACGAAAAGTTAGAATCGACCGCTAAAAATTCCGACGAGATCGAAACTTCGAGACGGTAGGATCCTTCCTTGTTGACACCAAATCGGAATTCTCCGAACATCATGACGATGGGCTCCTCCAGATAGGCACATGCATCCATACGGGAGGGCGGGTGAGGAATAAAATCGACTAGATCAGTTTTTTCCCGTTTACCTCGATCCATCGCATTGCTAGCCACCGACGAAGTCGACGATTCTGGACGTGCCATCGAGATCAGCTCCTTGCAACCTCTAATTCCCACAGACGGCGCCAATTGACAAAGGATTAATTTGTCAATGCCTACAGATTGTAGACTAGGGTTTTGCTAGAAGTAGAGGGCAAGTAGATCTCGAAGGTTTCAGCCGAAAAGTACTCGCTGATTATGAAAACTAGGGTTCTGTTGACAATAGATTCGATCCTTTCTTCGTCCCTCGACTCCCCCTTATATAGAGGGTGGAGTCGAGGGTTTCGTAATACACAAGTTACAGAGTTCGGGAGGGTTTCGTACCCAACCCGTAAGATTACAAATCTCTATCTTTCCTAATACAATCTATCTTTCCTTAACACTAAATGGGCTTCCGAGTCTTCTTATTCTTCGAGTCCTGGGCCTTTAGTAAACCCCGGGTACCATCTTTGGCAGGCCCATTGGGGATGCCTATGTCAACATATAAGAATGTTATGTCCTTTGTTTTTTCATTCTTTTGATTTTTTTCTGAAATTTTATGCCCATTTGAATCTTTTGGTCAAATCCTAGGTTTGACCAAGATTTAAACAAGTTTAAAACATGAAAATGAAAAGGGAAGCCTGCATCCTTCTTAGTCACTCTAAAATCAACTTAATTGAGAATGCTTACTATATGACATAAGAAGACTATGTGCCTTGGTTTTTCATTTTTTGATTTTTTTAAATTCTTATGCCCATTTGAATCTTGGTCAAATCCTAGGCTTGACCATGGTTTAAACAAATTTAAATCATAAATATAAAAATTAAGCATATATCCTTCTTAGTCACTCCAAAATGTAAATCTTGGGAGGGTTCTTGAAATTTCCATGTTTGAAACCAAAAAAAAACACTTCTCTGCATGCATGCTTGACTTCATAAGACAGATATATACATGATTTTTCTGGTTTGAATATGTATAGACCTTGTTTATCAACTTGAATGCTTACTATATGACATAAGAAAACTATGTGTTTTGGTTTTTCATTTTTCTGATTTTATTTTTATTTTTGATGTCCATTTGAATCTTGGTCAAATCCTAGGTTTGACCAAGATTTAAACAAGTTTAAAACATGAAAATGAAAAGGGAAGCATGTATCCTTCTTAGTCACTCTAAATGAAGTTTTTGGGAGGTATTTGAAATTTCCATCTTTGAAACCCAAAACCACTTCTCTTCATGATTGACTTCATAAGACATAGTTTAGGGTTAGGGGTAGATACATGATTTCTATGGTTTGAATATGTCTAGACCTTGTTTATCAACTTTAATGCTTACTATATGACATAAGAAGACTATGTGCTTTGGTTTTTCATTTTTCATTTTTTTTAATTTTCCGCCCATTTGAATCTCTGTCAAATCCTAGGTTTGACCAAGATTTAGAGAAGTTTAACACGTGAAAACGAATAAGTAAGCATGGATCCTTCTTAGTCACTCCAAAATGTACCAATTGATAGATGTGTTAACTTTGCTTCATGGAAAAAATAATGTCATGTAAATGAGTTAACTTGGATTTCCTACCCTTGAATCCATAGGAAACTTTGTTCTAATGCACTATAATAATCAACCGAGTTTTTACACCAACAGGTATGTCACTTACGTGTGGTGCCCATGCGTGAGGTCCCGCACTTCAGTGACCACAAGTCACGTGCAATAGGTACGCAAACTCCCAGCCATTTTCTTTGTCAAAGAAGACGCATCAGGATGCGTATTGGAAGTATGTGGGTCCTTCTGGATCCTTCGGTTGTCCCTCTCACAAAAAGAACAAATCTCTCTCATTCTCGGCCTCGCTCGACTCGCTCGCTCGCACCTCCTGCTCACTGACAAACCCTGCACAAAAGTCAACATCATCACCCGAAAAAGGGGAGACACCATAATGCTCTCCCTTCTTCTCTCCTTCCGAGTGATCCCTCTTCCTCCGAGTTCCACTCGACGGGCAAACACATATGTGCTGCATAGTAATAATAAAAAGGTATTCCGTAGAAAAATCGACCTACGAATCTATAATTAAATAGGTTAAACTAGGGGTTTCCCAGTACTACATATCAAGGTTCAAAAAGATCCAACTACGGGGTTCGAACAACCCCAGTTCTAATCAAAGATTCTTTCGACGTCATCCAAATGGCCTCAAACTATAGCATGGGCGGATCCAGACTATAGCCAAGGGGGGCAGCTGCCCCCACTCAATTTTCTGAAATCTTGTAATATGTTAAGCTAAAGGCTGGTTTGCCCGCACTTAGAAATGATATTTGCATCACTTATCATATGTTTGCCCATTTGAATCTTGTCAAATCCTAGATTTGACCAAGATAATTTAAACAAGTTTAAAACATGAAAATGAAAAGGGAAGCTTGTATCCTTCTTAGTCACTCTAAAATGAAGTTTTGGGAGGTTTTTGAAATTTCCATGTTTGAAACCCAAAACCACTTCTCTTCATGCTTGACTTCATAAACATGAAAATGAAGACTATTTGCTAACGGAGGGAGTAAGCACTCTTGCTATCAAAAGTACCAAACGATGCATACCAAAATGATTTTTTAGAGGAATACTAGTTCAGATTATTTAATTTTATATTAGCAGGCCAAAATCGAACCCCGTAGTTGCATTTTCTGAAATTGATCCGTAGTACTGGGCAGAACCCTAGTTTAACTTATTTAATAATAGATTCGTAGGTCGATTTTTTTACGTTATTATTATTATTACTAGGCAGCACATGTGTTTGCCCGTCCAGTGAAACTCTTTCATTTCATTTTTCTTTTCCGCAAGGTCGGGAGTCGGAGGAAGAGGGATCACACGGGAGGAGACGAAGGGAGAGCAGTCACGGGGCCCCACTTATTTATGGTGTCTATCCTTTTTCGGTGATGCTGACTGTTGTGCAGGGTTGTCAGTGCGAGCGAGCGAGCGAGGCCGAGAATGAGAGAGATGTTTTTTTAGAGGGACAACCGAACGATCCTGAAGGACCCAGATTTCCAATACGCATCAGAGCACAGTTTACAGCAGGACACAAAATAAACAGGAAATTATGTCTAAATCCCTAAGATTTACATGGTAGACCCCAGGCTGAAAGCAAGAAATGCGATCGGGTCCTTAACAGCCACCGTCCGGATTGATCCTCGTCGCAGCCGGGGACGAACAACTTGGCGCGACCAAATCGCCATGGCTACAGAGCCTGCACACCATGGCCTCCGAGCTGAGCTAGAAACGCCCTGCCAAAACCGGCAGCCAACGGAGGTGGATAATTGGAGAGATGGAGAGAGAGAGAGAGAGTCTTGATGCCTCTCTCTTGACAAAGAAGATGGCTGGGAGTTTGCCTACCTAGCGTACGTGACTTGTGCTCACTGAAGTGTGGGACCTCACGCATGGGAACCACACGTAAGTGACAGACTTGTTGCTCTAATAACTCGGGTGATTATTATATTGTATTAGTACATAGTTTCCTATGGATCCTTCTTAGTCACTCCAAAATGAAGCTTTTGGGAGGTTTTTGAAATTTCCATGTTTGAAACCAAAAACGACTTCTCTTCATGCATGCTTGACTTCATAAGACAGAGTTTAGCTAGGGGTATGGTGTAGATACATGATTTTCCTGGTTTGAATATGTCTAGACCTTGTTTATCAACTTAATTGAATGATTACTATATGACATAAGAAGACTATGTGCCTTGGTTTTTTATTTTTTTGATTTTTTCTAAAATTTGTATGCCCATTTGAATCTTGGTCAAATCCTAGGTTTCACAAAGATTTGAATAAGTTTGAAACATGAATATGAAAAAGTAAGCATGTATGCTTCTTAGTCACTTCAAAATGAAACTCTTGGGAGGGTTTTTGAAATTTCCATGTTTGAAACCAAAAACCACTTCTCTTCATGCATGCTTGACTTCATAAGACAAAGTTTAGGGTTTTAGGGGTAGATATATATATACATGATTTTCTGGTTTGAATATGTCTAGACCTTGTTTATCAACTTGAATGCTTACTATATATATGACATATAAGAATGCTATGTCCTTTGTTTTTTCATTCTTTTGATTTTCTTCTGAATTTTTATGCCCATTTGAATCTTTTGGTCAAATCCTAGGTTTGACCAAGATTTAAACAAGTTTAAAACATGAAAATGAAAAGGGAAGCTTGTATCCTTCTTAGTCACTCTAAATGAAGTTTTTGGGAGGTTTTTGAAATTACCATGTTTGAAACTCAAAACCACTTCTCTTCATGCTTGACTTCATAAGACAGAGTTTAGGGTTAGGGGTAGATACATGATTTTGTATGGTTTGAATATGTCTAGACCTTGTTTATCAACTTGAATGCTTACGATATGACATAAGAAGACTATGTACTTTGGTTTTCATTTTTCTGATTTTTTAAATTTTGTGTCCATTTGAATCTTTGTCAAATCCTAGGTTTGACCAAGATTTAAACAAGTTTAAAACATGAAAATGAAAAGGTAATCATGGATCCTTCTTAGTCACTCTAAAATGAAGCTTTTGGGATGTTCTTGAAATTTCCATGTTTGAAACCCAAAACGACTTCTCTACATGCATGCTTGACTTAAGACAGAGTTTAGCTAGGGGGTAGATACATGATTTTCCTGGTTTGAATATGTCTAGACCTTGTTTATCAACCTGAATGCTTACTACTATATGACATAAGAAGACTATGTGCCTTGGTTAGCATCTAGTGCAGTATGTGTGAACATGTATGCACTATGTGTGCTATAACTTGTATGTCTTTCAAATTTGAACAAATTTGAATAAGTTTGAAATATTTGAAATGGGGCTTTTGGCTTAAACGTTTGAAACCCGGCCAAAACGATTTCTCTTCATGCTAGATTTCATAAGACTGAGTTTAGGGTTAGGGGTAGATACATGATTTGTCTGGTTTGAATATGCCTAAACATTGTTTATCAACTTGAATGCTTACTATATGACATGAGAAGACTATGTGCTTTTGTTTTTCATTTTTCTAATTTTTTTAATTTTATGCCCATTTGAATCTTGGTCAAATCCTAGGTTTGACCAAGATTTAAACAAGTTTCAAACATGAAAATTTCCATGTTTGAAACCCAAAACCACTTCTCTTCATGATTGACTTCATAAGACATAGTTTAGGGTTAGGGGTAGATGATTTTTCTGGTTTGAATATGTCTAGACCTTGTTTATCAACTTTAATGCTTACTATATGACATAAGAATGCTATGTGCTTTGGTTTTTTATTTTTCTATTTTTTAAATTTTATACCCATATATTTGAATCTTTGTGAAATCCTAGGTTTGACCAGGATTTAAACAAGTTTAGAACATGAAAATGAAAAGGTAATTAATCCTGGATCCTTCTTAGTCACACTCTAAAATGAAGCTTTTGGGAGGTTCTTGAAATTTCCATGTTTGAAACCCAAAACCACTTCTCTTCATGATTGACTTCATAAGACAGAGTTTAGGGTTAGGGGTAGATATATACATGATTTTTCTGGTTTGAGTATGTCTAGACCTTGTTTATCAACTTGAATGCTTAGTATATGACATAAGAAGACTATATGCTTTTGTTTTTCATTTTTCTGTTTTTTTAATTTTATGCCCATTTGAATCTTTTGGTCAAATCTTATCTAGGTTTGACCAATATTTAAACAAGTTTAAGACATGAAAATGAAAAGGGAAGCCTGCATCCTTCTTAGTCACTCTAAAATGAATTTTTAGAGGTTTTTGAAATTTCCATGTTTGAAACCCAAAACCACTTCTCTTCATGATTGACTTCATAAGACAGTGTTTAGGGTTAGGTGTAGATATATACATGATTTTTTTGGTTTGAATATGTCTAGACCTTGTTTGTCAACTTTAATGCTTACTATATGACATAAGAATGCTATGTGCTTTGGTTTTTCATTCTTTTCATTTTTAATGAATTTTTATGCCCATTTGGAATCTTGGTCAAATCCTAGGTTTGACAATGATTAAAACAAGTTTAAAACATGAATATGAAAAATTAAGCATCTATCCTTCTTAAGTCACTCCAAAATGTAACTCTTGGGAGGGTTTTTGAAATTTCCAGGTTTGAAACCAAAAACAACTTCTCTTCATGCATGCTTGACTTCATAAGACAGAGTTTAGGGTTAGGGGTAGCTAGATACATGATTTTTTTGGTTTGATAATGTCTAGACCTTGTTTATCAACTTAATTATTTAATGCTTACTATATGACATAAGAATAATATGTGCTCATTTTATTGATTACTTTTTGAATTTTTATCCCCATTTGTTGAATCTTGGTCAAATCCTAGGTTTGCCAAGATTTAAACAAGTTTAAAACATGAATATGAAAAAGTAAGCCTGTATCGATCCTTCTTAGTCACTCCAAAATGAAGCTCGTGGGAGGTTTTTGAAATTTCCATGATTTTTCTGGTTTGAATATGTCTAGACCTTGTTTATCAACTTGAACGCTTACTATATGACATACAAAGACTATGTGCTTTGGTTTATGATTTTGTTTTTGAATTTTTATGCCCATTTAAATCTTGGTCAAATCCTAGGTTTTACCATGACTTAAACAAGTTTAAAACATGAATATGAAAAAGTAAGCATGTATCCTTCTTAGTCACTCCAAAATGAAGCTCTTAATTAGTAGGGTTTTTGAAATTTCCATGTTTGAAACCAAAAACCACTTATCTTCACCATGCATGCTTGACTTCATAAGACAGAGTTTAGGGTTAGGGGTAGATACATGATTTTTCAGGTTTAATATGTCTAGACCTTGTTTATCAACTTAATGAATGCTTACTATATGACATACATAAGAAGACCTTGGTTTTTCATTTTTTTGAATTTTTATGCCCAGATGAATCTTGGTCAAATCCTAGGTTTGACCAAGATTTGAACAAGTTTTAAACATGAATATGAAAATGTAAGCATGTATGCTTCTTAGTCACTCCAAAATGAAACTCTTGGGAGGGTTTTTGAAATTTCCATGTTTGAAACAAAAAAACCACATCTCTTCATGCTTGACTTCATAAGACAGAGTTTAGGGTTAGGGGTAGCCACATACATGATTTTTCTGGTTTGAATATGTCTAGACCTTGTTTATCAACTTAATTTTATGCTTATTATATGACATAAGAAGACTATGTGCATTGGTTTTTCATTTTTTTGATTTTTTTGAATTTTATCCCCATTTGTTGAATCTTGGTCAAATCCTAGGTTTGACCAAGATTTAAACAAGTTTAAAACATGAATGTGAAAAGTAACATGCATCGATCCTTCTTAGTCACTCCAAAATGAAGCTCGTGGGAGGTTTTTGAAATTTCCATGATTTTTCTGGTTTGAATATGTCTAGACCTTGTTTATCAACTTGAATGCTTACTATATGACATACACAGACTATGTGCTTTGGTTTATGATTTTGTTTTTGAATTTTTATGCCCATTTAAATCTTGGTCAAATCCTAGGTTTTACCATGACTTAAACAAGTTTAAACATGAATATGAAAAAGTAAGCATGTATCCTTCTTAGTCACTCCAAAATGAAGCTCTTAATTAGTAGGGTTTTTGAAATTTCCATGTTTGAAACCAAAAACCACTTATCTTCACCATGCATGCTTGACTTCATAAGACAGAGTTTAGGGTTAGGGGTAGATACATGATTTTTCAGGTTTAATATGTCTAGACCTTGTTTATCAACTTAATTGAATGCTTACTACATGACATAAGAAGATGCTTTTGTTTTTCTTTTTTTTGAATTTTTATGCCCATTTGAATCTTGGTCAAATCCTAGGTTTGACCAAGATTTGAACAAGTTTTAAACATGAATATGAAAATGTAAGCATGTATGCTTCTTAGTCACTCCAAAATGAAACTCTTGGGAGGGTTTTTGAAATTTCCATGTTTGAAACAAAAAAACCACATCTCTTCATGCTTGACTTCATAAGACAGAGTTTAGGGTTAGGGGTAGCCACATACATGATTTTTCTGGTTTGAATATGTCTAGACCTTGTTTATCAACTTAATTTTATGCTTATTATATGACATAAGAAGACTATGTGCATTGGTTTTTCATTTTTTTGATTTTTTTGAATTTTATCCCCATTTGTTGAATCTTGGTCAAATCCTAGGTTTGACCAAGATTTAAACAAGTTTAAAACATGAATGTGAAAAGTAACATGCATCGATCCTTCTTAGTCACTCCAAAATGAAGCTCGTGGGAGGTTTTTGAAATTTCCATGATTTTTCTGGTTTGAATATGTCTAGACCTTGTTTATCAACTTGAATGCTTACTATATGACATACACAGACTATGTGCTTTGGTTTATGATTTTGTTTTTGAATTTTTATGCCCATTTAAATCTTGGTCAAATCCTAGGTTTTACCATGACTTAAACAAGTTTAAACATGAATATGAACAAGTATGCATGTATCCTTCCTAGTCACTCCTAAATGAAGCTCCTAATTAGTAGGGTTTTTGAAATTTCCATGTTTGAAACCAAAAACCACTTATCTTCACCATGCATGCTTGACTTCATAAGACAGAGTTTAGGGTTAGGGGTAGATACATGATTTTTCAGGTTTAATATGTCTAGACCTTGTTTATCAACTTAATTGAATGCTTACTACATGACATATATAAGTGCTTTTTTTTTTTTTTTTGAATTTTTATGCCCATTTGAATCTTGGTCAAATCCTAGGTTTGACCAAGATTTGAACAAGTTTTAAACATGAATATGAAAAGGTAAGCATGTATGCTTCTTAGTCACTCCAAAATGAAGCTCTTGGGAGGGTTTTTGAAATTTCCATGTTTGAAACCAAAAACCACATCTCTTCATGCTTGACTTCATAAGACAGAGTTTAGGGTTAGGGGTAGCCACATACATGATTTTTCTGGTTTGAATATGTCTAGACCTTGTTTATCAACTTAAATTTATGCTTATTATATGACATAAGAAGACTATGTGCATTGGTTTTTCATTTTTTTTGAATTTTATCCCCATTTGCTGAATCTTGGTCAAATCCTAGGTTTGACCAAGATTTAAACAAGTTTAAAACATGAATATGAAAAGTAACATGCATGGATCCTTCTTAGTCACTCCAAAATGAAGCAGGAGGTTTTTGAAATTTCCATGATTTTTCTTGTTTGAATATGTCTAGACCTTGTTTATCAACTTGAATGCTTACTATATGACATACACAGACTATGTGCTTTGGTTTTTTTTTGAATTTTTATGCCCATTTGAATCTTGGTCAAATCCTAGGTTTGACCATGACTTAAACAAGTTTAAAACATGAATATGACAAAGTAAGCATGTATCCTTCTTAGTCACTCCAAAATGGAGCTCTTGGGAGGGTTTTGAAATTTCCATGTTTGAAACCAAAAACTACTTCTCTTCACCATGCATGCTTGACTTCATAAGACAGAGTTTAGGGTTAGGGGTAGATACATGATTTTTCAGGTTTAATATGTCTAGACCTTGTTTATCAACTTAATTGAATGCTTACTATATGACATAAGATGACCTTGGTTTTTCATTTTTTTCATTTTTTTTGAATTTTTATGCCCATTTGAATCTTGGTCAAATCATAGGTTTGACCAAGATTTGAACAAGTTTAAAACATGAATATGAAAAAGTAAGCATGTATGCATCTTAGTCACTCCAAAATGAAGCTCTTGGGATGGTTTTCGAAATTTCCATGTTTGAAACCAAAAACCACATCTCTTCATGCTTGACTTCATAAGACAGAGTTTAGGGTTAGGGGGAGATACATGATTTTTCTGGTTTGAATATGTCTAGACCTTGTTTATCAACTTATTTGAATTCTTACTATATGACATAAGAAGACTATGTGCCTTGGTTTTTCATTTATTTTTATTTATTTTGAATTTTATGCCCATTTAAACAAGTTTAAATCATGAATATGAATAATTAGTCACTCCAAAATGTAGCTCTTGGGAGAGTTTTTGAAATTTCCATGTTTGAAACCAAAAACCACTTCTCTTCATGCATGCTTGACTTCATAAGACAGAGTTTAGGGTTTGGGGTAGACAGCACGCGCCGACGCGTGGACGCAATTTATTCTCTGTCCCCCTGACATGCACTTGCCAGTGTCTTCAACAGTCTGACACGAGCAGTGAAGCTTTTATTGGAGCCCAGCGGAGAGGGGCTCCATTTCTCGAGCGGTAGACATGCAGTGTGACATGCGGCCTAAATCCAAATTTAAACATTGCGAAAAAATCTGAAAAAAATCATGCACGTTCACAGCACATATTAAGATAACCCCTAAAAATTTCAGATCAAAATTCGAAACATACATCGAGAAACAAAAAAGAGAAACTCAGATGTGAATAGTCTACAGAGAAACTCAGATTTGAATTCGGGAACTATTCATGACAGATTTCTCTTTTTTGTTTCTCGATGTATGTTTCGAATTTTGATCTGAAATTTTTAGGGGTTATCTTAATATGTGTTGTGAACATGCATGATTTTTTTCAGATTTTTTCGCAATGTTTAAATTTGAATTTAAACCGCATGTCACACGGTGACATGCAATAGGTGCATGTCACCTGATCTGCGGTGACGCTGGGGCTAAAAAGAAGACCTTTTCTCCATCAAGTCAATGAAAAAAATACCACTTTTTTCACCTTGTGTTATCGGGTCTGGTCGTCGCCCTCCTCCTCCCCACCTCATTTCCTCCACTGTTTCACATATTTTAGCTTCTATTTATGCGGTGCCGTGGAGGTGGGGGTCTGGTCGTCACCCTCCTCCTCCCCACCTCATTTCCTCCACTGTCTCGCAACTCCTTGATCTACTACTCCTATCCATATACATGCCACTCAAATGGATGTATTTGTAGATACATCCATTTTAGTGGCAGTTAATATGGACCGGAGGAAGTACTAATAATATGAGGCATGTTTTTGAGTTGGCCCTGTTTAGTAGAGTTTACATTTAAGAGTTTACATCTTTCTACCACCATTATTTTTGATTTAGCTTGTCTTTTGTGCCCACCATTTTATCGAGCAGGGTTAATGCAAGATCCATAGCAAACTAGCTTGTCATGACATTTTTTTGGCGGAGTGCATCTTCTCATGGCGAGCTAGCGACTTTGCCTACTAGAGTTTTTTTTTGTTGAACTACATTTTTTGGATTTTCCCATTTTATTTGTGCACAAGCTATGAGCCGCCCGCAATTCAGCACCATATATTGGCGGGATTTTCTAGTTCAGCACCATAAATTAGCAGGATGCTATCTTCTAGGGCTTTCATTTCCCCTATATCCAGCCCCACCCACGGACAAGCAAGGGCCTCTCTCCCTACCTCGCACCTAGTCCGTCTCGCTCCCTCTCAGTCCTCCATCCGTAGCCGACATCCACCGCGCCGGAACCAGCTCAGCGACGCCGTCAACCACACTCCGTCTAAACTTTTTTTTTGTAATGCCTTCTAGATATTCCACTCGAGAATGCCTACGAAGAATCTCGGAGGCAAAATATCTTGCAGAATAAGATAATTGCAGCCTCGATCGGCATACTGTGGAATGGGACAAAATCACCGCACCCCAAGTCGTTGCCGAGATTTTTCACCCGTGTGATGTGCCGCCAAAAGGACGATCCCGTGGGGCTGCTGCTGAAGAAGGTATTTAGCCGCACTGCTCAAATTTCATATGTGTTGTTTGCTGATTGATTTGATGAACTTTGATTTGCAGCAGCTAGCCACTGCTCATGTTCCTAACAAAGACAGTGAGCGCGCCAGTGATGCAGACATTGGTAGAAAGGAGGCGGGATTTGGTCCTATTGTTCTAGCAAGCAATCATTTGAGGGGCCACCTAGGATCAGCACATCTGGATCCTCCTGAGCTCAACATTAAGGAGGTAATTTTATAATAGTGTTTTAAACATGACATAATCTAATGTACTGAAAGAGATCAAACTGTCAACAGGAGTGGAGTGGTATAGATGGTAGAGATATAGATATAGATTTCAGATTTCCTAATTTTTTCTTCAAAATAGGGTCGCCCCGGCCTCTGCATCCAAATGATGCACCCACCCTTTTATTGCAATGTTTTAGACTCCATTTAAGGTTTAGAAACTCATGGGTTGCTCAAAGTGGTGACATGAATCAACCAACATATTTCCTTTTAATCTGCTGATTGATTTAATGCATGGCAAATCGCAGAAGCAAGTGACTGCTCATGTCCCTGCCAAGCAGCATTGTAGCACAGATGTCCAGAGTTCCAGTGATGCAAACGTTTGTAGGAACAAAACAGAAGGATGTGGCACTGGGGAAGCTAAGATTAGGCGTCTTCAAAAGGACTTGGATGTGGCCACTTGGCGGAACAAAGAAATGAACCGAGGATGGAATTCTACAATTCAAGATGGCCTACATGTTGTTGCTGATCTGCAGAAGCTAGTGGCTGGCAACTTGGTTACCGCTTTGGCTGATGCAGATGTCCATGAGATCAACTGGACGATCTTGGAACAGGTGAAAGCACGAGCAGAAACTCTGCACTCATCTTTGCAGGTAGATGATTTTCAAAGGGTGATGCAAGAGCCGCTATATGAATAGATTGTTGTTTCAGTTGATGATGTCCCTGGTTCTTTTGTTTACTTATGTGCTGGTAGTACTTAGGGGAACTAGCTTGTACAAGTAATTTTTTCCGATAAAGTTGTACAAGTAAATGGCACATGCTTCGCATGTTTGACCAATTAAGTTAAAAAGCTTCACAAAATCCTGCTATCATGTAGGCGGGCTTGCATTGGCTTTCAACCCAAGTGACTATTGACTGCAATCTGTAATATGTACCCCTCTGTTGCACTTAATGGTATCCAAGCCCTTGGGCCCCCCTCCTTTGTTAAAAAAAGATCGAATTCTTATTGCGTCGAAGTTGTTTCACTAAAAAAAAGAGCTCTCACGTGCAAGGCACGTGCAATTTACTAGTATATACTAGTACTAGTAGAGATGGTACACCTAGACATTAGAGATTTGTTTGTTTTAAAGATATTTTTAATTGTGTACAAGATGGAAAATATAACTTTAGCAAATTCCTAGTATTTTTCATGGTCGATGTAAAAAAAGTATTTTTCATGGTTGATGTAAAAAAACAAGTTTTTTTCATGGTCGATGTAAAAAAAGAGAGAAAACATGTCTCATAAAAAGCCTTATGGTTAGCACAATTTTTTTACGGAGTAACTCTTTTTTACATAGCCCAAATTACTATTCGATTTTCCATTGAAATATTTTATGTGTATATAGCAAGCGAAGAAGTACACATGCATTTTTCGTTTTATTCTTTTTTGACATTTCAAAATGTATAGAAGATGAATTTCGAAATAAAGAGATCATATGCACCCAAGAACCAACAAGCATATCCCCTTGACCCCGAACCTACTCAGGGCCCTTTTGTTGTGGCTTTTTTTGGCTTTTTGATTTTGGAAGCCAAAAGAATAAGATCTTTGTTTTTGGCTTCCAAAATCCAAAAGCCAAAAAAGCACCTATTTGGGTGCTTTTTTTGGCTTTTGCCAAAGCCAAAAAGCCAGAAAAAGCCACAACAAAAGGGCCCTCAGCTTCAGACTGGGATTTCGTAGGCTAGGGTTCCACAGTTTTCCACCAACCAGTAATAATTTCAACTCTGCCCCAAAATTCCCGCCCCCCCCCGCTTCCAAAATTCAAAGCGATGTGAAATAAGTACAGTGTCGATCTTATCCCCCCGGACCGCTCAATTCAGACCTATCACCGGCGGCGCCGAACCCCGCATCTCTCTCTCACGCTTCCACCCTGCATGACCCACCGGATCATCTCACACGCCGGCGCCGGCCCACTGTCCCACTCCCACACCAGCACTACTGCCTTCTCATCGGCCACCGTAGTGACCGACGACGTTCCGCCGTCTCCCTTGCTTTTTAGCAAGCCGGAGTAGCTTCCACCTCCCCCACCCCCACCGACGACCACTGTACCATACGAGCTCCTCCGTAGCCGACTTCCACCGCCGCCTTGTCAGCGACAGTCACCATCGCCGGGTTCTCGTATCTTAATCCCCGACTCCTTCCGTCCACCGGACTGGAGAGATGGGTACACAAAGCGCCTCCATGGTCCACGGCAGGAAACCAAAGCGTACACGCGCCCACTTCCAAGAAGGTTGATATGGCCGCATTCGTTATGCATGTGATTTCGAAAAGTATTTTTTTGCTTACTTGCACCGCCATCTCATTAGCATTTTTTTTGTAATGCATGCTAGATATTATTGCAATACAGAAGAATGAATTAAAAGAGAAACGGATACGGAATATATGTAGCAGATTTGCAAGCCGTGTGGGCACAAACATCTGTAACGCTATTGCCTCTAGTGCAAACCTGAACAAAATCGGAGAAGAACCCTTTCCCCTCCCCAAAGATAAAGAACAATGTTATGATTCACAATTTGATCCTGCTGAGCCTCTTGGAGAGCTGACTCAGGAAGATGCCTTGCCTGACCATTCTCCTCAACCCCACCAGGTGATTTCTGTGTTTTTACTTTGAGATATCTGTTGCAACTTCCATGTGTTGTATACTTGTATCCTGAATCCCACCAAACATGTTCACATGCCACCTCTAGGTCTCCTTAACGCATCATATATATGTTTCAGCATGCACGTCATCCTTTACTGTTCTTCATTCTATTCCATTTGCATATCATCATATATGGGACTTCTGTAGACTGAAATATCGTTTATGTGTGCTAGGAATCTGCAGCTTCAAGTAAGAATTTCGCAGGAACCACCAATGAGAGGAAGACCATTCAACAGGCACCTGAATCGGTGATAGAACAGCTGCAACCAAAAAAGAAATCTGCTTCTGCTACTAGACAGTCTCAGCGATTCATGGCACTAGTTGAAGAAAATAACGAAAATGCTAAGAGTACTGAAATAAAAAAACGTGGTGAACACCCCAAGCGGTTGAATCAGCCACCTGTTACCAATCCAGTCAACCAGCGACAATCGGCAGCAGAACCAGTTTCCACAGCAACTTCTCAGCCACAATTGGCAGCAGAACCAGTTTCCACAGCAACTTCTCAGCCACAATTGGCAGCAGAACCAGTTTCCACAGCAACTTCTCAACCACAATTGGCAGCAGAACCAGTTTCCACGGCAACTTCTCAGCCACAATTGGGATCAGCAGTAGCTGTGGTAGGAAATACTGCCCAAGGACACACTGTACCAGTCCCAGCTGACACAACCACAACTGGCCAAACACTGCTAGCACAACATCAACAAACTGTTGATGATCTCCCACTGACCCATATTAGTCCTGCCATAGACAACTCCCCTGAGGATGAGCCCCACACCGAAGAAGGTACATTTTCCAATGCTTATAGTTTCATTCTCCGTTATAAAGTTATACTTTATAGATAAATATGTATATATATATATATATCTACCTTGATAGCTTGATGTAATGCTTAACTTTGTAGTTGCACCACGATCAAGAAAAACGAGGGGCCCAACAGTAGGGAAAATGTTCGTAGCTAAGCTTGCTGGGATGGAATCAAGATTTCGCCTTTCATCTATCGTAGGTGGCAGAAGGCCACTGGACCCAGAAGAATCTTGTAAATTAGCATCGGATGTAGGAATTTTCGTCAGGAATGAAATTCCTATCTTCCCAACATGGAAAGAGCACGTAGACACCTCTGCGCATTTTGAAAAATTAGTGCACAGGTTACACGTAAGTCATCTTTCTCTTGGTAATGTTACTCATACTAGTATACCACATTGGCACGTCCCGTTCCTTCTAGCTTGTTGTTGGCTCTATGTATATCGCACCAACGGTTTATATTGTTGTGAACAGTTAAGGTTCGAGTTCGATGAGGACCAAGAGGAAGTAAAGCATGTTCTCAACAGTCTATTCTCAGACTGTCTGCGCCAGTATCGCAGCAGGCTAAAGAAGAAATACTTCACTGGAAAGATTACTGGGAGTGTTCCAACTAGATCTCCTCTTAAGCAAATGACTGACAAACAGTGGGGAGATCTTGTGAAGCACTGGTCTGATCCAAAGAATATGGTATGATTTGTAAGACTGAGACCAGATCACATCTTGGATTCTTATTTATAGCAGTGTCTCACTAGTCTCCTTTTTGCAGAATTTGGCTAAACAGAATCAGGAAAACCGCGGTAAACTACTTTTACCTAGCCGTACGGGATCTCGTAACCTTATAGTGCACATTCGGCAAAAAGTAAGGACATGTTGTTTTATACTGCTATTTAGAAATATTTTAGTAAAAGATCATGCAGAGTATATACACCAGTGTGCAGCTTATATTATGATCCTCCATTTCAACCACGTTATTCGATTTATAAATGGTAGTACTAAAATGCAGATGTTACATAATGCAAGTAAAAGGGAACCAAACAAAGAGATGACTCTGCCAGAGATTTTTGAAGCATGCCAGAAGAACAAACTTGAAGTGATTGGAGAAGTCGCACAGAGTGTTCTTGTAAGTCTTCTCTAAGATTGAAATTTTGTGACGACTCACATCCCAACTTGTAGGAGTAGTAAAGTACATGTCAATATGATATTATAGATGTTTATTAAAATTCATGTGATGTGAATCAGACATGCCAAACTGTAGGAATAAAAGTAGGTCATACACATGATAAATCTACTATCAGCAAGTTTCTCTGTAGTAACTATCATGTTTACACATGTGTACGAACTGAATTTTTTGCAGGAAGATATGAAATTAGAGATGGCAAAACCCGGTAAAAACGGTCTGGAAAAAACCGATGAAGAATGTGTGAAGGCATTTTCCATGGCAATAAAAAAGAAAGGCATTGCCAAAAACACTTTCTTACGGAATGCTGGACTGGTGAAGTGCAAGTCCATGTCCAAGTCAAAGTATTTGCATGCTCAAGTTCTAGAGGAGCAACTCCAAGTAGAACGAGCTGCATCAGCTGCGCTAAGACTAGAAGTCGACAATTTTAGAACGATAGCAGCACAGAAGGAGGCCCTACTGGAGCAGGTTAGGAATGCTAGTAAGTAGTAAGAAGAGTATCTGCTAGATAATTGGAGATGAACGGGGACAGTGACAGGTCATTACCTTGGTCTTGTAAAATGGTTCCTTAGTCTGAGCATATTTCGTAGGTGCATTTATCTGCAATTGCTATGATCTTGGTGGTCGTTTCCTTGTTGTGATGTGGATTTTTTTGAACCGGAACCCTGCTGATTGTTAATATTATAAGTGGATTGCCTAGCCCTTTCCATCAGTTCTGACTTGTGGTTCCGTTGGCTCGTGGATGAAGCTTGACATGGTATCAGAGCCCATAGTCTCAAGTTCGAGTCATCGCTTTCGCAAACCTTCTCTTCTCTTCTCCCGGTCTAGCCCTTTCTGTCAGTTTGGACTTTTTGTTGCGTTGGCTATGTTGAGATGTATAAAGTGGATTGCCTAGCCCTTTCCATCAGTTCGGACTTTTGGTCGCGTTGGCTAGTGCATTAAAGCTTGACACTGATGATTTTCTGTGATCCATTGATTTCCAGCTTTCTACATATAGCCCAGGTCTAGAAGCTTGTCAACTGGTCTGGTTCATTCATCGCTGTATTGAGTGCAATGAACGGAACAGTGGCTTCTCCTTTGTGTTGTGCTGCAACACAACAGCTGTTCCTGCTTCTGTACAGGCGAGTTGTGAACAGAGATACTTATGTATGCTACCAAATTTCGACTCCATATAATCAATAGCTTAACAACCCTCTAATTCAAAATCTCAACACTGTAGCATATACCTCCTGCCTATCGAATACAATTATTTCACACACTGAAATATTTTGTACGCGTTTTGAATTGGAGAACATGGGAACCGACTTTGGTTCTGATTATGACTTGATGTGACCCTAGGCCCTGGATTCCTGAGCAGAACGTATGTGTAAAAACAAAGAGATTACAAAGTGCTAATTCCCTTTTTTTGTAAGTCCTGGTGGCATTGACACTCCTTTCTTACTTGCTATATTTTTTTGGTGTTTATATATAATAGAGAATTACCAGCTTATTGTCGAACCCGTTAGATTTTGGGCAATAATTGTTACGTGGCTGCTTCTTAATTAAAGTTTATCATGTCATGTAGATGGATTTGTGAAAGATGCAGCGGGTCGTTCTTCAGATCATCTACATGGGATTCCCATCTACATGTATGTTCATGGTTTCATGGAGTACTTCAGCTCATAGCAGCCACATACGATCCTGCAAGATTTGCATTTTTTTTGACCTTGCAAGATTTGCATTCAATGTATCGCCAAGACGCGTCCGTGAGAACTCTAGAAACATCTTCGTCTGACTCGTTTTGGCGCGCGCAGTTCCCGAGCGAATCCAATGAATTTTGTACCATGAAAATTGTCACGGAACCGTTTCATCCCTGTGTTCGGTTTGGACCAAAAAATTGTCACGGAACGGTTCCATCCCTGTGTTCGGTTTTGGAATGGGATGAGAATGGAATGGAATGAGTGAGATTGTCACCCGATTAATTATTCTAAACTCGATTAATTATTTGCTAAACTTGGTTAATTATTGCTAAACTTGATTAATTATTGCTAAACTTGGTTAATTATTGCTAAACTTGGTTAATTATTGCTATACTTAATTAATCAGCGTGTGACAGTCACCCGTTCCACCTCGTCCGGCCGAATCGGAGGAACCACTTCATTCCGGATCTAGAGGGAATATTCCATTTGGAGAAACCACTTCATTCTATTCTACTCCCTCCATACCGGATTAAAAGGCAATTAACCTGGCGCAGCAGGATTTAGGCAAACTTTGATTGGTTGAGATTTGCTTCGTTAGTCCATTAGCGAGTTGAACCATCTGTTTAGGCCCACATGCACTCCCTGCATGGAGTAGAAATCATGCATGCATTGACCGAAGGCAAGTCGCGCGCTAGAGAAAAGGGAAGGACGAGCGGAAAGGTAGGAAACCACCCCATGCGGTAATTGAGGAGAGTAAATTCTGCGAATTGCCTAACAATTCGGTTTGCCTTCTATGGTAAAATTTGCCTTATTATCCGTATGGAGGAGTAGGTTGCAACCGAACAAACGATCCTGCAACGGTTCCATTCCGTTCCACCTATCCCCAAACCGAACACACCCTAGAAACATCTTCGTCAGACTTTCAAAAAAAAACACATCTTCGTCAGACTCGTTTTGGCGCGCGCAGTTCCCGAGCGAATCAAATGAATTTTGACCGTTCTCTTAAAAAAGGGAACTTTGACCGTTGGATCAAGCGTTGGAGAACTGATGTGCCAACGGCCAATAATTGCTTGTGCATCATGGTGATGGCTTATCTGATTTCAAAAACTGAGATTTTTTTTATATATAGTGGATAGGTGGACAGATATAGATATAGATGGACAGATACAGATATAGCTTCGACTGTAGCCACACTCAAACTCAAAATCAGTTGAGCTGCAAAACCACTAGCCAATTAACTCCGAAATATTTTAGAGGCATTTTTTAGTTGCAGTTCGGAGGACATGGGAGTAACTGATTTTGTTTGTGATAATGGCTTGATATGACCGCTGGGAATAAATGCCTGAGCAGAGCTACTTCGCATGGTCTACCATTTTTATATTAGACTAGTCATAGTGGTAAGTACTACCTCCGTCCCAAGGAATAAGGCCCACGCGTATTCCAAGACGTATGTAATTAGTATCGTTGGATTCGTATTGAAAAGCACTTTCTAATGATGCTAATTTTCAACGTGATGATGACTTGATGTGACATTTGGCCGTACTAGTACGGTCTCATATTTTTGTATTACTTGGACTGTAGCCAAATTCGAAATCTCATTCCAGCGGCAAAACTTCCCGCCCGAAAAATACAAATATTTCACACGCTTCTAACTTCCCATTCTACCCTCGTAAAGATGACAACAATGTCCATGTATAAGTCGGTTGGTGGGGGGTCTACCCGTCATTTTTTTCGATCACCACCTCCCTAGCTCCGGAAACTCCCCGAAAAAAAATTCATTTCCCTCACTCTCTCCTCTGAGACCACCCACCGGAACTTCCCAAGTCCCTCTCTCTCCCACCTCCACGACCACCGCACCGGAACATCCCCGCCGGACTTCCCTGGCCTACCCGAGGCCTCGCGATCCTCGTCATCCGGCTGCCTGCCGGAGCCGCTTCATCGACGCCGTCATCAACCGGACCGGATCATCCCCGCCGAACCTCGAAACCATATGCTCATCCAGCAGTCTACCGCAGTCGCTTCAGCTGCGGTATCGTCCACCCCACCGGAGCCGCTTCGCCGGATCCGTCGTCCACCGCATCGGATCTTGCTCACCGACACCGCTGTGCATGAACCGGATCTGCTTCACCGGCGCCGTGCATGATCTAAACTCTTCTACTGTCGCTTTTCTATTGCTTGCCTGCAAGTTCTTGTTTAATCTTGGGGGAACCTATTTGTGCTAACGACGCGCCGTTACGTTTTTGCAGATGAGATGAGTAACCATGAAGTGTAATGGCCGTCTCTCCAACCCCAAGTAGCACATGTAGCGTACTTCATCACCGGATCTATCAACCCCATGAAGATCTGCTGTGACTCCCACAGAGTGCTTCTCCTAATGTAAGTCCCTTGTTTTAGCGCCATGTTCTGGGTTCAGATGCTTGTTTGTCTGAAGCTCTTTTAGTTCATTCCTAGCTATGACCGTAACACCTTGCTATTTTCTACTTCATTGCTAACTTTAAGCGATTGAACATTTTGGTTTGCATTCCCTGCTCTGTAGATGTAGCCATCATAACTTCTATCTTGCTCAGTCGTTGTTACAAAAATTATAGGCTGCTACTATTTTGTTCATGCCAATCTTGTTCTCCCTGAACATGTTGGTTTGCATTCCCTGTACTACAGGTGATGCCATTGTTATTTCTATCTACTTCGTCGTAAGCTAACAAAGTAACTGCCTGCTATTAGTTCCTGCATGCTATCGCTCTGCCATCCTGCAGTACAAATTTATTTGAACTCGTCACAGCAGCTACTTCCATCATAATTTTGTCTGCCATCTGATTCTTCAAAAGCTGCAATATTAACTTGTTTCTCTTAATTGGCATGGCGCTCACATATAGAATGGTGAACATATTGGTGTGCATTCCCTCTTCTACAAGTTCACAGGTGATCCCACTATATTCCGTTTCTGGTCCATCCTAAGCCGTAGCATTAACTATCCTCTATGTGTTGCTCATTACAACTTTATATCCCGAAACAAATTGATTTGTTTCCCTTATCTACAAGTTTATGAGTGATGCCATTATAACTCCTATCTGTTTTATTCCTAGCTATTATAGTAACATCCTGCTATTATTTAGTTCATGGCCAATTTTAAGTAATTGCACATGTTGGTTCGCATTCCCTGCTCTATAGCTTTTGGCATCGTAACTTCTATATTTGGTTTACATTCCCTGCTCTGTAGATCTAGCCATCATAACTTTATCTTGCTCAGTCGTTGTTACAAAAATTATGGCCTGCTACTATGTTGTTTGTGCCAATTTTTTACTCCATGAACATGTTGGCTTGCATTCCCTGTACTACAGGTGATGCCATTGTTTTGTATCTAGTTCATTGTAAGCTAACAAAGTAAGGACTTAGTTTGGCATGCTATCACTCTGCTATCTAGCCTGTAGTACAAATAAACTTGTCATACTACTAGATAATAATTTTGTGTGCCATCTTGTTCTTCAAAAGCTGCATTATTGACTTGTTTCTCTGACTTGGCATGACACTCACATATGGAATGCTGAACATATTGGTTTGCATTCCCTCTTATACAAGTTCACAGGTGATCCCACTATATTCTGTATCTGGTCCATCCTAAGCTCCAGCATTAACTATCCTCTATGTGTTGCTCATTACAAGTTTATATCCCGAAACATCTTGATTTGCATCCCCTTCACTATAAGTTCAGGAGTATTATTTAGTTCACGGCCAATTTGAAGTAATTGCACTTGGCACATGTTGGTTCACATTCCCTCCTCTTTAGCTTTTGCCATCGTAACTTCTATTTTTGGTTTACATTCCCTGCTCTGTAGATGTAGCCATCATAACTTCATCTTGCTCAGTCGTTGTTACAAAATTTATAGCCTGCTACTATGTTGTTCATGCCAATTTTGTACTCCCTGAACATGTTGGTTTGCATGGGACTCGACAGTAGTAAGTCTGCTGTTTCATTCTAACATGCTCTGTTATATTGGCTGTTGGTATGCGGCATGCACTCTTTGTTTGCTTATTGTGCGCATTACAATGATCTTGTTATAACGATGAAATGATGAGTTCCAAATTCTTTGGCAAACAATATTGTAGTGTCTTTGCCTTTCCATTGTTGCTGTCTTAACTTGTAATGTCTTTGTTTCAGATATAGGTGCTGCATGGACAACTTAAAAGATTGCCGGATCGCTTCATTGTATTGCTAGGTTTAATTACCATTCAATTTCTCTGGGTTCTGTAATATTTTTTCAAAGCCTTGCAGCTGATGTAATATTTAGTTAGTTTTTATAGTTCTTTCGCGCATTTTTTCTTTGGTGCTTGTGGTAAGTGAGGCTATCCGACAGAAATCAATGCTGCGTAAATATTCTCAGTATCTAAATCACGAATTCCCATCCCTTAAACGGCCCAATTAAGCGAAATCACATATGTGCCTGCCCGCAAAATCCTAAAGCACATATTATGCCGGCATATAAACAACAACTAAACGGGCTGGCCCACTTACTTATTGGGCCAGCCCACTTGATTTACGGTGGACCCCACACTCTAATTGGGCCGGCCCACTTGCTTTAAGGTGGACCCCACCCACTACTGGGCCGGCCCACTAACTAGTTGGGCCAGCCCAATTGCTTTTGTGGTGGACCCCACATACTAAATGGGCCGGCCCTTTAAAAGGAAAGTGGGACCCCTGTGTTTTTGGCCCGGCCCACTATCTTGTTGGGCCGGCCCACTTGCTATATGGTGGACCCCACATACTAAATGGGCCGGCCCTTTAACAGAAAGTGGGACCCACTGTGTTTTTGGCCCGCCCACTATCTTGTTGGGCCGCCCACTTGCTATATGGTGGACCCCACATACTAAACGGGCCGGCCCTTTAAGAGGAAAGTGGGACCCACTGTGTTCTTGGCCCGGCCCACTAGCGTGTTGGGCCGGCCCATATATGGTGGACCCCACATACTAAATGGGCCGCCCTTTAACAGAAAGTGGGACCCACTGTGTTTTGGCCGGCCCACCATCTTGTTGGGCCCCACTTGCTATATCTTGGACCCCACATACTAATTGGGCCGACCCTTTAACCGGAAAGTGGGACCCACTGTGTTTTTGGCCCGCCCACTATCTTGTTGGGCCGGCCCACTTGCTATATGGTGGACCCCACATACTAAATGGGTGGCCCTTTAACAGGAAAGTGGGACCCACCTATGCTTTTGGCCCGGCCCACTGGCTTGTTGGGCCAGCCCATTTGATCTAATGTGGACCCCACGTACTAAATGGGTCGGCCTGATAGCCGGAAAGTGGGACCCACATGCTAATTGGGCCGGCCCAATAACTTTTGGGCCGGCCCACTTGCTTTAAGGTGGACCCCACTTGTTAAATGGGCCGGCCCGATAACAGGAAAGTGGGTCCCACATGTCTTGTGGGCCGGCCCTTTTGCCTGTTGACCGGTCAAACGAGTGCATTCGGCCCGGCCCACATGCTTAGTGGGCCGGCCCATTAAAGTTTTGACCAGTCAACCTTAGAGGTTAGGCCCGCCCACGTAACTAATGGACCAGCCCAGCTATATAGTTGACCGGTCAAACTAAGTCAGCTGGCCCGGCCCGCAAACTTAATGGGCCGGCCCGCTTAAGACGTGGCAGGCCTCGTGTGGGCCTACCATCTACCACGGGGTTTCAGCGGTTAACGCCGTTAACGCAGTTAACGGCGTCTGCCACGTGTCAGTTTGCATGACGTCAGCAGTCAACGGGCTCCCGGAAACACTTGTGCAACGGTCCGATTTTCCGTGGCGGAAGGGCGCCCAAGCGCGACGGACCGAAAAAATCGTCGTAGGACTTTGCCTGACGCAGTTTCCACAACAGAACCCATATCGTCGGGTTAGGCCCATAGGCGACGAAAAATACCCCTTAGCGGACGATTTTGAGACATTGTCTATCAGAACTTTTCTTGTAGTGCATCCACCAACTCCCAAAATTCGGTAGCTCTCAACATCCTGAGTTGTACCTTGAACTGAGGATTTAATCCCCGCATGAACCTCTTCTTCTTCTTGTCCTCGGTGTTGACCTCCTCAACGGCGTACCGGGATAATCCTGAAAACTCCCTGACGTAAGTCAGGATAGCCTTATCCTTTTGCTCGAGACTTTCAAACTCTCGGCGCTTCAGTTCCATAATACTTTCAGGGACATTGGATTCCCTGAACTTCCTCTTGAACTCCTCCCAGGTAAACACTTTCTCAGCCGGATAAACGGCTACTATGTTATCCCACCAAGATGCGGCGGGTCCACACAACAGATGTGTTGCGTATCTGACCTTCTCCAGGTCATTGCATCCGACGTGTTGAGCTTTCGCTCGGTGTCCATCAACCAATCCTCCGCGTCCATGGGTTCAAGCGCGTATGCGAAGGATATTGGCTTAGTATTCTGGAAGTCCGACAAAGTGACTCCCTGATTATCAGGCATCTCCACCCTATTTTGCAGCGCTTGATACGTCTCCAACGTATCGATAATTTCTTATGTTCCATGCTACTTTATTGATGATACCTACATGTTTTATGCACATTATATGTCATATTTATGCATTTTGGAACTAACCTATTAACAAGATGCCGAAGAGCCGTTTTTGTTTTCTGCTATTTTTGGTCAAATCCTAGTAAGGAAATATTCTTAATTGGACGAAACTTTCGCCCAGGGTCCTATTTTTGCACGAAGCTTCCGAAGACCGAAGAGATAAGTGGGCCACGAGGCAGCCGGGGGGATAGGGCCAGGCTGTAACGGCCCAGGGTAGCACCCCTATTAGAATTGCTTTTTCTCTTTATGCATCATCATGCATCATGCATCATCATCATCCACATGTTTTTAACAAAATAAAATTATTTTAAATAAAAACTATTTTGTTTTCCCCTCTCATATGGTTTATGAAATAACCTCCCCTATGTCTTTTCATTTAACCAAACCCTAAAACCAATACTACAAACCAAAATAAAATATCTTCAGATATTTTCCTACTTTAAAATAAAATTGGTTTTGTTCTATTTTGTTTTTGCAATAGTTTTCCAAACAGTTTTAAAATAAAACAAATAGAAAAACCCCTCCTCTAGGCCTCTCTCTCTCTTTGGCCCATCTCTCCCTCTCCCTCCCCCGCACCCACCTCCAAAGCCCACCTTCCACCGGCCCGTACCTCTTCGATCCCCTATCCTCTCCGTGTCGTCTTCCTCGTCGAGCACGCAGACGGCGTGGGCGCCGTGGTCCTCCCCTCCTCACGCGCCTTCCTCAACCACCCCATCCTCCTTTAACCCCATCTGCGTGCGGAAACCCTAGCTTCCCCAAACCCTAGCGCCCTCCTTTTCTTCCTCTCGCGCCGCCACCCCTCTCCCCTTTCTCTTTTCTCTGTGAACGAAACCAACACTACAAGAAAAGTTCTGATAGACAACGTCTCAAAATCGTCCGCTAAGGGGTATTTTTCGTCGCCTATGGGCCTAACCCGACGATATGGGTTCCGTTGTGGAAACTGCGTCAGGCAAAGTCCAACGACGATTTTTTCGGTCCGTCGCGCTTGGGCGCCCTTCCGCCACGGAAAATCGGACCGTTGCGGAAGTGTTTTCGGGAGCCCGTTGACTGCTGACGTCATGCAAACTGACACGTGGCGACGCCGTTAAGCAGTTAACGGCGTTAACCGCTGAAACCCCGTGGTAGATGGTAGGCCCACACGAGGCCTGCCACGTCTTAAGCGGGCCGGGCCAGATGACATAGTTTGACCGGTCAACTATATAGCTGGGCCGGTCCATTAGTTACGTGGGCCGGGCCTAACCTCTAAGGTTGATGGTCAAAACTTAAATGGGCCGGCCCATTTAACATGTGGGGTCCACCTTACAGAAGCCCAAGAAGCAAGTGGACCGGGCCAAAAACACGGGTCCCACTTTCCTGTTAAAAGGCCGGCCCATTTAGTGTGTGGGGTCCACCGTATAGCAAATGGGCCGGCCCAACAAGCTAGTGGGCCGGGCCAAAAACAGGTGGGTCCCACTTTCAGTTAAAGGGCCCCATTTCGTTTGTGGGGTCCACCATACGGAGTGGCCGGCCCAACAAAATAGTGGGCCGGGCCAAAAATACGGTGGGTCCCACTTTCTGTTAAAGGGCCGCCCATTTAGTATGTGGGGTCCACCATATAGCAAGTGGGCCGCCCAAGAAGTGGGCGGGCCAAAAACACAGTGGGTCCCACTTTCCTGGTAAAGGGCCGCCCAATTAGTATGAGGGGTCCACCATATAGCAGGTGGGCCGGCCCAACAAGATAGTGGGCCGGGCCAAAATCACAGGTGGGTCCCACTTTCCTCTTAAAGGGCCGGCCCATTTAGTATGTGGGACCACCATATAGCAAGTGGGCCGGCCCAACAAGATAGTGGGCCGTGCCAAAAACACATGTGGGTCCCACTTTCCTGTTAAAGGGCCGGCCCAACTAGTATGTGGGTTCCACCATATAGCAAGTGGGCCGGCCCAACAAGATAGTGGGTCCCACTTTCCTCTTAAAGGGCCGGCCCATTTATTATGTGGGGTCCACCAAAAAGCAAATGGGCTGGCCCAACTAATTAGTGGGCCGGCCCAGTAGTTGGTGGGGTCCACCTTAAAGCAAGTGGGCCAGCCCAATTAGTGTGTGGGGTCCACCGTAAATCAAATGGGCTGGCCCAAGAAGTAAGTGGGCCAGCCCGTTTAAGTTGCTGTTTATATGCCGGCATAATATGCGCTTTAGGATTTTGCGGGCAGGCACATATGTGATTTCGCTTAATTGGGCCGTTTAAGGGATTGGAATTCGTGATTTAGATACTGAGAATATTTACGCAGCATTGATTTCTCTCGGATAGCCTCACTTACCACAAGCACCAAAGAAAAAATGCGCGAAAGAACTATAAAAACTAACTAAATATTACATCAGCTGCAAGGCATTGAAAAAATATTACAGAACCCAGAGAAATTGAATGGTAATTAAACCTAGCAATACAATGAAGCGATCCGGCAATCTTTTAAGTTGTCCATGCAGCACCTATATCTGAAACAAAGACATTACAAGTTAAGACAGCAACAATGGAAAGGCAAAGACACTACAATATTGTTTGGCAAAGAATTTGGAACTCATCATTTCGTCGTTATAACAAGATCATTGTAATGCGCACAATAAGCAAACAAAGAGTGCATGCCGCATACCAACAGCCAATATAACAGAGCATGTTAGAATGAAACAGCAGACTTACTACTGTCGAGTCCCATGCAAACCAACATGTTCAGGGAGTACAAAATTGGCATGAACAACATAGTAGCAGGCTATAAATTTTGTAACAACGACTGAGCAAGATGAAGTTATGATGGCTACATCTACAGAGCAGGGAATGTAAACCAAAAATAGAAGTTACGATGGCAAAAGCTAAAGAGGAGGGAATGTGAACCAACATGTGCCAAGTGCAATTACTTCACTTTGGCCGTGAACTAAATAATACTCCTGAACTTATAGTGAAGGGGATGCAAATCAAGATGTTTCGGGATATAAACTTGTAATGAGCAACACATGGAGGATAGTTAATGCTGGAGCTTAGGATGGACCAGATACAGAATATAGTGGGATCACCTGTGAACTTGTATAAGAGGGAATGCAAACCAATATGTTCAGCTTTCCATATGTGAGCGTCATGCCAAGTCAGAGAAACAAGTCAATAATGCAGCTTTTGAAGAACAAGATGGCACGCAAAATTATTATCTAGTAGTATGACAAGTTTATTTGTACTACAGGCTAGATAGCAGAGTGATAGCATGCCAAACTAAGTCCTTACTTTGTTAGCTTACAATGAACTAGATACAAAACAATGGCATCACCTGTAGTACAGGGAATGCAAGCCAACATGTTCATGGAGTAAAAAATTGGCACAAACAACATAGTAGCAGGCCATAATTTTTGTAACAACGACTGAGCAAGATAAAGTTATGATGGCTAGATCTACAGAGCAGGGAATGTAAACCAAATATAGAAGTTACGATGCCAAAAGCTATAGAGCAGGGAATGCGAACCAACATGTGCAATTACTTAAAATTGGCCATGAACTAAATAATAGCAGGATGTTACTATAATACCTACAGTATAATTTTTGTAACAACGACTGAGCAAGATAGAAGTTATGATGGCTACATCTACAGAGCAGGGAATGCAAACCAAAATGTTCAATCGCTTAAAGTTAGCAATGAAGTAGAAAATAGCAACGTGTTACGGTCATAGCTAGGAATGAACTAAAAGAGCTTCAGACAAACAAGCATCTGAACCCAGAACATGGCGCTAAAACAAGGGACTTACATTAGGAGAAGCACTCTGTGGGAGTCACAGCAGATCTTCCTGGGGTTGATAGATCCGGTGATGAAGTACGCTACATGTGCTACTTGGGGTTGGAGAGACGGCCATTACACTTCATGGTTACTCATCTCATCTGCAAAAACGTAACGGCGCGTCGTTAGCACAAACAGGTTCCCCCAAGATTAAACAAGAACTTGCAGGCAAGCAATAGAAAAGCGACAGTAGAAGAGTTTAGATCATGCACTGCGCCGGTGAAGCAGATCCGGTTCATGCACAGCGGTGTCGGTGAGCAAGATCCGATGCGGTGGACGACGGATCCGGCGAAGCGGCTCCGGCGGGGTGGACGATACCGCAGCTGAAGCGACTGCGGTAGACTGCTGGATGAGCATATGGTTTCGAGGTTCGGCGGGGATGATCCGGTCCGGTTGATGACGGCGTCGATGAAGCGGCTCCGGCAGGCAGCCGGATGACGAGGATCGCGAGGGCTCGGGTAGGCCAGGGAAGTCCGGCGGGGATGTTCCGGTGCGGTGGTCGTGGAGGTGGTAGAGAGAGGGACTTGAGAAGTTCCGGTGGGTGGTCTCAGATGAGAGACTGAAGGAAATGTATTTTTTTTGGGAGGGTTTCCGGGCTAGGGAGGTGGTGATCGAAAAAATGACGGGCAAACCCCTCACCAACCGACTTTGCTGTCATCTCCACAGGGGTAGAATGGGAATTTGGAAGCGTGTGAAATTTTTGTATTTTGTGGGCGGGAAGTTTTGCCGCTATGAGATTTTGAATTTCGCTAAGGTACAAGTATAATGATAAAAAATTGTGACACCGTACTAGTACCTCTGTTCATGGCCGAGTGCAAAATCAAATCATCATCACGTTGAATATAGGTCACTACCATGATCATGATCTATCTTCTTAATCCCATTCAAAAATGCGTTTGAAATATTTCAGGATTGGTGGGAGATTTTGCCGCCCGACAGAGATTAAATTAAACCACACGTTCGACAATTCAAACTTGAGACCTTGGCTATGATACCATTTAAGTTCGAACTGATTCAAAAAAGGCTAGGCAATTAATTTATATAACATCCACAGGAACAACTACCAAGTTGATCCCAACCGCAGATAAATGCATCCACCAACAAAAGTCTGAACGGTGCCTTAATCTAAGGAAACATTTCACAAGACCAATGTACTCACTATGTTAGTGTTCATCTCCAATTATCTATGGCATTTTCTTAGTCTTTGGGAGATTATAACGAACTTGATTGGCCTCGTGCAGTAGGGCATCACATGCTTCTAATCTCGATCTCAACATGTCAACTTTTGTTCTTAGCATAGCTGTTGCAACTCGTTCTACTTGGAGTTGTTCCTCCAAAACTTGAGCAGAGAAAGACTTGGACTTGGGCTTCAAAACCCAGCATTTCGCAGGAAAGAGTTTTTGGTGATATCTTTATCTTTCCCGGGTTTTGCCATCTCAAATTTCATATTAGCCAGACAAGTTTTGAGTTGTGTAAAAAGAAAAGTTATTACAGAGAAAAATGCAGATGGTAGATTTAATGTGTACGAACTACTTTTAATCATACAAGTTGACATGCCTGACTATAATAAGGACCATCTATCTTGCTAGCAGGCATAATTATTAATGGGCTACCATGTACGGGAACCGTATCCTCTAACGTGAAGGAGCTAAGTCAGGAAAAATAAAGAAGCAAAGTCAGGCTTCTGTAGCATAAGTACAAGGTTATGCACTGTCTTTAACTAATAAAGGTGATTACTGTAGATGTTTAAAAACTAAACTAAATTTTATTACACCATAATTTTCTCTGCATGTAATTACTTCAAATGCAAGACACAAGTTTGTATTGTGCAAATTAATTTAAATTATTTGGATTTTAGACATATGGTTTGGGGGAAGGAAAGTTAGAGTACTGTAGCTTCTCTAACTTTTCACCTTCAAGTTAGAGTACTGTAGCTTCTCTAACTTTTCACCCATGTACGTAGTCCTTCCAAGAAACAGCCGTTATTGCATTACGAGCAGAAAATAGTTCACACGTGCGCTCAGATTCAAATTTTCAGCATGCAGTCGATTTATGGTTTAATTGAAGTACACATCAGGAAATTATTTCACACAAAATACAGCAGCCACATGGAACATATCTAATTTTAGTACAACAACAAAATTTGCAATTATTACAGACCACGAAATTTTGAACGAAATTTTGAGCAGTAATTAGTTACAGCATTGGCATCAGCAGTCCACTTGACTGAACAACAGAATCAAAGTTTATTTAGACACCTTCAATTCCCAGACACATCACAACTGGCTTACCATGACAAGTGCATAGGAGATTCTTTAGAACATTTTCTGTCAAAGTTTGCCTATTTTTCAATTCATGTATCTCTTGGCGTGTCTTGGCAATTAATTCATCAGCATCTTTGTTTTCCCGCCCAAATATATCAACTGCCTCTTGGAGTGCATCCCCGAAATCTCTTTGTGCCGGATTAAGTTGACCAATAGATACCATGGGCCTATGCGAGCAATATGCACTCTCACTGCTGCTTTGTGAAACATCAATACTTGAGGCATTGGCCCTTGCTTCTGGCATTGTAGCTTTATTTGAAGCCTGAAATTTAGATAAAACAAGTTACAACATCATATGATGCAATAAAAGACCTCCAATTTCAAGAACATCATTGAGCTGATATAACACAACAAGCAATCAAAAATAGAGCCTCGTACATCTATTTCTTCTGGAATGGTTGGTGTACCGGACTCAGTGGACCAATGAGAGCACGTGCCACTGTCACTGTTGCTCTGTGAAATGACCGCAACACTTGATAAATGGGTTGTCCCTACTGACATTACAGCTTTGTTTGCAGGCTGAAACTAAGACAAAACAAGTTAAAATGCAATACAATACAAGGCAAACAAACAGCATTGTTGACATAATTTTGAAAGAACCATGGGCAGATACAACAAAGAAACCAGTTAAGCCACATGCCTCTTAGAACAAACCAAACTAGATCATGGCGATGATGTATACAATGAACCAAGCAACTAGACATCATGTGCCCAATAACGAAGCCAGGTCACTGCACAGAAGAAATCTAGCAAATAGCCAAATACAGTCAAAAGATGTGCATGTTGGATTTGATACTATTAGGAAAATAATGTATGATTGATTTAAGCATGACTCAGATAGTGCCTTCGACATCGCAGAAGGTCAATGCAACAATTAATTGTATGGCTTGTATGAAGTGCCATAACATTTAAATTAAGCATAACGAGGCATTGCTTAATCTGAGAACTGAGTGCTAGCTCAGTGGCAAGGCTTGCGAGTGCGCAGCCAGCCCACCCGGGTTCGAGTCCCAACAGGACCGAATTAAACGGGGTGTTATCTAGCGCGTATAAATTCGCTGCTAGAGAGGTCTCATCATCTATCTCACAACGTATAGACAAGGGAGGGAATCTTCCTACGTTGGTCAACGTTTAGGCAATGCTTAATCTTGAATTCATGATCAAACTCAAACAAAAAAGGGCATATAACAAGTAGCACCATGTGCATCATGTATAATAGATTACTAGAAACTGAATGAAGCAATTGAACATGGAGCGTATTATATAAACAGCCAGATCATTTGAATATGGATATACCACATCATGTCAATGGGACTCAGAAAAACAAAGCTAGACATTTAAACAAGTAATATAACTATTTTTTCACCATGTTTCAAGTAGAATAGGAAGCTAGGTTAGGAATAAAGCAATCATGTTTCAAGTAGAATAGGAAGCTAGGTTAGGAATAAAGCAATAAAAAAACACAAAGTGCATCATTTCAGCTAGGATCATTTCTATCAAACTTCATGCACTAGCCATGGAACAACAGGCAAACTCAATGAAGCAACAGGCAAAAAATTAACATAATAGAATTTCAGGACTTGTATTAACATAGCCAAATCATGTAACTTATACCCAGGCATGCCGGATGCCAGATGGGTCAAAGGCAGTGTGCAATGTTCCATATGGTCATTGTTTATATTTTATTAGATTCCATTAGGCAACTTAGGTAGTGCAACATACAGAAAATGATGCAATTGAACTATGCACAGGAGGTAAATTAACATTCCAAAAAAAACAGGGAACTTACGTGAGCTTTTTTTTGAGTCACACGGACCTCATCGGGTACTTGGACAGAAGAACCTGGTGCCTCACTGTTTCTCCTCTGCATGAAGGAGAGGCCAATTGTAAACAGAAACAGGTCCAAGATATAGAAGTTTGCATTAAGCAATATACAAAAAACAGCAGGTACTTACATGATTATAGGCGAGCTTTACTCTACGTTTATGAGTGTAAGATGTGCCTGCTGCACGTGTAATAATAACAAACAGTTACGAGTCACGGCTTTGCTATAATTAAATTGACACCAAATAGTAGTAGAAGCCATGGTTCAAAAAAGCGTACGCCTAGGTACGCTTAAGCGCGCTTAAGCGCTGAGCGGTTGTCTTCCGCTTCGCTTTTGGCCTAAGCGTTCGATTAAGCGAGACAGGGAATCTGGTCGTGTTTTGTGCTAGAATCTCCTCTATGCGAGTGTTGGTGTGTTGCCTGTGTTGCTCTGCTCCTTGCTCGATGCATTGATGGTGATTAGGTCTGGCTTAGCTGCTTGCTACTCCTCTACTGCTTAGCTGCTTGCTACTCCAGTAAAGCTTAGCTGCTTGTTTGTGTTTGTTACATTGTTTGCTTAGCTGCTTGTGTGTTTATAAGAAATTGGAGCAAAACCGAGGCTAACCAAGGTATTAATCCCCGTATTCCTCAGAAATGTAGCATTACATGCTTAGGATACAAATTTACAGCATATTATAGGGGTATATGTGCCCATCTTGACTTCCCTGTTTCATGTTCGTACGATTTTAGCCTGAGCGCTTAAGCGGCGCTTAAGCTCGCTTAAGCAGCAGTTCCTCTAAGCAGTGCCTCACCGCTCGCTTAGCGCCTAGCGCTTTTTTGAACCTTGGTAGAAGCATTATGACGTGCATAAACATGTAATACAGGATCGCAGAAAGATATCAAACATGATGTAACTAGAGCAGTAGCCTACGGCCAAATAGTGAGAAATTGTAATCGTGTCAATTGTGGACTTGTATAGCCTACCCCAACTTGTTTGGGAATAAAGGCTTTGTTGTTGTTGTTGTTGTCAATCGTGGACATGTAGAGCATTCAACGGCTCATGATTGGTGGCTCATATTTTGTAGAGTTTCAGCGAATGGGTGGGTTAGGTTACTCAGACCACCACACTGTATTTATATCATCTGAGTTAGGGTTACAATACTACTGGACATGGGCCTCTATGGGCCTCACACTGGATACAATATTACTACAGCGCTACTACTAAACTCACTCATGGTAACACACCCCCTCAAGATGATCATGGGTAAACAACCATGGCCATCTTGCAACAACAACATGACACATATGACAACTACCAGTAATGAACATTCAGCATAACTCCTAGGATACATGACAGCATTGCACTTTCCATCATCTTGTCATCTCGATTCATCTCTTCATCAGCAGCGAAGATATCCAGCTTCAACCATCTGGGATACGCACAACTCCTAACCATACACGTCCTCAACAACCCCGGCTGCCTCACCACACAAGTTCCGCAGAACCATCCACACTCGCCTCAATGTCCTCAGCCTCTCTTCTCCACTCTGCCCGGCCACCTCTTCCGTCTCTCCCACAAACCCCCAGCCAACTCCTGCCTCAACCATCCACTCCTCAAGCACCCATGCCTATCCCCCGGTCAGGCCTCAACCAGTCTCACCTCAGGCACGCATGCCTTTCCCCTGGACATATCCACAACCATCACCATCACCACTAAACCGCAGCCTCATCAACTCCATCACGACTCAACCGCAGCCTCATCAACTCCATCACCACATATCCTCACAGCCTCACATCTCCATTTTCTCCTCACTTCCACTCGGATGGCGCCTCGTCTGCGCGCCCTGGCCAACCTGGCGTACGGCACCTGGCCACATCGACCGGCTCGCGCTGGTCAACGTCCAGCACCAACCTCCGGCTCCGCCCTGCGCTCAAAGGCTCGCCCCACTCCGCACGCCTCCAACTTCTGCCCCTCACACGGATCCAGATCTCTCTGCCACGGATTCACTTCCTCTTCTCTCCTTTCTAAACCAAAACGATCTTCACCCTCTTCTTTCTCCCCGCGCGAGCAGCCGCCGATCTCACACAGCTCACATCGCTGTGTGTGATAGCCGCAACCGACGCAGAGCACCTGATGCGGCCTCCCGCCGCCTGGATTTCTACATCTCAACGGTGGGTTTTGTGATCAAAGGAAGAACTTGTTTGGTACTGTTTGTGGCGGCTAGCAGGAAGGAAACCTAGGCTCTGATACCATGTAGAGTTTCAGCGAATGGGTGGGTTTGGTCACGGAAAAACATACTTATGCGTCGTGTTTAAACCTAAAGGATGAGGTGGTTATCAACGAAAGCACTTGTAAGTTAGAAATATAGCACGAATTCAGAAATACAGTCAGCTGCAATACTCCTAACAGAACAAAACGCGCAGGGATGTCTGGTTACCTATTTCTGGGCGGCGTTTAGACGTGTTCCGCGTTCTTACGGGTGACGTGGAGGTCGGCGAGGGGACTGCTGTTGCGGTGGGTGCCGGGGAAGCAGATCTTGGGGGGTCGGAGAAGGACATGCTGGGCGGTCGATGAAGTGTTCAGCGCGCCGGCCGAACTAGAAGGTCGGTGAAGCAGATGATGTGCAGTGCACGGTGGCGTCGGTGTCGGCGAAGCTGGTCAGGTGCGGTGGTCGATAGAGTCGGCGAACGAGATACGGTGCGGTGGACGCCGGAGTAGGTGCGGATAGGGCAGCCTCGGGGTTTGAAGCCGTGGCAGCTTGAACGGCGAAGTGCGGCGGCCGGGAAGATCTGGAGGTAGGCAAGAGGGGCGGTTTCTCTGAGGGCTTGCGGGCGAAACTAGGGCGAAGCTGGGCGATAGAGGAGTAGAAGGGAATTTCGCAGTCCTTCTTTTGAGGAAAAAAATATTCGCAGATCTGAAACTTTGCGGCGCGAGATATTTGGGCGTTGGCGGGGAATTTTACCGCTCGATGATATTAAATTTTGGCTGCAGTAGGTTTTTTTTTAGAGTATGTAATAATAATAAATAGTAGGCCCTACTAGTACTGTACGTCTGTTCAGGAATCCAAGGGGGTAGAGGTAGAGGTATAGATATATAGACAATATAGAGATATAAGAAATGGCGGGGGCTAGCGGAAATGCACTTTGCCTCATAGGAGCATATGCTCCCATTATGTGAATCCATATTTCAAAGTGTCAAAAAATTCTAAACTAAAATTTTACATGTATATCTAGACATTTTATGTTGGTACACAAGTTTTCTCACAAAAAAATTATGTGGCTCCTATAAAAAAGACAAATTTTGATGTTGTAACACGACTACGTACAGTATATTTTTTGCCTTTTTTTACACGCCACACAAAATGTCGTTTTTCCACGAAAACTTGTGAACGAACATATGATGTCACAATGTATACCAAAAAAATTAACATTTATATAATTTTTTTTAATCATTTTCTATAATTGGTGCATATGCACGCGTGTGCCAAAACGCCACCTCCGCAGGCTAGGAGTTTCTAAACTTCTTATGGCACATCAAATAAAATGTTGTTCAAACAATAATAATAATGTGCTTATGATTGTTACTCCCTTCCACCATGAATAAAGTCCACATCGGTTTCGTGTCAAACTTTGACTCGAGATTTAGGTACCCACATGATAGTGCTAGTATCATAGCTAGTATCATACACATTGGTCCCACAAAAATGTTGATCTGGCAGCTAATTAAGTAGGAGAGAGGAGATTAGTGTAACATAGGTAGATACTGTATCATAGCGCAAACAACGAGAAAACTTAATGCTAAACAAATCTTGTACACAAATTTGCATTGAGATTCTAAAAAATAATAAATGTAGCATTACTATGATACTACTCCATGATACTACCCACTATAGAAATAGTATGACCAGCCTAATTTTATGACATCCGCAAAATATACCATTGGAAAGTTCATCGAAACAAGCATCCGATGATATAGTTTTGAATGACATGCAACTCATAATTGGCGGGCCCAAGTATTAGTCTAAGTTTGCCTCTGAAAACAAATTGGCATTGTACTCTAGGACAAAGGGAGACTACTCGCAATGGCAATATCATAAGTAGTATCATGCACTACATGCATGCAAAATGTTGATGTGTCATATCAGTTAATGATGAAAGAGACGATAGTGGTATCATAGGTAGATATCGTATCATATCATGTAGAACTAGAAAAATTACTGCCAAACAAATCTTGTACACACTTTTGTATTGAGATTCTACAAATCCCTAAATACATGTAACATATTATACTACTACATGATGATAATATGGACTGTGAAAATAATATTGTACATTAGTATCATATGTATGATACTATTATATGATACTCCCCATTGTGACTAGTCTAATAATAACAATAGTACTCAAATTTGTCTTGTCCCTCGGGTGTTTAGAAGTATATGTTCGGTCCCTCACGTATTTAAGAATTATGTTTGGCCCCTCAACTCTAATGTGGTCAAAATTGAGCACTTGAACACTTAGTTAGGTCTAGCAATGATAAAAACTTGATTGGTCTGTTTATTATTTGTTATGTGGCACGGCGGCAAAGCATTTTGCTAAATCTCAAGCACACATAGTTGGGGTCCATTAGAGGGACTAATTAAATCAAAGTACAATGGATTATGAAAGCAGGTTTTATCATTGATTAGCTTTGCAACGGCCTATCAACTGTAAGTGTTGCATGTGTTCTAAAGAACTATGTTCATCGTCACAGATCAAGAGGAGTACGCAGTGGAGGACGCACAAAACAACCGTAGGCCAGGTGGGCACACCTTACTAATTTTCTTTTTTCCACTTTATATGTGATAATTTTTTACATAATTAATTAACTAAAACATTTTAAAATAGGGTGGGCCATTCAACCCAAACACCATGTTGCGTACGTCGCTGAGGGTAAGGGGTAGTCTAAGGGGGCAATGTAAGACCTAATTAAGTGTTTGAGGTTAGTTATGGACCGCTGTTATACCTAATTGTGTTTGAGGTTAGTTAGGGACCTTATTATACATAATTAAGTGTTAGAGGTGAGTTCAAATAATAATATATAGTTGGGGTCTAAAGTTCACCAACGTATGCAACACACGAGCTGCCAAATGTGTACTTAATTAACCCTATTAGGAAAACACAAGATTATCTCATTCAACAAAATATTAGGAAAGTGTATCACAATTGTATTTATCCCTTATCTCTCTCATGTTAACCGAGACAAGAGTTCGTTCTAGGTCAGCTCTACGACAATTAGCGTCGCAAGGGTGGTAACATAGGTGTGCAGTTGCGAAAGTTTTTTCCCAAGTTATCGACTTCCTCAATCCACACTTAATATTTGTGCATGCGGGCCTAAGTATATGGTACTACTTAGTTCTATTCCTAGTATATATGTTGGGTGACTTAGAAAAATCATACTTCGTACATGATTCCTTCGAAAATCCTTTAGGGCTTCTTTGATTCATATTAGGTTGGTATAAGATAATAGGATTTAGATCTTATAGGAATATTTCCTACACTAGTAGTTTGATTCATATGAACATATCCAATAGGAAATAATCCTATAGGAATCATCAAGTAGTGCAAATCCTAGTATAGGATTAAATATTTGGTCCTACCTCATGGAAAAATTCATTTGGCGCAATCAAACGCAACTCATCTTATTATAGGATTTAACTACACATGTCATCCCAAATCCCAATCCTACATTCCTACTCCTATGATTTCCCTATCCTGTGAATGAAAGGAGCCCTTAAAATCAAACTATCCCGCACCTCGTCGATTCGTATAAAACCGACTCTAGCCAACAACTCTTCGCCCGACCTTTCTTCTTCACCATCAGGCCACCACACACTGTCATTTTCCATTGCAACGCATTTAGGGTGTGTTCGGTTCCAGAACCAAGTGGAATGGAATGGAACCGTTCCGCACCTAGAGCCCATTCTTGTGTTCGGTTGTGGAATGGAACGGAACCGAGTGGTTCCTCGAAAGGGAATATTCTCCCCATATGCAGAATGCACCCATTCCACCGAATCGGTGGAATGTGGTGGAACGGCTGTTACTTAGCCGCTATTAATTACAAAGCACTTCACTAATCCAACCAAAAAAATTATTAGTTGTTGTTAATTATGATTTTGAGATTAAAAAGGCCACTATTAATTACGATATTTAGACAAAAGATTAAACTTTAACTTCATTCCGTTCTACTCTCCAAATTCCCCGACCATACAAAAAATAACATTAATTACGATTTTAAGATTAAAAAGGCCATTAGGCGTTGTTAATTACGATTTTAAGATTTAAAAGGCTATTTGCCATTGTTAATTACGATTCTTAGACAAAAGTTTAGTTTAACCACATTCCGTTCTGCTCTCCAATTCCTCCAACCGAACAAAAAACAGTACCATTCTGTACCTCCTTTTTGTCCAAACCGAACGCGGGGATGGAACCATTCCATTCCTCTGGAAAGGAACCATTCCTTACTAAAATCTTCTTGTGCCACCTCCCAGTTTAAAGGCCTACTCGCATAACCCTACAGCTCTGCACTCGCGTGGGCAACCGAACACACCTACATCATCAATGCCCCGCGTACTTATCCGCACCGCCTACAGCTCTGCACTCCTATGACCTATCCATGGCTGGGCAGTCAAAAAAAGCTGCGTCACCTGGGAAATCAACAAGCCACGCAAGCAAGTCGCAAGCATCATAAATTCCGAATCAATGCCTAGCTACAGTCTACCTGGCCTCCTCCCAACTCATTGTCCTTGAGGCCTTAACAAAGCCTTCTAAAAGGGTTTTATCAAAATATTCCATATGGATTAGTAAAAAAACGCACCTGCTAAAGATTCATATATGCCCATTTGAATCTTGGTCAAATCCTAGGTTTGACCATGATTTAAACAAGTTTAAAACATGAATATGAAAATTAAGCATGTATCCTTCGTAGTCACTCCAAAATGAAGCTCTTGAGAGGGTTTTTGAAATTTCCATGTTTGAAACCAAAAAACCACGTACTTCTCTTCATGCATGCTTGACTTCATAAGACAGAGTTGAGGGCTAGGGTAGCTAGATACATGATGTTTCTGGTTTGAATATGTCTAGACCTTGTTTATCAACTTAATTGAATGCTTACTATATGACATAAGAAGACTACGTGCCTTGGTTTTTCATTTATTTTCATTTATTTTGAATTTTTATGCCCATTTGAATCTTGGTCAAATCCTAGGTTTGACCATGATTTAAACTAGTTTAAAACATAAATATGAAAAATTAAGTATCTATCCTTCTTAGCCACTCCAAAATGAAGCTCTTGGGAGGGTTTTTGAAATTTCCATGATTGAAACCAAAAACCACTTCTCTTCATGCTTGACTTCATAAGTCAGGGTTTAGGGATATATATATATATAGGGGGTACATGCATGATTTTTCTGGTTGGAATATGTCTAGAACTTGTTTTTCAACTTGAGCTTATCTAGAGCTTGTTTTTAAATTTTTTATACCCATTTGATTCTTCATCAAATCCTAGGTTTGTTGACCTAGATTTGAACAAGTTTAAAACATGAATATGAAAAGGTAAGCATGTATGCTTCTTAATTAGTCACTCCAAAATGAAGCTCTTGGGAGGGTTTTTGAAATTTCCATGATTTAAACCAAAAACCACTTCTCTTCGTGCTTGACTTCATAAGTTAGGGTTTAGGGATATATAGGGGGTAGATACATCATGATTTTTCTGGTTTGAATATGTCTAGAGCTTGTTTATCAACTTAATTGAATGCTTACTATATGACATAAGAAGACTATGTGCCTTGATATTTCATTTTTTTTAATTATGCCCTTTTGAATATTGGTCAAAACCTAGGTTTGACAAAGATTTAAAAAAGATTAAAACATGAAAATGAAAAAGTAAGCCTTGATCCTTCTTATTAACTCCAAAATGAAGGTTTTTGGGAGGGTTTTTGAAATATCCATGTTTGAAACCCAAAACCACTTCTCTTCGTGCAGAGTTTAGGGTTAGGGGTAGCTAGACACCTGAATTTTCTGGTTTGATATGTCTAGACCTTGTTTATCAACTTAATTGAATGCTTACTATATGACATAAGAAGACTATGTGCCTTGATTTTACATTTTTTTAAAATTATGCCCATTTGAATCTTGGTCAAATCCTAGGTTTGACCATGATTTAAACAAGTTTGTTTATCAACTTGAATGCTTGCTATATGACATCAGAAGACTATGTGTTTGGTTTTTGTTTTTTGAATTTGTTATGCCCATTTGAATCTTAGCTAGTCAAATCCTAGGTTTGAATATATATGTCTAGACCTTGTATATCAACTTGAATGCTTACTATACATATGACATAAGAATGTTATGTGCTTTGGTTTTTCATTCTTTTCATTTTTTCTGAATTTTTAGGGCCATTTGAATCTTGGTCAAATCCTTGGTTTGACCAAGATTTAAACAAATTTAAAACATGAAAATGAAAAGGGAAGTCTGTATCCTTCTTAGTCACTCTAAAATGAAGCTTTTGGGATGTTCTTTAAATTTCAATGTTTGAAACCCAAAACGACTTCCCTTCATGCTAGACTTCATAAGATCGACAGGGGGTAGATACATGATTTGTCTGGTTTGGATATATCTAGACCTTGTTTATCAACTTGATTGCTTACGATATGACATAAGAAGACTATGTGATTTGGTTTTTCATTTTTCTGATTTTTTTGAATTTTGTGCCCACCCATTTGTATCTTCGTCAAATCCTAGGTTTGACCAAGATAATTTAAACAAGTTTAAAACATGAAAATGTAAAGGGAAGCATGTATCCTTCTTAGTCACTCTAAAATGAAGCTTTTGGGAGGTTTTTGAAATTTCGATGTTTGAAACCCAAAACCACTTCTCTTCACACGCTTGACTTCATAAGACAGAGTTTAGGGGTTAGGGGTATAGATACATGATTTGTTTGGTTTGAATATGTCTAGACCTTGTTTATCAACTTGAATGCTTACTATATGACATAAGAAGACTATGTGATTTGGTTTTTCATTTTTCTGTTTTTTAATTATTTTTCTGCCCATTTGAATCTTGGTCAAATCCTAGGTTTGAACAAGATTTAGACAAGTTTAACACGTGAAATTAAACGAATAAGTAAGCATTGATCCTTCTTAGTCACTCCAAAATGTACCAATTGATAGTGTTAACTTTGCTTCATGGAAAAAATAATGTCATGTAAATGAGTTAACTTGGATTTCCTACCCTTGAATCCATAGGAAACTTTGTTCTAATGCACTATTATAATCAACCGAGTTTTTACACCAACAGGTCTGTCACTTACGTGTGGTGCCCACGCGTGAGGTCCCACACTTGAGTGAGCACAAGTCACGTGCAATAGGTACGCCAACTCCCAGCCATCTTCTTTGTCAAGAGAAGACGCATCAGGATGCGTATTGGAAGTCTGTGGGTCCTTCTGGATCCTTCGGTTGTCCCTCTCACAAAAAAAACAAATCTCTCTCATTCTCGGCCTCGCTCGACTCGCTCGCTCGCTCGCACCTCCTGCGCACTGACAAACCCTGCACAACAGTCAACATCATCATCATCACCCGAAAAAGGGAAGACACCATAATGCTCTGCCTTTTTTCTCTCCTTCCGAGTGATCCCTCTTCCTCCGAGTTTCACTCGACGGGCAAACGCACATCTGCAGCATAGTAATAATAAAAAGGTAGAAAAATCGATATACGAATCTATAATTAAATAGGTTAAACTAGGGTTTTGCCCAGTACTACAGATCAAGGTTCAAAAAAATCCAACTACGGGGTTCGAACAACACGATTCTAATCCAAGAACTTTTTCGACCTCATCCAAGTGGCCTCAAACTATAGGGTTAGCATCTAGTGCAGTATGTGTGAAAATGTATGCACTATGTGTGCTATAACTTGTATGTCTTTCAAATTTGAACCAACTTTGAATAAGTTTGAAATATTTGAAATGGGGCTTTTGGCTTAAACGTTTGAAACTCAAAACGATTCTCTTCATGCTAGACTTCATAAGACCGAGTTTAGGGTTAGGGGTAGATACATGATTTGTCTGGTTTGAATATGTCTAAACCTTGTTTATCAACTTTAATGCTAACTTCTCAGTCACTCTAAAATGAAGTTTTTGGAGGTTTTTGAAATTTCCATCTTTGAAACCCAAAACCACTTCTCTTCATGCTTGACTTCATAAGAAAAAGTTTAGGGTTAGGGGGTATAGATACATGATTTGTATGGTTTGAATATGTCCAAACCTTGTTTATCAACTTGAATATGCTTACTATATGACATAAGAAGACTATGTACTTTGGTTTTTAAATTTTCTGACTTTTTTAATTTTCTGCGCATTTGAATCATATCTTGGTCAAATCCTAGGTTTCACCAAGATTTAGACAAGTTTAACACGTGAAAACGAGTAAGTAAGCATGGATCCTTCTTAGTCACTCTAAAATGAAGCTTTTGGGATGTTCTTGAAATTTCCATGTTTGAAACCCAAAACCACTTCTCTTCATGATTGACTTCCATAAGATCGACAGATCAGTTTAGGGTTAGGGGTAGATATATACATGATTTTTTGGTTTGAATATGTCTAGACCTTGTTTATCAACTTGAATGCTTACTATACATATGACATAAGAATGCTATGTGTGCTTTGGTTTTTCATTCTCTTTTTGATTTTTTTCTAAATTTTTAGGCCCATTTGAATCTTGGTCAAATCCTTGGTTTGACCAAGATTTAAACAAGTTTAAAACATGAAAATGAAAAGGGAAGTCAGTATCCTTCGTAGTCACTCTAAAATGGAGAAGCTTTTGGGATGTTCTTGTAATTTCTATGTTTGAAACCGAAAACGAGTTCCCTTCACATGCTAGTAGACTAGCTTCATAAGATCGACAGGCCGGGGGTAGATACATGATTTGTCTGGTTTGGATATATCTAGACCTTGTTTATCAACTTTAATGCTTACTATATGACATATATAAGAAAACTATTGCTTTGGTTTTTCCTTTTTCTGTTTTTTATTTATTTTGATGCCCATTTGAATCATGTCGAATCCTAGGTTTGACCAAGATAATTTAAACAAGTTTAAAACATGAAAATGAAAAGGGAAGCATGTATCCTTCTTAGTCACTCTAAAATGAAGCTTTTGGGAGGTTTTTGAAATTTCGATGTTTGAAACCCAAAACCACTTCTCTTCACATGCTTGACTTCATAAGACAGAGTTTAGGGGTTAGGGGTATAGATACATGATTTGTCTGGTTGAATATGTCTAGACCTTGTTTATCAACTTTAATGCTTACTATATGACATAAGAAAACTATTGCTTTGGTTTTTCTTTTTCTGATTTTTTTGAATTTTGATGCCCATTTGAATCTTGTCAAATTCTAGGTTTGACCAAGATTTAAACAAGTTTAAAACATGAAAATGAAAAGGGAAGCATGCAACCTTCTCAGTCACTCTAAAATGAAGTTTTTGGGAGGTTTTTGATATTTCCATGTTTGAAACCCGAAACCACTTCTCTTCATGCTTGACTTCATAAGACAGAGTTTAGGGTTAGGGGTAGATACATGATTTGTGTATGGGTTGAATATGTCCAAACCTTGTTTATCAACTTGAATATGCTTATGTGCTTTGGTTTTTTATTTTTCTGATTTTTTTGAATTTTATGCCCATAAATCTTGGTCAAATCCTAGGTTTGACCAGGATTTAAACAAGTTTAAAACATGAAATGAAAAGATAAGCCTGGATCCTTCTTAGTCACTCTAAAATGAAGCTTTTGGGAGGTTCTTGAAATTTCCATATTTGAAACCCAAAACCACTTCTCTACATGATTGACTTCATAAGACATAGTTTAATTAGAGTTTTAGGGGTAGATATATACATGATTTTTCTGGTTTGAATATATATGTCTAGACCTTGTTTATCAACTTGAATGCATGCTTACTATACATATGACATAAGAATGCTATATATGTGCTTTGGTTTTTCATTCTTTTGATTTTTTTCTGAATTTTTAGGGCCATTTGAATCTTGCATGGTTAAACTTGGGTTTTGCCCAGTTCTAAAGATCAAGGGTTCAAAAAAATCCAACTACGGGGTTCGAACAACACGATTCTAATCCAAGAATTTTTTCGACCTCATCCAAATGGCCTCAAACTATAGGGTTAGCATCTAGTGCAGTATGTGTGAAAATGTATGCACTATGTGTGCTATAACTTGTATGTCTTTCAAATTAAGTTGATAAACAAGGTCTAGACATATTCAAACCAGAATATTATACTGCATTAGTACAAAAAGTTTCCTATGGATTCATCAAGGGTAGTAAAGCCAAGTTAACTCATTGTCATGACTAAGAAGGATCCATGCTTACTTTTTCATTTTCATGTTTTAAACTTGTTTAAATCTTGGTCAAACCTAGGATTTGACCAAGATTCAAATGGTCATAAAAAATCAAACAAAATCAAGAAAATCAAAAACCAAACCACATAGTCTTCTTATGTAATATACTAAGCATTCAAGTTGATCAACGAAGTCTAGACATATTCAAACCAGAAAAATCATGTATCTACCCCCTAACCCTAAACGTTGTCTTATGAAGTCAAGCATGAAGAGAAGAAGTGGTTTTGGGTTTCAAACATGGAAATTTCAAAAACCCACCCAAAAGCTTCATTTTGGAGTGACTAAGAAGGATCCAAGCTTACTTTTTCATTTTCATGTTTCAAACTTGTTTAAATCTTTGTCAAACCTAGGATTTGACCAAGATTCAAATGGGCATAAAAATTCAAAAAAGAAATCAAAAAAATGAAACACCAAAGCACATAAACTTCTTATGTCATATAGTAATTAAGCATTCATGTTGATCAACAAAGTCTATATATATTTAAACAATAAAAATCATGTATATATACCCCCAAACCCAAAACCACTTCTCTTCACATGCTTGACTTCATAAGACAGAGTTTAGGGGTTAGGGGTATAGATACATGATTTGTCTGGTTTGAATATGTCTAGACCTTGTTTATCAACTTGAATGCTTACTATGTGATTTGGTTTTTCATTTTTCTGTTTTTTAATTATTTTTCTGCCCATTTGAATCTTGGTCAAATCCTAGGTTTGAACAAGATTTAGACAAGTTTAACACGTGAAATTAAACGAATAAGTAAGCATTGATCCTTCTTAGTCACTCCAAAATGTACCAATTGATAGTGTTAACTTTGCTTCATGGAAAAAATAATGTCATGTAAATGAGTTAACTTGGATTTCCTACCCTTGAATCCATAGGAAACTTTGTTCTAATGCACTATAATAATCAACCGAGTTTTTACACCAACAGGTCTGTCACTTACGTGTGGTGCCCACGCGTGAGGTCCCACACTTGAGTGAGCACAAGTCACGTGCAATAGGTACGCCAACTCCCAGCCATCTTCTTTGTCAAGAGAAGACGCATCAGGATGCGTATTGGAAGTCTGTGGGTCCTTCTGGATCCTTCGGTTGTCCCTCTCACAAAAAAAACAAATCTCTCTCATTCTCTCGCTCGACTCGCTCGCTCGCTCGCTCGCACCTCCTGCGCACTGACAAACCCTGCACAACAGTCAACATCACCAGAAAAAGAATATACACCATCAATAAGAGGGGCCCCGTGACTGCTCTCCCTTCTTCTCCTTCCGAGTGATTCCTCTTCCTCCGAGTTTCACTCGACGGGCAAACACACATGTGCTGCATAGTAATAATAAAAAAGTAAAAGAATCGACTACGAATCTATTATTAAATAGGTTATAAACTAGGGTTTTCCCCAGTACTACAGATCAAGTTGAAAAAAAAATCCAACTACGGGGTTTGATTTTGGCCTACAAATAAAAAATTAAATAAGTTGAACTAGTATTCCTCTAAAAAATCATTTTGGTTTGCATTGTTTGATAATTTTCATAGCTAGAGTGCATCACAATTTTTTGATTTCATGCTTTGCTTTGCCAATTTTGATTTTTTCTAACCACCTTCTCTTTGATTTCAAATTTAGGTCAAACTATCGGTGCCTACTATGTGTTCTACTTGAATTGGATGCAGCATGCGCACATGATATGTTTTGCCATTGTTTTGGGCTTCCACACATCTTGGGGCATCCAAGTATTTAAGTTACCTTGTTTTTTAATTGTAATTCATGTACCCTTTCCTCCCAATTAAATTTTGGTTTTACATTTTTAATTTTTTTAAATTTTTATGCCCATTCTGATGTCATATAGTTAGCATTTAAGTTGATAAACAAGGTCTGGACATATTCAAACCAAAAAATCATGTATCTACCCCCTAACGCTAAACTCTGTCATATGAAGTCAAGCATATGAAGAGAAGTGGTTTTGGGTTTCAAACATGGAAATTTCCATGCTTGAAACCAAAAACCACTTCTCTTCATGCATGCTTGACTTCATAAGACAGAGTTTAGGGTTAGGTGGTAGATACATGATTTTCCTGGTTTGAATATGTTTAGACCTTGTTTATCAAATTAATTGAATGCTTACTATATAACATAAGAGAAGACCTTGTTTTTTTTGAATTTTTATACCCATTCGAATCTTTGTCAAATCCTTGGTTCCACCAAGATTTGAATAAGTTAAAAACATGAATATGAAAAAGTAAGCATGTATGCTTCTTAGTCACTTCAAAATGAAGCTCTTGGGAGGGTTTTTGAATTTCCATGTTCGAAACCAAAAACCACAATGCTTGACTTCATGAAACAAAGTTTAGGGTTATGGGTAGATACATGCATGATTTTTCTTGTTTGAATATGTCTAGAACTTGTTTATCAACTTAATTGAATGCCTACTATATAACATAAGAAGACCTTTTTTGTATTTTTTAAATTTTTATACCCATTTGAATCTTGGTCAAATCCTAGGTTTCACCAAGATTTGAATAAGTTTAAAACATGAATATGAAAAAGTAAGCATGCATGTATGCTTCTTAATTAATCACTTCGAAATGAAGCTCTTGGGAGGGTTTTTGAAATTTCCATGTTTGAAACCAAAAACCACATATCTTCATGCATGCGCTTGACTTCATGAGACAGAGTTTAGTGTTAGGGGGTAGATACATGATTTCTCTCGTTTGAATATGTTTGAAACCAAAAACCACATATCTCTGGTTTGCCCGCACTTAGAAATGATATTTGCATCACTTATCATATGTTTGCCCATTTGAATCTTGTCAAATCCTAGATTTGACCAAGATAATTTAAACAAGTTTAAAACATGAAAATGAAAAGGCAAGCTTGTATCCTTCTTAGTCACTCTAAAATGAAGTTTGGGGAGGTTTTTGAAATTTCCATGCTTGAAACCAAAAAACCACTTCTCTTCATGCTTGACTTCATAAAGACAGAGTTTTTGGGGATATATAGGGGTAGATACATGATTTTTCTGGTTTGATATGTCTAGACCTTGTTTATCAACTTAATTGAATGCTTACTATATGACATAAGAAGACTATGTGCCTTGATTTTACATTTTTTTAAATTATGCCCATTTGAATCTTGGTCAAATCCTAGGTTTGACCATGATTTAAACAAGTTTAAAACATGAATATGAAAATTAAGCATGTATCCTTCGTAGTCACTCCAAAATGAAGCTCTTGAGAGGGTTTTTGAAATTTCCATGTTTGAAACCAAAAAACCACGTACTTCTCTTCATGCATGCTTGACTTCATAAGACAGAGTTTAGGGCTAGGGTAGCTAGATACATGATGTTTCTGGTTTGAATATGTCTAGACCTTGTTTATCAACTTAATTGAATGCTTACTATATGACATAAGAAGACTACGTGCCTTGGTTTTTCATTTATTTTCATTTATTTTGAATTTTTATGCCCATTTGAATCTTGGTCAAATCCTAGGTTTGACCATGATTTAAACTAGTTTAAAACATAAATATGAAAAATTAAGTATCTATCCTTCTTAGCCACTCCAAAATGAAGCTCTTGGGAGGGTTTTTGAAATTTCCATGATTGAAACCAAAAACCACTTCTCTTCATGCTTGACTTCATAAGTCAGGGTTTAGGGATATATATATATATAGGGGGTACATGCATGATTTTTCTGGTTGGAATATGTCTAGAACTTGTTTTTCAACTTGAGCTTATCTAGAGCTTGTTTTTAAATTTTTTATACCCATTTGATTCTTCATCAAATCCTAGGTTTGTTGACCTAGATTTGAACAAGTTTAAAACATGAATATGAAAAGGTAAGCATGTATGCTTCTTAATTAGTCACTCCAAAATGAAGCTCTTGGGAGGGTTTTTGAAATTTCCATGATTTAAACCAAAAACCACTTCTCTTCGTGCTTGACTTCATAAGTTAGGGTTTAGGGATATATAGGGGGTAGATACATCATGATTTTTCTGGTTTGAATATGTCTAGAGCTTGTTTATCAACTTAATTGAATGCTTACTATATGACATAAGAAGACTATGTGCCTTGATATTTCATTTTTTTTAATTATGCCCTTTTGAATATTGGTCAAAACCTAGGTTTGACAAAGATTTAAAAAAGATTAAAACATGAAAATGAAAAAGTAAGCCTTGATCCTTCTTATTAACTCCAAAATGAAGGTTTTTGGGAGGGTTTTTGAAATATCCATGTTTGAAACCCAAAACCACTTCTCTTCGTGCAGAGTTTAGGGTTAGGGGTAGCTAGACACCTGAATTTTCTGGTTTGATATGTCTAGACCTTGTTTATCAACTTAATTGAATGCTTACTATATGACATAAGAAGACTATGTGCCTTGATTTTACATTTTTTAAAAATTATGCCCATTTGAATCTTGGTCAAATCCTAGGTTTGACCATGATTTAAACAAGTTTGTTTATCAACTTGAATGCTTGCTATATGACATCAGAAGACTATGTGTTTGGTTTTTGTTTTTTGAATTTGTTATGCCCATTTGAATCTTAGCTAGTCAAATCCTAGGTTTGAATATATATGTCTAGACCTTGTATATCAACTTGAATGCTTACTATACATATGACATAAGAATGTTATGTGCTTTGGTTTTTCATTCTTTTCATTTTTTTCTGAATTTTTAGGGCCATTTGAATCTTGGTCAAATCCTTGGTTTGACCAAGATTTAAACAAATTTAAAACATGAAAATGAAAAGGGAAGTCTGTATCCTTCTTAGTCACTCTAAAATGAAGCTTTTGGGATGTTCTTTAAATTTCAATGTTTGAAACCCAAAACGACTTCCCTTCATGCTAGACTTCATAAGATCGACAGGGGGTAGATACATGATTTGTCTGGTTTGGATATATCTAGACCTTGTTTATCAACTTGATTGCTTACGATATGACATAAGAAGACTATGTGATTTGGTTTTTCATTTTTCTGATTTTTTTGAATTTTGTGCCCACCCATTTGTATCTTCGTCAAATCCTAGGTTTGACCAAGATAATTTAAACAAGTTTAAAACATGAAAATGTAAAGGGAAGCATGTATCCTTCTTAGTCACTCTAAAATGAAGCTTTTGGGAGGTTTTTGAAATTTCGATGTTTGAAACCCAAAACCACTTCTCTTCACACGCTTGACTTCATAAGACAGAGTTTAGGGGTTAGGGGTATAGATACATGATTTGTCTGGTTTGAATATGTCTAGACCTTGTTTATCAACTTGAATGCTTACTATATGACATAAGAAGACTATGTGATTTGGTTTTTCATTTTTCTGTTTTTTAATTATTTTTCTGCCCATTTGAATCTTGGTCAAATCCTAGGTTTGAACAAGATTTAGACAAGTTTAACACGTGAAATTAAACGAATAAGTAAGCATTGATCCTTCTTAGTCACTCCAAAATGTACCAATTGATAGTGTTAACTTTGCTTCATGGAAAAAATAATGTCATGTAAATGAGTTAACTTGGATTTCCTACCCTTGAATCCATAGGAAACTTTGTTCTAATGCACTATTATAATCAACCGAGTTTTTACACCAACAGGTCTGTCACTTACGTGTGGTGCCCACGCGTGAGGTCCCACACTTGAGTGAGCACAAGTCACGTGCAATAGGTACGCCAACTCCCAGCCATCTTCTTTGTCAAGAGAAGACGCATCAGGATGCGTATTGGAAGTCTGTGGGTCCTTCTGGATCCTTCGGTTGTCCCTCTCACACAAAAAAAAACAAATCTCTCTCATTCTCGGCCTCGCTCGACTCGCTCGCTCGCTCGCACCTCCTGCGCACTGACAAACCCTGCACAACAGTCAACATCATCATCATCACCCGAAAAAGGGAAGACACCATAATGCTCTGCCTTTTTTCTCTCCTTCCGAGTGATCCCTCTTCCTCCGAGTTTCACTCGACGGGCAAACGCACATCTGCAGCATAGTAATAATAAAAAGGTAGAAAAATCGATATACGAATCTATAATTAAATAGGTTAAACTAGGGTTTTGCCCAGTACTACAGATCAAGGTTCAAAAAAATCCAACTACGGGGTTCGAACAACACGATTCTAATCCAAGAACTTTTTCGACCTCATCCAAGTGGCCTCAAACTATAGGGTTAGCATCTAGTGCAGTATGTGTGAAAATGTATGCACTATGTGTGCTATAACTTGTATGTCTTTCAAATTTGAACCAACTTTGAATAAGTTTGAAATATTTGAAATGGGGCTTTTGGCTTAAACGTTTGAAACTCAAAACGATTCTCTTCATGCTAGACTTCATAAGACCGAGTTTAGGGTTAGGGGTAGATACATGATTTGTCTGGTTTGAATATGTCTAAACCTTGTTTATCAACTTTAATGCTAACTTCTCAGTCACTCTAAAATGAAGTTTTTGGAGGTTTTTGAAATTTCCATCTTTGAAACCCAAAACCACTTCTCTTCATGCTTGACTTCATAAGAAAAAGTTTAGGGTTAGGGGGTATAGATACATGATTTGTATGGTTTGAATATGTCCAAACCTTGTTTATCAACTTGAATATGCTTACTATATGACATAAGAAGACTATGTACTTTGGTTTTTAAATTTTCTGACTTTTTTAATTTTCTGCGCATTTGAATCATATCTTGGTCAAATCCTAGGTTTCACCAAGATTTAGACAAGTTTAACACGTGAAAACGAGTAAGTAAGCATGGATCCTTCTTAGTCACTCTAAAATGAAGCTTTTGGGATGTTCTTGAAATTTCCATGTTTGAAACCCAAAACCACTTCTCTTCATGATTGACTTCCATAAGATCGACAGATCAGTTTAGGGTTAGGGGTAGATATATACATGATTTTTTGGTTTGAATATGTCTAGACCTTGTTTATCAACTTGAATGCTTACTATACATATGACATAAGAATGCTATGTGTGCTTTGGTTTTTCATTCTCTTTTTGATTTTTTTCTAAATTTTTAGGCCCATTTGAATCTTGGTCAAATCCTTGGTTTGACCAAGATTTAAACAAGTTTAAAACATGAAAATGAAAAGGGAAGTCAGTATCCTTCGTAGTCACTCTAAAATGGAGAAGCTTTTGGGATGTTCTTGTAATTTCTATGTTTGAAACCGAAAACGAGTTCCCTTCACATGCTAGTAGACTAGCTTCATAAGATCGACAGGCCGGGGGTAGATACATGATTTGTCTGGTTTGGATATATCTAGACCTTGTTTATCAACTTTAATGCTTACTATATGACATATATAAGAAAACTATTGCTTTGGTTTTTCCTTTTTCTGTTTTTTATTTATTTTGATGCCCATTTGAATCATGTCGAATCCTAGGTTTGACCAAGATAATTTAAACAAGTTTAAAACATGAAAATGAAAAGGGAAGCATGTATCCTTCTTAGTCACTCTAAAATGAAGCTTTTGGGAGGTTTTTGAAATTTCGATGTTTGAAACCCAAAACCACTTCTCTTCACATGCTTGACTTCATAAGACAGAGTTTAGGGGTTAGGGGTATAGATACATGATTTGTCTGGTTGAATATGTCTAGACCTTGTTTATCAACTTTAATGCTTACTATATGACATAAGAAAACTATTGCTTTGGTTTTTCTTTTTCTGATTTTTTTGAATTTTGATGCCCATTTGAATCTTGTCAAATTCTAGGTTTGACCAAGATTTAAACAAGTTTAAAACATGAAAATGAAAAGGGAAGCATGCAACCTTCTCAGTCACTCTAAAATGAAGTTTTTGGGAGGTTTTTGATATTTCCATGTTTGAAACCCGAAACCACTTCTCTTCATGCTTGACTTCATAAGACAGAGTTTAGGGTTAGGGGTAGATACATGATTTGTGTATGGGTTGAATATGTCCAAACCTTGTTTATCAACTTGAATATGCTTATGTGCTTTGGTTTTTTATTTTTCTGATTTTTTTGAATTTTATGCCCATAAATCTTGGTCAAATCCTAGGTTTGACCAGGATTTAAACAAGTTTAAAACATGAAATGAAAAGATAAGCCTGGATCCTTCTTAGTCACTCTAAAATGAAGCTTTTGGGAGGTTCTTGAAATTTCCATATTTGAAACCCAAAACCACTTCTCTACATGATTGACTTCATAAGACATAGTTTAATTAGAGTTTTAGGGGTAGATATATACATGATTTTTCTGGTTTGAATATATATGTCTAGACCTTGTTTATCAACTTGAATGCATGCTTACTATACATATGACATAAGAATGCTATATATGTGCTTTGGTTTTTCATTCTTTTGATTTTTTTCTGAATTTTTAGGGCCATTTGAATCTTGCATGGTTAAACTTGGGTTTTGCCCAGTTCTAAAGATCAAGGGTTCAAAAAAATCCAACTACGGGGTTCGAACAACACGATTCTAATCCAAGAATTTTTTCGACCTCATCCAAATGGCCTCAAACTATAGGGTTAGCATCTAGTGCAGTATGTGTGAAAATGTATGCACTATGTGTGCTATAACTTGTATGTCTTTCAAATTAAGTTGATAAACAAGGTCTAGACATATTCAAACCAGAATATTATACTGCATTAGTACAAGAAGTTTCCTATGGATTCATCAAGGGTAGTAAAGCCAAGTTAACTCATTGTCATGACTAAGAAGGATCCATGCTTACTTTTTCATTTTCATGTTTTAAACTTGTTTAAATCTTGGTCAAACCTAGGATTTGACCAAGATTCAAATGGTCATAAAAAATCAAACAAAATCAAGAAAATCAAAAACCAAACCACATAGTCTTCTTATGTAATATACTAAGCATTCAAGTTGATCAACGAAGTCTAGACATATTCAAACCAGAAAAATCATGTATCTACCCCCTAACCCTAAACGTTGTCTTATGAAGTCAAGCATGAAGAGAAGAAGTGGTTTTGGGTTTCAAACATGGAAATTTCAAAAACCCACCCAAAAGCTTCATTTTGGAGTGACTAAGAAGGATCCAAGCTTACTTTTTCATTTTCATGTTTCAAACTTGTTTAAATCTTTGTCAAACCTAGGATTTGACCAAGATTCAAATGGGCATAAAAATTCAAAAAAGAAATCAAAAAAATGAAACACCAAAGCACATAAACTTCTTATGTCATATAGTAATTAAGCATTCATGTTGATCAACAAAGTCTATATATATTTAAACAATAAAAATCATGTATATATACCCCCAAACCCAAAACCACTTCTCTTCACATGCTTGACTTCATAAGACAGAGTTTAGGGGTTAGGGGTATAGATACATGATTTGTCTGGTTTGAATATGTCTAGACCTTGTTTATCAACTTGAATGCTTACTATGTGATTTGGTTTTTCATTTTTCTGTTTTTTAATTATTTTTCTGCCCATTTGAATCTTGGTCAAATCCTAGGTTTGAACAAGATTTAGACAAGTTTAACACGTGAAATTAAACGAATAAGTAAGCATTGATCCTTCTTAGTCACTCCAAAATGTACCAATTGATAGTGTTAACTTTGCTTCATGGAAAAAATAATGTCATGTAAATGAGTTAACTTGGATTTCCTACCCTTGAATCCATAGGAAACTTTGTTCTAATGCACTATAATAATCAACCGAGTTTTTACACCAACAGGTCTGTCACTTACGTGTGGTGCCCACGCGTGAGGTCCCACACTTGAGTGAGCACAAGTCACGTGCAATAGGTACGCCAACTCCCAGCCATCTTCTTTGTCAAGAGAAGACGCATCAGGATGCGTATTGGAAGTCTGTGGGTCCTTCTGGATCCTTCGGTTGTCCCTCTCACACAAAAAAAACAAATCTCTCTCATTCTCGGCCTCGCTCGACTCGCTCGCTCGCTCGCTCGCTCGCACCTCCTGCGCACTGACAAACCCTGCACAACAGTCAACATCACCAGAAAAAGAATATACACCATCAATAAGAGGGGCCCCGTGACTGCTCTCCCTTCTTCTCCTTCCGAGTGATTCCTCTTCCTCCGAGTTTCACTCGACGGGCAAACACACATGTGCTGCATAGTAATAATAAAAAAGTAAAAGAATCGACTACGAATCTATTATTAAATAGGTTATAAACTAGGGTTTTCCCCAGTACTACAGATCAAGTTGAAAAAAAAATCCAACTACGGGGTTTGATTTTGGCCTACAAATAAAAAATTAAATAAGTTGAACTAGTATTCCTCTAAAAAATCATTTTGGTTTGCATTGTTTGATAATTTTCATAGCTAGAGTGCATCACAATTTTTTGATTTCATGCTTTGCTTTGCCAATTTTGATTTTTTCTAACCACCTTCTCTTTGATTTCAAATTTAGGTCAAACTATCGATGCCTACTATGTGTTCTACTTGAATTGGATGCAGCATGCGCACATGATATGTTTTGCCATTGTTTTGGGCTTCCACACATCTTGGGGCATCCAAGTATTTAAGTTACCTTGTTTTTTAATTGTAATTCATGTACCCTTTCCTCCCAATTAAATTTTGGTTTTACATTTTTAATTTTTTTAAATTTTTATGCCCATTCTGATGTCATATAGTTAGCATTTAAGTTGATAAACAAGGTCTGGACATATTCAAACCAAAAAATCATGTATCTACCCCCTAACGCTAAACTCTGTCATATGAAGTCAAGCATATGAAGAGAAGTGGTTTTGGGTTTCAAACATGGAAATTTCCATGCTTGAAACCAAAAACCACTTCTCTTCATGCATGCTTGACTTCATAAGACAGAGTTTAGGGTTAGGTGGTAGATACATGATTTTCCTGGTTTGAATATGTTTAGACCTTGTTTATCAAATTAATTGAATGCTTACTATATAACATAAGAGAAGACCTTGTTTTTTTTGAATTTTTATACCCATTCGAATCTTTGTCAAATCCTTGGTTCCACCAAGATTTGAATAAGTTAAAAACATGAATATGAAAAAGTAAGCATGTATGCTTCTTAGTCACTTCAAAATGAAGCTCTTGGGAGGGTTTTTGAATTTCCATGTTCGAAACCAAAAACCACAATGCTTGACTTCATGAAACAAAGTTTAGGGTTATGGGTAGATACATGCATGATTTTTCTTGTTTGAATATGTCTAGAACTTGTTTATCAACTTAATTGAATGCCTACTATATAACATAAGAAGACCTTTTTTGTATTTTTTAAATTTTTATACCCATTTGAATCTTGGTCAAATCCTAGGTTTCACCAAGATTTGAATAAGTTTAAAACATGAATATGAAAAAGTAAGCATGCATGTATGCTTCTTAATTAATCACTTCGAAATGAAGCTCTTGGGAGGGTTTTTGAAATTTCCATGTTTGAAACCAAAAACCACATATCTTCATGCATGCGCTTGACTTCATGAGACAGAGTTTAGTGTTAGGGGGTAGATACATGATTTCTCTCGTTTGAATATGTTTGAAACCAAAAACCACATATCTCTGGTTTGCCCGCACTTAGAAATGATATTTGCATCACTTATCATATGTTTGCCCATTTGAATCTTGTCAAATCCTAGATTTGACCAAGATAATTTAAACAAGTTTAAAACATGAAAATGAAAAGGCAAGCTTGTATCCTTCTTAGTCACTCTAAAATGAAGTTTGGGGAGGTTTTTGAAATTTCCATGCTTGAAACCAAAAAACCACTTCTCTTCATGCTTGACTTCATAAAGACAGAGTTTTTGGGGATATATAGGGGTAGATACATGATTTTTCTGGTTTGATATGTCTAGACCTTGTTTATCAACTTAATTGAATGCTTACTATATGACATAAGAAGACTATGTGCCTTGATTTTACATTTTTTTAAATTATGCCCATTTGAATCTTGGTCAAATCCTAGGTTTGACCATGATTTAAACAAGTTTAAAACATGAATATGAAAATTAAGCATGTATCCTTCGTAGTCACTCCAAAATGAAGCTCTTGAGAGGGTTTTTGAAATTTCCATGTTTGAAACCAAAAAACCACGTACTTCTCTTCATGCATGCTTGACTTCATAAGACAGAGTTTAGGGCTAGGGTAGCTAGATACATGATGTTTCTGGTTTGAATATGTCTAGACCTTGTTTATCAACTTAATTGAATGCTTACTATATGACATAAGAAGACTACGTGCCTTGGTTTTTCATTTATTTTCATTTATTTTGAATTTTTATGCCCATTTGAATCTTGGTCAAATCCTAGGTTTGACCATGATTTAAACTAGTTTAAAACATAAATATGAAAAATTAAGTATCTATCCTTCTTAGCCACTCCAAAATGAAGCTCTTGGGAGGGTTTTTGAAATTTCCATGATTGAAACCAAAAACCACTTCTCTTCATGCTTGACTTCATAAGTCAGGGTTTAGGGATATATATATATATAGGGGGTACATGCATGATTTTTCTGGTTGGAATATGTCTAGAACTTGTTTTTCAACTTGAGCTTATCTAGAGCTTGTTTTTAAATTTTTTATACCCATTTGATTCTTCATCAAATCCTAGGTTTGTTGACCTAGATTTGAACAAGTTTAAAACATGAATATGAAAAGGTAAGCATGTATGCTTCTTAATTAGTCACTCCAAAATGAAGCTCTTGGGAGGGTTTTTGAAATTTCCATGATTTAAACCAAAAACCACTTCTCTTCGTGCTTGACTTCATAAGTTAGGGTTTAGGGATATATAGGGGGTAGATACATCATGATTTTTCTGGTTTGAATATGTCTAGAGCTTGTTTATCAACTTAATTGAATGCTTACTATATGACATAAGAAGACTATGTGCCTTGATATTTCATTTTTTTTAATTATGCCCTTTTGAATATTGGTCAAAACCTAGGTTTGACAAAGATTTAAAAAAGATTAAAACATGAAAATGAAAAAGTAAGCCTTGATCCTTCTTATTAACTCCAAAATGAAGGTTTTTGGGAGGGTTTTTGAAATATCCATGTTTGAAACCCAAAACCACTTCTCTTCGTGCAGAGTTTAGGGTTAGGGGTAGCTAGCTAGACACCTGAATTTTCTGGTTTGATATGTCTAGACCTTGTTTATCAACTTAATTGAATGCTTACTATATGACATAAGAAGACTATGTGCCTTGATTTTACATTTTTTTAAAATTATGCCCATTTGAATCTTGGTCAAATCCTAGGTTTGACCATGATTTAAACAAGTTTGTTTATCAACTTGAATGCTTGCTATATGACATCAGAAGACTATGTGTTTGGTTTTTGTTTTTTGAATTTGTTATGCCCATTTGAATCTTAGCTAGTCAAATCCTAGGTTTGAATATATATGTCTAGACCTTGTATATCAACTTGAATGCTTACTATACATATGACATAAGAATGTTATGTGCTTTGGTTTTTCATTCTTTTCATTTTTTTCTGAATTTTTAGGGCCATTTGAATCTTGGTCAAATCCTTGGTTTGACCAAGATTTAAACAAATTTAAAACATGAAAATGAAAAGGGAAGTCTGTATCCTTCTTAGTCACTCTAAAATGAAGCTTTTGGGATGTTCTTTAAATTTCAATGTTTGAAACCCAAAACGACTTCCCTTCATGCTAGACTTCATAAGATCGACAGGGGGTAGATACATGATTTGTCTGGTTTGGATATATCTAGACCTTGTTTATCAACTTGATTGCTTACGATATGACACAAGAAGACTATGTGATTTGGTTTTTCATTTTTCTGATTTTTTTGAATTTTGTGCCCACCCATTTGTATCTTCGTCAAATCCTAGGTTTGACCAAGATAATTTAAACAAGTTTAAAACATGAAAATGTAAAGGGAAGCATGTATCCTTCTTAGTCACTCTAAAATGAAGCTTTTGGGAGGTTTTTGAAATTTCGATGTTTGAAACCCAAAACCACTTCTCTTCACACGCTTGACTTCATAAGACAGAGTTTAGGGGTTAGGGGTATAGATACATGATTTGTCTGGTTTGAATATGTCTAGACCTTGTTTATCAACTTGAATGCTTACTATATGACATAAGAAGACTATGTGATTTGGTTTTTCATTTTTCTGTTTTTTAATTATTTTTCTGCCCATTTGAATCTTGGTCAAATCCTAGGTTTGAACAAGATTTAGACAAGTTTAACACGTGAAATTAAACGAATAAGTAAGCATTGATCCTTCTTAGTCACTCCAAAATGTACCAATTGATAGTGTTAACTTTGCTTCATGGAAAAAATAATGTCATGTAAATGAGTTAACTTGGATTTCCTACCCTTGAATCCATAGGAAACTTTGTTCTAATGCACTATTATAATCAACCGAGTTTTTACACCAACAGGTCTGTCACTTACGTGTGGTGCCCACGCGTGAGGTCCCACACTTGAGTGAGCACAAGTCACGTGCAATAGGTACGCCAACTCCCAGCCATCTTCTTTGTCAAGAGAAGACGCATCAGGATGCGTATTGGAAGTCTGTGGGTCCTTCTGGATCCTTCGGTTGTCCCTCTCACACAAAAAAAACAAATCTCTCTCATTCTCGGCCTCGCTCGACTCTCGCTCGCTCGCTCGCTCGCACCTCCTGCGCACTGACAAACCCTGCACAACAGTCAACATCATCATCATCACCCGAAAAAGGGAAGACACCATAATGCTCTGCCTTTTTTCTCTCCTTCCGAGTGATCCCTCTTCCTCCGAGTTTCACTCGACGGGCAAACGCACATCTGCAGCATAGTAATAATAAAAAGGTAGAAAAATCGATATACGAATCTATAATTAAATAGGTTAAACTAGGGTTTTGCCCTGTACTACAGATCAAGGTTCAAAAAATCCAACTACGGGGTTCGAACAACACGATTCTAATCCAAGAACTTTTTCGACCTCATCCAAGTGGCCTCAAACTATAGGGTTAGCATCTAGTGCAGTATGTGTGAAAATGTATGCACTATGTGTGCTATAACTTGTATGTCTTTCAAATTTGAACCAACTTTGAATAAGTTTGAAATATTTGAAATGGGGCTTTTGGCTTAAACGTTTGAAACTCAAAACGATTCTCTTCATGCTAGACTTCATAAGACCGAGTTTAGGGTTAGGGGTAGATACATGATTTGTCTGGTTTGAATATGTCTAAACCTTGTTTATCAACTTTAATGCTAACTTCTCAGTCACTCTAAAATGAAGTTTTTGGAGGTTTTTGAAATTTCCATCTTTGAAACCCAAAACCACTTCTCTTCATGCTTGACTTCATAAGAAAAAGTTTAGGGTTAGGGGGTATAGATACATGATTTGTATGGTTTGAATATGTCCAAACCTTGTTTATCAACTTGAATGCTTAAAAATAGGCATAAAAATTCAATAAAGAATTCAAAAAAGAATTCAAAAAATGAAAAACCAAAGCACATAATTAAGCTTCTTAAGTTATAGTAAGCATTCATGTTGATCAAGAGAGTCTATACATATTTAAACATTACAAATCATGTATATACCCCAACCCTAAACTCTGTCTAATGAAGTCAAGGACGAAGAGAAGTGGTTTTCGTTTTTTTTTTGAATTTTTATGCCCATTTGAATCTTGGTCAAATCCTTGCAGGTTTGACCAATATTTAAACAAGTTTAAAACATGAAAATGAAAAGTAAGTGTGGATCCTTCTTATTCACTCCAAAATGAAGCTTTTGGGAGGTTTTTTTAAATTTTCCATGTTCGAAACCCAAAATGATATCTCTCCGTGCTTTACTTCATAAGACAAAGTTTAGGGGTAGGGGGTAGATACATGATTTTTCTGGTTTGAATATGTCTAGACCTTGTTTATCAACTTGAATGCTTATTATGTGACATCAAAAGACTATGTGTTTAGTTTTTTTTTGAATTTGTTATGCCCATTTGAATCTTGGTCAAATCCTAGGTTTGACCAAGATTTAAACCAGTTTAAAACATGAAAATGAAAAGTAAGCCTGGATTCTTCTTAGTCCCTCCAAAATGAAGCTTTTGGGAGGTTTTTTAAATTTCCATGTTTGAAACCCAAAACCACTCCTCTTAATGCTTGACTTCATAAGACAGAGTTTAGGGTTAGGGGCCAAGTATATACATGATTTTTCTTGTTTAAATATGTCTAGACTTTGTTTATCAACTTGAATGCTTACTATATGACATCAAAAGACTATGTGTTTGGTTTTGATTTTTTTGAATTTGTTATGTCCATTTGAATCTTGGTCAAATCCTAGGTTTGACCAAGATTTAAACCAATTTAAAACATGAAAATGAAAATGAAAGCCTGGATTCTTCTTAGTCACTCCAAAATGAAGCTTTTGGGAGTTTTTTCAATTTCCAATGTTTGAAACCCAAAACCACTTTTCTTCATGCTTGACTTCATAAGACAGAGTTTAGGGTTAGGGGGTATATACAATATTTTTCTGGTTTGAATATGTCTAGACTTCGTTGATCAACTGTAATGCTTACTATATGACATAAGAAGCTTATGTGCTTTGGTTTTTTTTTTGATTTCTTTTTTGAATTTTTATGCCCACTTGAATCCTGGTCAGATCCTTTGTTTGACCAAGATTTAAACAAGTTAAAACATGAAAATGAAAAAGTAAGCCTGGCTCCTTCTTAGTCATGAAAATGAGTTAACTTGGCTTTCCAACCCTTGAATCCATAGGAAACTTTGTACTAATGCAGTATAATAATCACTCGAGTTTTTACACCAACAGGTCTGTCACTTACGTGTGGTGCCCATGCGTGAGGTCCCAAACTTCAGTGAGCACAAGTCACATGCGGTAGGCAGGCAAAATACCCGATCAATCCGGGCGGTGGCTGTTAAGGACCCGATCGCATTTCTTGCTTTCAGACTGGGGTCTACCATGTAAGAAGTTTGTTCCTTTTGGATGCATCACTCGTATTTGCAAGTTTTTTGGGGGTCCCGCAAATTCAGGGTAGCATCATGCCCCCCTTCCCACGCCAACACAAACAGAGTTCAACACAACCTAATTAAGCAAGGTTCAACACAGACATAGTTCAACAACCCCTAATTAAGCTAATAGGTTCACCACAAACGCTGCTGAGCAGCAAACATAAACAGAGTTCAACAAAAGATGCTGCTTTTGAAGCAGTAGGAGAGACAAACATGCACAACAGTTACGGAGTATATTTACCATCTTCTTCCTGGTCCCGCTTCTTCTGCTTCTTGCTGCCCATACCTTTAATCTTTGGTGGCTTGGGCTTGGGAGGAGGCACACGACCGGTCTCGATAGCTTGGTTCAATTTCTTCCTTAGGAATAGCCCATATGCCATGTGGTTGGCTATGAAGCCGGATCGGTTAACAGTTTCCCCAACTTTGAGACAGCCGGACCCACCGGCTTCGGCATGCTGCAGGACGCTTCGAAAGTCAACCTTTATGCTCTTTGTGCAGAAGGGGCAGCTGTTCCTGGCACCAGTCCAGGGTTCACTCCAATACTTGTCGAACTTCCCCGCCTTAAGCTTGTTGAGAGTGGCCCTGGCCTTCCTATGACGCGACTCGACATCGCTGTCAACCTCATCAGTAGCAACCTGATACATGCCAAATAAACAGGTGAAGCAAATATGTAGCAGTTGCAACTAATAATGAATATGAATCTAAAAAGATTCTGACGCTAATTCAAAACCCTATAGCGCAAAAAAAAGAGGGAGAGACCATAGAGCAAATCGATACAGGGCTATGTTAAATAAGGGAGAGAGGTGAATCGGATGTGAAGCAAATATGTAGCAGTTGCAACTAATACTGAATATGAATCTAAAAAGATTCTGACGCTAATTCAAAACGCTATAGCGCAAAAAAAGAGGGAGAGACCATAGCGCAAATCGATACAGGGCTATGTTGAATAAGGGAGAGAGGTGAATCGGAACATACTTCCTCCCCCTCGTCGACGATATTCTCGTCGAAGGTCGGCGGCGGCGGTTCAAAGATGAGTTCAACCTCGTCCTCGTCATCTAGGGGATGCTTCCCAAGAGAGTGGACCCATCTACCAACAGCATCAGATGCCGATGAGCGACCGATGGCCCGACCTTCGGCAATGGCCTCCGCTTCGTCTTTGGCATCCGCTGCGGCAATGATCGCCGCCGTTGCGGCCATGCGTGCTGCGGTCGCGGCTCTGCACGCCTCCTCTGCGGCTAAGGCCAGCCGCGCGGCTTTCGCTTTCGCTGCGTTGACGGCGTCGGTTGGGCTCTCCATCGGTGGAATGGGAAGGGGAAGTGAAGAGAGGGTTTTTTCCTAGTCCGTGGAGAGAGGGAGAAGTGTGGACGTGAAATGGATAACTGACGATATTTCAAGATTTGGGAGACATAGCACGAACCGGCAGATGACAGCGCGTGGGTGCATTACCTCATACTGCCTCTGTCCTAGAAAGAGCGTACGTGTGGGTTTTCAAGGCATATTAAGGATTTTATTATTACATTGGGAAACTGTCATCGACCATCACTTTCCTCTTCAACTTTTCCACCTCCAATGATCTAAATGCATGTAGTAAATAAGAAAACCATATTATGCTAAATACTACTACCTCCATCCCAAAGCGTAAGGCTTATATTATTTTTAGAAGCTCAAACTATGTCAAGGTAAACTAAGATTTTACCAAAAATCATTATCATGCAAAATACAAAATTAATATCAATACATAGACAACGATTTTTTTTGGTATGGTATCTACAAAATATTATATTAGTTGATAGATTGTTCTAAATTTTCGTCAACCTTTACTTGCTTTGACTCTTAAAAAAAGACTTAAGCTTTGTGATGGAGGTAGTACGTACTAGTCGTGAAGAAACTATATCCCTCGTGATGAGAAAGAAATATTTTTTACTACCACTCTTTTGTGGACAAATTTTGAAGTGCATTGCAAAACGAGAAGTACACTCTTTTATGGACAAATTTTAACTCTACACCCATTATTTCAGGATGGAGGGAGTATAACCCAACTTGTTTTTTTCTTCTGGGCACTACACTGCTTTTTCCCTGTGCAATGCTTGGTTCTACCCTTTTTCTCAATGTAATGGTCACTTTAAGTCATTTTTTCCCACACACATTTATTTTGTACTTCTCTACAGTGTTGACCGTGCTACTACTATTTGTGTTAGTGCGCCAAAAACAAAATGTTATTTTTTAAGTGCCAAATTAATCTAGGGCGTTGGTTGTGAATCGGTGAACAAAAAAGAGATAGCCCAAAAGAGGAACACACCAAGGTACAAAAACTAGTATATATGCATGTTTCTATGTACATATATATGACCCTGGGTTTGTAGATAAAAAACATTCATATATGCGCTTACTATTAATATACATAAGTTTATGCTGATTCTCTTGGTTTAGGTATATATATGGTTAGGCATCACTACTAATTCAGAAAAAAACAAAAATGTAACTCTTCAAGTGAAGTCATTTTAAGTGACCTAACAACTAAAATTCATATATAGGATTTGTATAGGAATTATGTAGGATTTAGATCACATGTGAATTTTCCCCACACTAGTTGTTTGATTCATAGGAACATATCCTATAGGAATCTTGCAGTGCAAATCCTATAAGAATAAAACATTAGGTCATACCTCATGGAAAATTTCCTTTGGCACAATCAAACACAACTCATCTTCCTATATGATTCAACTAGCCATTAAATCTCAATCCTATGTTTTCCATATTTCTATGGTTTTCCCATCCTATGAATCAAAGGAGCCTTAGGGCTTATATCTTTTTTTAGAAAGGCAAACTATGTTAAGATTGGCCAAGTTTTACGAAAAACCTTTAACATGCAAAATACAAAGTTGAGTCATTTCGTTTGAATCGGAGGGAGTACATTTGACGTTATGGTACTATTTGACAGCTGCTTGGCACTGTATTTTTTTCGAACCAAACTTCCCCCTTCATGAAGCTTTTATTTTAGCTTCAGTGACTTGATACATCCATATATCTAGACAAAGTTGAGTCAATTCATTTGAATCATAATAATTATTTAGTTTAAATTCTAAGTCGATCGCATACATTGGATCTGAGATGGATGGTGGATGGTGGCACCAAGTCACTGTGAAACTTGGAAGTATCAAGTCAGTGAAGCTCTATCCCAAAATAAAAGCTTCGTGAAGGGGGCAGTTTGGTTCAAAAAAGAAGACAGTGCCAAGCAGTTGTCAAACAATACCCATATAGTCAAATGTACTCCCTCTGATTCAGTTGTACTCAGTTTTCCCCAGATCCTTAGTTTTTCCTCAGTTTTCCCCCCCTTGTCTATAACCCGCAGAAAGAGCTCGGACGGAAGGAATCCCGTTTAGTTGACGTTGGTTGGTGCTGGCAAGTGGGGCCGCTGTTGGTGCCCCGCAGTGGACACGTCTCCACTTATCCAGATCATCGTGGGACCCACAACTTGTCCACGTTAGCGCGCCGGACCCACAGCTTACCCAGGTGACCGTTGCAAAATGGGAGCCCGAGCTAGCCCCGTGCCCGTGCCCGTGCCATTGCTTCCCCTTTCTTTCTCCGCGCCCCATTGTTCTTCTTCTCCGCCAGCGGCAGCCCTTCTCCGGCACGCGGGTGATGTCTAGTTTCTCTTCGACCTCCCGTTCTTCATGGCCGCAGTATGGACCCGTGCCTTTGACAAGATGCCCTGACTGCCCACGCCAGGAGCCTCTGAAGCGGTCGATCTGTAAGACGGACGAGAACGGCAACCGTGGACGTGAGTTCGTTGCATGCGAGAGCTTGCCATATAGAGAGGGGGATAAGGTTAGATCTCGCTCCAATTTCTCTGTTTTCTCTCGATTTTCTTGTTATTCCCTCGAATTTGGGATTTAGGGTTCACGTTGTTGTTTTCAGATCTTGAAGAAATGCAGGCATTTCGAGTGGATCGATGTGTACGTTCAGAGGCTTCAGTTGCAGGAATCAATTGGCGCTATTGGGGGGCGCAATTTGGGAGGGGGGGACTTGCTGTAGAGAATGCGGCGGAGAGAGGAGCCGTTCCGATTAGGGACCTTCCGATTATGCCTAATGCTCCCAATGCAGAACTGGTGGAAGTGAAGGGAGAACTGAAGAAAATGAACAAGCAGTTAAGGCAGCTGATCGAGTTGAAGAAGCAAGCTAATATGATGGCTGGTTGTTTTTTTTGTTGTATAATTACGATCGGATTCTTATCATTGCTCACCAGGCGCTAGAAGTTGTTACAAGGGATACCTTGTTACAAATCCATTATTCAGTTACATGTACTTGTAGTTGTTTTCAAAGTTAGTGTGTGCATTCACCGAAATTACCAACTATATTCCCTAAAAGAAAAGGAAAGCTAAAGATAGTTGATAATTGTTAGAGGGGTGACAAATAATGCAATCCCCGAAATCCGCAAATATGTATGCCTCATGTTTATACCAAAATTATACCACTTTTAGGCCTTTCCAAAATACCAATACCATATCCCAAACTATATTCCCTAAAAGAAAAGGACAGCTAAAGATAGTTGATAATTGTTAGAGGGGTGACAAATAATGCAATCGCCGAAATCCGCAAAAATGTATGCCTCATGTTTATAACAAAATTATACCACTTTTAGGCCGTTTCAAAATACCAATACTATATCCCAAACTATATTCCCTAAAAGAAAAGGAAAGCTAAAGATAGTTGATAATTGTTAGAGGGGTGACAAATAATGCAATCCCCGAAATCCGCAAATATGTATGCCTCATGTTTATACCAAAATTATACCACTTTTAGGCCTTTCCAAAATACCAATACCATATCCCAAACTATATTCCCTAAAAGAAAAGGAAAGCTAAAGATAGTTGATAATTGTTAGAGGGGTGACAAATAATGCAATCCCCGAAATCCGCAAATATGTATGCCTCATGTTTATACCAAAATTATACCACTTTTAGGCCTTTCCAAAATACCAATACCATATCCCAAACTATATTCCCTAAAAGAAAAGGACAGCTAAAGATAGTTGATAATTGTTAGAGGGGTGACAAATAATGCAATCGCCGAAATCAGCAAAAATGTATGCCTCATGTTTATAACAAAATTATACCACTTTTAGGCCGTTTCAAAATACCAATACTATATCCCAAACTATATTCCTCATGTTTATTCTCCACCGACAGAGAGAGAGAGAGAGATGGGTGGCCACGAAGAGAGAGAGAGAGAGAGAGAGAGAGAGAGAGAGAGAGAGAGAGGTTGCCACGAAGAGACGGATAGGGGTATACTGCCCGTTAGATCAGTGGATCAACGGTTCGTGGAGTCGATCCGTGTGACAACGGCTCAACCAATCAGGATAAGTTTGGGCTTCTCAGAGCATTTGTGACAGTACTTGAGGGCAAAACTGAGTAGTACTAAGAATCCAAGGGCACATAAATAGTAAATAGACTAAGGGATTCAAACAAAAGAATTACAAAATGAAAAATGTGTGTTTTGTACAATATAATTCATATTGGGCTACATCAAATTATTTGCAATTCAAATATACATGAGTGTGACAATTATGGCATCATTTAGACAAACTATGTTTTGGGAAAGATGTTTTGCAAAGGGGTTTGGGTGGAAAACCATGCATCTTCATAGCTACACTAGTGATTCTGAGAAGTGGCAATTTGTGGTAAAACTTGATTTATATATGTTTGTTAAGGTTTTCTAGGTGGCAGGTTGCGTAGGAAGACTCCATGAGTAGTTGCCACTATGTTTTTATTTTTTTGGATTTTTTTGCGCATGAAATGACTCAATTAGCTATGTTAATCTCATTTGTTGACTCTCTGTTGACCAGCTACTTGAGGGTAAAACTGAGTATATTGCACTTGCCGGTCTAAGTCCTCGAGGGGAAAACTGAGTACAGATAAAATTTCTGTATAAGGCCTGAGGTTATAACTGAGTACACCAAACGTCCCAGGGTTAGACTCGTGTAGCGGTGCACGCTGCAGCCGTGCATAGCGGACGCGTGTTGCGGTACACGCCACCTTCGTCTTTATAGAGCCCCTCTTTCTCTCCCTCGACGCACGTTCTCACTGGCTCACTGCAACCGCCTCTCCTGTCCCATCATCTTCTCCACAACCGAAGAAAAAACCCCGAAGAAAACCGCCGGCGATGGAGAAGAATGAGATGCCCATTGTCGGCGCATCGGCCGCCGCCCCCGTCCAGGCCCCTGTCGCTGCTTCCAACGTAGCAGCCGGCGCATCGGCCGCCGCCCCCGTCCAGGCCCCTGTCGCTGCTTCCAACGTAGCAGCCGGCGCATCGGCCGCCGCCCCCGTCCAGGCCCCTGTCGCTGCTTCCAACGTAGCAGCCGGCGCATCGGCCGCCGCCCCCGTCCAGGCCCTTCGATTGGGACCCGTACGAACCAGTGCAGTACGACGCGCCGGAGAACCCCTACGACACCACCATCGTCGACTACGAGCCGGAGGTAACCCTTTGTTCCCTTGTTCTTATCTCATTTCAATCATTTTGTGTTAGATCTAGCGTTATTACGGTTCGTCTGTTCCTAGTTCAATCCTTTTGTGTTAGATCTTGCGTTATTACTGTTCGTCTCTTCCTAGTTCAATCCTTTTGTGTTAGATCTTGCGTTATTACTGTTCGTCTGTTCCTAGTTCAATCCTTTTGTGTTAGATCTTGCGTTATTACTGTTCGTCTGTTCCTAGTTCGATCCTTTTGTGTTAGATCTTGCGTTATTAGTGTTTGTGCCGATGATGATGAATATTTGGGCATCCCTAAATTGATTCAGGGTTTGGTCAGTAAACAATTGGTGTGTACAAATTTGTTGTGCATGATCTTTGGTTTACTTACTCAAATCCTGGATATAAGTGTGTCCAATGTAACTGAGGCTACCTCTTTTTTTCGAGCCCATATTATCATGCATGATTTTTTGTTCACTCTCTGTTCAATCATCGTTGCAATTGACTCCGTGTTTTTTGCACGATCTTTGGTGCTACGTGACAGGTGGAGAGCAGCGACGTCGACAGCGACGACGAGTCCTTCCACACCAAGACTCGTCACGTCCTCAGGAGGCTGCAGTCCGGCCAATACGATGGCCCCTTTGCTCGAGGCATTTACAAGTGCCCCTTCTGCAACAGGAGGCTCCGCGACACCGACTTCAACACCCTGCTGAACCATGCTGAATCCATTGGCAGATATGGCGCTAGAGTTGGAAGGACCGTGAACGTGCATGCGTACATGGCCAAACACAAAGCACTTGGGATTCACCTGCGCAACCTCCAAGCGAGTCACACGCGCCACCTGGAGGCGTTGAACGTGCCTACTGCACTCTCTGTATGTGACTGCTCTATCTGTAGAGCAGCTTAAATTCATGTAAAATGTAGCTTATGTTGGATCTATCGGTACTACATTTGGATCTGTCCTGAATATATCTATGCTATGTTGGTTGCTGTATGCAGCTTATCCTATATTTTCTCTCTGGATTTGTGCCCTAGATTTCCTACCTGATTGGGTAAAAACGAAGGCATAAAGAAATGAATGGCGTTAAAAAACAGAAGGAGAAGCTTCTCTAGATTTGCTACCAATTTGGGCTATCAAATATGAATGAGATCGAGCGATAGAGAGGAAAAAGGTACATTGAAAACTGCTAATCTGGGCGAAAGAGACAGAAACCACTCGTGCCCCCGTCCCGGACCCACACGGCTCCACACGCTACGGCCCTACACGCTACGGCCCCACAAACACGGCCTCGTCCTGTCCCACGCGGTCCCTTCCTACCAGCCCCACACGACGCGGTCCCACACGACGCGACCCCACAAACGACACGACCCCACTCGTCAGCACGGAACGGTCAACTTAACGGATTCCTTCCGTCCGAGCTCCTTCTGCGGTTCAGACAAACGTTTGGGTAAAACTGAGGAAAAACTAAGGACCAACTCAGTCCAATGTATGCGATCGACTTAGAATTTAAACTAAATAATTATTATAATTGCTCAGAAATATTTCAAGAACTTCCAGTTAATCGTGCATATTTCGATTTATATTTTGGTGAAGTTTCATTCGATTTGAATCAAAGGTTTGTGAGCAAATATATACTCCCTCCGGTTCATATTAATTGACTCTAATATGGATGTACTAGACACATTTTAGTTCTAGATACATCCATATTGAAGTCAATTAATATGAATCAGAGGGAGTATTTAGTTTAAACTAGTGCTCGTATACGTAAAAAGCTCTTTAATCACAAGCTAATCGTCCGAGTGGGATGAAATATTCACAGATTTTAGAACAAGGCATCTACATTTTACTGGATTTTTTTCGTAATTTTTGTTTTTAGGTTCGAAATAAGAGATTAGTTTGGAACGTTGGATCTCAAATGGTTGGTAGATGGTGGCACCAAGTCACAATGAGATTTGGAGACTTCAAGTCACTGCAGCTCTGTCCTTTTATTTTGACAAACTGCAGAGCCGCTGGTGCATCTATGCTTGCGTACGGCCGACGCCGATTCTTAGCAAGGAAGTTCTTCCTATAAGTAGTAGTAGTATCCATACTCCACTCCAAGGCATGTATAAAAAAAAGAACCCATCCCGTTCTCGTTTTCCCGATCACTCTTCTCTGAAGATGGAGGAGGCCCTCTTCTTGTGCCCCCTCTGCCTGCTGCCCTTCAAACCCCCCATATCCAAGGTCGCTCCCTTCCGATTTCATTCTTAGGTTCACCTGTGAGAAATGTCAATGACAACTGATGCCACGTACGTTGTTCCGTGCAGTGCAAGGGCGGTCATATGGGCTGTCGGCGCTGCGTCGGCGAGCTTGCGCCGAACCCGTGCAAGAAGTGCGAGCAGCCGGCGTGGTTGCCGCCGTCGAATCGATCTGGGCCAAGATTGCCGCCGTCGAATCGATCTGGGGCAATGGTCAAGTGCGTCGGCTGCCAGAGCTTGGTCGCCTCCACGGAGTCCTACAAGCACTATATCGCGTGCCCGCATGGTCCGTGCGGCTGCACAGAGGCCATCAATACCGGCTGCAGCTTCACCGGCCCGCCGCGGGAGCTCCTGGTACACCTCCAAGCATCCCACTCCATCCCAGTGTTTACGTTCCAGTATGGCATACCCGCCTGGTGCATAGTTCGTCTTCCGGTACAACCGCGGGGACACCTGTTCATCGGCAGTGGGGAAGAAGACGGTAGCGTGTTCGCCATCACCGTTGGAGCGCTCGGCCCGACCACCATTGTGTCCTGTGTGTGCATCAGGTCGGCCGCGTGCTTGTTTCCGATGTACAAGGCGCAGCTGTTGGTGATTGGTCCGCCGGCGCCGGCGACGGCTGGGACCAGTGACCTCTCGACGGACACCTTGATGGCGGTAATCGAGCCGACGAGCTCCCCGACGCCTAGCTCGATCATGTTGCAGCAGCTCACTTCTTTCCTGGCGGTGCCGCCCCGTTACGCGAAGCAGAATGGAGGGCAGCGTGTGTTGCCTATCTGCGTTTGCATCAACAAGAAGGTTATACAATAATCTTCGTTTAGTCATACTGCAATGTAGTTACTCGAAGATCGGAGGGAGTAGTTTAGTTCGAAGTAGGGTTCGTTCGGATGTATTTTGGACTTGTATAGTAGTAGTACTACTACTCCAGAACTATTACTAGCTAGTTGGAGTGCTAGAATGCAGCTCGGAGTATTATAGTATTTTGGCAGTACTACTAGTTATGTATGTGACTGCAAATTCAAACTAAAATGGACTATTTCTTGCTAATGTTGTTCTTTTGGAGTCATCATTTTTTTCTGAACGTGTTAACTATGCTATTGTCTAAGGATTCGTTTAGATTTCTTTGGTTGAATTCATATTTCGTCTCTTCCTAATTTGGCAAAACTGCACTGTCATGGGCATTCTTACAAGGTCGCTGAAGTTTCAAAGTTTCTTAATGTATATTGCGTAGGGTGTACCCCCTTAACATGGATCTGTTGCATTTTTGGGTTGTATTTTTTTTGGCAATTTTCAGGACCATAAAATAGCACGCCTTCAGTTGAAATTTGAATTAGTGGCCGATACTAGCATGGAGTAGTGAAGTTTTTTTGTACTCCCTCGGTCCCACCAAAAGTGTCTCACCTTTGTTAAAATTTAGATGGATAGATGTATTTTTTTTACAAAGTTGAGACAACTTTGGTGGGACGGAGCCACGGAGTCGTAGTTGATGGCGAGAAGGTTGATGCCTTGCTAGGTTGGTGTACGTTGCAAAAAGAACAAGGTTGGTGTGTATTTGTTTTATTTGTTCACCATAATACTGACATGGCCATCGATTTGATTAGACAACACAAGCCTGGGATGTTTCACTTATTTATTGTAGGAAGCACGATTAATGTTCTGTAATGATGGGGCTACTCCTATAGTCCGTCTGCTCGGCTCCTACTCGGGTGTCGGGTCACATTCACACTCTCCTCTTTTTTTGAACACATTCACACTCTCCTCTTTTTTTGAACACATTCACACTCTCCTCGAAACTGCAGTAGGCAGTATATGAGCGTCTCGGTTCACCTCCGTCGTCTATCCCCACTCCGCCCATCTTCCATAGCACGCGCCTGCGTTTCGCATCCTATCCAGCAGTGCCCAGTTTGAGAGCCTCTGTTCTCCAACTCAAACCCCCACCTGCCGCCATTGATCGCCATCTCTCTCCCAAAGTTCGAATCAGTAGATCGCCCAAGAAAATACCAACCCCATTGTACCACCTGCCTCATTGTGATGGCGAAATCGAGCAGGGTCTGTGGATCTGGGCTGTTTCACAAGGTGTTTACGGAAGGCCCCCTTGAAGTGCTCATCAGCCAGTGCGACGCCATCACCGCCGCGTCCCTAGTCGGTTCCTCCAAAAGTATTCTTCAGTCAGCCAAATACAGTGCCACTCTGCCTGCTTCTCAGCCGTTTGGCCTTCCGTGTGTTCTCTGTTGTGACCCGGCGGATAAACCATGGGCGGTGTTCAAGGAGGATTTGCCGGTGCACAGCAAGTGCAAACTACTGCCGCTGGACAGGTTCTCCTATGATGGCCTAATGCCACACGGTAAGGATGAGGAGCGGGCAGGCGCCAATGGAGATTGGATCGCCATGGTTGGCCCCGAAGGCAAGTGGAACCTCCTCAATGTGTACACTCATCGCAAGATTAAGCTTCCATCTTTGAGGAACAAGTTGGAAACCACACACAATCCACTTATATTCGAGTATCAGCGTTCTGCTATTCAACTGCAGAAGATAGCTATTTGCCAAGTTCCTACAGCTGCTAGGGGGTATCAAGATTTCTCCCTTGTCGCAATCTTCGACTTTGCAATTGCCTACCTCCATGGCGAATATCCTCGTGAATGGATATTTCTTGAAAACCAGTTTCAGTACGGCGCCATATACTGCGATGCAATTATACATAACGGACTTGTGTTCGCCGTTACTGAGCTTGGAAATGTTTATGCATGGGATCCTAATCAATTTGGTAACATTTCCTCCCTATCTTTTTTATATACGTAACTTATATAGTATTTCACCTCTTATTTGTTGAACTGTCTTGGCATCTTTTGGCTTAAAGGAATTCCATAGGCGCACACCATAACCCTCTTGTGGTATGGACATATATAGAATTTAACATCTATAGGAATTTTAGTATGGTCTAATGTGCATGTTGTTCCTTAGGAAAAAGGCCCCCTAGTAATTAAGTTTCTTTATTATTACTCCCTAGAAAATTTAAGGTAGAGTAGAAATAGAATCAATAAAGGTGCCATGCAATATTGATAAAGACTTTCATTTGTTTATATTCAAACCATCTAAAATTTGGACCAATATTTTCGGGAACATGTTTTAAATCCACATGAAGTTTTACCAAGATGTTCGAAATATATTTCAAACCATCTTATGTTCGACCATGATTTTATAAAGTACTAGTATTGGCATCCCAATATCAAATCAATATCACTAGTAGATAAATCATGAAATATATTTTCATGTGACGTGTTCTTTCCTTTTTCAAGGTCCTATAGTGCTCCCTGCTCCATTCATTCCGTGGACGGCTGGATTTGATGACGATGATGATTTTGACTCTAATAGTCGTACGTGGTGGCTGGCAAGATCTCAAGATCGTTCTAGACTTCTCCTGGTCTATGCACGTGGCGTAATGGATTTTGACGCTGACGGTGCTCCAACTCATTATGATAGTACCCCTTCTGTCCATTGCGGTCGCGCTGTTCACAGCTATTCGGGGTATACCTGCATTGTATTCTCGAATGACACTAGTCGGTTACTTCCAGCCAACCCGTGGGAAAGGGTTACTAATCTTGGAGACTATTCTATGTTCCTTGGGTTGAACTATCCGATTTTCATGCCAGTGGGTGGTGCAACATTTCCCCCAGGATATTTGACAAGAAGAAACTGCATCTACACCACGCCTCAGGCCATTGGCTCTCAGTTTGACACATCACATCAAGAAATTTTCCGCTTCAGTCTAAATGGCGAAGACCACCAAAGCATATCTTTCTCAAGCAGCGGTCCAGGGGCCAACTGGCATACGGGGTTTTGGTTCATCCCAAGCTACACCAACGCGCTGGACTGGAACAAAGACAATCAGAGTTAGGGATATTTATGTAATAGTAGGATCATACTACTAGCTAGCTCAGTTGGTCTTGACTCCTATTTAACTATTTATAGCTAATGTACTTAGGTGATAAATTTATGCTATTTGCATGAACCCAGGCGCTTCTTTTAATTTGATCAAATACGGTCTATACACATGCATGGTTGTTTGGCTGTTTCAGTGTCCCTAGAGGCATACATATATACTGTTATTTAGCAATCTTTATTACAGTACAAAGGTCTTAACCTCATGGTTCACAGAAAGTATAAACGTAGATCAACCATCTAAACATAGAAGACATTCTAGTGTATGATTCTTACATATACACATCAACATCCTATCAGAAAATCTTAATGTGAATTGTACTGGCTGTACAAACCCGTGCATCATTCTCTAGCCGGTTGCACCCAAAAACCAAATCGTGGTACTTCATAGTTGACTGTATGTAGGACAACATACAGATCCAATGCGAAGCCATGGGTATCACCTGCATGACAGAACCATATTTCACATGGTTGGAGGTACTCTATATGGCATTTAAAATCATTCCTTGTCTTTCATATGGTCCTAAAAATAGTACAGTTGGATTTGTGGGTTTTAATTTTTTATTAACACACTCAATTGATTGCCCAAACATTGATTAATAATATTATTAAGGGGTGTGATGTTGAAAGCCATAAGAACAATGTGCCAAACAATCTTTGCTAGCGGACGGTAAATGTATACCCATCAGAAATAATCAGCAGACGTGCATGTTTCTTTGGTCAGAATAACTGCTGCACCATCTTAAAAGTAAATGGCATGACCATTTATTTGATTTGATAGCGTGCAGCTAGATGGCGTACATTACTATCTCTACTTCCTTGGGTCGCCCAAATCTGGAGTACTAAAAGCAAATCCTGGTGATTCATTTGACAAGACAACACAGATGCGACCAAATTTCTCCGTCCATATTATTATAATAATCTGGAGTGCGTTGCCTCGTTGCCTTCCAAGAGAAGCTGCATTCCTTGCCAAAAAAGAGAGAGAGGCTGTATTTATAACTATCTCACCGGCCGCCACTAGTACAAACCATCACTCCCTCTCCACCTCCACCTCCATCTCTTCCCTAGTAGCTCCACCTCCATATCGGCGACGGACCACAATCGCGCGGCTTCGACTTCATCTTCGACGGCGGCGGCGACAGAGGCGTGAGGCACCTTCTCCGCGGCGCATCACTCATCCTCGTCCCGCGGCAACAATGGCTGTATGTGAAATCACCATACCCTTTTGTATGGTAGAGATGATGATGTGCGGATAAAATTTTATTGGCGGTTGCTCATCCTTGTTTGAATATTTGGTGTAGATTCACATCTAGGGCAGGGTGTCAAGCGGGGTGGGTAGCGGGCTAGCTAGTTTCAGTGCGAGTGCTTTAAATCTGCTCTAATCTCAACCACTATTTGCTCTAATTTTCTGCTTTGCGGGACGATTCGCGGACGCCGCTTGCAACCCTAATCTAGGGTATTGATCCTAGTTTAGTAGACTACTAGGATTTACATGCCAATTTGTTTTTAGACTAGATCCGGATATTTGTCAATACTACTACGTACTTCTTCCGTTCGTATTTAATTGACTCTAGTTGAAAGCATCGACAGTTCATTTTCTTCTCTCCCTCTCGTCGACTAATTAAAACCGAACAGAGGGAGTATTAGGAATCCATGTGCATCCGTACTACCAGTAAGGTATTGCGTTGTTGCAGAGGCTCAGTGTAATCAATATCTTTCGATATTAATATACTCACTTTATCAGAAAATAAATTAGTAATCCATGTTCAAACTTGCTAGTTTGATCGACGTTTGATGATGATTTGTGAGGCCATGTATGGGCCTAGTTTGTTTTGCCTGGTGGTCAGTAGGCTGATGATTTATTTTTTTGCTTGGTCGATCTGTGGTCGTTCCATGGCCACTGCTGATTAAGCATTACTAGAATCAACAATTTTTTGCTTGTCTGGTGATTGGAAGTGTATGCGCTAGCACCATCGCACGATGATTAGTCTTAATGGAGATGCAGATGTCGATCAAGAGGGAGAAACATATCTTGATCATGCATTTCTCACGAGATTACTTGGTGATTGGAAGTAGAATCCACAATTTGTTGTGCAAACTTCTCAACATATGCATATATTCAATGAATTGGCTTTATGTGATCAATAGTACTTCTTATTGCAGATGGATGGAGGGGAAAGAGCGAAAAAACCGATACTTAGTGAGATGACTTCTCATTCTTTGACTTCTGATATCCCAGATAACAAGGTAAATATATAGAACGACGATTCGTAGGTGATAAAAGCAGAATCCACAATTTGCCGTGCAAACTTCTCAACATATGCATATATTTGATTAATTAGTTTTATGTGATCAATAGTATTACTTATTCCAGATGGACGTAGGGGAAGGAACGAAAAAGCGGATGCTATGTGAAATGACTTCTAAATCTGTGTGTTCTGATATCCCAGATGACAAGGTAAACATATGGACCGACGCTTGTTTTGCCGCTGCCCCTGTTAGATGGCTAGATGCTCTGGTCTAATTTCTGTTCATGTGCTTATTATTGCAGAAACATAGAGTTGAAGAAAACTCTATATTGTCTGATGACAAAGGTGAAATGGCATGCCAGTCTTTTAAACCTCCGACGCCACCTTGTTTACTGTCTATGGAGACTGATGCAGCTGGACCTGGTACTGATGAGCCTATACCTGGCATCATCGTGTCACATGAAGAAGGTTGTGGATTGGGTTTACCCCCTGCTGTAGAAACTGGTGGTGCAGCTGGAGCTGCTAGTGTAGAGCCTCTAGTGAACGGTGTCGTGCCACGGGAATTCTCTGAACTGGAGCAAAACGGTTTACCTATTGTCAAGACCGATATAACTGGTGCTGATGCTGGAGTTGCTACTGATGATCCTGCACCTGAAGTATGTTTTGCATTGTTAAAACCCGTCCTGCCCAGAGTACTGACTGGTGGTGGACCTGGAGCTGGTAGGGTAGAGCCTCTAACTGAAGTGGATATTGGTGGTTTACCCTCTGGTATTGTAGAGATTTCAGCAAGCGGTCCTGTCCGAGAACATATCTGGTCCTACTATCCCTTTAGGTTCTACCGTGCTACCGACTCCTATGAACCGGAGCATGTACCTGATGTGCCTTCTGTTGAACCTGACGCACCTGTAAGTAGTGGTGATGATCAAGAAGGATCTGCATCTGATGATCCTGCACCCGAAGTTGCCACGCCACCCGAAGGAGGTTTTGTATTGGTAGAACCCGTCATGACTATGCCCACAGTACTGACTGGTGGTGGACCTGGAGCTGGTATGGTAGAGCCTCTAGCGAAAGGTGTCGTGCCACGAGAATCCTCTGAAGTGGATATTGGTGGTTTACCCTCTGTAGATACTGGTGGTCTACCTGGAGCTGGTATTGTAGAGATTTCAGCAAACAGTGCTGTCCCACCCAACTCCTATGAACTTGAGCATGTACCTGATGTGCCTTCTGTAGAACCTGATGCACCTGTAAGTAGTGGTGATGATTCCGCTGAATCTGATCAAGAAGGATCTGCATCTCGAGGACAAGATGTCAGCTGTCATTCACCTGAACCCGAGCTGAAGTCAGCAACGGTAGCTTATATGGCACGGACTGTCCTTCAAGCTCTAAAGATCCAGTTGGGTGGTTCACAGGACCAGCTACTCCAAGCCATTGTCACTACAAAAGACCAGCCAGCATGCTTCGTTATCTCCTGCATACTGTTTGACAAGCTGAAGCACTGCAACTGGCGCATTGTTCAATCCCATCAGCATGGAGAGAGGAGCTATGTTTATGTCAAGATGATTCATGCTGATTTGGTAAGGTTCCATGATAAGATGTATGGGTGGGGTGAGGCAAGAGCCACATTTTGCAGCATTCACACAGTCTTCGCTCTTGAGCCAGACCCCATGGATGCTTACCCAGTGGTGCAGCTGTCCTGACTTGATATATGTTTTATGATCAGTATGCTGCTGTCGTGGAACTGTGATGTCGAGCTACCTTTCTTATGGTTTCTAGGCTTTTGGTTTCAACATGTATTATGGAGCTTACCTTAGGACTTTCGCATGCGTTTGGCTGTTGACCTGTAATGTTTGTGGTTGGTTGTCTAATCTACTTGGCACAATCACATTGCAAAGGCAAATGTTCCTTTTCTCTTTAATTGTTATTATGACTTATGTGTTATAACCAGGCAAGAATATGCAATCTTGGTTCTCTGACCGATATATATGTACATACAACTTTTGTTCACATAATAACACTTACACGGGAAAAGAGTAGCTTTCTCTGTTGGACAAACACCAAACCACAAAAGGGTAACAACACAATATCCAAACTAGGTACGGCACCTGTTGAGCATACATGACTTTTGTCGTAAAATCACGTTAACCAACACTAGCAGCATCTTGTTCTTTGCAAGGTGCTATGCTTATCAGTCTAATCCCAATACACAACCTACTTCAGGTGGCACGATGATGTCAGGTGCAGGTTCACCAGTACCAACTCTCTTGCATCAGTCTCCATTGAAGGTACGCCACTGCTGCAGTAGACACCATTAGCAATGCAACCTGAAGGTGTTCTTATCCTCATATCAGGATCACATAATACAGGTGTCAAGCTTCATGCACTAGCCAACACAATGAAAAGTCCGAACTAGGATAGCTAGGAAAAAAACATGAAGATCTTTTTTTCGAATCCCACGCTGAACATCTTTTTTTTAACTAATTAGGTAAGCTCCTGCTGACAAACATATTACAGCAACTCCAGCAGTGGCTCTATATTTAGGCGCTGTGGGCTGAATGGCTGATGCTGCGCATGGAGCCGGCAATAGCTTCACCGGAAGCTGCAAACTGTGGCGGCCAAATGCAGGGCTGAAACAGCGTATTTTCAGAGGCGCTATAAATGCAGCGCCAAAAACAGAATATAATGAAAAATAGAGTGCAGTAAAACAGAAGATCAAACAAAGACTAGAAATAGACATAAAATAGGATAAAATTAGCTTGATAGATACTCCGTAGTTCATATTTGTACAAAGTAGTGCGATAAAACTAAACTAAAACTCGACATCTGACGAGTCCGGTGTCGTGCCCGACACCGGATCCGACGAGAAGAGGTCAATCCAACGGGGGTCGTCCTCGCCAATGGTGGTCGGCCCGGCGAGCTGCGCTTCGATGAAGGCCCGCTTCGTCGCCTTCTCCGCCCTCCGTCGTGCGCGGTCCTCCTTCTTCGCTGCCCGCCTCGTCGCCTTCTCCGCCCTCCGTCTGCGGAAGTGCTCGTTCTCGGCGGCAACGTCCTCGGGGAAGCGGGCCGCCCACTCGCGCGCCGCGCGCTCGTCCCGCTCGGCGATGCGCAAACGGCGCTCCGTCTCGCGGCGGCGGTGCTGTTCCTCCTGTCTAACGATGTACGGCGGCGGCGCGAGATCCTCGGCCTGCTGGCGCGTCCACACGTCATGGAAATTCATCGACGATCGCGGGCGCCCGAGCCGCCACGCCACGGCGTCGTACGCGCGCGCGGCCTCGTGCGCGGTCTCGTAGGTGCCGAGGCCGATGCGCTCGCCGCCGTCACGTATCTCCGCGTAATACGTACCTTTGGGGCGCGCGCGGACGCCGCGGTACCCCGTGCCCGAGACGCGGCAGTACCGCGAGCTCGACGCGAGACGAGGCATGGCGGCGGCGGCGGCGGCGGAAGCGGAGCCGCGGCGGCGATATTAGGCGCAGATGGGCAAATTTCAGCAACCCGTGTCCATCTTTTTTTTTGGCAGGATTACGCCATGTACCACCTTCCAATTAGAAAATAGTACTGTTCAGCATTCCCCTGTTGGGCCCAATATTTCACTTTGGGTTGCCAACGGCCATCTACATGGTAATTGCTCTCGGCCTACTTGCTCCGGCCGTCGAAGCCCAATAACTACAAATGGGCCTTTCTGCTCATGCAATTTCGGCCCTTTTCTAATGAAACACAGATCCTATGATTGGCAAAAAAAAATACACGGAGATTCTACATAAAAGTTGTTTTTATTTATTTTGAATTATAGGGTTCCAATTTTTGAAACTGCTCATGCCCAATATGAAAATCCTTGATCGCTCCATACCCACATGGATAACGGTATTTTTAAAAATTCATAAAGTGGATTTGAAATTTAAAACATATCCTAATAATTCCTTGATTTAATCTATCAACTTGCAAGATCTTGGAGCCAAAGAGCTTGTATTAGTCTGCGAAAATAATACTGATAAACCTGTCGTTAACAAGAAATGAAGGTTTATCGTTCAGAGAGGATGCCATGTGGGACCCATGAGACAGTACCGTCCTCAACGTTTCAAAGAAAAAGGCAAGTAGCCCGAAAATAGGGGTAAAAAATAAATCCTACAAAGGAAACATTTATTGTTCATAGAGGCTGACATGTGGGACCGATCTGCCAGCTGCATCCTCATCATTTCGAAGTCGGCAGGGATCAGAAGAAAAAGGCAAATAGCCAGAAATTAGGGGTCAAAAATAAATCCAAAAAGGAAACTTATATTCTTCATAGAGGATGACATGTGGGACCGACCTGCCAGCAGCGTCCTCATCGTTTCAAAGGCCGCAGGGGATCAAAAGAAAAAGGCAAATAGCCAGAAATTAGGGGTAAAAAAAATACAACAAAGGAAAGGTTTATTGTTCATAGAGGCTGACTTGTGGGACTCATGAGCCAGCGGCGACCTGAATTTCAAAGGCGGCATATGATCGAAAAGAAAAAGGCAAGTTAGCAAAAATCACTGGGTAAAAAAAATCTAAGAAATGAAACTTTATTGTACAGTCCCATGAGCCAGCACCTTACTCAACGTTTCAGTGGCGGCATGAGATAGAAAGAAAAAGGAAAGTGACCAAATATCAGGAGCAAAAAATAATCCAAGAAAAGAAACTTTTATTGTACATAGATGATGACATATGGGTCCCACTTATACAAGCTCTTTCGCTCCAAGATCTTGCAAGTTGATTGTACATAGAGGATGACATGCGGGCCCCTTGTGTCAGCATCTTACTCAACGTTTCCAAGGCGGCAGGGGATCAAAAGAAAAAAGGAAGTAGCCAGAAATTAGCGGTAAACAATAACTCCAAGGAAGGAAACTTTTATTGTTCATAGAGTATGACATGCGGGACCCATGCGCTAGCAGCTTCCTCAACGTTTCAAAGGGGGCATGAGATCGAAAGAAAAAGACAAGTGACCAAATATCAGGAGCCAAAAATAATCCAAGAAAAGAAACTTTATTGTACATAAAAGATGACATGCGGGTCCCATTTTGCAGCAGCGGTGTCAACGTTTCAAATGCGGCTTGAGATCAAAAGAAAAAGAGTAGCCAGAAATTAGGGGTAAAAAAACTCCCAGAAAAGAAAGTTGATTGTACATAGAGGATGGCATGCGGGTCCCATGACCCAGCACCTTACTCAACGTTTCAGAGGCGGCATGAGATCGAAAGAAAAAGGAAAGAGACCAAATACCAGGAGCAAAAAATAATCCAAGAAAAAGAAACTTTTATTGTACATAGAGGATGACATATGGGTCCCACTTATACAAGCTCTTCCGCCCCAAGATCTTGCAAGTTGATTGTACATAGAGGATGACATGCGGGCCCCTTGTGTCAGCAGCTTAATCAATGTTTCCAAGGCGGCAGGGGATCAAAAGAAAAAGGAAACAGCCAAAAATAAGAGGGTGAAAAAATCCAAGAAAAGAAACTTTTATAGTATCGAGGATGACATGTGGGTCCCATGAGCCAGCAGCTTCTCAACGTTTCAGAGGCTGCATGAGATCGAAAGAAAAAGGCAAGTGACCAAAAATAAGGGGGTAAAAAAAAATCCAAGAAAAGAGACTTGATTGTACATAGAGGATGACATGCGGGTCCCACCAGTCAGCAGCTTACTAACGTTTCCAAGGCGGCAGGGGATGAAAAGAAAAAGGAAATAGCCAAAGATCAGAGGGTGAAAAAAATCAAAGAAAAGAAACTTTTATAGTACATAGAGGATGACATGTGGGTCCCATGGGCCAGCAGGTTCCTCAACGTTTTCAAGGGCGGCATGAGATCGAAAGAAAAAGGCAAGTGACCAAAAATCAGAGGGTGAAAAATAATCCAAAAAAAGAAACTTTTATTGTACATAGAGGATGACATGCTGTCCCAACGTTTCAAATGCGGTTTGAGATCAAAAGAAAAAGAAAGTAGCCAGAAATTAGGGGGTAAAAAAAACTCCAAGAAAAGAAAATTGATTGTACATAGAGGATGACATGCGGGTCCCACGAGTTTGCAGCTTACTCAACGTTTCCAAGGCGGCAGGGGATCAAAAGAAAAAGGAAATAGCCAAAAATCAGAGAGTGAAAAAACCCAAGAAAATAAACTTTTGTAGTACATAGAGGATGACATGCGGGTCCCATGAGCCAGCAGGTTCCTCAACGTTTCAAACGTGGCATGGGATCGAAGGAAAAAGGCAAGTGACCAAATATCAGGAGCCAAAAATAATCCAAGAAAAGAAACTTTATTGTACATAGAGGATGACATGCGGGTCCCATTTTGCAGCAGCGGTCCCAACGTTTCAAATGCGGCTTGAGATCAAAAGAAAAAGAAAGTAGCCAGAAATTAGGGGGTCAAAAAAACTCCAAGAAAGGAAAGCTTTATCGTTCATACAGGCTGACATGTGGGACCTATGAGCCAGCAGCTTACTGAACGTTTCAAAGGCGGCAGGGGATCAAAAGAAAAAGGAAATAGCCAAAAATCGAGGGTGAAAAAAATCCAAGAAATCAAACTTTTATTGTACATAGAGGATGACATGCGGGTCCCATGAGCCAGCAGATTCCTCAACGTTTCAAACGTGGCATGAGATCGAAAGAAAAAGGCAAGTGACCAAATATCAGGAGCCAAAAATAATCCAAGAAAAGAAACTTTATTGTACATAGAGGATGACATGCGGGTCCCATTTTGCAGCAGCGGTCTGAACGTTTCCAAGGCGGCACAGGACCAAAAGAAAAATGAAGTAGCCAGAAATCAGGGGGTGAAAAAAATCCAAGAAAAGAAAGATTTCAATTGGGCTACATCTAGACATCTGGGCCTTCGAACTATCCTTCTGGGCCTTTGGACACGTACAATTTCAGCCCACTCCAGAACATGATAGTTCGGATTTTTCTCAAAAAAAAAAACAGGAAAGTCCTATGCTTCGCCAAAACAAAAAACAAGGAGATTCAAGATATATGTTGTAAAAATAAAGATTTAATTTATCCGTTTGCAATAGCTCAGAGCGCAATACACTGTTTATTGTCTGCAAAATAATCAAGATATCACATGTTTCTTGTACGGGGAGGCTGACATCGTGGACCCATGAGCCAGCGTCGTTTTAAAGGCGGCAGGGGATGGAAAGAAAAAATAAACCAAAAATCTGTTGGTAAAAAATCCAAGAAAAGAAACATTTTCGTTCTGAGAGGATGACATGCGGGACCCATGAGGCAGCAGCGTCCTCAGCGCTTATTGTTCATAGAGGCTGACATGTGGGACCCGTGAGCCAGCAGCGTCCTCAACGTTTTAAAGGCGGAAGGATATCGAAAGAAAAAATAAGCCAAAAATCATTTGGTAAACAATATCAAAGAAAAGAAACATTTACCGTTCTGAGAGGATGACATGCGGGACCCATGAGGCAGCAGCATCCTCAACGATTCCAAGGCGGCAGGGGATCAAAGAAAAAAAAGGAAATATCCAGAAATTAATTAGGGGTTCAAAAAAATCCATCAAAGGAAACTTTTATTGTTCATAGAGGATGACTTGTGGGACCGACCTGCCAACAGCGTCCTCATCGTTTCAAAGGGGCAGGAGATCCAAAGAAAAAGGCAAATAGCCAGAAATTAGGGGTCAAAAATAACTCCAAGAAAGGAAACTTTTATTGTTCGTAGAGGATGACATGCGGGACCCATGAGCCAGCAGCTTACTCAACGTTTCAAAGGCGGCATGAGATCGAAAGAAAAAGGCAAGTGACAAAATATCAGGAGCAAAAGATAATCCAAGAAAAGAAACTTTATTGTACATAGAGGATGACATGTGGGTCCCATTTTGCAGCAGCGGTCTCAATGTTTGTAATGCGGCTTGAGATCAAAAGAAAAAGAAAGTAGCTAGTAATTAGGGGGTGAAAAAAAATCCAAGAAAGGAAAGTTGATGGACATAGAGGATGACATGCGGGTCCCTTGAGCCAACAGCTTACTCAACGTTTCAAAGGGGGCAGGGGATCAAAAGAAAAAGGCAAGCCAAAAATCAGAGGGTGAAAAAAATCCAACAAAGGAAACTTTTATAGCACATAGAGGATGACATGCGGGTCCCATGAGCCAGCAGGTTCCTCAACGTTTCAAACGTGGCATGAGATCGAAAGAAAAAGGCAAGTGCCCAAATATGAGGAGCCAAAAATAATTCAAGAAAAGAAAGTTTTATAGTACATAGAGGATGACATGCGGGTCCCATTTAGCAGCAGCGGTATCAGCGTTTGAGAGGTGGCAGGGGATCAAAAGAAAAAAGAAATTGCCAAAAATCAGATGGTGAAAAAAAACCAAGAAAAAGAACTTTTATAGTACATAGAGGATGACATGCGGGTCCCATGAGCCAGCAGGTTCCTCAACGTTTCAAACGTGGCATGAGATCGAAAGAAAAAGGCAAGTGAAAAAATATCAGGAGCCAAAAATAATTCAAGAAAAGAAAGTTTTATAGTACATAGAGGATGACATGCGGGTCCCATTTAGCAGCGCAGCGTTTGAGAGGTGGCAGGGGATCAAAAGAAAAAAAGAAATTGCCAAAAATCAGATGGGAAAAAAAACCTAGAAAAAGAACTTTTATAGTACATAGAGGATGACATGCGGGTCCCATGAGCCTGCAGGTTCCTCAACGTTTCAAACGTGGCATGAGATCGAAAGAAAAAGGCAAGTGAAAAAATATCAGGAGCCAAAAATAATTTAAGAAAAGAAAGTTTTATAGTACATAGAGGATGACATGCGGGTCCCATTTAGCAAGGTATCAATGTTTGAGAGGCAGCAGGGATCGAAAGAAAAAGTCAAGTGACGAAATATGAGGTGCCAAAAAAAATCCAAGAAAAGAAAGTTTTATAGTACATAGAGGATGACATGCGGGTCCCTTAGCGCAGCGGTATCACTTTGAGAGGCAGCAGGGGATCGAAAGAAAAAGTCAAGTGACCAAATATGAGGTGCCAAAAAAATCCAAGAAAAGAAAGTTTTATAGTACATAGAGGATGACATGCGGGTCCCATTTAGCAGCACGGTATCACCGTTTGAGAGGCGGCAGTGATCGAAAGAAAAAGGTAAGTGACCAAATATGAGGTGCCAAAAATAATTCAAGAAAAGAAAGTTTTATAGTACATAGAGGATGACATGCGGGTCCCAGTAGCAGCAGCGGTATCACCGTTTGAGAGGCGGCAGGGGATCGAAAGAAAAAGGCAAGTGACCAAATTTGAGGTGCCAAAAATAATCCATGAAAAGAAAGTTTTATAGTACATAGAGGATGACATGCGGGTCCCAGTTAGCAGCAGCGGTATCACCGTTTGAGAGGCGGATCGAAAGAAAAGGCAAGTGACCAAATTTGAGGTGCCAAAAAAACTCCAAGAAAAGAAAGTTGATTGCACATAGAGGATGACATGCGGGTCCCATTTAGCAGCGGTCTCAACGTTTCCAAGGCGGCAAGGGATCAAAAGAAAAAGGAAGTAGCCAGAAATCAGGGGGTCAAAAAAATCCAAGAATAGAAAGAATTTTGGTTCATAGAGGATGACATGCGGGACCCATGATCCTGCATCGTAAACGGCTCGTTGAACGAGATGGCGCGATGTAGAAAAAAAACAATGCCAGAGAGGCTGCCATCTGGGCCCTACATCCCTCGGCGGTGCGGATTTGCGTTGACTCGGCCGGCGAACCCGAGATTTCGAGATGCACCACGTCCCGGGCCACCATACGCCACGTTTTGGCCGCTTTCGTCGGGCTAGGTGGCCTCAAAAACGAGAAAAAAAAAGTTTTGACATGCACCACGGAGGGACCAAAATCGTCGGCCATGGTACACCAGCAACCACGGCGCGACTTCAACTTCGTCGGCCATGGCAACTTTTCTTGTAGTGCAAGGGGAAAAGTCCCACAGTACGTCTCCACCCCACCATGGCGCCGCCTCTCCAGGCCGTCCCTCAGCGAGCTGAAGCCACCAGCGGATTCGCATCGTCCTCCTCGTCATCCCCTCTAAAGGAATCGAGCGAGGAGCCACCCTATCGAGCGCAAAGTCGCCAATTCTCCTCGCCGGCCACCACACTCCGGCGACGTTTACGGCCGTCACCGACCTCCTCCTCCATCTCCGACGTTCTCCTCGCGTTCCTGGTGAGCTTGCGCCCCTCCTGGACCTCTTCCCCCTTCCGGTTCCCGTCCTCATCCATCCCAGCGTCGTTGACCTCCATTAACCGCCGCAGGAGCTCGACGCCGGTGGCTCTCCGGCGATCCCCTGGACTCCGCACCGCCTCCATCAGCTTCCCTGCGTCAAGCCGCACCCCCGAAGCCAATGCGCCCTTCTTGGTTCGCCCGGAATCCGCAGATCGTTGTTTGTTCTGTGAGTTCCGCCATGGATTTCTGTTCTGAGCTCCGCTCCCGTGGTTCAAGTCGAAGCGGGCCCTTTCCTTGACACAATCCGACCAACAGCCCAGTGGTAGGCTGCTTCCTCCTTGACCCAAGAGATCCCTGGTTCAAATCTCAATCTGGCTAATTTAAGCCATCTTTTTATCTCAGATCCGGTGCTGCAAATGGGCCTCGGCCCATCTCTTCCTGGCGCTGCACGATGCTGATGCGCGCCCAACTTCTATCCACCGCTGGCCCAGGACACGCAGCAGAGTTCCCAGGCCAGGTCCGGCCCTGTTCCTCTACCCCTCTCTAATAATCTTTTCTTTTTGCAAAATCTTGTTTATATCATATCTTGGGATTGGTAAATCCAAACAAAACAAATAAAATATCTATTTTTATCAGAAAAATATGAGGAATCTAAATATGCCATCCATTCTTGCTATTGCATCATGCTTCATATAATTTCGTGATAGTTTGCATTATCACCTAATAGTTAACATATGGAATATGTGGGATATTGTATAAATATTATCCCGGTTCCATTTAACTTTGAGTAGCTCACCCCTGTCATGATATGCCATGCTAATCCACCCTTAACTTTGTCGGTAGAAAATGCAACTCCAACATAACTTGCTTGTCCGGGGTTCCGATCCCGCTTAATTTGGATAAGATGCATTGCACCATCCTTGCCATGTCATGCATATCATCTTGAGCATGCTGGTTCTTTATCCATCTCTACTATTAAAAGCAAACTGGTGAATGCCTGGTGTCACATTTTCAGGATGGACAATAATACCCCCACGTCTACTATCCAAGATGATTTATCTCAACGCAACAAACAACTCCACATCATTAGGCGTAGCTTTTCAAAACTTCAAATGGCACAACAAACACCTACTATTTCTCAACTAACACGTCTTTATCCTACCAATATGATTTATCTTAACGCAATCTTTAAAAAAAAATCTGCACGCGAAAAAAAGGAAACGCAACTAACAAAACAACTCCAGCGTGTGTCACCTTACACACCTCCGTCCCACACGAAATATGTCGAAGGTATCAAAATCTTTACTATTAAATTCGGATCGGTTCGTACGTCGTACGTCGCTCCCGACCGATTTTTTCGCCGCTCGCTTCTTCCCGTTACCGCGCAGGTGGGCCAACTAGCAAAGGCCCAATAAGGAACGTAATATAAAACGCGGCGCTCGAGCGGGGCACACGGCCGTGGCGGCCGTAGACGCCGTCGAGGAGCAGCCGGCAGAGGCGGCCGGGAGGAAAACGCAGGTCCCGGCCAGGGTTCCCGCGGGGAGGCTCAAAGCGGCGTCGTTGACGGGCCTCTTCGCTGAGATGCAACGCGAGGTTGTGGATGATTCGGATGGGGACGACGCGGAGATGGGTCAATTTTTTTTCGTTGGGCTGGTGTTCTCCTCGCCTGGGTCGAGCGCGATCGTCTCGCGTGCGTTTGCAGCACTGTGGTTGTTTCCCTACGGTACCAGCTGGCTCAAGTGGATCTGAGCGATAACAAGCTATGTCTGCCACCGCATGTGTGTGTGTGGATGGATCTGATTGATTGCATGTGTGTTCATCTGATGTGCTACTTCATGACACCATACACTGATGGACGGAAACCATGTACATCTTTACTATTAAAGTGAAACCTGCGTATGCCTGGTGTCACACTTGTAACTAACTATCACGTAACTTTGGCTCTCTCTGAGAAAAAATCGGCGCCTACCCATGGTCCACCCTACCGCATCTAACGCGTAGCTCTCTTGTGTGGGAGAAAAATCGGGGATGACCGTTGGCTCTGAATTTCTGCGTTAGCACATTCGTGTAAGGCATTTTAACTGCCTCCGATTTTCTTGCCACGCTCTCCTTTTTCCTAATTCAATCTAAGTTCCTTCTTTCCCGTTCCTTAGACACAGCGAAGCACATATCCACGACCCAGCGAGGCAAGCAGGCTACTGAGCGAGAATGGAATCTGGGGTTCAGGATGGCGACCGCGCGGTTTGTTTGGGCAAGAACCTTTCTGGCGGAGCACAGCGATGGGCAGCCAAATCAGAAGCACGCGGCGCCGGCAGCAAGGGCGGGTGGGAACAGCTCTTGTCCACGGCTTGGCTGGGTATCTCAAGTAGGCCAAGTTTTCCACTAATGTACATGTGCGCATGTGTTGTGTTTTGTGGAATTAATTGCTAGAGCGGGGCGACGCAAACAGACTCTAAGGTACCATTTACGTCCATGCGGACCAAAAATGCGTTAGGAATCAGCTCCGGCGAGATGACGCATACTGACCGGCCGTCCGCAGCGACGCAAACACGCACATATTTGCGCCTAGGATGGGTCGCGGCGGACGCTGCGAAGCGACCGCTCACTTTTCCACCGAGCCCGCCTGCAGCGATCCATAGGGCTGTATCGAGGACATCGCTTCCGTCTCTGCGCCGCAGCCTTTGCAATCAATGTCGCGATGCCTCTTCTGCACACGCACTGGCGGGCGGCGGCTGGGCTTCTACGCCGCCATCAATGACGACGAGATCGCGAGGCTTGGCGTCCTCGTCTCGGAGGTGGAACGACCGGTGCAGCCGCCACTGCCCTGGTACGCCACCGGCACCATGCTGCCGGGCCTCACGGAGGAAGAGGCCCTACGATGGGCGCTCGAGGACTCGGCCCCGCAACCGGTGGAACCGCCGCCTCCACCTCCGCCGCACAACCCGTGGGCTGTTCCACCTCCACCACCGGCGTGGGATGCTCCACCTCCACCACCGGACTGGGCTGCTCAACCTCCACCACCGGCGTGGGCTGCTCAACCGCCACCACCGCCGGCGGCACCGGCGTATGTTCCGCCGCTTGCCAACTGGCTGTGGCCGGTACCAGAGCTCGTCGTGATCGACAACGATGACGATGACGAGTAGGCGCATGCGTTCTTAGGCAATTGTTATGCCTTGCGTCCTTCGCTCTCGATAATTTGTCTCGGTCACATCCACTTACTATCTCAAAATATTCCTCCGTGTAAATCGGCCACAATTAACAAATCTTTACTATTAAGGTGAAACTTGTGAATGCATGGTGTCACATATCTAGAAATTATAAACCAAATACCACCCATAAGTGATAGTCCTTATCCCCCTCGTCCTTCGCTTCCGATACTTTTGCCTCGGTCACATCTACTTACTATCTCAACAAGTTTTCTGTTGATCCATGGTATATGTTCATGCTCTCGTTTTTTTCAGGAGTTATAGAAAGGTTTTGTACCCAATTTAAATACGATTACAATTTTCTCATTATTAAATAAATCCACGAACATTTGGGGATCATAAATTATAGACTCACATTTTTATCTGTTCAAAATGATAAGATTAAACTGAGCTTATTTTCCTCAATGTTAGAACATTATGTTGAATTTTGTATTGTTGACACTCATATATATTAACATCAAACTTCATTACGAAATTGATGCTTTGAAAAATCTAATTAACCGCAAGTTCGTTATGATTTTTAGGGGAAGCCTGGCACCCATTATACATCGGCATCACCACAAAAAATTTGGAGGGCTTCCAAATTTGAAAAATGAAACACTTTTTGTGGTGACCCAGCGTACCACTGCATGGTGTAGTACACAAGTCGTTGACATAACACAAGTGAAACACCGTTCCACTCATATTACATCCCTCAGAGTGGTACAACAGAAACATATGCGAGTCCAAGGTATGTCTATAGAAGGATACACAAGCTGTTTACAGAAGATCAACACAGCCTCCTACTTTACAGTGAGGTAAAACTTCAAATAAATCCAGAAGAACGACTCGTAGACTAACTTATTGCTAACTCAAGCTTAAGAGCTACTAGGCTTGCTATAGAAATCTAGCTACTTAGGTGCTAGGATTAGGGAAAGACTCCCTTCTATTACTAGTCTAAGTTTCCACTCTAGTTGATGCAGCAGTTGACTTCATTGACTTCTTTGCTTGGATTCTTCATCTTGTTGCAGTTGACTCCTTTGTCTTCTTGTTCCACGGTAGTTTATCCTCCGGTGCCTCCATAGCTAAGCAGGGGATTTAAGAGTGGGATGAGTACGAGCGTACTCAGCAAGTTCATATTAGGGAAATAGGTGTATCATGCACTAGCTACAGCCACAGACCAGAAAGTCATAGGCAATGCAAGTTTTCATAAACATTTCTTCAAAAGGTTTATTTTATTCTGAAAACTATGCCCGTCAGTCTTCACAGGTTGACTAGAACTTCATGGAGTTCCTCGCGTTCGCAGTTCCCTTCCCGGAACAGGGAGTGACAGCCACAATTCTTGATACCCTCTGCAGAGGTGCGTTACTTTTCCCATAAGAGAACTTAACCTTGTTGCCAACCGGGCTGCAGGCTCCGTCCACACTTCCTTGGTGTGAGGCCAGGTATAAGAACCAAGCCAATCACTGCCTTCTCCGCGACCTCGCAGACCCACCCTTTTGTAAGTCTGTCCTCTCCTATATCTATGGGTAGACTAACACAGGCACTTGTTCTCTCCTATATCTAATGGTAGACTGTGCAGGACCACATGTCCCCACCTTTACCAAAGATAGACTGATCCGAACAACTTATGTGCCCTGTTCTATACACCATAGATAGACTGATCCGGACAACCCTTACAATCCTTCATAGACCAATAATAAGTCTACCCTCTCCTGTATCTAATGGTAGACTGTGCAGGACCACATGTCCCCACCTTTACCAAAGATAGACTGATCCGGGCAACCCTTATCACCAGTCCGTTGGCATGCGAGAGGGAAAAGATACAGCTGACTTCCCCAGAGCCATTATAGATCTTATGGTCAACGCGGTATGTACGGCGCTAGAATCACTGGACGGCATTGGTACTTAGTCCTAGATGAATAGTACCCGTGCAATGGAACCTCCACCAATCAACACATACCATGGTTCCATTGCCCACCACATAGTCATATTCATAATTGTAAAATAATATTTGCTTTTCAATGCAAGAGTGATAAGTATATACTTTGCATATAATTTGATAAAAATAATCAAATGACATGAGCAAGCGATGAACTTGCCTTTCTTGACTGCAAGATTATGCAGGCAAAAGCTTCGATACGTGAGAACTCCAAATGCTGAAATACCATCATTGTCCGGTAAGGACAATGTTTAAAGAATTGGCAAAGATGCTATAATGCATAATATGAGATGCAATCGTCCCGAGCGTAACCTAACCCCGATGATTTAAGATTGGTGAGTTGTGAAGATTTCTTTAGGGTTTGTTGCACTTTTAGAATGGTTCTCAAACAAGGTTCTTATTAGGGTTGGTGATATTATAGCATAAACAAGTGATATAATGCATCATAACAATCATACACACAAAGAATAGTAGTGGAATAATATGTAAGGACAGTTGTCAATTTTAAGTTCTACAGAACATGGTTGATGAGTACTTATACCATACTTCAAAAGAATAACTTTTGAAGAACATGTTGTTTAAGAAATAATAAGTATTTCAAATACGAACTATGGCTTCTATGGTTTGATTGACATTTGTACTTCAAAAGAATAGCTTTTGAAGAACAGGTTAGATAAGAACAATAAATACTGTAAGTAGGAGATATGGGCTTCTAGGGTTTACTATTGGATTTATTGAGTTTACTAATAGGTACTAGTTGGTGTCTTAAATAGAATTGGTCTATATATAACAAGTATTAGTAGGTTTATGACTATGGTTGATTATGGGTATCATATTAAATAATGATAGTCAAGATGTTGCTATGAGTTAGGTTTACTATGGCTTCACATTTTCTTCACTAAGTAATCACTAATGGTTTCTAATCTAAGTGGTTTATTACTTTCTAAGTAGGGTTTAGGTGGATAGGAGCATGTAATGTGAATTACTACACAAGGTTGATACTAGGGTTCATAATTATGGTTCTACTAAATTATGATGGTTGAGGTTGATCCTAATGGTGTGGTATGGTGATGAATGGTACTAATCCAATTAACAAGCTAGATTGGGTCTTAAGTGATTCTAGTGAATCATATATGTTTTAAATTAGAAATAGAGACATGAAATGACAATCTTATGTGAATTGGTTTTATGTTAGTGGATCATAAGCATGCATTCAATTGTTGCTTATTTGGGTTCTATATGTCAAGTAAATCTCACATGATCACATGTGACACATAACTAGGGTTTTAGAGTTGCTTCTAAGGTGGAATGATCACATGAAATAATAAAGTTGGATTTCTATTTACTTTTGAACTAGGTTCCTAAATTGTGGTATTATTCTTATAGTAATAATTGTGCTAGGGTTTAATATGATTAAGTACTTGAAATAAAGTTATTAATAAATTTAACATGCTATTAATTTTTTTTAGAGGGTTTAAGAATTAAAATAATTACTAGTTAGGGTTTAATTAGAAATCAGGGTTTTCTAATTATTGTTAGGATTTTAAAATAATGAATTGTTAACTAAAGATATTTAAGTAAATAAGTTTTGAATTACCAAAATAATATTGGCTTATAATATTTTCTTGAGTTGTTATTATTTAAAGAAAATAGAAAATAGTAAATTGCAAATTATGTTTTATGAATTACCACTAATAATTAAGTTAATGCAAATATGATAAATAAAATTAATATTAACATTTTACTTAGTTACTGAATAGTTAAAATTTAATTTTGAAACTTCACTAATTATTGAATTCAAATTGTATGTTAAATAAATGAAAACACATAATTAATAAAGATAAAAATAAGTGAATTTTTATTTTGACACACATTTTTGTTTTATATTTTATTTGGATAGAGTTTATTTTTGTGAACATTTTGATATATTATTCAAAACTTTCTGAGTTGATATGAAATTTCTAGAATTTTGCAAAGTTTCAGTGATTTTCTGGAATTTATAAATGACTGGAAATACTAAACGTACCGGTTCACATACACCCGCAGCGACTGACTGGTGGGACCAAAATACACGTTGACTGCCACGTTGGCGTGGACAAGTCAAAGACTACGCGGGGTCCTACAGGCCACGTTGGCCTCGCCGGCGGCTTGACGCCGGCGGTCAGCGCATGGCGGCGCTACCGATTTATGGCTCCCCGGGATGGACTACTGGGGTTTTTCGACTCGCCTCGATCCACTGAACACGATGGTGGGGTCGCCCTACTCAGGGGATCACCGGAGCTACGCCGGCGAGAGGTGCTGCGGCGGTGAGCTCCGGCCAACATATGAACTAGAGCTACGGGCGATGCCAGGAAGAAATAGAGGTGCCCAGAGATGCGCAAGCTCACCCTGGTGGTGATGGTGTGGTCGATGGAGGCAATGGTGGTCGGAGACGACGACGAAATCATGGATTCCGGCGAACCACCGCGAAAGGGGATGGACGATTGTCGGCGTCTGGAGCCTTCCCTCTTCGATTCCTTCTGCCAGAATGCTCACCGAGGCACGGCGCTTCTCCTCGACCAAGCTACGAGCTCCGGTGTGCTCTCAATCGACGGCGCCATGGTGGTCACCGGCGACAGAGAGTGAGATTTTGTGGAAGCAAGAGGGAGTGAGAGAGGATGAGGTGAGGTGGCGACGATTAGGGCTTCCACGGCGATCCTCCCCTCCTATTTATAGCTCCCGACGAGGTCAATATCGACGGCGGGCATCGGCGACCGGCGGCCAGGATGCAGCGGTTCTCTCGATTAGGGTTTGTGTGCGGGAATCTTGATGCTCCGACTGGCAGCGGATGCAGATGAAGTTCATCTCGGCTCTGGAGTGGCGAGTGGCGTCCGGCGGCGTCCTTATCCTTGTCGAGGAGGTGGCAGAGGCTCCCCCGTCGAGCTGTCGTCGCCGGGAAGGAGAACGAAGCCCCTTTTCTTCTCTCTACCTATACGGTAAGGTGGGCTGTTTGTTCGTGGGCTGGGCCGAGTTGATGGGCTGCGTTGTTGGCTTCGGGCTGCTGAGGTGCTGGGCTGCCAGGTAAGTTTCCCTCCATTTTCTTTTTCAAAATTTCTGTTTTCTTTTTCTGTTTTTCTATTCTGGTTTAGATTTAAATTTGATTTCTGTTTGTTCTTGCAGGTTCTAAATCATTTGAATATCAATATAACTTGATACAATGCTCACTGTATACTCTTGTTGTTTAAACAAATATTTAGTTTAGGATTTAATTGATCTCTTGTGAGAATTAAGTAAAATAGAAATGGTTTAGTTAGTTATTTCAGTTCCCTTTTTAATTTAGGAACCAGATCTATTTAAATGGTTTGAAACTTAGAACATGTGCATTGTGAAAATATTATTAGGTTTCACTAGTGTGCTTGACAATATGGATTGTTCTCATATAATTTTTATTATGACTAGATTTTAAATTAAATGGGAATGGGAATGGATTGGTTCATGATTTTATGTGAAAAATTATTTCTAAGGTTTTAAGAAGATGGTTTGATAAACCCTATCTTTAATAATCTTGCTTAGCAAATTCTAGCTTGACTTACTTGAAATAAATCCTAAGCTCATCATGGTTAATTCACTTGCTAAGGTTATGGTCCAAACTATAATATATTATTTCTATTGGTCAACTAAACAAATTACTTGGAAGGAAAAATAGAATTGGATATTGGTTTTATTCTAATCACTTAAATATCATTTAAGCTTAATTATAACTTGCTTGGTTTATACTTGTGATCCATGATGCACAAGTTAGGAAACAATATTTCATGTGAATTGCATCCTAAGTGAAAAGGTTTAAGGTTTTGCATAAGCTTCACTAATTTAAGTATAAAATAGGCATGAGGCATGGCATGGTTCTATTTATGATCCAAAGTGATCCTTGGATTGGAATTCAGATGTGGTCTAGGGTTTTAGTGGTGATCACCCATGTGATACACAACTAAGATTAGTATATGAGCATAAGCTTTGGTTATGTTTCACTAATAGAACATGGCTCTCACCTCCATGATTAAAGGTTGGTTTTGAACAAGTAGGATTTAATACTACTCTAATATTCTCTAGGATGGACATGGATATGGTTAGCATCTATAATCTCTCTCACTTCTAAATGTCTTTTAATAGCCTAAGGTTCTACTCAAGAGATGATGATATGATCCTATAAATATATGGTTTGCCTAGGAATTCTACCTTGGTATCTTATGTAGCTTGTTCTTCTGGAAATCTGATAAACCTGCATCTTATGGCATGCCTCCACCTCCTAGCTTCTTCATCTTGATCCTAGCTAATCACATGGAGTGGCTCTATGTGTTTGTTCCCATGTATCATGGTACTTGATGAGCAAATGGATGAAGGGGTGGCTCTATTTATAGGCTTGGGCAAGCTCTAGTATCATGACACATAGGTGGTGACTCTTGGGTTGGTTTGATGAGTAAGGTGCTTGGGTGTCATGCCCTCATCCATAGCAATCCTTTGAGCATGAGGTGGCAAAGCTTGGAAAGCAAGTCATGAAGATATTTTCATCCTATGTGGCAAGATCATTATCCTCTCATATGATTTATATTTGGATAGCCAAGTGGCATTTGTTACTAAATATCTTGTGGATGGTTTTGTTATTATGGATGAGTCACTACATCATACTTGGTTGGATTTATATTATAATATTGGTCAAAAAGTCAAGGTTGAAGGTTATTCCTCAATTTTGAATAGTTGGTGTTTGATTGCACCAAGGCATGATCATATGAGTTTCAAAATACTCATGAGTAGTTTTATTCAAATAGTTTGAACTATAACTTGTAATGTAAATGGATTCAGTTTTATGATATTCCATATATTTAATAAGTTATGATTTAAATAAGAATGTGTGGCCTTTATGCACTTTAAACCCTATGATTTACCTTATTTATTAATAAGTTTAGAATTGAGTTATATTACACACAAAAGTAGTTGAAGATACACCATGAGAATCATGGTAAAAACATTTATTTAGTAAAAGATATGGAAAAGATAAGTAAAGAATAGTTTCTTAATTCTTTGATTTATGGTTGAATAATTATTCATGTGTTGTTGTAAGGAATGTCATGTTGAGATCTTTTATAAGATCTTGTAATTGACCCTTACTTAAGGTATTGTTTGTTGTCAAAACTAATTCCATTTGATCTAGCTCCTAGATCAAATCCTCTCTACCCAAAACAAGGTTTTAACAAATATCACAGTGAAGTTTATAGCGCTTGACTTGATGATCTACTTCAATTCCAGCAAGTCAAGTGAAACTTCAGTTACTATGGTAAGTTTTATTTGAAAGCGCGAAAATTCCCCGGATTTTCTATGCATGAATGCAATGCACACTTTGGTGTTCTCTCATTTTATAGCCTCTAAACCTGGGATATTACAGCCTCTCCCCCTTAAACTGAACCCGAAGTTCGAACGCTCTCATGTTTCGGAATGTTGAACTGACTTAAACAGATCACAATCCTTTCAAACTCCCTAGTGATATCATTAGATATAATTGAATATATCCCTTGTCTCGATCCTTCATGAAGTCTTCTGATGTCTGGCACTGATACTTTCTTCAATTACATGATTTCTTCCAACACTCTAAGCTTATAGGCTTACTCTCCAAAGATTCTTGGATTAGGACATCTTCTTATGCTAATGGACTTTACTAATGGTTGTGGTGACATCTTCCTATTTGGGTACTCAAAGCTTGGTTCTACCAGCTGCGGTAATCCAGCTGCGGTGCCCAAACCTTAAGTCTAAAGGATTGGTTTAAAGTAAGGTATTGTTTTTCCCTTACTACCATAACGAATGTAATGGTACTTCGTAAGGTATTTATAATAGGCATGGTCCTGGTTGTTTAGTCCTACGAATGGATTAGACTCATTTAGTCCATCCAATCATGGCTTCTAGTTCATACTAGTTATCTTCCTTTTGGTTTCTTTAGGTTCCATGAAAGGAATCTTTCTAATAGGCTTATGTTTTGGTATGGTCAAACCCTTCGGTATTTGAGCTTCTCAAGCTTTGATTGTCCTCCGACATCTTCTTCATCCAACTTCATTATCTTAGACTTACTTGAGCTCTTCTGCTTCTGAGTAATTATTAATTACCCACTCAAGTTAAGGTATAACCCTTACTTCCTCGAGATATGAACCTCGGCTTCTGGTCTGACAACCTCCTGAGAGTACTATTATATGGATACCTCCACCAATCTTATGAAAATAGGATCAGACTTCCTCTCAGTTCAGACCTTCTTCTTCGTCTTTCATATTCCAAATCATATCTTAATACTTCTCCTTCAATCTTCCTCTCCCCCTTGGAGTTTACTAATGATCTTCAAACTCCTTTTCTTCTAATCATTAAACTCCAAGGTAGAAGATTGGTTTAAGTCTGGTTTATATTTTGTACCTTTCTAAAGTCTCACGAAGAATTCTTTGCGGTGTATCCACACAGTTGTGGGTATCCGATGTGAATCCTCCGAATAAATATTTATTAGCTACGGAATACCAGCTACGGAATCCCTCTTTCCTTTAGAGTGAAAGAACGATTAAGCTGTGGACTAATTGTTACCAGCTGCAGACTATCTAACACAAGATGTGGCTTATTGGATACCAACTGTGGCTATGTTATGGTTCTAGTCCACATCTACCTACCAGTTGTGGCTACTTCTATAGTTTTAGTTAAGATATACCTCACTTCACATACTTTCTCTTCATGATTATCCTATATCAGCTGCGGTCTGATGATACCAGCTGCGACTTCACTTGTCTATTTTCCTTTTTCTAAGGTTTGTTTTGCAAGATAACCACTTGTTGACACTATGAAAATAGTATTGTAAGTGACTTCACTTGCATTCCCTTCTTTCATAATGAATATGGCTCCACTTCTACTGCTCCATATTCACTATTTTCTCACTTTCATGGTACTTCCATGTTGAAGTACTCCTTGATTAAGGATAGAAATGAGTTTGGATTGGTCCTTCCTTTAGAGTATTGTGGTTGCTTCCCACAATTTGACTTCTTTCTTCCAGTGAACCTTCATCTTGTCTTCCAAAATCTTCAGAATTCGTCACTTCCTCACACGAATACCTTTACCCTCTAGACCTATAACATCAAGTAAGAGTTTGATATTGCAACATGCATTTGCATATCAAAGTCAAACTTCATGTATGGATCTAGTCAGTCAATGAAGATTCAATAAAATCCAAGAAAATCCAGCTTTGTGTTTATAATACACATCTTTATATGCCCGAATATAATAGTTGGGTAAGACATCCCTAGACATCAGGCTCAGATGTGTAGTATATAACACCACATAAGATAGGTTTAGGTTGTGATACTTAGCACATATATAGGGATTTCTACTATTTGTCTCAATATTTACCTCGATTGCTCACTTGCAATCAAATAAACTTGAGCAAATTGGTCCAGAATAGTTGTGGTTGACCTAATTTCCTTGGGACGTACTAACTTACCTTCCATTCAATTGAAAACTAACCTCACATAATCTCTCGTGACTATAACATGGTTACTCTAAACACATGTTTGTTAAAGTCTACCACCAATAACTCCAAGTTTCTCTATAAACTATGCTCTAATAAAGCCTTCTTCCGACTGCCATTTTTGGTTCGAGCATACTTGGCACAGTTTCCAGGATTTTAAGGCCTAAGCTTTCGAACTATTCCTTAAATCCTACTCCTCATAGTACTTCTGTTAACTCACTTATGATGTTCTACTCCATCACATCATGATTCTCAAGTGAATCATATATGATTACCAACTCTACCATGAAAAGTAGCCTTGTATAACTCCTATCGCTCTTCCTTACCTCCTATGATTGACTTATCATAGATTTAAACTACATCGTATGACTTATCCTCCTCATCTTATACCAGTCATTTGACATTTTAAATGACTCTTACTTAACTATAACTTGCATTGGTATACTTCTTCCAATAGGATATCTTCCTTATGGTTGTATCCTCTCTTTGGACTACCATGTATTGTATACCAATTGTGGTCTTCTACCACCCATTATCTTAAGCCCCAATGGTGTTCTACTAATTTTAAATGAAGCAAGATAACTAATCAACTGTACTTAAGAAAGATAGATAAGAAAGATTGACTCAAGTGTGTCAGGATTATTCTCAAGTGAATACCCATCTCAAGTCAAAAGAATAGTTGGTTTAGCATAGTTGTCTTAGCTAACAACTTCCTATAGACACTACCAAACCTATAGGTCTCCTTTAAAGGGTTTTAATCCTAGGGTCAAAGCATTTGCTCTGATACCACTGTGGTGACCCAGCGTACCACTGCATGGTGTAGTACACAAGTCGTTGACATAACACAAGTGAAACACCGTTCCACTCATATTACATCCCTCAGAGTGGTACAACAGAAACATATGCGAGTCCAAGGTATGTCTATAGAAGGATACACAAGCTGTTTACAGAAGATCAACACAGCCTCCTACTTTACAGTGAGGTAAAACTTCAAATAAAGTTCCAGAAGAACGACTCGTAGACTAACTTATTGCTAACTCAAGCTTAAGAGCTACTAGGCTTGCTATAGAAATCTAGCTACTTAGGTGCTAGGATTAGGGAAAGACTCCCTTCTATTACTAGTCTAAGTTTCCACTCTAGTTGATGCAGCGGTTGACTTCATTGACTTCTTTGCTTGGATTCTTCATCTTGTTGCAGTTGACTCCTTTGTCTTCTTGTTCCACGGTAGTTTATCCTCCGGTGCCTCCATAGCTAAGCAGGGGATTTAAGAGTGGGATGAGTACGAGCGTACTCAGCAAGTTCATATTAGGGAAATAGGTGTATCATGCACTAGCTACAGCCACAGACCAGAAAGTCATAGGCAATGCAAGTTTTCATAAACATTTCTTCAAAAGGTTTATTTTATTCTGAAAACTATGCCCGTCAGTCTTCACAGGTTGACTAGAACTTCATGGAGTTCCTTTCCCCGCGTCGCAGCCCCTTCCCGGAAGGGAGTGACAGTCACAATTCTTGATACCCTCTGCAGAGGTGCGTTACTTTTCCCATAAGAGAACTTAACCTTGTTGCCAACCGGGCTGGCTCCGTCCACACTTCCTTGGTGTGAGGCCAGGTATAAGAACCAAGCCAATCACTGCCTTCTCCGCGACCTCGCAGACCCACCCTTTTGTAAGTCTGTCCTCTCCTATATCTATGGGTAGACTAACACAGGCACTTGTTCTCTCCTATATCTAATGGTAGACTGTGCAGGACCACATGTCCCCACCTTTACCAAAGATAGACTGATCCGAACAACTTATGTGCCCTGTTCTATACACCATAGATAGACTGATCCGGACAACCCTTACAATCCTTCATAGACCAATAATAAGTCTACCCTCTCCTGTATCTAATGGTAGACTGTGCAGGACCACATGTCCCCACCTTTACCAAAGATAGACTGATCCGGGCAACCCTTATCACCAGTCCGTTGGCATGCGAGAGGGAAAAGATACAGCTGACTTCCCCAGAGCCATTATAGATCTTATGGTCAACGCGGTATGTACGGCGCTAGAATCACTGGACGGCATTGGTACTTAGTCCTAGATGAATAGTACCCGTGCAATGGAACCTCCACCAATCAACACATACCATGGTTCCATTGCCCACCACATAGTCATATTCATAATTGTAAAATAATATTTGCTTTTCAATGCAAGAGTGATAAGTATAATACTTTGCATATAATTTGATAAAAATAATCAAATGACATGAGCAAGCGATGAACTTGCCTTTCTTGACTGCAAGATTATGCAGGCAAAAGCTTCGATACGTGAGAACTCCAAATGCTGAAATACCATCATTGTCCGGTAAGGACAATGTTTAAAGAATTGGCAAAGATGCTATAATGCATAATATGAGATGCAATCGTCCCGAGCGTAACCTAACCCGATGATTTAAGATTGGTGAGTTGTGAAGATTTCTTTAGGGTTTGTTGCACTTTTAGAATGGTTCTCAAACAAGGTTCTTATTAGGGTTGGTGATATTATAGCATAAACAAGTGATATAATGCATCATAACAATCATACACACAAAGAATAGTAGTGGAATAATATGTAAGGACAGTTGTCAATTTTAAGTTCTACAGAACATGGTTGATGAGTACTTATACCATACTTCAAAAGAATAACTTTTGAAGAACATGTTGTTTAAGAAATAATAAGTATTTCAAATACGAACTATGGCTTCTATGGTTTGATTGACATTTGTACTTCAAAAGAATAGCTTTTGAAGAACAGGTTAGATAAGAACAATAAATACTGTAAGTAGGAGATATGGGCTTCTAGGGTTTACTATTGGATTTATTGAGTTTACTAATAGGTACTAGTTGGTGTCTTAAATAGAATTGGTCTATATATAACAAGTATTAGTAGGTTTATGACTATGGTTGATTATGGGTATCATATTAAATAATGATAGTCAAGATGTTGCTATGAGTTAGGTTTACTATGGCTTCACATTTTCTTCACTAAGTAATCACTAATGGTTTCTAATCTAAGTGGTTTATTACTTTCTAAGTAGGGTTTAGGTGGATAGGAGCATGTAATGTGAATTACTACACAAGGTTGATACTAGGGTTCATAATTATGGTTCTACTAAATTATGATGGTTGAGGTTGATCCTAATGGTGTGGTATGGTGATGAATGGTACTAATCCAATTAACAAGCTAGATTGGGTCTTAAGTGATTCTAGTGAATCATATATGTTTTAAATTAGAAATAGAGACATGAAATGACAATCTTATGTGAATTGGTTTTATGTTAGTGGATCATAAGCATGCATTCAATTGTTGCTTATTTGGGTTCTATATGTCAAGTAAATCTCACATGATCACATGTGACACATAACTAGGGTTTTAGAGTTGCTTCTAAGGTGGAATGATCACATGAAATAATAAAGTTGGATTTCTATTTACTTTTGAACTAGGTTCCTAAATTGTGGTATTATTCTTATAGTAATAATTGTGCTAGGGTTTAATATGATTAAGTACTTGAAATAAAGTTATTAATAAATTTAACATGCTATTAATTTTTATTTAGAGGGTTTAAGAATTAAAATAATTACTAGTTAGGGTTTAATTAGAAATCAGGGTTTTCTAATTATTGTTAGGATTTTAAAATAATGAATTGTTAACTAAAGATATTTAAGTAAATAAGTTTTGAATTACCAAAATAATATTGGCTTATAATATTTTCTTGAGTTGTTATTATTTAAAGAAAATAGAAAATAGTAAATTGCAAATTATGTTTTATGAATTACCACTAATAATTAAGTTAATGCAAATATGATAAATAAAATTAATATTAACATTTTACTTAGTTACTGAATAGTTAAAATTTAATTTTGAAACTTCACTAATTATTGAATTCAAATTGTATGTTAAATAAATGAAAACACATAATTAATAAAGATAAAAATAAGTGAATTTTTATTTTGACACACATTTTTGTTTTATATTTTATTTGGATAGAGTTTATTTTTGTGAACATTTTGATATATTATTCAAAACTTTCTGAGTTGATATGAAATTTCTAGAATTTTGCAAAGTTTCAGTGATTTTCTGGAATTTATAAATGACTGGAAATACTAAACGTACCGGTTCACATACACCCGCAGCGACTGACTGGTGGGACCAAAATACACGTTGACTGCCACGTTGGCGTGGACAAGTCAAAGACTACGCGGGGTCCTACAGGCCACGTTGGCCTCGCCGGCGGCTTGACGCCGGCGGTCAGCGCATGGCGGCGCTACCGATTTATGGCTCCCCGGGATGGACTACTGGGGTTTTTCGACTCGCCTCGATCCACTGAACACGATGGTGGGGTCGCCCTACTCAGGGGATCACCGGAGCTACGCCGGCGAGAGGTGCTGCGGCGGTGAGCTCCGGCCAACATATGAACTAGAGCTACGGGCGATGCCAGGAAGAAATAGAGGTGCCCAGAGATGCGCAAGCTCACCCTGGTGGTGATGGTGTGGTCGATGGAGGCAATGGTGGTCGGAGACGACGACGAAATCATGGATTCCGGCGAACCACCGCGAAAGGGGATGGACGATTGTCGGCGTCTGGAGCCTTCCCTCTTCGATTCCTTCTGCCAGAATGCTCACCGAGGCACGGCGCTTCTCCTCGACCAAGCTACGAGCTCCGGTGTGCTCTCAATCGACGGCGCCATGGTGGTCACCGGCGACAGAGAGTGAGATTTTGTGGAAGCAAGAGGGAGTGAGAGAGGATGAGGTGAGGTGGCGACGATTAGGGCTTCCACGGCGATCCTCCCCTCCTATTTATAGCTCCCGACGAGGTCAATATCGACGGCGGGCATCGGCGACCGGCGGCCAGGATGCAGCGGTTCTCTCGATTAGGGTTTGTGTGCGGGAATCTTGATGCTCCGACTGGCAGCGGATGCAGATGAAGTTCATCTCGGCTCTGGAGTGGCGAGTGGCGTCCGGCGGCGTCCTTATCCTTGTCGAGGAGGTGGCAGAGGCTCCCCCGTCGAGCTGTCGTCGCCGGGAAGGAGAACGAAGCCCCTTTTCTTCTCTCTACCTATACGGTAAGGTGGGCTGTTTGTTCGTGGGCTGGGCCGAGTTGATGGGCTGCGTTGTTGGCTTCGGGCTGCTGAGGTGCTGGGCTGCCAGTAAGTTTCCCTCCATTTTCTTTTTCAAAATTTCTGTTTTCTTTTTCTGTTTTTCTATTCTGGTTTAGATTTAAATTTGATTTCTGTTTGTTCTTGCAGGTTCTAAATCATTTGAATATCAATATAACTTGATACAATGCTCACTGTATACTCTTGTTGTTTAAACAAATATTTAGTTTAGGATTTAATTGATCTCTTGTGAGAATTAAGTAAAATAGAAATGGTTTAGTTAGTTATTTCAGTTCCCTTTTTAATTTAGGAACCAGATCTATTTAAATGGTTTGAAACTTAGAACATGTGCATTGTGAAAATATTATTAGGTTTCACTAGTGTGCTTGACAATATGGATTGTTCTCATATAATTTTTATTATGACTAGATTTTAAATTAAATGGGAATGGGAATGGATTGGTTCATGATTTTATGTGAAAAATTATTTCTAAGGTTTTAAGAAGATGGTTTGATAAACCCTATCTTTAATAATCTTGCTTAGCAAATTCTAGCTTGACTTACTTGAAATAAATCCTAAGCTCATCAGGGTTAATTCACTTGCTAAGGTTATGGTCCAAACTATAATATATTATTTCTATTGGTCAACTAAACAAATTACTTGGAAGGAAAAATAGAATTGGATATTGGTTTTATTCTAATCACTTAAATATCATTTAAGCTTAATTATAACTTGCTTGGTTTATACTTGTGATCCATGATGCACAAGTTAGGAAACAATATTTCATGTGAATTGCATCCTAAGTGAAAAGGTTTAAGGTTTTGCATAAGCTTCACTAATTTAAGTATAAAATAGGCATGAGGCATGGCATGGTTCTATTTATGATCCAAAGTGATCCTTGGATTGGAATTCAGATGTGGTCTAGGGTTTTAGTGGTGATCACCCATGTGATACACAACTAAGATTAGTATATGAGCATAAGCTTTGGTTATGTTTCACTAATAGAACATGGCTCTCACCTCCATGATTAAAGGTTGGTTTTGAACAAGTAGGATTTAATACTACTCTAATATTCTCTAGGATGGACATGGATATGGTTAGCATCTATAATCTCTCTCACTTCTAAATGTCTTTTAATAGCCTAAGGTTCTACTCAAGAGATGATGATATGATCCTATAAATATATGGTTTGCCTAGGAATTCTACCTTGGTATCTTATGTAGCTTGTTCTTCTGGAAATCTGATAAACCTGCATCTTATGGCATGCCTCCACCTCCTAGCTTCTTCATCTTGATCCTAGCTAATCACATGGAGTGGCTCTATGTGTTTGTTCCCATGTATCATGGTACTTGATGAGCAAATGGATGAAGGGGTGGCTCTATTTATAGGCTTGGGCAAGCTCTAGTATCATGACACATAGGTGGTGACTCTTGGGTTGGTTTGATGAGTAAGGTGCTTGGGTGTCATGCCCTCATCCATAGCAATCCTTTGAGCATGAGGTGGCAAAGCTTGGAAAGCAAGTCATGAAGATATTTTCATCCTATGTGGCAAGATCATTATCCTCTCATATGATTTATATTTGGATAGCCAAGTGGCATTTGTTACTAAATATCTTGTGGATGGTTTTGTTATTATGGATGAGTCACTACATCATACTTGGTTGGATTTATATTATAATATTGGTCAAAAAGTCAAGGTTGAAGGTTATTCCTCAATTTTGAATAGTTGGTGTTTGATTGCACCAAGGCATGATCATATGAGTTTCAAAATACTCATGAGTAGTTTTATTCAAATAGTTTGAACTATAACTTGTAATGTAAATGGATTCAGTTTTATGATATTCCATATATTTAATAAGTTATGATTTAAATAAGAATGTGTGGCCTTTATGCACTTTAAACCCTATGATTTACCTTATTTATTAATAAGTTTAGAATTGAGTTATATTACACACAAAAGTAGTTGAAGATACACCATGAGAATCATGGTAAAAACATTTATTTAGTAAAAGATATGGAAAAGATAAGTAAAGAATAGTTTCTTAATTCTTTGATTTATGGTTGAATAATTATTCATGTGTTGTTGTAAGGAATGTCATGTTGAGATCTTTTATAAGATCTTGTAATTGACCCTTACTTAAGGTATTGTTTGTTGTCAAAACTAATTCCATTTGATCTAGCTCCTAGATCAAATCCTCTCTACCCAAAACAAGGTTTTAACAAATATCACAGTGAAGTTTATAGCGCTTGACTTGATGATCTACTTCAATTCCAGCAAGTCAAGTGAAACTTCAGTTACTATGGTAAGTTTTATTTGAAAGCGCGAAAATTCCCCGGATTTTCTATGCATGAATGCAATGCACACTTTGGTGTTCTCTCATTTTATAGCCTCTAAACCTGGGATATTACACTTTTCACCCTTAGATACATCTAAAAGATATTAACGGCCGTTTTCTCCGTAGCGAAGCACGGGCATTCTGCTAGTAATTGTAAGACTTGCACCCGTTGTTGTCCAGCATATGCTTCTTCTCGGATAGGATCGCGAAGTGGTGTGTGAGATACGACGAGTTCTCCGACAAGTTCTTCTGCAGCTTTTCACAGGCGAGCCCACCCCTTCACCTATTTTACATTTACATGCTCTTTTGATCTATTGCTATCCCTATGTTGCGATTCTGTTGTGTCACGTGTCCTATCCACCTGTTATCTATATGTCCGAGATACACCTCCTCGCCCTACCTATTGTTTGTTGTTTGCCAGCTTTGCGAGTCGTAGGCGAGTTTAGGGTCTTGTTGATATCTCGAGATGTTCGGGATATCTTGTTGGGAGGTTATCACATGCTATATCAGTTGTTGGAGATATTCACACTTTACTTTATTGTTAACAACTAAAATTGTAAGCAGAGGCATCTGTGAGCCCCTTTGCGAAAGCATCGGAACTTTGACTCGCTAATGTCCCCTAGGACCCGAGTTCTTGTTATCTGTTCCGAGACTGAGCGCTCTAACCACACGTGGGTATGCTTACTGGGTCTTCCACCACTGCCGGAATCTACAGCTTTGTCCAGTGGCCACAATTAGTTTGAATGTTTGTTTGCTTCTCCCGGGCGTGCAAGCTTGTTTCTTTGTGGTCAGATGATATGATGTTACTTTTGGGGAAGCCGTGAGTGCCTTGTAACCCCGTTGTCTCTTGCACGTCCGTAGGTGCGGCACGTATTGTTAAGAGGTCATCCTCTAGTGGGCTCTGATCCTCTTAGCCGTTCTCGCAACAGCTAAGTCCGCTTCGGAGCACGGCCGGACTTCGATACGGGTTAACTTAGTTAGGTGGCTTCCTGGACATTGTTGTAGTGAAGGAGAGTGCGAGTCGTGATATCCACCTGTCGCAAGTGGGTTGAGCGTGCGTGTGGCTACATTTGGGCACCCCTGCAGGGTTAAATCTTATCGATAAGCCGTGTCCGCGGTTATGGACGACTTGGAATTGTATAGCTCGATCATAGAACAACTTGCACCTTTATGTTGTTGATAATAATTTGCTAATAACTTGATTAGTAATATAGCATTACTACAACCGATACCTAATAAAACTTGTCTACCGTTGAGTGCCTTTTACATTGCCTCTTCGCTTTGTTGGAGGGGATATGTGTAATCGGCTGGGTTATGTTTGTGTAGTATTTATCTGTTACCTTGTGCGCTCTCTTATCTTCTCTGAGTAGACGGATGTTGTAGCGTGTCTCTATTGGATAGTAGCTTTGCTGCCGCTAAACTCCACATATAGCCGGGTGAAGTTTATACCGCCCACCAGCGAGCATAGCTGGTCTTGTCTCGCAAGTACGTGCCAATGGTACTTACCCTCGCCTTTTTTTTTTTGTCTCCTCCCCCTTTTGTCGGCAACCGATGGCCCGACTTTGGGTACGAGAAGACGACGTTAGCAAGGTTACCCTTCCGGCTTGGCCTGGGCAGGGTTATGGACGCCATTGGTTATCTTCAGGACTCTTAGTCCAATTTGTATCTTGTCCGTACTCGGATTTGATCTTCTGTATGATTTGGATCTTTGTATGTACCTATTTGTATCTTGACTCGTTGGAGTCGTTGTTGTAATATATGTTTCTTGTGGGCTCTATTGTAATCCTGTTGTAATGCTACCGCTCGTGTTAATTCCTCTAGCATCACGTGTGTGATTCGCGCACGTCGTGTCGGAGGGCGTCTCTGAATCGATATCGTGCGGATTTCGGCGGGATCGCTGGAATCCTCATGGTACCGGTTCCGGGGCGTCACAAGTTGGTATCAGAGCCTCAGGTTGACGGTACCCCACTAGTCCAGCCTGTAGGATAACCTTGCCAACGGACGTTGTTGTGTCTAGTATCAAAACCTATTTTCTAAAACTCATTGGATAGATCTGACTAGCTCTATTTTTCTCCTTATCTATATTCTTTCTCCTCTTACCTTTGCGCGTTTTGAGTCTTCTCTCTTATCTTTGTTTCCGAGTCTTAGGTTCTGACGTGGGTTGGACGATCTTTGCCCCTCACCTATTAGGTACGATCTTCGGAGGATCCGACAGAAGCACATCATCAACAGCGGAACAACGACTTCTTGTTAGTGGTGTCGCCCGATCAGCATGGAGCAAAAATTCTTGTTAGTGGTGTCGAGAAGATCGACACGTCGCCTGAAGATCCGATAGTTCACCCCTCTCCCCCGTACCAGGACGTGGAATCTCGGGGCGAGATTCCTTGTTAGTGGTGTCGATTGTAACGGCCCAGGGTAGCACCCCTATTAGAATTGCTTGTTCTTTTCTCTTTATGCATCATCATGCATCATGCATCATGCATCATATCATCCACATGTTTTTAACAAAATAAAATTATTTTAAATAAAAACTATTTTGTTTTCCCCTCTCATATGGTTTATGAAATAACCTCCCCTATGTCTTTTCATTTAACCAAACCCTAAAACCAATACTACAAACCAAAATAAAATATCTTCAGATATTTTCCTACTTTAAAATAAAATTGGTTTTGTTCTATTTTGTTTTTGCAATAGTTTTCCAAACAGTTTTAAAATAAAACAGAAATAGAAACACCCCTCCTCTAGGCCTCTCTCTCTCTTTGGCCCATCTCTCCCTCTCTCCCTCCTGCAGCCCACCTCCAAAGCCCACCTTCCACCTGGCCCGTACCTCTTCGATCCCCTATCCTCTCCGTGTCGTCTTCCTCGTCAGCGAGCACGCAGACGGCGTGGGCGCCGTGGTCCTCCCCTCCTCACGCGCCTTCCTCAACCACCCCATCCTCCTTTTAACCCCATCTGCGTGCCTGGAAACCCTAGCTTCCCCCAAACCCTAGCGCCCTCCTTTTCTTCCTCTCGCGCCGCCACCCCTCTCCCCTTTCTCTTTTCTCTGTGAACGAAACCAAGGGGAAAAGTCCCACAGTACGTCTCCACCCCACCATGGCGCCGCCTCTCCAGGCCGTCCCTCAGCGAGCTGAAGCCACCAGCGGATTCGCATCGTCCTCCTCGTCATCCCCTCTAAAGGAATCGAGCGAGGAGCCACCCTATCGAGCGCAAAGTCGCCAATTCTCCTCGCCGGCCACCACACTCCGGCGACGTTTACGGCCGTCACCGACCTCCTCCTCCATCTCCGACGTTCTCCTCGCGTTCCTGGTGAGCTTGCGCCCCTCCTGGACCTCTTCCCCCTTCCGGTTCCCGTCCTCATCCATCCCAGCGTCGTTGACCTCCATTAACCGCCGCAGGAGCTCGACGCCGGTGGCTCTCCGGCGATCCCCTGGACTCCGCACCGCCTCCATCAGCTTCCCTGCGTCAAGCCGCACCCCCGAAGCCAACGCGCCCTTCTTGGTTCGCCCGGAATCCGCAGATCGTTGTTTGTTCTGTGAGTTCCGCCATGGCTTGCTGTTCTGAGCTCCGCTCCCGTGGTTCAAGTCGAAGCGGGCCCTTTCCTTGACACAATCCGACCAACAGCCCAGTGGTAGGCTGCTTCCTCCTTTGACCCAAGAGATCCCTGGTTCAAATCTCAATCTGGCTAATTTAAGCCATCTTTTTATCTCAGATCCGGTGCTGCAAATGGGCCTCGGCCCATCTCTTCCTGGCGCTGCACGATGCTGATGCGCGCCCAACTTCTATCCACCGCTGGCCCAGGACACGCAGCAGAGTTCCCAGGCCAGGTCCGGCCCTGTTCCTCTACCCCTCTCTAATAATCTTTTCTTTTTGCAAAATCTTGTTTATATCATATCTTGGGATTGGTAAATCCAAACAAAACAAATAAAATATCTATTTTTATCAGAAAAATATGAGGAATCTAAATATGCCATCCATTCTTGCTATTGCATCATGCTTCATATAATTTCGTGATAGTTTGCATTATCACCTAATAGTTAACATATGGAATATGTGGGATATTGTATAAATATTATCCCGGTTCCATTTAACTTTGAGTAGCTCACCCCTGTCATGATATGCCATGCTAATCCACCCTTAACTTTGTCGGTAGAAAATGCAACTCCAACATAACTTGCTTGTCCGGGGTTCCGATCCCGCTTAATTTGGATAAGATGCATTGCACCATCCTTGCCATGTCATGCATATCATCTTGAGCATGCTGGTTCTTTATCCATAATTGTAAGACTTGCACCCGTTGTTGTCCAGCATATGCTTCTTCTCGGATAGGATCGTGAAGTGGTGTGTGAGATACGACGAGTTCTCCGACAAGTTCTTCTGCAGCTTTTCACAGGCGAGCCCACCCCTTCACCTATTTTACATTTACATGCTCTTTTGATCTATTGCTATCCCTATGTTGCGATTCTGTTGTGTCACGTGTCCTATCCACCTGTTATCTATATGTCCGAGATACACCTCCTCGCCCTACCTATTGTTTGTTGTTTGCCAGCTTTGCGAGTCGTAGGCGAGTTTAGGGTCTTGTTGATATCTCGAGATGTTCGGGATATCTTGTTGGGAGGTTATCACATGCTATATCAGTTGTTGGAGATATTCACACTTTACTTTATTGTTAACAACTAAAATTGTAAGCAGAGGCATCTATGAGCCCCTTTGCGAAAGCATCGGAACTTTGACTCGCTAATGTCCCCTAGGACCCGAGTTCTTGTTATCTGTTCCGAGACTGAGCGCTCTAACCACACGTGGGTATGCTTACTGGGTCTCCCTCGACCACTGCCGGAATCTACAGCTTTGTCCAGTGGCCACAATTAGTTTGAATGTTTGTTTGCTTCTCCCGGGCGTGCAAGCTTGTTTCTTTGTGGTCAGATGATGTTACTTTTGGGGAAGCCGTGAGTGCCTTGTAACCCCGTTGTCTCTTGCACGTCCGTAGGTGCGGCACGTATTGTTAAGAGGTCATCCTCTAGTGGGCTCTGATCCTCTTAGCCGTTCTCGCAACAGCTAAGTCCGCTTCGGAGCACGGCCGGACTTCGATACGGGTTAACTTAGTTAGGTGGCTTCCTGGACATTGTTGTAGTGAAGGAGAGTGCGAGTCGTGATATCCACCTGTCGCAAGTGGGTTGAGCGTGCGTGTGGCTACATTTGGGCACCCCTGCAGGGTTAAATCTTATCGATAAGCCGTGTCCGCGGTTATGGACGACTTGGAATTGTATAGCTCGATCATAGAACAACTTGCACCTTTATGTTGTTGATAATAATTTGCTAATAACTTGATTAGTAATATAGCATTACTACAACCGATACCTAATAAAACTTGTCTACCGTTGAGTGCCTTTTACATTGCCTCTTCGCTTTGTTGGAGGGGATATGTGTAATCGGCTGGGTTATGTTTGTGTAGTATTTATCTGTTACCTTGTGCGCTCTCTTATCTTCTCTGAGTAGACGGATGTTGTAGCGTGTCTCTATTGGATAGTAGCTTTGCTGCCGCTAAACTCCACATATAGCCGGGTGAAGTTTATACCGCCCACCAGCGAGCATAGCTGGTCTTGTCTCGCAAGTACGTGCCAATGGTACTTACCCTCGCCTTCTTTTCTTTTTGTCTCCTCCCCCTTTTGTCGGCAACCGATGGCCCGACTTTGACAGGTACGAGAAGACGACGTTAGCAAGGTTACCCTTCCGGCTTGGCCTGGGCAGGGTTATGGACGCCATTGGTTATCTTCAGGACTCTTAGTCCAATTTGTATCTTGTCCGTACTCGGACGTATTTGATCTTGTATGATTTGGATCTTTGTATGTACCTATTTGTATCTTGACTCGTTGGAGTCGTTGTTGTAATATATGTTTCTTGTGGGCTCTATTGTAATCCTGTTGTAATGCTACCGCTCGTGTTAATTCCTCTAGCATCACGTGTGTGATTCGTCGCGCACGTCGTGTCGGAGGGCGTCTCTGAATCGATATCGTGCGGATTTCGGCGTGATCGCTAGAATCCTCATGGTACCGGTTCCGGGGCGTCACACTGGCCGCGCCGGCCTGCCCCCTGGGCCCTCGTGTGGCCCCCGCGTTGCCCTTTCGCCTACTTAAAGCCTCCGTCGCGAAACCCCCAGTACCGAGAGCCACGATACGGAAAACCTTCCAGAGACGCCGCCGCGAATCCCATCTCGGGGATTCAGGAGATCACCTCCACCTGCCGAGAGGGGATTCATCTCCGGAGGACTCTACACCGCCATGGTCGCCTCCGGAGTGATGAGTGAGTAGTTCACCCTGGACCATGGGTCCATAGCAGTAGCTAGATGGTCGTCTTCTCCTTGTTGTGCTTCATTGTTGGATCTTGTGAGCTGCCTAACATGATCAAGATCATCTATATGTAATTCTATATGTTGTGTTTGTCGGGATCCGATGGATAGAGAGTACTATGATTATGGTGATTATCAATCTATTGTTTATGTGTTGTTTATGATCTTGCATGCTCTCCGTTACTAGTAGAGGCTCTGGCCAAGTTTTTACTCTTAACTCCAAGAGGGAGTATTTATGCTCGATAGTGGGTTCATGCCTTCATTGACACCTGGGACAGTGACAGAAAGTTCTAAGGTTGTGATGTGTGTTGCCACTAGGGATAAAACATTGATTCTATGTCTAAGGATGTAGTTGTCGATTACATTACGCACCATACTTAATGCAATTGTCTGTTGCTTAGCAACTTAATACTGAATGGGGTTCGGATGATAACCTGAAGGTGGACTTTTTAGGCATAGATGCTTGGATGGCGGTCTATGTACTTTGTCGTAATGCCCGGATTAAATGTCACTATATTTATCATATCATGTATATGCATTGTTATGCCTTTCTCTATTTGTCAATTGCCCGACTTGTAATTTGTTCACCCAACATGCTTTTATCTTATGGGAGAGACACCTCTAGTGAACTGTGGACCCCGGTCCTATTCTTTACATAGCATACAATCTACTTGTTTTACTGTTTTCTTTGCAAACATCTTCCACTCGATACGTTTAATCCTTTGTTACAACAAGCCGGTGAGATTGACAACCTCACTGCTTCGTTGGGACAAAGTACTTGGTTGTGTTGTTTCCACGTTGGCGAATCCCCGGTGTTGCGCCGCATCACATTTCGCGACCATCAACCTTCAACGTGCTTCTTGGCTCCTACTGGTTCGATTAAACCTTGGTTTCATACTGAGGGAAACTTGCTTCTATACGCATCATACCTTCCACTTGGGGTTCCCAACGGACGTGTGCATCTACGCGTATCACAGCTCCTGAAAGAACTTGTTCTGCTGCTCCATAGTCATGCGTTGCCTTTCCTCCAACATTTGCATGTATTGGAGGAAGTTCTGCTGCGTCATGGGTGGTGGTGGTGGAAACTGGTTTCTGGCTGCTTCATCAGCCTCCTCTTTCTGCTTTGCCTCGCGCTCGAGGCGCTGTGCTTCGCTCTCCTCACCCGGCGCTCCCGACATATCCCCCTAGTTCTGCAACACAAAGTGGTACTCATAATTACTCCATGCGCAAGCTTTCTGAGCTCAACTTTGTGCACAGAACTAGTCACGCAATGGAAATCAAGAAGCAAATGCAAATCATACAAAACATATACCATGTATATACATACTTAAGTGGTTTATTACAATACTCAGTAGCGATGTGAGTATGCAACTCACTTATTGAAGTATATGTACAAATTTCTACAAATATTACATACTACAATACATGTGGTACATCTGTATTGTAGTCTCGCCTCCCATGGGGGTCTCTAGTCGTGCTTCACTCCCGGTACATCCCAGGCTTCCATACGGTCGAACGTGTAGTCCTCCTGACAGAATCTGGAACATAGGGTCTTCCAGTCGGCTGATAGTCAGAATCAGAGGATGATCCCAGGGAGAAATATGTGTTCATGAACTGGTTATTCAATGCAGCATAATCCACTCCGGGGTTGTACTCCCCTGTGACTCCGCCATAGGTATTCCCACCATCTACATCCGACTCAATCAGTATAGGATACTCCTCATAGTCTCCTCTACTATACTGATGGTTCTGGAACTGGGTCGTGGCGTCCTCATCCATCTCAGTATTACACCTGACTGGATCGCTATAGGTTCCCATGTACATCCCCAACGCCAACCTGTTGAGTTCTCTATAGGAGTCTCGGAACGCTGATGGTTTCCGGATTCCTCTCCACCCTCATATCCTCCATGGGAACTACTAGGAAAGTACCTAGGTGTAATCGGTGTGGTTTGTTGTTCTGGATGGTCAATACTAATGAAGTCACCAGCTGAATAAACTGGTGTGTGAACCTCACCCTCCATTGGTTCCTTTCCCTTTGTCTCCTCCTTGGGCTCAGTGAATTCTTCCAACATTGTGTCAATTGCTCCCGACAAATGTCGGTTCAACTGAAAGAACAATGTCAGTAGGTTGCGACTATTATCCATATACTTAGCAGCTTCTGCTGGTTTGCGTTTTGCATACTTGAAGTGGTTAAGCATAGGATCATCTTCCTCCTCCATATGAGGGATATGTGAGAATTCGGAACCAATAAGCTCCTTCGTCTTATGTTCCCGAATATCAGTGATGGCTCTCATTATGGCTATGTGGTAGGCTGTTTGGATAGTTCTAGCCTCACCTGCTGGCATCACTACACTCATTCCTAGGGATTCTGGAAGTCTTAGTCCTACCCTACATTTCATTACTTGGATTTGGGGATCGCACCCAAATTCAAGCAACATAGCACGAAGAATGTCCGCGAGTCCTCCGTCATATTCACTCAGGTTTGATTCCTTCACTTTCACGTTACATCCCGAACGTGAACTTGCCATAGTTGGCTGTAGAATAGAAAGAATATAGTATTAGTAATGATGCATCATAATAGAGATAATAAAGAATTATCGCACTAAAAGATATGATTGTTTTATTCTCAAGTGAATATACACCATATTTTTAGAGAATTCTTTACTAATCCTATTTGACTCCTAACGTTCTGTCCCATTTACTAGGTTCCAACCTAAGGTCAAAGCTTTTGCTCTGATACCAACTGTGGTGACCCTGCATACCACTGCATGTTGTAGTATGCCAGTCGTTGATATAACATTCACGAAGTACCAATCCGCAAATATTACATCCCTCAGAGTAGTACAACAGAACATAGCAGGTCCATAAGTCATTCATTTATTATTACAAGCAACATGCACATATCATCTCGGAGCTCCTCTTGGGTCCTAAGAGGGATACTCCTGGGTTCGAGGCGAACCCAACTTAACTTACAATATAAAAGTCTTACTAGGTTATACATTTATTCTCCTCGAGCAGTTAAGTACTAAGAGTTCGTACTGCTCGGATACTACTACTACTCGGTAGGTCTAAGCTTGCTCTCCTCCGGAACCTCCCGGTTCCGTAGACTATGAGGTAGTCTACTCCTTCGATAGAGAGGTCTGGTTCTTCATAGCCGATGACTTCGCCTCTGGTCGTCGTTGTCCTCCCCCGATTCGCAGTCTAAGCAGGGGATTTAAGAGTGGTATGAGTACGAGCGTACTAAACAGCTATGTCCGTCAGCCTTCACCGGTTTACTAGAACTTCATGGAGCTCCTTTCCGGCAGCGTTCGTAGTTCCAAATCGCGGAACAGGGAGTGACATGTCACGATTCATTACACTCTGCAGAGGTGTGTTGCTTTACCCATAAGAGATCTTAACCTTGGTGCCAACCGGGCAGCTTTCCCGTCCACACCTCCTTTGGTGTGAGGCCCGGTATAAGGTCCTAGCCGTTCATATTCCTCCGCTACCTCGCACACCCACCCTTTGTTGCAAACCCCCTGGGTCCTCGCCGGTCCTCTTATACCAATTAAGGATGGACCCCAACCACGACGACAGTTTGGGACTAGTTAACCAAACTCCTTCGCCGGTAGCTGCAACCCATCATAGACCACATTACCGTGGGGAATTAGAAGGGGATCCCCACCCTCAAGTTGTTCCGCAAGCCGCAACCGCTACGGTAAGCACTGCATTACCGTGGGGAATTAGAAGGGGCTCCCCACCCTCAAGTTGCTCCGCAAGACACAACTGCTACGGTAAGCGCATCCGTTGATGTACGAGAGGTGGAAATACAATTGGCTACTCCGTCCCACTCCAGATGGTTAACACGAGTTGTACGGAATCACTGGACGACATTTGTTGTTTAATCCTAGATGGATATAAACCCTTGCAATGGAACCTCCACCATATCAACACAATCCATGGTTCCATTGCCCACCATTTAGTCATATTCATAGTTATAAAATAGTGGTTTTGCTTTTTATGCAATAATGATAGACATAGTACTTTGCAAGTAATTTGGTAAAAATACTCAAATGACATGAGCAAGTGATGAACTTGCCTGAACACTGCAAAGTGTTGCAGTTGGATGTTGTGGGCTGACCCTTGTCCCCTGTTGCTGAAAAATAGCATCATTGTCCGATAAGGGCAATGGTTAAAGAAGCAATTATGCATGCTTTCTATTTTTAGGGTTTGTTCCCCCCTTCCGGTGTTTTATCATTTTGTGTGAGAGGTTAATACTAAGAACAATTTAGGGATACTTTGTTTAGGGTAAAATACAACCTTAAAATGTTGTCAAGGTGTTTTTGAAGTCCAAAAGAATTTATGGACTTATTTTCATTATTGAAAATATAAAGTGTGATTTAAATGATTATTATAATCATCAAATTAGGACTTATTCTTAGTTGTCTTCAAAAATTCCTTTTGATATTTTATTCTGATGGAGAATTTTATGCTGAGCAGTTTTCATATTTTTAATTACTTTTTAGAGCTTTTATCCATTTCTATTTAATTTCAAAGTTTCTGGTTTAAGTGGAATTGTGAAATTACTGAATTGCCCTGGGCCTGTCAGGGTGGCCCAGCGGTTAAGTCTAACCCGAGCCGCTCGTCCGGCTCGGTCGGACGCACCCGTCCCCTTCCTCACTCGCTAACCCTAGCTCTCCTCTCTCCCGCGACACCGTGGTCGCCTGCGCCGTCGCCGAATTACTCCGGCCGCCACCGGCCATCCGCGCCGGCGAGATCGGTCGCATTCGAACGGCCGCACGACGGCGCATCGATCGGTCCGCGCCGATCTGTGCCTCGCGCCACCGCTCGCCCTCAACGCCTCGTGACACGGCCGTGGTGATTCGCGGCGATTCGTTGCCCGCCGACGAACCTGGCGCCGTGGCGTGGCCGTGTGCCTCGCCGTGGTGGTGCTGGGGCGTTTGCGCCCGGCGACGCCTGGCCTGGCTGCGGCCTGGCGCTGCCGTGTTCGGCCCGTGCCGCCGTGCCGCCATGGGCACGCCGCGGTGCTCTGCTCCAGGTGCGTTCGCCTCCTTTTCTCCTGTCTTTTCCACCTCCTCTCCTTCCTCTGGATGCCTTGGCATCCACCTTGTTGTGTTGCTGCTGCTACCTACATGCGTATGCTTCTGCTGTGTGTGTTGCTGCTGTGCTCTGCTGGCCATGGCCATTGCTTCTGTGGCCATGCTTGTGCTTGTGCTGCTGCTGTGCATAGCTCTGCCTTGTTACAGCTATGGTGACTGTGCAATTTTTCCTAAGCTATGTGCTTGCTTAAGCTTGCATTTCTTGCTTGCAACTATCCCTGTGCCTCTGTGCTTGATACTACTCTTGCTAGATCATCATGTGTATTCAATTACTTGCCCTGGCTTGATTACTGTGTGTAATCCTTGCAACTTCCAAAACCAGTGCTCCTAGTGTGCTATCCCTTGTGCTAAAATATATGGAAATGCTCCATTGAGCATGTTTGTTGGCTAGGCAGCACCATCCAATGATGGTGTGCTACTGGATACAATTATATTTAGCTCATTTGCTTATCTGTGATGCATTTGTGCATGTCCTGTGACTGATTTAATTAACTGGTCCATGTGTTGATGCTAAAATTGATTCTAGCATGCTTTAGCATGCTCTAGCAAGCTTCTGATGATCTTGTTATCATCAGTTGCTTGTAAAAGCTGTTGTGCTTAATACTGTGCCTTACTGGTGCTCAATTTGTGATGTGTGTGGGTCACACAGGCTTGTGCTGGTGTGTGCTGGTGCTTGCTCAAGCATCTGTTGATGCTTGTAATGATCCTCTGGATCATGTGTAAGTGTTCCACTAGATGACCCGGTGCGCCCCGGCGCACACGCGAAAGCGACACAATATTGAGACCATGTGTAATACTACATTATAATACTATTTATCTTTGCTGGTGAAAGTAAGTTATTAAAATCATGTATTGGCATATACAATACAGCTCCACGATTATTAAGAACCTCGGAAAACACAATCAGCCATTATGAAACCGATATCAAGCATACACGTAGCTGGAGAAACAAAACAAAATAGAATAGTCTCACGGAGCTGATACATTGTACATAACTCAAGCGCGATAGCATGGATCTCTACATAGGCATATAGGAGTAGTTTGTACCACTATATTACATAACATGGGTGATAGGGAACCAACGTGCTCAGCGATTCAATCTTACAACTAACATTACTTCATTGATCGGTCACACGACCAATTTGAGCTTAACATGCTTGGTGCCCCAAATACGGTAGTGTCATTCGCAACAAAAGAAACTTGATTAGATGACCCGTTGCGCCCCGGCACGAAGGCAGTAGCGAGACAGTATTGTAAGAACCACAAGTATATTATAGTACCTAAGTGGTGGAATTTGTATTACATTCTACAGCAATTTAGCGAAGGTATATTACAGAAGGTATAATAACATTGTACAAACTCAGGAGATGCAAGTATTTGATCCAAACTTGAATTTATTGCATCAAAACTCATACTTACAGCACAAGTTACTACCACACACTCTCATTATGTACAAACTCAGGAGGTAGTAGCCAACTTGTAAATTATTTCGTGTAATATGTGGAGAAAACCTCACTTCAATTCTATCCCCATCCTTGAGTAGCACAAGTTTTCTACTGACTGAAAGCAGCTTCCCATGCATCCATGCCCATTCGTAAATCAGAGTAAGCGGCCATGCTCGCAAAAATGGATACAAACATATAGAGGGAAGACGGAGGTGAAGCACCATAATAGCATGATTCTAAGTGCTGCTTTTTTTTTCATTGCGCATCATCTCATGAAACTGAAAGCAGATGGAACATCAGTCAGTATGATGGAACCTCATACAGTACCTATGTGTTTGCACAGTATATATCCACAATAGCGTCAGCTTGCTCCAAATTCAGAGTTCAACAAAGATACCATAATTGGTATGACTTGGCACGAAAAAGGAAATAGAAATATGAAGTTAGAAATAACTTATCCCTGTTAAGGAGCTTAGATAAGACCATTGAACTGCCAAAGAGGAAATCAACCTTTCGATGTTAAGTGTCAAAAAATTTAGATGAGATGTTAAGTGTCAACACATGATGGGATAATTACTATATAAATAGTCATCGATCGTTATCTTAATCCAGTAATTGCAAGGCACGATCTCAGGGGAAATAAAAAATGTATGCAACTTTCTCAGCTACTCCATTGCAGATGTGAACTGGAGATACCAAAAGCAAGCAAGCTCCAGGCCTCTTTAAAGAGGCTAAATTAAGTGAATGCTTTGGAATTGGACACCTTAGATACATAAAATCATAATATCATCAAGGAACTGTCCCAACATATCAATATAAGAACATGGAAGTTAGTTCATGCAAACCTAGCTAGCATGTTATTGGAACAACTCTGCACATGCCAAAAATTCTGCTAGTAGCTAGTAGGTCAGCCACTGAATCTGCATAATTATGAATTCAGTATAGCAGAAAATCACAAACTATATAAACCTAGACTATACTGCCTCAACTGACTATTGAAATTTCGAAGGTCCTAGTTTTATTGAGCTTTTTAATTAAAATAAAATAGGATAGACTGAAAGGGATCATCTCAAGCAGCTAAACAAAGGGCACGATCTGGAAAACTGTCTGCGCTAAAGGGCAACCAGTAAGGAAAATGCAACCAAAAAACAAGAAATCGCAATTCATAAGCATTTGAATAGTAAGTACAATAAGTGCACCTCACCACTATAAATGGTCCAAAGACCAGCACCTAAGTTTTATTTAATCAGTAACATAGGCCTAGCTAAGACAATGAAAGACTAAAGAAGCAAACAACAATACTACTATATAACAAAAGAAGACCATACCTTTGGAGAGCTTAAAACCAGAGCCAACCATACCAAGAAAATTAAAACCAGAGCCAACGGGGCTAAAGCATTATCTGTCTAGCTTGCTGTTGTGGAGAAACAATCTAGTCATGGTGGTGTGCTTTGAGCCATCATGCAGATATGGAGAAGAGGGCACATCCCTGCCAACAGAAGAAGGCACTCAGCAGGTGCCGACATCATAAAATTTCTCAAGAGCAGAAAATTATTTGTAACTTACAAGCAATATAATGTCCAGCAAGGAAAAAATGATGCTTCCACCACTAAAGAATATTGAAATAATTGTTTTCTAGAAAAACAGGTGCGAAAACACAAAGTTTATCTCTTCATAAATACATGAATATCTCATAAGTGATCCTAGGATAGGCAATTCGTCAATATATAGCCTATTTATATTGCAGCAAAATCCATCCTTTGTGTAAAAATGGACAGACTAAACAGGGACTTCCATAATTCAAATTGATGGTTATACCTAACACAGATGGCTGAGATAAGGTAATGTGCCATCCTATTTTTATATATAAAAAGAATCCAACAAAGTATGATGTACGCTGCAATTCCCCACAACGAACAGATTCTTATGGAGAAATCGGGAATATAGAAGTGTTACCTGTCATATTTTCAGGCTGAGTACTTCCAAGTCACTTGATGATCTCCATTCCACTACTATCCAAAATAAATGTGTTGTCTCCTGGAACATTGGGAACACACAAACTAACTGAAACTGCGGGAACAATGTGACGGTATAAAGAATAAAAAAGTCAATATCGAGTTCCAGCAAAAGAAAAAAAGAAGAGAAGATCTGAGAAGGTAACAGATTATTCAGTGTCAATCTATTCTCTGCGAGAGGACTTTTCTTCAAATTGATGCCAAGATTTCAGTCACGACACAAAAAAGCTAAATCGGCAATGTTTGTGTATCTTTAGGTGTTACCTGCTCTACATGTACTGCCTGGGACACTTAGTTCAGCATGCCATGTTTTGTGATTCTAGTCTATCGAACTGATGTACATCTCATTCTCTAGAAACAAGATAGCAGGCGCCATGGCAGCGCTCTGGGTGGCCTCTGCTTGTCGCCTCTACACCTGCAATAGTGATTCTGCCAGCATGAGCATTCATGTTGTAACCCTTCGGCTAAAGGTATACTTCGTAGATAACCCAAGAAACATACTTTCAATAGTTACAGGTTCAGGTATAGACTTAAAAGGCTGAAACTGTCCATGCCTACGAACTAATAATAGTATTCCGGTTACAAGCTCAGACTCTGGCGCTGCATTGTTGAAGGGAAGAGAAAGGAGGTACTCAACTATATGATAAAATTAAAATGACACCTGAGCATATTAAAATCTGCAAAAATAACATGAGAGATGGGTTAAAGCAATTGGGATAATCAGATGCAGATCTGAGACTACCTTCCAACAGAGAACAATTCCCTGTTGCCTCCATCCTAGCATCCATGTACCCCTGCTTCCCTCATCATCTAGTGATTTGAGGAGCTCAAAGAAAGTCTCTGAAATATTATAATACATCCATATTGAACAGCTAGCCCAACAAAATCGGCAAAAATTAATAAAAATCTGGAAATAATATATTGGCAATTTGGTGTTGGCTCGAGCATACTGGCTGTCATTTAGTTCGCTACTCAATTATCATTGCTGTTTAAGTAGAAGTTTAGACACCGAAGAGCATAACAATATAGTCATGTTAAGGTTCTCTTATCAAATTTCATTCACATGCGGGAGGCATTATTACCTGGGCATGGCACGTATGTGGCAATTGTTTGTGAATGTTAAGCATACAATCTGCAAAACTAATTCTCTTCAGACCATATAGCTCCAAGCCTACAACATTCCCCATGACCAACCACCAAGCTTCTTGTTTCACCTACAGAAAACATCACGGAAAGGCTTAATCAAATTCATTTATCCAGTCTTTCGTACCAAATACCAACTCTCTAGGCTATATTTTTTGTACCTGCTGCTTTGGGCCACGATGGCCAACAGCTTGCAGCAAATGTCCAAACTTCCAAATTGATTTCCATTTGCAGTTCATCTGTGCACACGTGATCTTAGCTGAACATGCAGCATCAGAACAGATAACCTGAGCCAAAATGACCAGAGCAAATCGTGATAAAAATTTGGAGGTGGATCATAGATTACCTATCAAGTATCCCCAAGCTATCGGACATATGGCATGCACTAAAAATGGAACATCAAGCAAGAAAGGATGGCGATAGGAGATGAACACGATATAAAGTCATTCAGTGTCCAAGATGTCCTAATTGCTCGAAATCCCCAATCCGGATAAATCAAGACAACCAAAAAAAAAGAATTAGTGCATTACAGATATAACCACGCAAAAAAGCTGCACAACAGCTAGTACTAATCAAATAATTTACTTATGGCCATAAATAAAACATGAATGGTTGTCACTCTCAAATTTAAAAAGAACGATACCAATACAATAGCTAGAAAGCAATACTAACTGTCACACTACCCTTTCTCTGGCAAAGTATTACATGCAATAAGTGGTTGAGCCCCATGTGCATTAAACATCCTAAAGCAAAAGCATACATGGAAAGAAACATTACACACTTCACTCTGTTTAAGTACATTATATCTACCACTAAATAGAGGGGGGCATCATAATACACAGTAAAATCCATTACCCGCTTCTTCTAACCCCTTACGTCGACATATGTAGATAAAAGCCTCCAATTATTAAATGATTCCTAGTTTAACTGAAAGGCAATTGCTTTTTCTTTTGAAAAATATCTGATAGGCATTGCTGCAGGTGAGAACAAATATTTTCAGTGAGCTCCGTTAGAAAAACCCTGCAGCGAATTATGTAGTACTTTAATATGATAAAATCCAGTTGGAGCAAAGGAAATAAACATCTAGGTACCTATGCAGAAGTTTGAAGCAATATGAGGCAGCATTCTGCACATAGAAGAACTGCACAGAGTATAACATGATGCAAATGGCCTAACTAATGTACTGTTGCTAATCTGATTCTTCTTATGCCTGCACCCTTTTTTCAAATGGTGATTATCCTAGCGAATTATGTCGGCTTCATCATGAGTTCTTGTCCCATTGTGCTAATGGTGATTATCCACTGTTATACTCTGTGCAATAGAGGACAATCTCATATTAGCAACACAGAGGACACGCTCATATTAGAGAATATTCAGGCTCATATTATACATTATAAAGATAAAGACTAAATTCCAGAAGAAGCAATATTGGCTAGCAAAAAGAGACCCGTTAGACAAAATTCTTCTTATGACTGCACCTTTTTTTTCAATAGACTACTCTGCTATACTGTATTGATAAGTTGTCATAGAAATATGTGTGCTCCTATCATCAGGTTTCCACGAATGTTGTTTGTTTACCATAAACTTCAAAGCCATATCAGATTGCAAAAAGCTATTTATAGAAAACTGAATTCACCACTCACCTGCAGCCAAGCATAATAAAACCAATCTACAACACAAAATAATTTTCACCGAGATTGAAGCAATTGTTACACACGAATTAGAACCCCGCGAAGTGACAAATAGTTTGAATAAAAAGGCATATACAACAGAAGCGGGAGAAGATTTACCTCAAGCTAGCAGCAAAACAAGTTTAGAAAGGCGTGGTAGATGATGAGAGAGTTCAACCTGCAAGAGGAAAATTTAATCATACAACTTTGTACATAGGCACCCGGTCATGTTACACATTGTAAACTGTAATTGTAAAAATAGCACTCCATAGTTTACCACTTAGGTAAAGTACTACAGTTCCACAACTAAGCAGTTTTAAGCATAAATGAGTAAATGACCAGCTAATGATAATCAGAATGATCAACCTAAAACGCTTGGCAAAAAGAACAAAAATCATTCACCTCGCATTGCCATCCCAGGCCAATTTGAGATGCATACAACACAAATATTATCTTTAGAATACACACTTATTTATTTCCATGCGTATATAGAGGTCCATCAATCCGGTGCCAAGGTAAACAGGGATAAACGAGCTATTGCATGCTTTGCCTGCAAAAAGGATATCAAAGTTTCAGCTGACAAAAGATAATGGCTTACTTAGATTGGGAAGGATGAGCATATCTAATCAGGCTCATATTATACATTAACTCTGACTCTGAATGCTAGTACTTTAAATGTATGTGTAACATACTAATTATTATTATTTAATATCAAATGTAATAACAGTTACATGAACTTAATCTATGTCTGTACTTTGCGCATATGAGCCAAATACATTGTTAATACCATGTAAAATTAGGTTCTTTACGATGCAGACAGGCAAAAAGCTTCATATATGAAGGCGGAGTTTTATTGTTCTAACGCTAAATCTAATTAATAGAAAGTGGCACCTCAAATACACTGTCAGCACTTCAAAATCATCGTATATGCAGCAAAGAATTTTTGCTAGACAGTAATGCTATTTTTTATTTCGTTTTTAGCATCATACAGGGAATAAGGAACTATACATAACTTGCTAGGTACAGTTTGGAAGCAGACAACTACATGTACAACTTCATACTTGCTTTGACATCACTACAACGAACAAGAGAAATCAGATATACAGAAAAATAAATGACCAAATGTAGAAGTGCTTACTTCATGTACCTATATGCAACGGCATCACCTTTGCTACGAAGAACAGATCCAACGCATCCTACTGGCCACCATCCAAAAGTCCTCAGCACTCCATTCAACCTTTGCTCTGGACCACACTGAAATATTATTGGTACGAAATCCTCAGGATTGGAACTCTGAAAACCGCACCACACCCTGCAATATTTCCAGTACAAACAGAATCTTAGCCATACAAGTATATACATAATACATGCACTGGAAACCAACTTTTTCACAAACAGAGGATGATTCATGGTAAGCTGATAGAGGATTATTGTCAGTTATCCAAAAAACTGACCTCATCAGAACAAATACGATCCGTCTTAACACCTTACAATGGGAATCAAGTTATCGAACAAATGATTAGCCCATGCAAGTATGACATCACCAGCAACAGTAACCACAAGATCAACATCACATATTGTTCCTTCCTGCAGGCAATTTCTAGAAAACTGAGTAAGGTGACAATCAACAACAGCTTAGTGCTAAAAGCATATTTAGTACATGTTCAGCCTCTACGTACTAAACCTGGAAGTATTTACGTGATAATCCTATCAGTGTTGCCGAAATGATATAACCAGAAACATGTAAAACGTTATAGTAGAAAGGCAAATTCAGTATCACTTCTGCACCTTTTCCACAAAAGAGATTTGGTGCTGCAACGGGCTCTAGAGTAGGCACGACAAATAATAAGGGTGGGTAAAGTCAAAAATAAACACAACGCAAGGTAGGCATCAGAAATAGATCCAAAACACGGTAAAACAGCTCCAAGTAAACAAGACAGGAAGTGTAGAAAGGAAATAGCTCCAGAATTATCATCTTTCATAGCTAAACACCTGAATATTAGGAGCACGGAGAGAAACTGAATTCACTGGTGCATCTAAGCATTAATATTAAGAGCAGATCCGTAAATCTTAGATTTTGAAACCATGAAACTAATCCTCTATACTGGATATTATCAATCTAAAGGTGAGCTAATTATTCAGGTCCACCAGATCCATAGAACTGATGTGATTATTCATAAGTCAAACTGACATAAATATTGTGTAAAAAGAAGTAACTAACATGAAAGGGGGGAAGAAAGGAATATCTTAAATTAAACACGATGGATGCACTTATGGAAGACAAGAATAATAAGATATGTCAAGAAAATCAACAACAGTGTGATTTGAATAAAAAGTAGGAAACCACCTTGTAAGTGGATCTTCTGAGGCCAGGCAAGAAACCATATAGATACATCAAGAACTAAGACATGTAACACATTAGCCAGGAGGAGAAACTAATTCACCTGTGTGTGTTAAATCCAGCAGGAGCAGGCAATTAGAGCTAGAAAAAGGAATTTCAATTGTAAAATACAGTAGCAGCAGTCAATTCTGGCCCATCTAGACAACCAGCAGGTGAAAAAGAAACAATCGCATCTGACGGCCAGGGTGAAATAGGAGGAAAGAGTTATAGAAGAGATTAAACGTAAACCTCAAAACTCGAGTAACAGAGGCAGGGCATCATTCTCTATCACCAAAATAACAGTTAAATAAGCAAGTTGTGCAGGCCTTCATGGGAGAATGAAAATAAAGCAAAGGAGCGCACAATGCATTTAGGAATATATTCAATAACAGAATTTTCTTAGCCTATTATTTTCACCTAAAGAAAATTTACCAGCACACAATAACATTTATGCAGCTATCTTAAAACGTAGACATGTGAAAACAGCTTAACAGAATTTTAGTTCAAAGACCTCCATCATTATGTTCAAGACTAATTTCAGTAGTGAAACGATCAACTACACTGCAAGGCTGCCTTTTTCATTAACTCCATCACACATGCACAATAATCTGAATAGTGTTTTTTCCCAAAAATCCTATAGCTCCGGAACTGAACAACATACTCAAAAGCAAGCTTATCGAGTCAAAAGTTGTGCAAAATCAAATAGTGTCGATCTCCGCTGCACGGATACGATGCAGAGAGGCCGTGTCCGTGTCGGATACGGTATCCGATACGGATACGGCTCGGATACCGTATCCCTACGGTTTTTGACGTATCGCTAAATTAACGAATTAAAAATAATTGATAATAATTCAGATACCTATTCCGATACGGTTTGGACACAGATCCGATACGGTCCAGCCCAGATGAAAAATCCTAACCTCTTTTTTAACCCTCCCTTGCCAATTCCCACCCTCCCCCGAGACCCCGACACAGCTGCCTCCTTCCTCTTGTGGTGGCACTACTAGATCTGCACCCAGTAGCAGGTGGCGACCTAGCTGGCAGAGACCGGACAACTTTTCCGTCTCAGCGCAGGAGCCAAGAAGCTTGACTGGCGGCTGCAGCAAGCAGCCGATGCCAGGCAGCAACCAGTAAGCCAGGAGCAAGCTACAAATCCTAACATTCTACTGTGAAGTTATTTATGTTACAATTTTAGATAAATCAAGGGTTGTGGAGCAATACCAAATGCCGTTGTATCAATGTATTGGTGTAAATTTATTTCTAATTTAGAAAGCTATTAAAACGTATCCTCGTATCCGCGCATTTTCAAAATGCCGTATTTACGTATCCGTATCGGTCTGATACGGATACACGTATCCGTATCGGTGCTGCGTAGGTGTCGATGAGCACAGCTATATCATACCTGGCTGAGGAGAAATCAACAAGGTTGAATGCACCAGCGTGCTGAAATAGGTACCAAAAAATTCAGGCATGCAGGGTGTAAACAAACACAATGCTAAAATGTAAAAAAAATAAAGAAAATTTTACCTGACACAATGCAAGAAGTGAAACACCTCCGAGAGTCTCCTTCAAGCACGGTAAGGGGCTGGTGGCAATCAAAGGAACCCACATAGGCATTCCAAATGCTCCACTGTGTGGCTCAAGCTTCAATTGCAGCGCAAAGGCCTTCAACAAAAACACATCAATCATGTTAGAAGAAGTGGAGTAAGCAATATACATCTGCATGACATAACTAACTTCAAGCTTATTATGTTATCCTTGCTATAGAGAAAACTAATTCCCAATAGCAGTCACATCACATCATGGTTGACTGTAACTAATACTTTTGAAGACCTTGCAGGCGTAGAGAAACCAAATCACATGGCCTACATATATCAATCCTCCCTAGCCTCCTCGAAATTTCATCAAACACCTTGTAGGTGTAAAGAAACCAAATCTGCATAAACAAAAATGAGAAAACATGTGGTCGTAGAACTGCATTGCATACGCACACACGTCACAAGAATGTCTGGGTGAAGACCTGAGAGAGCCTTATGTAAAGGGAGAGATGATGCTTACGATGCAGGGGAGCCCTGGGTGTGTGAGGATGTAGGCGTAGCCCTGCATGACCTTGTCGGCCGGGAACGGCCACAGCCCCTGCGTCGACCCGGTGTCGTGGTTGTCCACGAATGTGACGGCCTTCTCCGGCAGCCACCGATCATGCCGGCCACCTTCCCAGCGTCGTCGCTCAGGCGCCACAGCTCGCCCTGCACGCCCGCCTGCAGCACCCCCTTGGTGGCGAGAGAAAAGCGAGGGGAAGATGCACCGACCTGGATCTTGGTCCTCGTCGCCTCCGGTTGTCGCCACCGCGGATCCGCCCAGCACCGGCCCGTCTCTGGCCGCGCCCGGCGCCTCCGGTCGCCGCCGCCACCGCCGCCTCCGGTCGTTGCCGTCGCGGCTCTGCCCCGCGTCGGCCCGTCTCCGGCCGCGCCCAGCGCCTCCGGTCGCCGCAACCATCCGCCCTCCTTCTTGATCTCGCCGCACGCCGGCGTAGCGGAGCGACGGACGGCGCCTCTTCCCTCCTCCCTGCAGCCATGCCTCTAGCTCCTGGTCTCACCTCCGTCCCAGCGCTGCCCCTCGCTGCTCCTCCACCTCCGGCGCTCGGTAGGTCGAGGCAGAGAGGCGCAACGGCGGCTCGGGGTCTCGGAGGAGGAGGGGCGAGGGGGCGAGGCACGACGGCGGCGGCAGCTCGGGGAGGAGAGGAGGAGGCTGGAAGTGGAGGGGATTACGGGGCCCAGGAGTGGATTGGCTCGTTCTAGGTTTTCACCGCGATGTGTTATCTGAGCGACTTGAAACGAGCAGTGTTGCTGACTCTGGTTGCTGGTCCCGCACACTCTTGGGCCCAGCCGTCAGTGACCTACCAAGAGAAGCAGCGAGTGAGAAAAAAGTTATCGGATCCGACGGTTGCAGTCAAAAGTGGGCATCAGATTTTACTGTACGGTGGATCTCACCTCCGTCCCAGTGCTGCCCCTCGCTGCTCCTCCACCTCCGGCGCTCGGTAGGTCGAGGGAGAGAGGCGCAACGGCGGCTCGGGGTCTCGGAGGAGGAGGGGCGAGGGGGCGAGGCACGACGGCGGCGATAGCTCGGGGAGGAGAGGAGGAGGCTGGAAGTGGAGGGGATTACGGGTCCCAGGAGTGGATTGGCTCGTTCTAGGTTTTCACCGCGATGTGTTATCTGAGCGACTTGAAACGAGCAGTGTTGCTGACTCTGGTTGCTGGTCCCGCACACTCTTGGGCCCAGCCGTCAGTGACCTACCAAGAGAAGCAGCGAGTGAGAAAAAAGTTATCGGATCCGACGGTTGCAGTCAAAAGTGGGCATCAGATTTTACTGTACGGTGGAAACGGACGCACCAGATGAATTTGCCCCCTTGAAGTGGCCTGGTTGAGCGGGTATTCTTTCAACATTTATAGAAGGAATGTGTTGATGCTAGCATGCTCTAGCAAGCTTCTGATGATCTTGTGATCATCAGTTGCTTGTAAAAGCTGCTGTGCTTAATACTGTGCCTTACTGGTGCTCAATTTGTGATGTGTGTGGGTCACACAGGCTTGTGCTGGTGTGTGCTGGTGCTTGCTCAAGCATCTGTTGATGCTTGTAATGATCCTCTGGATCATGTGTAAGTGTTCCAGTTACTGGTGATTTATGAATTTCATTTATTTGTATAGCTTGTCCTTGTTTATTGGATAGATGAGATGAACTGCTTGCAGTGATGACTCTTATAATTAACTTGATTGAGCTAGAGGGATGCCAACAGCTGTTGGGGACCCTAGCTCCTCTTTGAACCCATCTCGGTGATGATACAAGTGTTGGGCTTGATGGTTTGGGCTGTTTCAGTGGTTAAGTTGACCCTAGCAGTGATCATATACTGCCTTAGGGTAGCTCCCCTCTTGTTGGCTTGCTGTGGTTCACTAGATGCTTTCTGGTTGATCCTTTTTGTTGGATTGCCAGTAGCTTTTGATGTTGAAATCAAATAGACAATGATTTGTCTAATGTCTGATGGTTAGTGAACCAGTGCTAGGTGAGTTGGGCTAGGCTAGCTGTGGATCATTCCTTGCTGGATTCTTTGGTTTGCCTCAGTGGTAATACACTTGGCTTGACCATTTCTTCCCTAGGATGATTTTCTTCTGGCTTATTCCCCTTTTTGCCAGCATCAAATGGTTTAACACCAAATGATGATGCACAGGGTAATCATACCCTCTGGCTTGTGTATGTGTTATGCACATGCTTATTTATGAGCAAAACAGATGTTTGCCCATGATTTCTTGTGTATACCTCACTCCAGCTCCTAGTATGAGTTGTTGGTGTAGAGGATTGCTTCTGGTTGGTTTGGTTTGCTTGCCCTGCTCCTCCTTGCAAGCTTGTGAATCTTGGTTGGTTTCTGGTGGTTGCTGGAATAGGTGGAGCGGCTCTAGCTGTTCACCTGTTCTTGCTGTGTTCTTACCCTGGTACTCCTTGTCGATGGAATGACTAGGGTTTGGCTGTGAAAAGTTTATATATGCTCCTTCTTTGCTTCCTTGGTCGACAACAAGGCCTGGTCCTTGTTGGTGACTCTCCCAGGCTTGTGTGCTGTGAGACATGCACACCAGCTTGTGAGCTGCCTGTGTGTATGCTGGTTGGTACTTGATCCAGTGAATGGATCAACTCGACTGATCATGGTCATATCCTCTCTTTTACATTTTTCTTGCTAACCTGCCAGGTGGCTTTGCCACTTGGCATAACTCTTGTTTGATCTTTGTGTGTGTGCAGGGAACAATGTGATGATCAAGATGAAGATCAAGATCATCAAGAGCAAGAATTACATGTTGGTCAACAATGTAGTTTAGGACATTTAGTAGACTTTTAATTTTCCTTTTTCTTTTTCCTTTTATTCAATTCATGTAATGTGTTGTAATATTTCATAATTCAATTCTGAATATTGTAAATGACAATGTATCATGTGTGATTATCAATAAAGCTCCAATTTTCCTTAATGAGCTTTGTATAATAGTTGTACTATTTATATTCTTTTATTTATATTTGTTTAATGAATTACCTCAATTTGAATTATGAGATATTCATATGATGTTTGAATTTGAAATTCAAACTTACTATGTTGAATTCAATCATGCAACTTAATGTTTGTGATGTACTATTCCTCTTCTCAAAAACCCTAGTCTTACCCTAAATAAGGGGTTCCCAAGCAAATGCAACCGACCAACGGGGGCAATGGCTTCTGGAATCTTCTGGGAGGCTCCGATCTTCTAGCCACTCCTATGTTGCGAAGTGACCCGATCGTGTGTTAGACGATGCATGGTAGACACGTAAACATTAAATACGAGCCCTATCGGCTCTCGGGTTTCCCTGTGGATCGGCTCAAGGAGCCGATCGCCCCATGTTTCACGTTGGATTTACAATGGCATGGGGATCCTGCTTGATCAGGACAAAGCTAAAACGATCCACGACGGTTTAGGGTTTTCACCGCATAACCGGAACGTCCTACGTGCGATCGGGCCTAGCAGCTACGGAAGATGATGCAAACCACCCCTACGAGAGGCCTAAAAACCAACATAACGTCGATTCCGGAACATCCCTCGCAGGACGGTGAACAACATCTAACGCTACGGATCCTCACCCCGGCGTAAGGCCTAACTATGCGAGATATTAAACTAATTCCTTGCGGAGCAAGGAGCAACTATAACGGATCGGATCTACTAAGTAACGAACAAGCAAATGCGCCTTACGTCGGATAGACGTAAGGGCGCTGTCGAGGACGGCATCGCCACGCAGATATGCACGTGAAAGCATCAATGCAAGCCCCTAAACACCTAAGGATAAATAATCTTGCTCGCCATCAACAAGGCTTCGCACGAGCGGTACAAGGTTGACGATAAACGTATCTGCCTAGATCGCTAGATGCGATCTAGGCGCATGGTGCTTACCGGGAGAAACCCTCGAAGAAAGGGGTGATGCGCTGATTTGTGTTGGTTGAACGATGATTGTCCTCCTTTTCCGATAACCCTAGATACATACTTATAGTCCAAGGGACTTTCTAATTGAGGCGTGCACCTAACCGTGCACGGGCCAGACTCTATCTGTTAATTCTAAACACGATACGATCTACTATATTACAGATACACGGGCAATTTAGCCCAAACTCTTAGTGCAAGGCCGCTTCGAAGATGCTCCACGTGTACGTCCTTCAAGCCCATCTTCCCTTACGGCCCATCTCCTGATTTGGCCAAAATCTGGTGATAACACATGCCCCCCTGGTTTTGGCAATGATAATTTCAAAACCATCTGTTTTTCCTCCGAGGGTCACGTCGTGGCAGAGCAGAACCGTCGCGGTATTCTTCATCATGACGACTTGCCTTCCCAACTTCTGCACGATTTGAGTTTTGGCACCATGTCCTCGAAAACTGCTCAACAATTAAATTTCCATCTCCTTTTACTTAACCGCATCGAACAATTCTCCTCTTCATCCCCTCGCATCAGTATTTCCAAAAGCCCTTCTCTGCCGCCATGTCTTCTTCGTCTTCCTCCTCTGCTGCATCAAGCCTCTCTGTCCAATCCTCCCCCCTCCGAGAGCCGACACCAGAGTGGGATCCGCAAGAAGCCCACGCGGCCAACATCCGCGCGCCATTGCCCGGGGACGAGTCAAGCCACGACTCCTCCGTCTGGTCCGAAGATGACCAGTCCTTGACGGACGGGGAGAGCGACCTCCGCTTCCTCGCCCTTGGGGGGGAGGAGGAGAGCGACGACGATCGCTACTCCTGGGACGGTTTCTCCTCCGCGAGGTGAAGCAAGAAGAGGAGGAGGACAGCACCTCCTCCAAACGGCGCCGCCAGCGCCTCGCCTTGGCCGGGCAACCTTGAAGTGACCGACGAAGACGACCTGGCGAAGACGATGAGGACAACGAGGGTCCTCCGGTGGTCGCGGCAGCGACGAGCGAGCCGCGGAGCGCGATAGCGGCGGCGAGCGGACGGCGAGGCGACAATAGCCCCTAGATAGGATCCCTAGAATAGGATCAGTAGTAGTAGGAGGGCAATGCATCCCCCTAGGCCTTCCTTTTGAGAGCAATCAGCTCTTTTCATGTAAGAAATTTGATCATCAATGAAGAAATTTCCCCAATTTGACTCTGCCGATTCCTTGCACATTGATTCAGCCGATTCTCCCTTGTATTGACTTTGCCGATTGTTAACCTGATCAACGCTCGATGAGCCGATGGCAATGCATCGGTCTCTTATGATAACTTTCGAGATAGATCAATTCAGATCCTCAAATTCCAATCGAACAGGACCAAATCGCAATCGTGCAAACCTTAAATCTTGGAAATCCAAGTCCCCTGAGCTTAATGTTAGTCTTTAATCGGCAAGACTCCAGAATTGATGCCTTCAGGAGAACTCTAGGACCATTGCTGAAAATCTTGATCGCCTACAACTTTCCTCGCGATGCTTTGTCTCTTTGCAACAACAAACTGGCCCAAAGCCTATCAATTATGATGGCTCCCTCTTCACATTGGTGACTCTAGCTTCTCAGAACAAAGAACCTTGAGGGTGAGCTGCCCCCCGAGCTTCAGTCAAGGCGAGGATAAAAGTGTACCAACCGAATGGGCCATCATCGGCTTCCCAACTGTAGTGCAGCATCAGCCGATTCCAACAAAATCGGCTCCCATATCATTGATATTTCGGGCGAGCTGCACCCCGAGCCACTCTTTCCATTAAAGCAGGGGAAGCTTCAGAAACCGATTGTACTAGGACGGCTTTGGAAGGATCAGCAGCTCTCTTGAACTAAGAAGCCTCAACGTAGTGGCCCTCGAACTCCTCCAGGCTCAAATTGGCTCATCATCTCGGGCAGACTGGTGCAGCTCCTGGTGAGGATGTTTCCTGATGCTCTTCCCCACTTTGGTCACAACAACCTTTGACAGTAACGCCGACCAAGTCACCACCCTAGCCAAACCTTAAGCAAAGAATGTCATAGCCGATTGCTTCATCATCGACTATCCTTCTAGTCTTAGAAGAGACATGCCCCTTCGTCGGGCTCACCCTTGAACTGCATGCTTGTGCTGCTACTGTGGTTGGTCAGGGCCGCGATCCTCCACTTGCCGGCAAATATCAGCAGCTTAAATGAGAAAAGGGGACGTTTTGGACGCCCAAACTGATGCTTCTGCTGGTGCTGCCGAGCTTGAAATCTTGCAGAAGGAGTTGGAAGTCCTTGAAGAGAAGGCCTGAGTCGCCAAGCAATTCCAATGAAGGGTTCCTCCCGTAGATGTTACTGCTCTATTGGGCTTCCGCTTGTAGCAGTTGTATCCCTTGAGTCGATGGCCGTGCATCGGCTTTGAATCCTTAAGTCGATGTCTACGCATCGGCTGTGCTCAAAAATTTCTGTATTTTTGATTTTTTGCGGCCGATTTGTTTGTGTATCGGCCCCCATCTTTGAGTTGTTCTGCTGGGCGTTTGGCATGCATTCTCAGCTTCATATCCTCGTGTCTTATCCATCTATGTGCCCCCCGAGCCGATTCTGTCAAGTCATTGATGGTATCGGCTCTTCAGGCATCTGTTGGATCAATGCTGAACACAGACAAAAGGATGTTGGGGATAATTTTGGCCGATTGCGGGAATCGGCCTCCTTTTCCGTTGCAATGCTTTGGCGATGGTTTGCAACTCCTTGGATTTCTAATGTAGCTACGTGGCATGCTGGAGATAAGATCCTTTGCTTTTCATTCATTTTTTTTTTTGAGGGCCGATCTCAAGGATCGGCCTTGCCACGTACGTCCAATGTCTTGGACACCTTACTCCGTCCGGTCCACGGATACCATGTTTGTATCGCCGATGTCTGCATCGGCATCGGCGACTCTGTGCATCGGCTTTCGCTGTTTTGGGCGCCATACTCTTTGGTGGCGCGCCTTCGTCTCCGATGTTTCTGGATTTTCACGGCGGATCGGTGTGCTCTTCTCAACGTGTACGGTGCGTGCCTCGGCTTCTTCCAGGTTTTGCTGCCACGCTTCGAGAATGGTGAGTCCATCGGGGCACCACCTTGGTCGGTGATACCTATCTTCTTCTCCATCCGACTCCTCGAAGTCTTCTTCTTGAGATGACTCGGCTCGTTTGTTATGTGGTGGGAGAGGTCCTAGACGCTCGAATACGAAACTTCGTTTGTCCTTCTCCTTCGTGTTTGCACTCGGCGTTCTCGATTGTTGGCAATCGGCTCATTCATGAGTCCCAGCAATGTTTGAAGAAGGGACAGTTCCAGTGCTTATCCATGTTGTCTTGCTCCCTTGACCTCCCTCCAACGTGGCGTTCGTACCCGTCGTTGCTTCCATCATACTGACGATACCTCTGCTTTTCGCATCCGACCGACGATATTTTCATCGTCTTCGTCGTAGCGTCGACGTCGGTCATCTGCTGCTTATATTTGTTGAGGAGATGCACGGAGAGTGGGCGATACCGTATGCTTCTCACCTCCTCTCGGTTAGGTACGTCTATCATCATCTTGGGGCCGGTCGCGTGGAACGGCCTCCTCTTTATCCTTGCCACGAGAGTGGCTGCTCTCGGCTTTATCTTTGCCATGGCGGATCACAAACCCTGCCATATTGACATCAAAAGAGAACGGGTTCCCTTATGGAGTGGCTCGGTCCACCATTGACGTCCGGAAACGGACGCATGTCTACCTTCATGGCAATGTCCGAAAGTTAATCGGCCTGATTCTATCGCCATCTGAATTTGTGCGCGCAACACTTTGCGATCGTTGGTGGCGTGCGTGAACGTATTATGCCATTTGCAGTATGGCCTTTTGTTCATCTCTGTGCCGTAGGGATCTTGTGGCCTTGGGGAGCTTCAGCGCTTCTCTTTTAGTAGCGGATCGAAGATCTGTTCGTTTGCTCACATCGAAGTCCAACCCTCTTGAGGCCACGGCGGGTTCACCCATTTGCGGGACACAGGTGCGGGCGTCCACTCGGCTACCGCAACTTCTGATCTTCCGCAGAATCTTCATCCTCATCGCATTGACCAGGGTTATCGCGCGCTTGAACTTGTCTGATACGATTACGGATGGCGCTGTCGTATAAGGTCGGTCACCGACCAGTGCGCCCGAGTTGTACTCCACTTGGAACGTCGATCCTTGAATGACGCGCAAGGCCTGCCGCCGGCTCGCCTCTTTCTCGGTTAAATGAACCGAATAGCATCGGTTCTTGACGGTTCAAACGCTGAATGTACTCAGCCACTGTCTCTCCTCGTCTCTGCCGAACTTGTGCTAGTTCGGCAATACCAGCTTCAGTAGCTTCGAATGATATTGGGTGTGAAATTGTTCCTCCAACTGCTTCCATGATCGTGCGAGTTCGGCTGAGGTGTACCATCAAAAGGCGGACCGGTGAGGATTGAAGCACCTCACCGTAGCGATCCGATGCCGAAGCCATGCCAGTGGGCCAAGTATCGGCTCACGTGTTCGATGGAGCTAGACCCTTCTGATCCATGAATTTGAAGTCCAAGCGGTACTTAGGTGGTAGTGGGATCAGGTCGAACTCATTGGGGTACGGCTTGGAATAGCCGATTATCTTCTTCTTGGCAAGATGATCTCTCAGACTGCGCTGATCGATCTGCGGTGGAGGTAGTGGCGCTGAGCTTTCTGGATGGTGCGGTGGTATACTTAGCTAGTGGCCTGTTTCTCCTTCCGCTCCCAAACTCCCCGCTGCGATCGTTCCTCTAGGAACAATGGCTCTGCTCGGCAATCCCTCTGTTGGAGCCTGGATCGCTTTGTGTCCAGTTGTTGCAATCCGTCACAAACGTGCACACGTGCCGTGTGGGATCTCCTTGGGCGGCTCATATAAGAACTGGTAGTCGCCGGATCACCTCCAACCTTGTAGACAACGTATGGTGAACCTTGTTCTGTGGAGCTGCCATAGCGTACGCAATGGTGGCCTGGTGTGGAGTTGCACCTCTCCTTGGTGAGTCCCTAGAGCAGGTCCTGAAGGAGAGTACCGACGCTCCATGATCTCTTGGACCACCCGGGCAACGCGCTCCAAAGAATTCACCAGGCTCTCAGAATGCCGATGCGGTGAATGGGCCACCACGTAGTTGATTTCTGTCGCAGGGCTCTGGTACGTTCATCCGAAGGGAGAGACAGATCTACCCCGTCAAGGATGCCTTGTGGCGTGAATCCTTTGAACCCGATACCGTGCGAACGGGTCTTCTCAAAGGAGCCGATGAGTTCGGCTTCAACGATGGCCTTCTCATCGTACTTCTTCTTATGATCGGGAGGAAGATCCTCGTATGTGATGTTCCTCCGCCATCTCGGATGCCGATGTTGACGTGGATGTTGCGGAAGGTTGTCCCACCGGCGTGCCAGAATGTGTTACCCTCCAAAACCCACCGACGGGCAATGGCTGAGCAACACGAAGAGCGGGAAGCTCCCAGGGCCACTTAGTGGACCCTGGCACCTCGCGTCGTCCCGCAAATCTTCTAGCCACGTCTGGCGGTTGCTAGGGCGTGCCACGACCTAGACCCGATCGGGAAGGTGTTAGAGTGCTTCGATTGTTCTGCATGGTAGACACGTAAACATTAAATACGAGCCCTATCGGCTCTCAGGTTTCCCTATGGATCGGCTCAAGGAGCCGATCCCATGTTTCACGTTGGATTTACAATGGCATGGGGATCTTGATCGGGACAAAGCTAAAACGATCCACGACGGTTTAGGGTTTTCACCGCATAATAGGAACGTCCTACGTGCGATCGGGCCTAGCAGCTACGGAAGATGATGCAAACCACCCCTACGAGAGGCCTAAAAACCAACATAACGTCGATTCCCGGAACCCTCGCAGGGACGGTGAACAACATCTAACGCGCTACCGGATCCTCCGACCCCAGCGTAAGGCCTAACGAGATATTAAACTAATTCCTTGCGGAGCAAGGAGCAACTATAACGGATCGGATCTACTAAGTAACGAACAAGCAATCGCCCTTACGTCGGATAGACGTAAGGCAAATGTCTCGGACGCCATACGAGATATGCACGTGAAAGCATCAATGCAAGCCCCTAAACACCTAAGGATAAATAGTACTGCTCGCCATCAACAAGGCTTCAGCACGAGCAGTACAAGGTTGACGAATAAACGTATCTGCCTAGATCGCTAGATGCAATCTAGGCAGCATGCTTACCCGGGAGAAACCCTCGAAGAAAGGGGTGGCGATGCGCTGATTTGTGTTGGTTGAACGATGATTGTCCTCCTTTTCCGATAACCCTAGATACATATTTATAGTCCAAGGGACTTTCTAATTGAGCGTGCACCTAACCGTGCACGGGCCAGACTCTATCTGTTAATTCTAAACACGATACGATCTACTATATTACAGATACACGGGCAATTTAGCCCAAACTCTTAGCGCAAGGCCGCTTCGAAGATGCTCCACGTGTACGTCCTTCAAGCCCATCTTCCCTTACGGCCCATCTCCTGATTTGGCCAAAATCTGGTGATAACACTAGTTGAGTGAGGTCCAAATTTATCGCACTCTCGAAACCCTAACCCTGTAAGGTGTCGAGAGAGAAACTTGTCCCCCCTTCGATGTGGTTTTCTTTTAAAAGCGCGAATTTTCCCAAAAATTTACGATGCAATGCACATCCCTTTCTAAAATCTACCCCTCGATCGTCTCTAAACCTGGGACATTACAACTGTACGGTAGCTAATGAGCAAGGTTGTCTACAATCTCTTTGTTCCTGGGTGGCCGTCCACAAGTGTGATACACTTGGAGGTTCATAGGTTCGACGACATGACCCCAGGGAACCACTCAACATAACCCGAGCAATACCAATTCCACCCAGGTAGTCCATTAAACTTAGTTGTTTTTCCATAACTCACTAACAAAATCATTTCATAGCATAGCTGAGCAACAACTAAATTTAATGGCGACAAAGAAGTCAAGTAGGGGTAGCTAGAATACTGGGATTACATAGAAAACATAAGACCCTACACATGTATACTACAAAAAAAAAACTACTACTGTGCATAGATAAAAACTGGGACATTTGTGATTGGTGTGTCACTTGCCTGGATAAGGTGGAGAGTTGGTACAATCTTCACAATCACACATGTTGCAGTCGGCACAATCACAATCTACAATCATATAACAACGCACCATAAGCATGGTGCCATACATTGACATGCACAAACAAAAGACATGTATGCAGTATGTATCTTAATCATGCTCACACCACTTAATTGTTCTCTAGTTGTCTTCTACATGCATGATGTTATGGATGCAAAGGAGTTTGGTATTTTGTTATTATTATAAAATCAAGTTGCCTTCACTGGTCAAGATCCAAATTATAAAATATTTGATGTCTATGACATTTAAATAAGACATGCATGCTAATATTTGATTTCTATATGATTAAAATAAAGGAATTTGATAAATAGGTGCAATTAATATTTTATAAACCATAAAATATTATTTCAGAGACATCCATGCATGTTAGATGATTTTATAAAACTAATGCAAAAGGAATTACTCAAATTGAGATTACGGATTTTATTTTATAGCCCGGGTACTCAAGTTGGACATTTAAATTTGGATGATTTTTAAACTTCTGTAAGTTCACATTTGACTGATCCAAAATGTTCCTTATGTTTTTAGGATTCCAACGGTATATTATTTGTAATTTTTGGACCTACAGATCTCTGGATATGATTTTTACAAAGCGCGGAGTACTGGAATTCAAATTAAACGAAATACTAGGGTGTGTCCAGTACACGTGGCACCCTGCTACTGGTTGGTAACCCTTCGCACGGATCGACTCTCTTATCCGTTGGATCTAAATAGAATCTACGGCCGAGATCTAAAGTTGATTGGGAAGATTGACCTCACCTGCGCTGACGGGGCGCACACGTGGCAATGATGTGGCAGGGACGTGGCGACGACGTGGCGGTTGCGATGGTGAGCTCGCCGGCGGTGGCTTAGACGCGCTCCCCCGCGGCGCTCCGGTGGGTCCTCGGCCTGGGAGAAGCATGGATGGGGCGCGGCGCGCATCGGCGGAGTCAGGGGCGTCGGCGGCGGGGCCTAGGGGGCTTCCTGCCGGCGGGGAGTGGCGGCTGGTGGCGGCGGCAAGGCGAGCGGCTTCGGCGAGCGATTGGGCGGCCCTGCGGCGCGGTGGTGGTGCGGGGTAAGGGGGAAAATGGAGAGGAGGGGCGGGGCTTTATGGGGGCGGCCTCGGGGATGAGAGGGGGTGTGCTTGGGGAGGTGGGGTGAGTGGGGAGGTGGCCGGGGCGAGGTGGGCGCGCATCGCACGGGAGGAGCGGGGTGGAGGTTGGGGAAGGGCGCGACAGGTGGGCCCCACCCGTCGGCGGCAGAGGGAGAAAGGGGAGAGAGAGAGAGTGGGGGCGCGGGCTGGATCTGGCTAGGCCGATCGGTCCGACTGGGCCGGCCCAGTTGGGTCGTTTCTTTTTTTATTCCTTTTCTTTTCTTTTTCTTTATTTGAATATACATTTGGGGTTCCAAAAATAATCAGAAAAATATAAATAAAATATCGGTGGAATCCTTGTGAAAAGGGCATCATTTTGGAACCACTTTTAAAACAAAATAAAACTTTTATAACACCAAAATTTGGCATACATGCCTAAGTGGCTAATAGTGCCATTTTATGTTTGGGGTTTTGAAATGAATTTGAATTTTTTTTCCTAATGCGCAATGATGACATGATGCTTATGAATGCTATGCATGATGTTCTAAAATTTTAAAAAATTGGGATGTTACAAACATATCCCCTTAAGATGAATCTCGTCCTCGAGATTCGGAAAGGCTGGCAAATAGGTGTGGATGGTGAAAGTATAGAGATGGTAAACCTAGAGGGGGGGGTGAATAGGTTTCTACAGATTTTAATTCTTTCTTTGCAATATTAGGCTTTGCGGAATATAAAGGTGAGCCTAATGCAAACTAGGTGAAGCAACCTATATGAGGATACAACTAACTCGAGCACGAAGGCTCTCACAGGCAGTTAAATCACAAGTAAGGAGTTCGGTTAGAGATAACCGATAGCACGCGGAGACGAGGATGTATTCCCGTGTTCCCTTGCTTTGCAACAAGGTACGTCACGTTTGGAGGAGTGGAGGTCCCACGAAGGATTCCCCGCGCCACGAAGGCTCACCCTATTCTCCGGAGCCTATCCCACGAAGGAATAGCTCTCTCACTTGTGGTAGACTTTGAGGTAGCCTCCAAACCTTCACAATCTTGCCCGGAGCAGATCCACAGCCCGGATGCTTCCGGACTCCTCTTGCCCACCTAGGGTTTCCAAGGAACCCTAGGAAGCAAGCTTCTTGATGAATACAAGGGGAATAAGATTTGGCTTGGTAGAACGGTAGATCGGGTCCTCCTCTATCGTTTCCCCGGAGGGATTTGAGTTTGGGTGGAGGAGGAGGGAGATCTGAGGCTTTTGGTGTTTCTAACAATGGAGCATGGAAGAAGGAGCTCAAGAACAGCTTGTAGTGTAGTGCCTAACCCTTCCAAGGTAGAAGAAGGGGTATTTATAGTGGTCTTCAAAATCTGGCCGTTGGACAACTTGCCACATCAGATTTTCTTCGAGGAAGCCGGTTGACCGGGTTTGGCGCGGCCGTCCGGTCCAGTCCGGTCGGGCTGACGACCGGGCGGCCGGTTTCAACCGGAGCAGGGACCGGAGCTTGACCGGAGGAGCTTCTTGGCTTACTGGAATGCCCGGATGGCACAAGCGCGGAATCCGGTTGGTGCGGGGCAGCCGGTCGGTAGCCGGTCCGACCGGGCCGTGACCGGATCGCCGGTCCAAACCGGGCTGGAGACCGGGCGACACTGGAGGGCTTCCCTCCTTCTGGATCTGCCGGATGGCACAAGCGCGAGGGTTCGACAGGCTGGCGGTGCCGGGTCCGACCGGGCCGATGACCGGCAGACACAGGAAAATCCTGTTGATTCTTTCGTCGAATTGGGGGGGTCTCCATTGCCTTCTTCTTCCATTGATACACCTTTATACCTCTTTGGCTAATACCTGGGAATAATCTTGCAGTCATGTATTAGTCCAAATACACTAGCACGGTGTCATTGTTACCAAAATAATGGATAAGGGTAAAATACCCTTACAATCTCCCCTTTTTGGTATACGATGACAAACCGAGCTAGAGTCACAAATAGATATTATGATAAGCTCTAAACCTTGATTCCATATAAGATATTACGAAAGCTCCCCCATAATGTGTGCACTTGGAGAATTTGCGTTTGAATGCAAAGTGCACCATTTGTGAAATATGAGAAGCTCCCCCAATATCTTTAGGAAACAAGCATGGTATGGAGATGTGCATATCAAGATATATATAAGCATAGCACACATAATCATCCTAACATAGAGTAGCACACATAATCATCCTAACATAGAGTAGCACACATAATAGTCGTCCATACACATCCATACACGAATTATTGGAAATAGCAAATGGTTCTTGAAAAACTCAAAGTAAACAAGCACAAGCCATATAAAATCCAAATAAAGCAACTCCCATGGCTTGTGGCAACAACCCGTGAATCCTAGACTCTACTCTCTTCTCCCCCTTTGGCATCGGAACACCAAAAAGGCGAAGAAAAAGAGGAGAGATGGTAGCGCACCCATCAAAAGATCTCATGCCCAGCGGAGTATGAGCTCTCGCCATCATCACGCGAAGCAGGAGCATCTTCATCTTCTTCATCCTCATCATCAGTAGGAACACGAGCAGGCTGAGGAGGAGGACCGCCAAAGCCGTACCATGTAGGATCAAAGTTCTGGAACATCTGATCAGTGAGAGGAGGCATCTCCCAGTTAGGTGCATGGACAGGCTCTAACTCAGGGCCAGGAGGAGGAAAAGTGATATTCCGAGTGGCCATGTACTCATTCTGGCGCCTTCTCGTCTCTTGGGTCATAGCAAGGCTTTGATGTGCAACATCATTAGAATTCTTGCACATCTGCCACATGGAGGAGAAGAACCTAGAGATACCATGCTGCGGGCGCCGAGTGAAGCGGGAGCTAGTAGGGTCATGGCTTTCCTTGGACCGGCGCTCAGGAGGTGTCATGTCGGGGACATCCGGTCTATCACCTTGGACAGGAACCTTGAATGCTTCCATCTTGACCCGTTGACCATGGGTATTGAGAGGAGCAGGCACAACCTTGTTGATGAGGAGCTGGATGTATTGAGCATAGTTCGGGGTCATCCTGTCGCGAACACATCTCCTCAGCTCAGAGTAGATGAGATCACATCCATCAATGCGTCGCCGGTGCTCAGGGTTGCAGTAGTACATCAAGTTCAAGTGATATCCACGGCATTCACTTGTGTCGCCTGACTTGCTAATGAGAGACTCTCTGAATAACTTGGCAAGCAGGAGATAGGAGTAGAACATGCCAGATATGGTGGGAGGACGAGCGGTGGGCTCCCGAGGATAGCAGAAAGCAATGTCTCCTTTGTTGAACCTCTGCTGAGAGTAAAGCTTGAAACCGTGAGCACGACCTCCACCAAACCCAAGGGCATCACAGAAGTCAAGATAGTTGCAGGAGTACTTCTCTTTGCCTGTCATCCATGTCATGGTACGGGCTGGATCATCATGGAAGTACACAGTGCAGTGGAATTGCCTTACCAAGAGTGGGCAATAGCATCCATCAGAAGGCGTCAGACATACAAGCTCATACAGCCCCATGTTCTTCAAAGTCTCAACCACAAACCGATGTGTGGTGGCTGCATGCATCTCAATAACATCCTTGACAGCCTTGGGCATAACAATGGTGCCATTCTTCATGTGCTCACGGGAGTCATAGTACTCAAGCCACATCCTCTGCTGACTCAGGGTCCAGAAGAACTTGTCGCCCCCGGTGTAAGTGGGAGCCTCAAAGCGATAGTGATTGGTTTCTCGAAGCCTTTTCCATGCACCAATATGGACATCGCCAACATTGTACTCTGGCAATTCCTCATCATCAGCCTGTGCAGCGTGCTTATCTTTCCTTTTCTGGGCAGGCTTCTTGGTGTGGCCTCCAGCTGAGCTGCCACCAGTAGTCTGAGGAGCACGACCAGTAGAGCGCCGTGGTGGAACTTCTGAGTGCCTCCCTCGCTTGGCAACAGTGCCACGGTCCTCAGCAGTCCATTCATCTTATGTGAATCAGCAAAATAGAGCGAGGATAGCAAAGAGATAAGTGTACATGTCATCAATGAGGGAGAATACCAGAAAGCATAGCATATATTCAAGTGGATTGATGAGATTGTGCGAAAAACTGGGCAGGCCGGCGCACAGGCCGGTCCGACCGGACTACAGACCGGGCTAGCCGGTCGAAAATCCGGACGACCGGGCAGCACGCCGGACCGGCCGGTTGAATGGCCGGTTGACCGGGCTATGAACCGGGTGGTGATGATTTGTGATGTTTGCCCAGATTTTCTACCACAAATTCATGCAAAAACTCGAAATACTTGAGTACATGCTATAGCAATAGAGTGGAGTATGTGCTTAGTGTTGAGAGACACTCTAAAGGCATGATGACTTGCAAACCCTAACCCTAACCCTAAGATTTCCTCAAATTTTGGCAAGAACTTGCAATGTGTGAGGAGGACTAGAGGTTAGGGAGAAAAGGAGAGTACATTACCCGAAGACATTGTTCTCCTTGATCAAGGGAGCAAGAAGAACACAAGGTAGGGCTTGAGAACCAAGAACTCCAAAAATTCCCAAACTAGGTGGAGAGGGACCAAATCCTTCGGTGGAGATGTTCCAAGGGCCCCGATCTATGGTGTGGTGGAGTTTGGGGAAGTTCTTGTGGTGGGAAGTGCCTAGATCTTGGTGGGGGTGCTGAGGGCGCCGGCCATGGTGGTGTGGGAGTTGGGAAAGAATGAGGAAGATGACCCCAAAGGGTAACCCCCTCAAACACATATCAGGCCGCTCGGCCGGTCGGGCGCCCGGTCGACCGGACTGGTGACCGGCCGACCCGGCCCAGACCACGGTTTCCGGCCGGTCAACCGGACCATCCGGTCAGGGACCCGGTCCAACCGGGCCAGGGACCGGCCCAGCCCAGAATTTTCTAATTTTGCCTCGTTTTTGCCCCTATGCTTTGTGTAAATGTGTGTGAGTGCTCAAATGATGACATGTACATATAGATAGATAGATGATGATGAGATGAGCATAGACATGGGGTAGGAAACACAAAGTTCTCTAGGCATACCCATTGGAGAGAAAATCCAAATAAGATGTGAATAGCAACAATGGGCATGATTCGAAGTGTATATCAAGAATCATAAGTCATTTTGGAGTGGTTTTTGCAATAAAATCATTTAGCCTTGTATATCCAAATCAAGTTGCAATTTAGACTAAATGAGGGGCGGGGGATTACTCCCCCTATGTGAAAGCGCAAATGTCATGTGACCTCGAAGAGACGTGCTTGGGTCCATATAATGACATTGGGTCTATTTATGTTGCACACATGGGTATGCATCATACCAAGACATGGTAAGATGACTATCCCCATATGTGATGTGCCTCTAAGCTAGATAGTTAGATAAATGCAAGAATATAGTGCAAGAAGTTGATTCAATCCAAGTTTTTAGGATCAAGAATACCAAGTTCTCCTCTCAAGTTCACAAACCGGGCTTCATCCAAAGGCTTAGTGAAAATATCCGCCAATTGGTAGGTTGTTCCCACATGAGTGAGATCAATATCCTTATTGGCAACATGGTCACGTAGGAAGTGATGGCGAATGTCAATATGTTTGGTGCGACAATGTTGAACCGGGTTATTGGCGATCTTTATTGCACTTTCATTGTCACATAGAAGAGGCACCGTACCAAGAGACACACCATAGTCTTTCAAGGTTTGCTTCATCCATAACAATTGAGTGCAACAAGATGCCGCGGATATATATTCGGCTTCGGCGGTGGATAAAGCGGTGGAGTTTTGTTTCTTGGATGACCAACTCACCAATGACCGGCCAATAAATTGGCAAGCCCGAGGTAGACTTCCGGTCAACCTTATCACCGGCCCAATCGGAGTCCGAGTAGCCAATGAGTTCAAAGGTTGACCCCTTTGGATACCATAGCCCGAGAGTAGGAGTGAGAACAAGGTATCTTAGAATCCGTTTGACCGCCATCAAATGGCTCTCCTTAGGAGCGGATTGAAAACGAGCACACATCCCTACACTTAGCATGATATCCGGCCTAGAGGCACAAAGGTAGAGCAAGGATCCTATCATGGAACGGTATACCTTTATGTCCACATCCTTCTCACCGTCACATGAGCCAAGTTGCCCCTTTACGGGCATGGGTGTCTTCATTGGGCTTGCATTGGTCATGTTGAACTTCTTGAGCATGTCCTTCACATACTTTTCTTGAGAGATGAAGGTGCCTTTTGCAAGTTGCCTCACTTGGAAGCCTAGGAAGAACTTCAACTCCCCCATCATGGACATCTCAAATTTCCTAGTCATCAATTGCTCAAAAGCTTTGTTATGATTGGGGTTAGTTCCACCAAATATAATATCATCAACATATATTTGACATATAAACAAGCCACCCCCTTTAACCCGCTTGGTGAAAAGGGTGGAATCGACCGTACCCATGCAAAACCCATCTTGTAGTAGAAAATCCCTAAGGAACTCATACCAAGCACGTGGAGCTTGCTTGAGACCGTAGAGTGCCTTATGGAGTAAATACACATGGTTGGGTCGGCATGGGTCTTCGAAACCCGGGGGTTGAGCTACATATGCGGTTTCTTTTAGAGGACCATTCAAAAATGCACTTTTCACATCCATTTGATATAGTTTAAAATTGTGGAAAGATGCAAATGCAAGCAAAAGACGAATAGCTTCAAGACGGGCTACCGGCGCAAAGGTATCCTCAAAGTCCATACCTTCTATTTGGGCAAACCCTTGCGCCACTAACCTTGCTTTATTTCTAATGACAATGCCATCCTCATCTTGCTTGTTCTTGAACACCCATTTGGTCCCAATGACATTGATGCGATGATCCTTGGGTCTCTCAACTAGAGACCATACTTCATTGCGGGTGAAACACTCCAATTCTTCTTGCATGGCAATGACCCAATCCGGATCAACCAAGGCTTCATGTACCTTAAGTGGCTCAAAACTAGACACAAAAGCATGGTGTTGACAATAAGTCATAAGTAGTGCATGGTGTCTACGAGTTACCACTCCTTTGGAGATGCTACCAAGGACAAGATCCACTTTCATGTCACTTGCCCTTGTAGCCGCCTTGATCTTCCGAATGGTTCCTTCATGATCAATGAATTCATCTCTTGCTAATACTTGATCATGAGGTACAACTTGAGCTTGAACATGAGTTGAAGATGTTTCTTGATCATCATCATGATCTTGCTCAGTGGGTTGAGGACTTTCTTCTTGTTCTTCGGGATGTGGCTCATCTTGAGTGGAGGATACATCTTGGGTTGCACTTGATGGTTCAACTTGAGTTGAGCTAGACTCAACTTGAGGTGAGCTTGATACTTCTACTCCATCATCTTGATCATCATTATGAACCTCCATGGGCCGGATGTGTCCAATGCCCATATGCTTGATGGCACTAGATGGATCATCATCATTACCTGCAACACATGGAACAACTTGCTCCACTTGGGAGCCATTATCCTCCAAGAACACCACGTCACAAGATACTTCAATAGTCCCAGTGGACCGGTTGTAGTATCTATAGGCGTGAGAGTTCTCCGCATATCCAACAAAAATGCCCTCTATAGTTCTAGTTTCAAATTTACCAAGCTTCCCTTTATTGTTCTTAACAAGACATTTGCATCCAAAGACACGAATGTACGTGACATTAGGCTTGTTACCTGTGAGAAGCTCATATGGAGTTTTGTTGTGGAGGGGGCGGAGGAAGAGCCGGTTGGAGTAGTGGACAGCTGTAGAGATGGCTTCTCCCCAAAAGTTGTGGGGTGAGTTGAATTCACTCAACATGGTTCTTGCCATCTCAATGATAGTCCGGTTCTTCCTTTCAACAACACCATTTTGTTGAGGGGTATATGGAGCTGAAAACTCATGCTTGATGCCCTCATCATCAACAAACTCTTGCATAGTGTAGTTCTTGAACTCGGTGCCATTGTCGGTCCTAATCGCCTTGATCTCGGATTCATATGTACGTTGAGCTTTCTTGGCGAAGGTGATGAACTCCCTATGGGTCTCATCCTTAGACTTAAGGAGAAAGACCCAAGAGTATCTTGAGTAATCATCAACAATGACAAGTCCATACTTGCTCCCACCAAGAGTATCATAATGTGATGGCCCAAAGAGATCCAAATGAAGGAGCTCCAAAGGCCTAGATGTGGTGACGATACTCTTGATAGGATGTTTCTTCTTGAGTTGTTTTCCCGCTACACATGCACTGCATACACGATCTTTCTCAAAAGAAATGTCGGTTAGTCCAACAATGTGCTCGCCCTTTAGGAGTTGTTTAAGATTCCTCATGTTAACATGACCAAGGCGGCGATGCCACAACCAACCTTCGTCATGCTTGGCCGCCATTAGACATGTGGAGGGAGATGGGCTCTCTTTCGAGAGGTCAACCACGTAAAGGTTGTTCTCCACATATCCAACAAGGACCAATTTGAGATTGTCACTCCTAAAGACTTGCACATAATACTTAGTAAAATATGAATTGTAACCGGCATCGGCAAGATGATATATAGAAAGCAAGTTATAACCAAGGTGTTCAACAAGCATGACCGTCTCAAGGCACAAGTCCTTAGAGATTGCCACCTTGCCATACCCAAGTACCTTTCCCTTTGAGTTGTCACCAAAGGTAATGCTTGACTTCTTGTTAATATCTTCAATGAATTGGTCAAGCACACCTCTTCCTCCGGTCATATGATTGGTGCATCCACTATCAAACACCCATTTTGGACCACCGGAGGAATACCCCTACAAAATCAAGTAGAGGATTTAGGAACCCATTGATTAATGGGTTCCCTAGTCATGGCAACAAGATCTTTTGGTACCCAAATCGAGTACCCTCTATAAGCATAGCCATTACGAGGACCAACATAGTTAGCATAAACATCACCATAATAATCAACAAATAAAGCATAGTGATTGTTTGGCCCCGTGCGGTCACCACTAGTGGCTTTGCCCTTTGGGGCTTTGCCAACATTAGTGACCTTCTTGTTCTTTTCTTGAGCGGGCTTCTCTTTCTTGTAGTTGTTCTTCTTGTAAGGCTTGGGAGTATACCCAAGACCATACTTTTGATTGTTTGACCTTTGCTTACTCAAAAGGTCATCCAATCCCATCTTACTCTTGGTTGTGGTGAACTTGGCAAGTTCTTTCTTCAACCTAACATTCTCCTCAAGAGTAGTTGCTTGCTCACAAGCCGATTCATTAGGATAATAGTTGAGACCATATTTGGTTACCAAAGATTCAAGATATGTATTGGTCTCAACATGCAAAGATAGTTCCTCTTGTAAACGAACATGTTCCGCAACAAGCTTAGCATGCTCGCTAGTAAAGGTGGTGGAGGAACTAGCAACATTTTTATCAACAATAGAATCATTCATTGATTCAAGAGCTTTAGAGTAGGATTCTTGGAGTAGGTCATGGTTCTTTCCAAGTTTCTTGAGCTCATCCTTGACAAGCTTGTTAGCTCTTTCAAGGTGGTCAAGATCCCTAGTGAGAGAAGCATGAGCAACTTCAAGTTCCTCCTTTGATGCATTAAGCTCTTGGGTCAATAATTGAGCCCTTTCAATAGTTTCAAGGTCCTTAACTTTATCTAGTTCATAAGTTTCAATTTGTTGCTTAAGACCTTGGGATATGCACCTTTCGGTTTTTAGCTCTTGTCTTAGGAGATTGAATCTCCTTTCCTTATCATTCAAATGATATTCTAATTCCTCAATGGACTCATCCTTTTCTTTGAGAGAGTCCATCAAGAAATCAAATTTGACAAGAGCTTCACCACGAAGGGTGCATCTAACATTGTAAAGTTCCTTAAGCACAGTTAATTCATCTTGATTTTCAGCTTCATTGTCAAGGACACTAGACAAAGAAGGTGGGGGTTCCATTACCTTGGTTTCTCTTGCCATAAGACAAGAGCCAATGGTTGTAGATGAGGAAGAGTCGTCGGAGTCATCATCTTGAGTTACCCTTGCCATAAAGGAAGAGCCAACATCATTCTCCGTGGAGTAATCCTTGGAGTAGTCATATGTGAAGAGTGACCCGGGCTTAGAGAAAGCCAAGCCGGCCACTCCGGCCTCCTTCTCCTCATCTTCCTCTTCTTCATCGGACAAGTACTCGGCCCCAACAAATGCTCTTCCCTTGTTCTTCTTGTATCGGTCATTGATTGGGTTTGGCTTCAATCTTGGCTTGACCCCTTTGATGAACTTTGGCTTGTCTACCCTTTTCTCATAAGAGCACTCATTTGCAAAGTGGCTCTCTTCATCACAATTGTAGCAAGTTCTCTTCTTCTTCTTGTCATTGAGGAGCATTGGCAACTTTCCCTTGTACTTCTTAGCAAAGAAGGCAAAGTCGGTAGCGATGTCACTAGTTGAGGTCATCTCCTCATCTTCCTCAATTTCATATGCTTCTTCTCCTCCATGGTCAGCTCTAGCCTTGAGAGCAAGGTTGTGTGACGCTTCATGGTTGTGTGAGGCTTCATCAACACGGTTCATTGCCTTGAGCCTCTTTCCGGCTTTGGCCATGTTTTCATTGGCAGCCACATAGGAGACAAGATCATCGGAGTTGAGATCGGCACTCTTGGTCATGATTTGCAAGTGGAGTCCAATGTTGGTGTCTTCTTGTTTGACGGCAATCATAGCAATGACCTTGGATTTTATGAAGGCTTCGTTCATCTCGAATCCGTCATTGTACTTCTCACCACCAAGTCCCTTGATCCTTACTTTCAGAGCACCAAGCCTAGCATAGGCATCGAATACGGATTCTCCATCTCGAATCATGAACTGGTAGGCCTCTTGCTTTGCGGTCTCATAGAGAGATGATTGGATCAAATCGGTTCCCTCTTGGAGTACTACGATTCGATCCCACAACTCTTTAGCGGAGACAATGTCATCAACTTGATCTAGAAGCTTGCGGTTGATGCCACTTCTAATCTTGTCACGTGCGGATGCATTGAGTTGACGGTTGTAGAACTCGGTGGAGGTCAACCGATCGGGATCTTGTGGCTCCCGGTATCCATGAAGAATGATCTCCCATAGCTCCACACTGCAGCTGCGAATATGAGATTCCATAGAAGATTTCCAATGTGGAAAGTGAGTTCCATCAAAATGGGGAACGGTCCCACTATGGTTTATATGAGGCATGGGTGAAGTGTTTCTAGGATAGTCATGGTTAACTTCACGGTAGGATTCCTTAGAACCCGAAGCCCCACTAGGAGCTCCTCCAGTAGTTAGGTTCTTAAGCATGACAGACATTTCTGCCATTTGGCTTTGTAGTTCATCCTCCTTTTTCTTCCTCTCGGCATCATATGCCAAGAGTCTAGATTTCATTTCTTTAACCGAAAGGTTAGAGTCATCATCTAGACCCTCGAATAGTTTTTCCATCTCACTCTTAAGGCGGTGAAGCCCTTAAAAAGAGTCCAGGCTCTGATACCAATTGAAAGTATAGAGATGGTAAACCTAGAGGGGGGTGAATAGGTTTCTACAGATTTTAATTCTTTCTTTGCAATATTAGGCTTTGCGGAATATAAAGGTGAGCCTAATGCAAACTAGGTGAAGCAACCTATATGAGGATACAACTAACTCGAGCACGAAGGCTCTCACAGGCAGTTAAATCACAAGTAAGGAGTTCGGTTAGAGATAACCGATAGCACGCGGAGACGAGGATGTATTCCCGTGTTCCCTTGCTTTGCAACAAGGTACGTCACGTTTGGAGGAGTGGAGGTCCCACGAAGGATTCCCCGCGCCACGAAGGCTCACCCTATTCTCGGAGCCTATCCCACGAAGGAATAGCTCTCTCACTTGTGGTAGACTTTGAGGTAGCCTCCAAACCTTCACAATCTTGCCCGGAGCAGATCCACAGCCCGGATGCTTCCGGACTCCTCTTGCCCACCTAGGGTTTCCAAGGAACCCTAGGAAGCAAGCTTCTTGATGAATACAAGGGGGAATAAGATTTGGCTTGGTAGAACGGTAGATCGGGTCCTCCTCTATCGTTTCCCCGGAGGGATTTGAGTTTGGGTGGAGGAGGAGGGAGATCTGAGGCTTTTGGTGTTTCTAACAATGGAGCATGGAAGAAGGAGCTCAAGAACAGCTTGTAGTGTAGTGCCTAACCCTTCCAAGGTAGAAGAAGGGGTATTTATAGTGGTCTTCAAAATCTGGCCGTTGGACAACTTGCCACATCAGATTTTCTTCGAGGAAGCCGGTTGACCGGGTTTGGCGTCGGGCGTCCGGTGCGGTCGACCGGGCTCACGGCCGACCGGCCGGTTTCAACGGAGCGAGGGCCGGAGCTTGACCGGAGGAGCTTCTTGGCTTCTGGAATGCGCCGGATGGCGCGGAATCCGGTTGGTGCGGGGCAGCCGGTCGGTAGCCGGTCCGACGGGCCCGTGACCGGATACGCCGGTCCGGCGAGGCGGCGACCGGAGGGCTTCCCTCCCTTGGATCTGCCCGGATGGCACAAGCGCCGGAGCCGGTTCCGGCCTGGCCGGTGTCGGCCGGTCCGACCGGGCCGGTGACCGGCCAGACAGGAAAATCCTGATTCTTTCGTCGAATTGGGGGTCTCCATTGCCTTCTTCTTCCATTGATACACCTTTATACCTCTTTGGCTAATACCTGGGAATAATCTTGCAGTCATGTATTAGTCCAAATACACTAGCACGGTGTCATTGTTACCAAAATAATGGATAAGGGTAAAATACCCTTACAGATGGTCTTCTCCCTACGCTTCGAGTCAGCGTAGCTCTTCTGTCTGTATTGAGCTATCTTTAGTCTATCCCTGATCAATCTAACCTTCTCTTCTGCATCCTTGATCAAGTCTGGGCCAAATAGACTCCTTTCTCCTACTCCACTCGATAACAGTGGGGTGGTGCACTTTCTTCCATATAGTGCTTGAAATGGAGCCATTCCAATACTTGCTTGGTGGCTATTGTTTTATGAAAATTTTGCGTATGGAAATTTTTCATCCCAGCTTGATCCATAATCCAACGCACAAGCTCTAAACATATCTTCCAAGATTTAGTTTACTCTCTCAGTCTGTCAATCTGTCTGTGGGTGAAACGCTGTGCTGAATTCAAGTCTAGTTCCCAAAGATTCATGTATTTGACGCCAAAAGTGAGAAGTGAACTGAGTACCTCTATCTGAAACAATGCTCTTGGGCACTCCATGCAAACAAATAATTCTGCTCATGTATATCTTAGCTAGCTTGGCACTCATATAGGTGGTCTTCACTGGTATAAAGTGAGCCACTTTAGTCAGACGGTCCACTACGACCCAAATAGAATCATAACCCGTTCTAGTCTTTGGCAACCCGGTGATAAAGTCCATACCAATATTATCCCACTTCCACTCTGGTACTGGTAAGGGTTGCAACAATCCTACTGGTTTTTGATGTTCTGCCTTGACTCTGCTATAAACATCACACAGTGCAATATACTCGGCAATGTCTCTCTTCAAATTGGTCCACCAGAACCTTTCCTTTACGTCCATGTACATCTTAGTGTTACCCGGATGGATGGAGTACGGTGAATCATGTACTTCTTGAAGAATCATCTTCCTAAGTTGAGTGTCCTAGGGCACACAAATTCGCTTCTCAAACCATATGGTTCCTTCTCATCCTCATGGAATCCCTTTGCCTTTCCTTCACTTATATTGGCCTTGATCACTTCTATTTCTTTGTCTAACTTCTGAGCTTGTCTAATCTTATCCATTAGTGTTGGCTGAACTTCATGCGATGCCAAGTAACCTTCTGGCACAATCTCCAGTCGGAGATGTTTGAAATGTTCACACAACTCTTCAGGTAGTTCTCCTACGGTGAGACCGTTTACATAGGTCTTACGACTCAGCGCATCGGCTACAACATTAGCCTTTCCTGGGTGGTATTGCAAATTCATATTATAGTCCTTTATATTATATATTTACTAATTGGAGGCACCATAAAAGATTTCACGTTAATCCACATCATCAAAATAATTTAGACAAGTAGATCTAAAATATACGGTTAGGATTAGTCGATAAATTATGTTTTTAATGTACCGTAGGAAGTCATGTTGTCACGTCACGTTATCTAAATCTACACTACTTATCTACACTACTTAAAAAGAAGGATGCGACTAGGGAACCTCCGGAGGCTGGTTAGTCAAATCCAGCCCTCACCCTAAAAATAGAAAGTTAGACCCGGTCAGACGAAAACGGAAATTCCCACGCCCTCGCTCAAATGAGGCGTCAACAACCGCCGGCCCATCCCGTTTCATCCCGGCGCCGACGACCACCGGCGCACTCCCGCCGCCGCGCTCATCTGCTCCGCCCAACCCCCCTACCGTGATCCAACTTTCTTCGCGCCGTGGACGACCCGCCGCACTCCCTCCGTTCTCACCTGCCACTGCCGAGATCTCCAAAATACAGGGCCTCCCGCCGGTGGGTGGAGCCGGCAGTGAATCTGGACCGGATACCGCGCAGGAGATACCACGACTAGCGCCTAGAGGAAGTTTCTGCGACCTGGGAGGCGCCCATTGTCCAGGAGGTAGCGCGGCACCAAGTACGTCTGCAGGAAAATCAGGGTGCGCGCAGGGGAGGGGCGAAGCTCGCGCTCTGCAGGCTGGGCAGGGGACGGGCTGCGCTCTGGGAACCGCTAGGGCCCGTGAATCCGCGATGGAGGGGATGGCCGGTGCCTACAGGCTCTCGTGCTCGTTGGGGAAGAAATACACGGGAGGAAAAGAATGGGAAAAGAGGAGAGAAAAAGCTGAAAAAACTGAAAAGTGGGTACCCCACGTCTATAGTCCTACCATATCCCTGTGGTAAGTTTCTCCCCAGGTGTGAAAATTGTCTACGCGAAGTTGTTTATCCGACCCGTCGTTGTATAGTTTATGTATCAGCGTGGTGAAATTTTATACTATCTCTTGTTTATAAAAGGCTGTCAAAAATTTATCTAAATTCAGATATATCTAGACAATTTTTAGTGTATAGATATCTAAATTTGAAAAGCTACGACATCCTTTTTATGGATGAATGGAGTGCTCGTTAGTGTGAAGTTGTGCGACAAAAGCCAACAACTTCCTAGGACTGAGACCTGCAACTGTGCACCACTAGTTGCCTTATATAAATAGTTTCTAGTCATCCCCGCAAGGTAAAACTCCGCCTCGATCAATGCAGATGTGGCCGACTACACGAGAGAACGAGGCATGTGAGCTACAAGAAGGCAAACGGGTGTCACTTTGAGACCCATGGTGTCTTCCCTCGTCAGGGCCGCACCGAACAGTCGTGAATCGGATCTCTAGGATGATAGGGTGGGTGGAACCACCCTTTGGTGCAGATATAGTTGATGGTGATCTTTAGTTAGTTGCATCCATACCTTTGGTACATATATAGTTGCTACCACTTCTTTAAATAAGTTGCTTCCACTCTGGTGTGGAGGTAAACAACTTCACAGATGGGGTATGCAACTTAGCACTAGGGGTATACAACTTAGCAGTAATAGGTATGTAACTTAGCACATGGTGAAGAAACAATTTGCAATCTCCGTGGTAGTCAGCGCCGCAAGGTACAACTCTACCTCGATCAACGTGGATGTGCCCAGTGACGCGAGAGCACAAGTCATGTGAGCTGCAAGAAGGCAAAGGGGGTGTCACTTTGAGACCCAAAATGTCATCTCTCGTCAGAGCCAGACTGAACAGTCGTGGATCGAAGCTCTACGATGATAGGATGGGCGGGACCTCCCTTTGGTGCAGATATAGTTTACCATGGTCTTTAATTAGTTGCAGCCATACCTTTGGTGCATATATAGTTGCTACCACTTCGTGAAATAAGTTTCATCCACTCTGGTGTAGAGGCATACAACTTCACATATATGGAGTTTGTAACTTAGCACTAGAAGTATACAACTTAGCAATAATAGGTATGTAACTTAGCACATGTTTGAAGAACAATTTGCAATCTTGTGGCAGCCATCGCCACAAGGTAAAGCTCCACCCCGATCAATGCGGATGTGACCGGTGACGCGAGAGCACGAGACACGTGCTGCAAGAAGCCAAAAGGGGTGGCACTTTGAGACCCATGGTGTCATCCGTCGTCAGAGTCAGACCTAACAGTCGTGAATCGGAGCTGTAGGATGATAGGGTGGGTGGGACCACCCTTTGGTGTAGATATAATTGATGGTGGTATTAAATTAGTTGCAGCCATACCTTTTGTGCATATATAGTTGCTACCAACTCTTGAAGTAAGTTTATTCCACTCTAGTGTGTGGAGGTAAACAACTTCACAAATTGGGTATCCACCTTAGCTCTAGGGGTATACAACTTAGAAGTAATAGGTATGTAACTTAGCACATGTGTGAAGAAATAATTTGCATTCTCCGTGGCACTCATCGTCGTAAGGTACAACTCCACCCCGATCAATGCGCATGGGTACGACGATGTGAGAGCATAATGCATGTGACCTTCAAGAAGGCAAAGGGGTGTCACTTTGATACCCAAAGTGTCTTCCCTCGTTAGAGCCGGACCGAACAGTCGTGAATCAGATCACTAGGATGATAGTGTGGGTGGGACCACCCTTTGGTGCAGATATAGTTGATGGTGGTCTTTAATTTGTTGCAGCCATACTTTTTGTTCATATATAGTTGCTACCACTTCTTTAAATAAGTTGATTCCACTCTGTTGTGGAGGTAAACAACTTCACGGGTGGGGTATGCAACTTAGCTCTAGGGGAGTACAATTTTGCAGCAATAGGTATGCAACTCATATGTGGAAATGCAACAATTTACTCTCTACAAACATGACTTAGCAAAGGTGTGAGAGAACATTTTTTATGCAAAATACAACTTAACTCATATGTGAAACTAATAATTCAACCGAAAAAGATACAAGTTAGCACAAGTGTGAATTTTTTTTTGATATCTCCGTGGCAGTCGTCATTGCAAGGTACAACTCCACCTCAATCAACAAGGATGTGACCGGTGATGCGAGAACACGAGGCACGTGAGCTTCAAGAAGTCAAAGGGGGTGTCACTTTGAGATCCACGGTTTCATCCCTCGTTAGAGCCATACCGAAAAGTCGCGGATTGGAGCTCTAGGGTGATAAGGTGAGCGAGACTACCCTTGGGTGCAGATATACTTGACAGTGGTCTTTTATTTGCAGCCATACCTTTAGTGGATATATAGTTTCTACGACTTGTTAAAATAAGTTGCTTCGGCTCTGGTGTAGAGGGAAACAACTTCACCTATTGGGTATGCAACTTAGCACTAGGTGTATACAACTTAGCAATAATAAGTATGTAACTTAGGACATGTGGGTAGCAACAATTTACTCTCTACAAACACAACTTAGGAAATGTGTGGCAGAATAATTTGTTGTATGTGAAATACAACTTAGCTCATATGTGGAACCAATAATTCAATCGGCAAAGATGCAACTTAGCACATATGTGAAAAGCCAATTTGCTATCTCCGTGGCAGTCATCGTTGCAGGGTATAACTCCACCTTGATCAACGCGGATGTGGCCGGTGACGCGAGAACATGAGGAACGTGAGCTGCAAGAAGCCAATGTGGGTATCACTTTGAGACCCACGGTGTCACCCCTCGTCGAAGCTATACCGGACAATGGCGGGTTGGAGCTCCAGGATGATGCGGTGGGCAGGACCACCCTTTGGTGAAGATATAGTTATGGTGGTATTTTAGTTTCAACCATACCTTTGGTGCATATATATAGTTGCTACCACTTCTTAAAACAAGTTACTTCCACTCTGGTATAGAGCTGAACAAGTTCACATATTGGGTGTAAAACTTAGCACTTGGTGTATACAACTTAGTAATAATAGGTATATAACTTAGGACATGTGGGAAGCAACAATTTACTCCTTACAAACACAACTTACCAAATGTGTGAGAGAACAATTTTTTGTATGTAAAATACAAGTTAGCTTATATGTGGAACCAATAATCCAACCCGCAAAGATGCAACTTAGCACATGTGTGAAGAACCAATTTGCTATCTATGTGGCAGTCATCGCCGTAATGTACATCTCTGCCTCAATCAACTCGGACGTGCTGGTGACGCGAGAACATGTGACATATGAGCTGCAAGAAGCCAAAGAGGGTGTCACTTTGAGACCCACGGTGTCCTCGTCCAAGTTAGGCCAAAAAGTGGCAGGTCGTAGCTCCAAGATGATAGGGTGGGCGGGACCATGGACAAACCCTCCAAATTAGCATATGACGGTGGCAAGAATGAGTCAAGATGGATCAATTCACGATATCCCAGAACCATGGGTTTTATTTAGTACTTCCTCAATAAATCCAAATTTTCAAATTTCACACAATTTTCGTGGGACCGAGGGAGTATATAAAAACTCGCTTCGCACACTGATTTGTGTTCCATAAAAAATATCTCAACTTTATCAAAATTATTTTTGGTGAAATCAGATGGACTACCTTGTTTTGCTAATTCCTTGAAACGCAGTGACCTTTGAAGCAAAGCATGCAAAGGGATAAGATTAACTTTCATACCCGTGCGTTTTCAGACGGGAGAACTTTCCCCAAATAATTGCACCTCTGCAGCCGACGGGAGCACAGGGCCGCGTCGAAGGGCGCACCACACCACGTGCTTGCCGTTGGAGGCGCGGCCGCGCGCTGGCTGCTGGCCTCCGCCGCTATCTCAGTTGGTCGTGCCGCCGCAATGAGCCGAGTTGGGTCGAGACGCCAAAGGATCCCGCGTGAGGGGCAACAGTGGAGGTCTCCGCTTCAGGCGCCGCCCGTGTTCGCCGGGCTGGATTATGGGCGGCTGGAAATGCAGCGCGTGGGGCTGAGCTCGCCGGAGATTAGGGGTCGTGCTCGTCGGGGAGTAGGGCCGCGGCGGGGCAAGCGCGCTGCTGAGTCGTGTCATGGTGGGCCGTGCGGCCCGGTGAGCCGGACTTCAGTGGGGCGGAGCACGCCGGTACCGAGACGCGGCGGACCAAGCACGCCGGTGAGCTGGGGCATGGCGGGGAAAACTTGCCGGGAGCAGGACGATCGGCACGGTTGGAGGCGCCAGGGTCAATGGGATTTGGATCCTGCGGAGACGGGAAGTGCGAAAGGTAGAAGATAGTAAGACACACGTGCGAGCACGTGCCAGGTGCCCCCAGGTGATGGGCTGTCGGAACGAAAGTAGGCGCGTGGGCATGATCGACACCATCAGACGGCCACGAATCGGAGGCTCGGATGAGCCAACGAGCCTTCGAGCACTTTTTAGCATCTGGGTAAAAAGAATCTAAAGGTATAATAGCTGCCCCCATGGGGGCCTCACAACGATCAGCGCACGTGAGCCGTCGGATCTCCTCATCGGTGCATCTTGTCCATTCGTTTTGGGTACTCTCCTCTCACTAGCTAACCCCATGCAATGGCAGATTTTTACCCGCCTCCGGCTGCATGTGGGCCCCACCTTTGCCGGCCCTGCACGTCAGCCACTGCGACTGGGATCTCTGTCGGTGCGCATTGGCGCCAGGCAGTGGAACTCAACCCGCAGGGGTATTTTCGGTATTTCAGCGCGGCCTCGTATAAAAGCGATCCCCAGGGCGAAATTACCCTAGCCGCCGCCCTGCCCCCGCCCCTGCCCCTGCCCCGCCTCGCGCCCCGCCCCTGCCCCGCCCCGCCTCGCGCCCCTGCCCCGTTCTCGACGCCGGCCGCCGCCTCGCGCCACAACTACATCATGGATGTATTTAATATGAGATATCGTAACTACATCACGGATTCAAATATCAAATATTTATCAGGTAGCAGCACAACTATTTGTTTCCTGATATTATCTTCTTTGGTATATCATACAGTGTGCGTCAAACATACACATTCTCTGAATATGATGGAATTTTGAATAGCAGATACAAGGAACCTACACATCATATCATGTTCGTTAAATCTGAACAACATTTGTCTTTCTGCAAATCTCACAAATTTGAAGGAGCTGCGGTTGTCTTCTTGTAGACTTATAGATCTGGGTGTTTTTTACCTCGCAGGTAAACAAAGGTATAATAGCTGCCCCCATGGGGGCCTCACAGCGATCAGCGCACGTGAGCCGTCGGATCTCCTCATCGGTGCATCTTGTCCGTTCGTTTTGGGTACTCTCCTCTCACTAGCTAACCCCATGCAATGGCAGATTGTTACCCGCCTCCGGCTGCATGTGGGCCCCACCTTTGCCGGCCCCGCACGTCAGCCACTGCGGCTGGGATCTCTGTCGGTGCGCATTGGCGCCAGGTAGTGGAACTCAACCCGCAGGGGTATTTTCGGTATTTCAGCGCGGCCTCGTATAAAAGCGATCCCCAGGGCGAAATTACCCTAGCCGCCGCCCTGCCCCCGCCCCTGCCCCGCCTCGCGCCCCGCCCCTGCCCCGCCCCGCCTCGCGCCCCTGCCCCGTTCTCGACGCCGGCCGCCGCCTCGCGCCACAACTACATCATGGATGTATTTAATATGAGATATCGTAACTACATCACGGATTCAAATATCAAATATTTATCAGGTAGCAGCACAACCATTTGTTTCCTGATATTATCTGCTTTGGTATATCATACAGTGTGCGTCAAACATACACATTCTCTGAATATGATGGAATTTTGAATAGCAGATACAAGGAACCTACACAGCATATCATGTTCGTTAAATCTGAACAACATTTGTCTTTCTGCAAATCTCACAAATTTGAAGGAGCTGCGGTTGTCTTCTTGTAGACTTATAGATCTGGGTGGTTTTTACCTCGCAGGTAAACAAAGGTATAATAGCTGCCCCCATGGGGGCCTCACAGCGATCAGCGCACGTGAGCCGTCGGATCTCCTCATCGGTGCATCTTGTCCGTTCGTTTTGGGTACTCTCCTCTCACTAGCTAACCCCATGCAATGGCAGATTGTTACCCGCCTCCGGCTGCATGTGGGCCCCACCTTTGCCGGCCCCGCACGTCAGCCACTGCGACTGGGATCTCTGTCGGTGCGCATTGGCGCCAGGCAGTGGAACTCAACCCGCAGGGGTATTTTCGGTATTTCAGCGCGGCCTCGTATAAAAGCGATCCCCAGGGCGAAATTACCCTAGCCGCCGCCCTGCCCCCGCCCCTGCCCCGCCTCGCGCCCCGCCCCTGCCCCGCCCCGCCTCGCGCCCCTGCCCCGTTCTCGACGCCGGCCGCCGCCTCGCGCCACAACTACATCATGGATGTATTTAATATGAGATATCTTAACTACATCACGGATTCAAATATCAAATATTTATCAGGTAGCAGCACAACCATTTGTTTCCTGATATTATCTGCTTTGGTATATCATACAGTGTGCGTCAAACATACACATTCTCTGAATATGATGGAATTTTGAATAGCAGATACAAGGAACCTACACAGCATATCATGTTCGTTAAATCTGAACAACATTTCTCTTTCTGCAAATCTCACAAATTTGAAGGAGCTGCGGTTGTCTTCTTGTAGACTTATAGATCTGGGTGTTTTTTACCTCGCAGGTAAACAATGACTATAACATGACTGTTTCTCTGTGTTGGTGCTTTTATTCTGAGGTGCTTGAATGGTCCAAGGTGACCAATCAGTGCATTTTGGTATTTTATGGTCTACTCATGATTTCTATGTAGCTGATTGATGTATATATTTGATCCAACTATCCAAGGCTCCTCATGGTTTATATTTATCATGTGTTTTATGTAGGCTTGTCCTGGCAATCTGCACATTCTCTCATGATCTCTATTTAATTGTTTGATGTATATTTGATTGAAAGCTTGTCCTGGTTTTTATTTTGAGGTGCTTGCAGGTGCAGATTGAGCTGAACAAGAAGTAACTATTCATGGATGAAGGGTGGGAATGATAAGATGGTAGGTATCATTTCTTCAAAGTTGCGTTAATTTTTTTCAAATAAAATTGCCTTAAATGATAAGATGGTAGGTATCATTTCTTCAAAGCTTCTGTTGTTGTTTATGTGCCTGTAGGCTGTAGCCAAAATCACTTCTCTTTAAGGCACAATTTATGTGCATCAATTTTTAGCTTCCATAAAAGCACTAAAGGCTGACACTTAAGCCTTGGTTGTACCCTTCTGTCTTATTTTCATGTAATATTAGAACCACCTTTAAACAACTCTCAAAAGAGAAAACTTTATATGTTAGTAGGTATCAATTGCCACATTCTGCGTCAATTCTTACTCACTTTGTTAATTATTATTTTGGTACTGCATATTTCTACTGTAAATCTTAGTCATGTTAAAAGAGCAGTCGTCCGTTAGTGCGTCTCCATTGGCTTCAGTGGTTGACCACTGATGCCCCGGTCTATTCCCCTTTCCAGGTTGACTCTTAATTCTCTCACTTTTCAAACTGAATATGTCATAAAAATAGGAATGGAGAAAGCTGTTGCTAACCACTACGTTCTTATTTGTGTGTGCAGCTCACGGCTTGATTCAGATGTAGATAGATCCATGCCCTTGAAATGCCTCTCCTATATTGTGTGGCCAGTTCTCAAGCTTATTTGAATTACCACAGTGAACCTTCGAGTTTAAACAAAAATGAATTATCTGTACAATACGACTATCCAGAATAAAATAACTGCTATGAATCCTCAGTTCATAAAAATATTCAAATTTAATTTTACTTGATCACGTTGAGTTAGAAGCTTTGAACCATGTTTTTTTTTGCGTAGTATGCAGTTTATACCATCAGAGTAGCTGCTAAAACAGAAGTGGCTGTAAGATACTTTGCATTGCATATGGTTTTAGATCATTGCCTCACATGGAGCTAAACCATCCGTCCGCAATGTTGTCGCCAAGGTCAGAGACGAAGCTGCCCTTTGGTTCAGCTGGCGCGTCGGGCCTGCGTGTCTTCCTGCCGCCCACCTGGGATGTCCACTGAGTTGTAGTCTTTGTTTATCTTTTCAGAACCATGGCCTCTTAGGAGGATTGTGACAACTAACTCTTCCCTTCTTTTTAATGAAATGAAATGCAAAAGCTTTTTGCGTTTTCTCGAAAAAGATCATTGCCTCACCGCCGTTGCCTTTTGGTCAATTTCTATCTTCCGTAGGTTGGATTGAGGTAGAGCGTAGTCACCGACTACCAGAGGTGTTGCAAAATGGGTCTGCTGGCTGATACGGAGAAGCAAAGCAAGGTGATGCCATTGCCACAAACTAATTTCTTTCCTGGTTTCCCAAGAAATTCTGTTAGGCTTTTCTAAAACAGTGCAATTGGTTTCCTTATATTTTGATGTATGTCGGTCAATTTTTCCTAAATATATTTCATAAATGCAGCATAGTGGTGTTGATGGCAATCTTCCTTGATTCACTACTGTGTTTAAACATTTATAATCCGTTGATCTTGGTTCTTATCTTCTCCATTGAGCCATATTTGTTTGTTCATTCAGGAGCTTTTTTAATTCTCAGAAAAAATATTGTGTTAATTCTTACCTGATGGATTTGATAAGATAAGAGATAATATTTAATAGCTATCGACTTATCATTGCCGGTCACTTTTACCACTTCGCTTTCATGATTCAGTGTGCACTCAAAAAAGCCTTGGCTGAAATAATGAAATGGAAGATATACACTATGCTCTGCTCAATCTTTCACAGCGGATCCTTTTTTTAAAATGCTATACTTCTCAAATGTTTGCTTCCTATTTATAGGTATTTGGTTCAAGTGGGCAAGATTAACTTTTTGTTTTCATCATCTACTGCAGGGAAAGAGCAGCTTATGCACAAAAGGTGTATATCTTATGCTTTTTACTATAGTGTGGTTGCACACTGCCACTGAACTTTTTAGTCTTTTGGATCTATTTGTATATTTATATGTTGTTTTTTGGCCACAACACCCGAACAACAGAATGGTTTTGCCCATATACCTATCCATTTGATTGAACACCTATTTTGGTACATTTGGTCCGCGGCATTGCTTTGTGAAACTTAAGAAATGTAATATCATATAAGCAGATTTTTGTTGTCGTTATACAAAATATACATTGACATGAGCTCCACGGGGTCGTGGGGCGCACATCTAAATCTAGTGAACATAATCCCTATTCTTCCCAGCTCTTTGGTCCGTTGGTCGTCCGACTCGCTTCGCTTCGCCGCGCGAGCGTGCACATGGGCCAAAGCCCAACTAAACCCACTTCTCCTTTTCGCTCGTTCAGCCGTATCTTGCCCTCGCTCCCTATCTCCACCGCCGCCCTGGATCCCCAACACCACCACATTCCAGGAGCGCGCAGGGAGGACTGCGGCGCGGAGAGTGGCGCTGAGCCGCTGACCCATGCCACCGCTGGCCTCCTCCTCGAGCCGGCCTGGACGGAGACGCTCAGGTGAGCCGTGGTGTGCTTCTCCCTCCTCCTTATGTCTCTTCCTCTCTATATCTATCTCTTCCCTCACTCTCGTTGCTTGAATTTGGTTTCTAGATCTGGATGTACGGATGTCCACAGCGTGGCCGCTTGGGGTCGAGTTTTGAACCCGCAGGACTGCATGTTCTATTGTTCTGTTAGACTTAGTTTCATCTACAATTGCAGAGCACCGTCTGCTGATTTACACTCACCTCGGAATGACTGCTCCCGTGCTGATACCGCAGGAACAAACCCTATCATGACGGCTTCTTGTCCCCAACCCTCTCGTGGCCGCGACGCCAGATCGAGAGCGACGACTACAAACGCACACCAAGGAGGCAAGGACGATAGCAAACGATAGCGATATAACATGGCCGTGCTACAACTCCGATATCAGGTTTGCTCATCTTCTACGTAGCTAACTCCCACGTACTTACTTGGATGTTAAACTTCGGGAATTACTGAATGCATAGTTTTTCCTTTTCTTTTGGGGAGTGGATCCATAGTTGGGATGGTTGATTTCTAGATTGGTGTGTTTAGATTGATTGTCCAACGTGGGAGAAGGAGACAGAGAGAGATTGGGAATAGAGAGACTGGTAGAGGAGAAAAGCAGATGGGGTTTTACTGCACCATAGAGAAAAACAGATGTTGTTCTCAATTAGTTTATTTTTGCCCGAATTTTGTTGTACTTACAGATTATTTAAAATGTTTAGAATCCTGCTCTTCTAAAATGTTCAAAGAAGCTGACTTTTTTTTGGGGCGCGCGGTTCTGTTGAAGGGAATGAGTTTATTGAGGCCAAAAAGAAGCTTACAATCTGCTCAGGTGCAGCTGAGTAGTGCATCGCCACAGTCGACAGGTAAGCTCTCAATAGTTCTACTAATCTATTAGAGATCTTTTACAGTTTTACTTCTCCAGGTAATTTCAATGCACTTTCTAGTAATAATTAAGAATGATGAAGTTGTATTTTCTCAAGTATTGGTTTGTTGATTAGGCATATGGTTTCGGTCCAAATATAAGGAAATCCTAAAATTATCTTTTAGGTTCCTTTCCACTTCAGCATCACAAAATTATCAGATTTCTTTCTGAATTCCAATGTAACTAGGAAAACACCAATACATTCTGTTTTAGGGAGATAGTAACAATAAGTTCATTTTCATAAATCCATACAATTAGTTTTGACTTTTTTAATGAAATTCATGGACAACTAATAGCAAAAGAAATAATGAAAAGAAAGTGTGAGTTCCATTTGTGATGATCCTAAGGAGAAGTAGTGATTATTTTCGGCTCTGTACTGTAAGCGAGGAAGGGCTTAGTGATCCTGGCGTGGGCGATGACGACCAGATCTCGGTGTGGTTTCTCCTGCTTACAACGTTCCATTTCCTGTGACTGATTGGCTGACTGCCAGAACAGGAGGTCGACAAGATTTGTGTCTCTGTATAACCGGTGCTTATTCTTACAAGTATGCTTCAGTGATTATGGTGGACTAATAATGTTTGTACCCATGTGTAGATTAGGCTACTGGAGTTTTAAATGCTACCGTCGCTGCTCAGGTAAACCTTTCTATCTGGAGTGATTTTCTTCTGTACGCAGCATTACCAAACATGTCATGACCTACCATTAAGAAATCTGTTGTGCGTAGACATTTGTCATGCCGACCTCTGATGTACATACATTTTTGTCTTTCCATTCTCTAACTCTCTATACAATTGCTTGTTGGCTCGGAATGGTTCAGATTTGTGAATGATCATTCACGGGATGGTTCATGGTAGCTCTATCTTCATCACAATTTTCATGAATAAAAAATCCATTGTTTTTACAGTATACAAGCACTCTATTGGACACATTTTACCACTATGGATTTGCGACTCTTTCTGTTGTTGTTTGTCCTGAAACTGTCATGAATCTGAGTCAGGCTGGGATGTTGCTGGTGCGTGGGCATTTTCCTTGCACATATTATATGGGCTTTAGCTGTACATAGTGGACAAGATGGTCTCATGACCTGCAGCTTAATTCTGATGTTGTTCCACGTTGACAAGCTAAGGGAAATATGGAGGAACATTCCCAAGGGTCTTTATTTCTTAATGGATATACACAACATATAAATATGTCTTTCATATTTTCGATATGCATATTGCAGTACACAGCTACAACTCTTAGAAAAAAATTGGGCCATAAAGCAATTGTGTTCCGTTTGGAGAAATCTGTGTGAAAGCAAAAGTCCGATCTGTTCTTCTGTTTAATTGTACATAGTTGCTTTTGATATGTCTAATTTTATTCGAGTTTCCTCAAATAGATATACTTATAGGTGAAATTAACTAATATATAATCTTTGTATCATCTCATGCACTAATTTCTCACTGTAAATCTAAATTCTGCTGCTACATAATTACGAATTGTGTTGTTGCATGACTTGTAGCCCCGGAGATTTATGGAGGGCCAACCGTATAATCAGACGCATCATACTTCGTCCGGTATTTGCTCATGAATACAGGTACCTTGAATTTACTCATTGATATGGCAGTTCTTTAAGGTCCATCAAATTTATGAACCATTTGCTGAATAAAATCTTAACCATGGTGTGCTTGTAGGTGTGGTACTTTAAAAAAAATCATGTTTTAATATTTTTTGAACTTGGTTACTGCAGTTCCAAGGTTGAAACAACATTTCTGGAATCTCCAGATTCCAAGGTGGAGTATCTTAGAAAACCCAAATTACAGGTGCTTACTGATGGTGGCATAATGAAAACCCTGGACCATAAAGCAACGAAGAAGTGACGGTCTTTCTGGGCCTAGAGTGCAAAAATACATGGTATGTTTGGATATCTAGGTCCAGAGTGCAGAGCAGCATGGTATGTATTTTGTTAAATCTGCCTACCTCTTATTACATCGCAGTCAAGAACGGTTGCTACGACTATGAGGTTGAAGAAGACACAGTTTATCATGTGCTGATCAAATGTACCTTTGCCCGCTTATTTTGGCTTTCTTTACAAAAAATTGTATTCCGAAAATAAATAAATTACCTAACTTACATCCTATGACTTGTTGTGGAAAATTGTTTGACTACTTGCACACCTAGCATTTATTTGTTTGCCATTTGAAAGAGTATTTGCTACTCCTTATTTGATTATTATTGACTAACAAACAACTCCAGGAGGGGCTACCGTTCATAGCGAGTTTGTAGCAAGTTCCTTACTCAGTGATGGTTGTTTGAGAGAAGCAGATTGAAGAAAAAAAGTAGTTGAAGCTATCACGATCTGGTCATCACTGTAAGAAGTTTGTTTAGTCAAAGCACGATTGTTTGAATAATCCCTTAACAGTTTGGTTGTATGCAAAAGCATGTTATAAAATTATCTGTGTAACAAACAGTCTAATATGAGTTTAGGTGTTGATGTTTTGTAAGGTTAAAAGGTAGGTATAAATCTGAGAACATGTATGTTTGTTAAAGGCTCGCGAGACAACACAATGAGACAACACAATGGCTTTGTTTGCATTCGCTTGACTGTTACGGATGTCACCGCTCCGTTCTACTGCACCGTCTCATGACGTGAGACTCTGCAGTAAAAAAACAATCCCATGCAGGGTCGGCCCATAAGGTGGGGGGCAATACTGTGATCACCCTAGGCCCTCCGGAGGCAGCCCCCCTAGCCTAGGTGGTAGTACAACAGACCTGCACCCATCGTTCTTTCTGTAAAAAAAAACCATGCATCGTTCTCCACTTCTCTGAACTCACACCGTCAACTCGCCTTCTCCCAAATTCTCTAATGCTGTGTTTGGATGCAGTCAACTCGCGTTCTCCCAAATTCTTTGCTATGTTTGGATGCACATAATCTAGCCATGGAATTGGAATTTGAAGCAAATTCGTCAAATTCAGCTGTTTGGGTGGCCTTAGAATTGAGGCTCAGAAACGATGGGCAAATTCCAAGCCGCCCGCGCGAGCGCACCGTTTCACTTGGAAGGTTTCCGAGCTCCCAACCTCGGAAAGGCGTGGAATCGCGCATACCCCTTCGTCAACACGAGCGACAGAAAAAGGAGCTCGGCCTACTCCACCCGCCAGCGACGGGAGCTCGGCCTTCTTCGCCCGGCGACGGCGTCTCCAGCTCCGGTAAGCCACGTCGCCCTCTCTTTTCCCACGCCCTCCTCTCCCCATCTCCCCTTCTCGTCCCTCCTCGAACGGCGGCGGGCTCCCCTAACCCTAGAGCGGCGGCAGTAGGGGAGCGGCGGCGGGCAGCTCTCCCTGGCCGGTAGGGGAACGGTGCCGGCGGCCTCTCCCTGTCCTGTAGGGGAATGGCGGCGGGTGGTGGCCCCTCCCTGGCCGGTAGGGGAACGGCGGCGGGCTCCCCTAACCCTAGAGCGGCAGCAGTAGGGGAGCGGCGCAGGAAAGCTCTCCCTGGCGGTAACATCGGCGGCAGGGGAGCGGTGGCGAGCGGTGGCTTCTCCTTGGCTGCCCCTCTCCCTGCCCCTTTCCAATTCCAATTTGATGTTGCATCCAAACATGAATTAGAATTCGGTGTCACCCTCTGATTCCAACAACAAATACCTTGTACACCCAAACAGCAGAATTGAAATTGAGGCCATTTCCTTTCCACCTTAGATTTGGAATTTCAGTCTAATTCAATTCTATGGGTAGATTCTGTGCATCCAAACACAGCATAACAAAAGCAGCGTCAATGGCCTTCTAACTCCGAGGTTGTTGCAGCCCATTAATGGAGACAAACGGTGTTATTTTGTTCCCCAATCTCCTCTCTTTCCATCCTCAACATTTGAGGCAGTACCACACTAGAGATTCGCTATATCCTGTTAATTGATTCGCTATATCCTGTTAAGTAGTGTTCCTTCCTAGCTCTAACCGCGCTACGTTCTAACTCTTCTCTTCTTAGGTGTGGTCTTGAGTTCTTCAACTCTTGAAGATTTCATTGGATCTAATCCGAGCATGAGCAGTTAGCACATAAGGAGAAGAAGAGGGGATGGTTGAGTGTTGCAGACTACAGATCATGGAATCTACATCAACAATTCTACATTGAGCCATATACATATGCCCATATCTAGTTGCTTTTGTTCCTTGTATATTGACTATTTTTGTAAATTATTCCCTTACAATCATGATGTAGTTCTCGGACTGTTACAAATAAATAATTTGTGGTTTGAGTTTTATAGTTCAAAGACTATCAATATATTCTATTTAATAGGTTACGGTTGAAATACAATGAATTCTAAACTTTTTCTTGTCAACAAGGACCCTTTTTCGTCGTCTCGTCCCAGGGCCTTGAGTATGTATGGACCGGTCCTATGACATAGGTCAACGATATGATATCTGTGTTTTAACCATTTTTTGTTTGTTTACATGTGTTGTTGCCCGTAGCAACGCACGGGCATTTGTACTAGCTTTGTAAGAAAACTTAAGATGCCTCCGCATGTGAGTCGTCCTCTCCTTGGTCTCTCCCTATCTCATCACGTAATGAAAAACGAAAGGAAAAAAACCAATCTGACTATCACATCCTGCCTCCAATTGATTTGCCGGCGAAAGTGGTGCAGAGGTTGTCTCCGTCAGCCCCATGTGGATGAGCTTCCGCGCGCGGCACAGGGCAGCCAAAACTTGGCAAACGTCGTCAAGAGCTGCGGGTATTATATCGAGGCATGTACTCGGACGATCAGATCTGAGAGCAGGTTAGAGCATCTCCAGGCGCGTCCCCCAAACCGTCCCCCAAACCGCGCCGGATTGAGCGTTTGGGGGACGTGTTTTTGCGCGTTTGGGGACGTCGCTCCCCTGCGTCCCCCAAACGCCCCCAAACATTTAAAATAGTTTTTCTTGCCATTTTTATTTCAATTTCCACAAACTAATACATAATTGGGAACGTGGTTTACACGAAGACATAGTTTGGAACATGGTTTTCCACAAACTAATACATAGTTTGAACCATGGTGGACACAAATATAAAATATTGCAAAAAAACTAAACCTAACTAGGCCGTGCATCGGCGGTTTCCGTGTTCGCTGCTAAGAACACTCCAGGGCACACCACCTCCGGAAAATCCAGCGGGAGGATGGTGCCCTTGTTGGTTCTACCGATGAGGCGAACAGAAACCTCCGTGCACGTATTCGCTGCGAAGAAACAACACTCGTCCTCCGAGTCGGTGCTGTCGTCGTGGGAGTCCTGTCGACGTGGTAGTCCCGGCGGCAGCGACTCGTCGAAGACCTTGATGCTCATGTCCCTGTTGCCGAAGTAGGAGAACACGAGGATGAAGCCGGCTTGGAGGCGGTGGTGGCGCGCGAACTTCTCCCAGCCGATGTTGAGGTACATCTTGCCGCGCGCGTCGTAGATCGCGTCGACGATCCACCGGCGTAGCCGCACGAATGCTCCCGCAGATGCATCGTGCGCGGGCGTACGCCGCCGACGTACTCGGCGAAGGAGTCCGGCAGCCTCGGATGCCGCGGGTCGCCCTTGAGGACGTGGACGAACTCGAACAGGACGTCCGGCTCCACGTCCATCTCCGACGATGAAGACGGCGCGGGAGGCGACGGCGACCGTTCAGCTATGCCGCGGCCACGACCACGACCACGACCACGGCCGCGGCCGCGAGGTCGGCCTCCGCCTCTACCAGACATGGCGGCGAGTCTTGTTGAGAGAGATGGTGGCGGCTAGGGTTTGGGAGAGAGGCGCTAGGGTTTGTGTGTGAGGGACGATGAGAGGCGCCCCTTTTATAGGCCGGAGGGAGGCGGAGGAGCGGTGGCGCATTAACGCCGGCACGCAGAGCTAGGCGCGACGGGACGCGTCGCTGCGCCTCCGGGGCACCGTCGCTGCGCGTCAATAACTTCCGTCGCGAGGTAGGCGACGGTTAGGTTTAAATTAATTGTGACGGCCGCCCCGCCCTCCCTCGCTTTTCGTTGTGTCCGGCGTCCCGGTGCGTCCCGTGGGACGGGGCGGGCTCCGGACACCAGGCGCCGGACAAAAAAGGGCTTTGGGGACGCGGCTGGAACGCTTTTTTTGTCCGGCGCGCCCAAATCCCTTTGGGGGACGGTTTGGGGGACGCGACTGGAGATGCTCTTAGCTGAATTATATTAGGCAACAAATTTTCTAATTAGATATTCAATTGTTGTTTTGTAACTAACCGCTAGGTAGCGGACGATCAATTGCATGCATCAGGAGTCTAGCTTCATCTCCGGTGATGGTTTATTCACCAGCAGATGCATTAACGACTGCCGGCAACTGCTCGACGATATCGGACGACGAAATTGCAACATCGGAACGTCAGCCATGCATGCAGCGCTCCATGCCATTGCCTTTGATTTCAGGTACGAGTATGCTTGCATGTATTATTAAATCAATCAAGCTTACGGAAGAAATCTACTCGCTGGACCGAGATCACTCATGATGCAAGTCGATGCGTACTAGCTACAACATAAGTTTCATATTGTTTCTGTTGAACGTATACGTATATGTATAAGTTAGGGTTTTGTACGTTGCACCTGTAGCGTCTCTCTCCCTTTGTATTTACATGGAGACTAGACCCGGTGACACCCCTGTACCTATATATGTGCCTCGTGCACGATCAATGCAATCTTATCGTTGTACCAAATCACTTCTACATGGTATCAGATACCGCACCGATCCCTAACCCTAGCTTCCGCCTCTCCTAGCCGCCGCCGCCGCCATCTCTCGGCCGCCGCCGCCACCTCTCCTAGCCGCCGCCGCCACCTCTTGGCCGCCGCCGCCGCCACCTCCCTACCGCCGCCGCCTCCCTGCCGCCGCCGCCTTCAGGCCGCCGTCGCCGCAGGTCTCTCTGGCCGCCGCCTCCTCCAAGCCGCCGCGCGTCCTACCCCCCGCGCCGCCGCCTCCCGACGCCATGTCGTCGGCCTCCTCCTACTCCAACCCCTTCGCCGGCCCCGATCCCGCCACCATCCGCCTCATCAACATCCGCGATCGCGTCCCCGTCACCCTCGACGCCACCACCTCCTCCTACCACCCATGGAAAACCTACTTCACCCTGCTCTTCCGCGAGGAGAACCTGCTGGATCATGTTGATGGCTCCATCGACTCGCGCATCATGGCGGCTGACCCCGAGTGGACCTCGATCGACGCTACGCTCATCCGGTGGTTTTTCACCACCATCTCGCGCGATCTGTTCCTCACCGTCATCAAGGAGGGTGACGACGCTGCCGCCGTGTGGACCAAGCTCAATGGCTTCTTCACCGACAACAAGCTTCAGCGCCGCGTCTTCTTGCATCAAGAGTTCACATCCTGCCACCAGGACGACCAGACCATCGATGAATACACTCGTCGCCTCAAGCAGTTGGCGGATGAGCTACGCGACATCGGAGCCCCGATCGATGATGATTTCATCCTCAGCACCCTCATCGCCAATCTTCATGAGGACTTCGGCAATGCGGCTAGCAACCTCACCCTGATGCCCGACCCCTCTTTTTCCAAGTTTGTGTCCTACCTCAAGCTTGAAGAACGTCGGATGAAGGGCGTGAAGACTCGCGCGCAGCACCAGGCTCTTGCCGCCGGCGTCTTCCGCGGCGCTCCTCCCACCGCCCCGGTACCCGCCCCCCTGCCGCCCCTCAACCGCAGCAGGGCGGTCGTCGCCGCAACCGGCGTGGCGGCCGCAAGCAGCCGCAGCAGCCGCAGCCGCCGGTCCCTGGGGGCGGCCAGGCTCCCCGCGCGATGCAGCCCTCCCCTCCCTGGACGTATGGCACCAATCCTTGGACGGGCGTGGTCCATGCATACTCCATGCCAGTGCCTCGGGCACCCGTTCCGAGCCTCTTCGGACCGGCTTCGTCGACTCATCAGGCGTACCTCGCCGGGCCCGCTGCGTCGCCCCACGCTGCCTCCTACCCGGCCTTCGGCGCTATGCCTCCCGCCGCTGCGTACCCGAGCTACTACGCGCCTCCGCCTGTCGCCGTGCCACCCGCCGCGTACCCTCCCCAGGTGCCGCCGCCATGGGACCCTGCTCTCCTCGCCGCGCTGCACTCGGCGCCCTCTCCCGCCAACTACGGCGGTGGCGGTGATTACTTCATGGACACGGGCGCTACCGCTCACATGACAAATCATCCCGGTAACCTCACTTCTTCCACTCCCGTCCATACCTCCACCCGCATCACCGTCGGCGACGGTTCCTCTTTTCCCATTACACATGTCGGTAGTATGTCTTTTCCATCCACGTCCACTCCCATTAAGATGTCTAATGTCCTTGTCTGTCCTAACTTAGTTAAAAGTCTAGTTTCTGTTCGCCAACTTACTCGTGAAAATCCTATTTCTGTTAAATTTGACGCCCTTGGTTTTTCTGTGAAGGACGCCCGCACTCGGACGGTTCTGCACCGATGTGATAGCCCTGCCGACGAGCTCTACCCGGTGCACCCCTCCTCCACAGCCGCCACTCGCCCAGCCGCCCTCACCACCAGCGTCGATCTTTGGCATGCTCGTCTTGGTCATCCCAACGCCACCGTCTTGCGTCAAATTCTTCAGAGTTTTTCATTCTCCTATAATAAGGCCGAACATCATACTTGTAATGCCTGTCGTCTTGGCAAACATGTACGGCTTCCCTTTAGCGAGTCTACCACTATTTATACTTTTCCTTTTCAGTTGTTGCATAGTGACGTTTGGACATCCCCGGTTGCCAGCAACACGGGTTACTTATATTATTTAGTTCTCCTGGATGACTTCTCTCATTATGTATGGACATTCCCACTTCGTCGTAAGTCTGACGTCTTCGCCACTCTCACCACCTTCTACTCCTATGTCGCCACCCAGTTTAGTCGTCCCATTCTCACACTTCAGACTGACAACGGAAAGGAATTCGACAACGCTGCCGTCCGCCATCTCCTCGCGTCGCACGGCACCGTCCTCCGTCTCACGTGTCCTTACACGTCCCAGCAGAACGCCGTGCTGAGCGCGTCACCCGCACTCTTAATGACTGCGTCCGCACACTGCTCTTTCACTCTCACGTCCCGCCTCGCTTCTGGCCGGATACCCTCTCCACCGCCACCCTCCTTCTTAACATCCGCCCATGTCGCCCTCGCTGGAACTATGCTCCTCATCAGCTCCTATTCGGTGTCCCTCCGTCTTATGATGGTCTTCGGACCTTCGGGTGTCTCTGTTATCCTAGCACCGCGTCCACTTCCCCTCATAAACTCACCCCGCGTTCCACTCCATGTGTCTTCCTTGGTTACCCTCCCAACACCAAAGGTTACCGGTGCTATGATCCAGTGTCCCGTCGGGTTTACACCTCACGACAAGTTTACTTTGATGAGCTTGTGTTTCCGTTTCAGCAGATTTCACCCCACGGCAGCGTCGAGACACTGGCTTCGCCCCTGCAGCGCCGGCTGCGCCCCGCGTCCCCTGCGATGCCGGCTGCGCCTGCGGCGCCGGCTGCGCCCCCTGCAGCGCCGGCTGCGCCCTCGTCTCATGCGGCCCCGGCTGCGCCCGCGCCTCCCATGGCCCCGGCTGCGCCCGCGCCCCATGCGGCCCCGGCTGCATCTTCCTCGACCTCGCCCGCGGCGGCTGCACCCCTCGACGGTGTGGTTACCCGCGCTCGGACCGACACTCGCCGTCCGAACCCGCGCTACACCGACCCCGCGTATGCGTATGCTACCTCCACACTGGTGCCGTCACTGCTGCCCTCCTCCGCCCGCGCAGCCCTTCGTGATCCGCACTGGCTTGCGGCCATGCATGAGGAGTTCGATGCTCTCCAGCGCAACCGCACTTGGCAGCTCATGCCCAGGCCCCCTCATGCCAATGTCATCTTTGGCAAATGGGTCTTTCGGCACAAGACTCACCCGGATGGCTCCCTTGAGCGGCATAAGGCGCGCTGGGTGGTACGCGGCTTTCATCAGCGTGCCGGCGTGGACTTCACCGACACCTTCGCCCCGGTTGTCAAACCGGGCACGATCCGCGCCGTTCTACAGCTTGCGGCCTCTCGAGCTTGGCCGGTTCACCAGCTCGATGTGTCCAATGCATTCTTGCATGGGCATCTCACTGAGCAAGTGTTCTGTCAGCAGCCCACTGGTTTCGTCGACCCCGCCTTTCCGGACCATGTGTGCCTGCTCTCCCGTTCTCTATATGGGCTCAAGCAGGCTCCTCGAGCTTGGTACAAGCGGATGGCGGGCTTTCTTCAGCAGCAGGGGTTTCAGTCTACACGGTCCGACGCCTCCCTGTTCGTGTATCACCAGGGTGTCGCCACCGCATACCTTCTCCTGTATGTCGACGACATCATCCTGACCGCTTCCTCGACGGCTCTACTGCAGCAGATCACTGCTCAGCTCAGCGCTGAGTTCACGCTCAAGGACTTGGGGGCCCTCCACTACTTCCTCGGCATCGAGGTCGTCCGCACCGCCACCGGTTTCTTCCTGCATCAGCAGAAGTATGCGCATGAGCAACTGGAGCGCGCCGGCATGCTTAACTGCAAGCCTGCTTCCACGCCTGTAGACACGAAGGCCAAGGTATCCGCCGTTGAGGGCTCTCTGGCGTCCGATGCTGCCTTCTATCGCTCCGTTGTTGGTGGCCTTCAGTACCTCACCTTGACGCGGCCGGATCTTCAGTACGCTGTTTAGCAGGTGTGCCTTCACATGCACGCTCCGCGTGATACTCACTGGGCATTGGTGAACCGGATCCTTCGCTACATCCGCGGTACCATATCCATGGGACTCACTCTGACGGCCTCTCCCGACACCAGCCTTGTCGCCTACTTCGACGCCGACTGGGCTGGGTGTCCTGACACGCGCCGCTCCACCTCCGGCTACTGCGTCTACCTTGGTCCCTCCCTGATATCGTGGTCGTCTAAACGACAACCCACGGTTTCACGGTCGAGCACCGAGGCTGAGTACCGGGCTGTGGCCAACGCCGTTGCTGAGTGTTCCTGGCTACGACAGCTCCTACAGGAATTACACTGTCCGGTTACGAAGGCCACGATTGTCTACTGCGACAACATCTCCGCGGTGTATCTCTCGGCTAATCCCGTACATCATCGCAGGACGAAGCATATCGAGCTCGACATTCACTTCGTCCGGGAGCACGTCGCCCTTGGTCGTGTCCGCGTTCTACATGTTCCCACCGATCAGCAGTTCGCCGATGTGATGACGAAAGGCCTTCCTACCTCGACGTTCGAGAGCTTCAGGTCCAGTCTTTGCGTCACTGGCGCCGCTTCGACTGCGGGGGGGTGTTGAACGTATACGTATATGTATAGGTTAGGGTTTTGTATGTTGCACCTGTAGCGTCTCTCTCCCTTTGTATTTACGTGGAGACTAGACCCGGTCACACCCCTGTACCTATATATGTGCCTCGTGCACGATCAATGCAATCTTATCGTTGCACCAAATCACTTCTACAGTTTCTAATAGGATTTGTTTTTGTACAACGATTCTCCCTTGCAGTCTTGCTAACTTAACGTGACCTCCCAGGTTCGGTTCTAGCTGTTTCTGTGTAGTTTTACCTTCTACTACCACATAATACCTCATTTTTTGTCTATAATAAATTAGCCAACTGCGCACATGATGAAGACGAATCTAACATTGGTAATATCAGGAATATGATGGGTTATAGAATAATATTATTTATCAAGATTGATGTTAAAGAATAATTTAATAGAAATATTCGCTGTCAGGAACCTGAGGCGGCTTGAATAGATTTGGTCGCTGCTTGCAGGGCCGGAGCCTATGGTACGTCAATCTTTACTATTATATTAGAGTTTGTCGTAGGTCGTACAACGCGTTTGGTGAAGGAGATTCGGAGCATCCTGATCGTCTAATCTAATCTCACGGTCTCTATTTCGTCCGGTTTAGTTTGCCCCTCCTTTGGCTAGAATTAATTAGGAAACTATCTCAATTGTGGCATGAACCAATCACTGCAGAAAATAATTAGGAAAAAAGTTTTTTCTTACTATTAAAATGGAAATCTCTCAGATTGGTGCTGATCATATCCCGCCGTCCCGCCGCTCGGCCCAATCAAATCAAATCAAATCTGGTTGCCTTGTTTTGTAAAGCTATGAAATCAGATCTTCTTTTCCTTCCTTGTTATCAAAGTCGGACCATAATTGCTAGGTATTTCTTTTTTAGCTTTTCCGATTTAACAAGCTAGACAAAGAATTGTTCAACTCCCTCACACTAATCAGCGGTTGTTTTATAGGAAAGCAATCAGAGATTCAGAGGTCATTAGGGAAGAAATGGGGATGTTTTCGTGTCCCGCTTGTGTAGCTTCAGATTTTTTTCGAAATGGAGACTCTCGCCCCAGCCTCTGCATCGAGTGATGCATACAGCTTTTATTGATGATTATTAAGCTTGTGTAGCTCCAGATGCACCACCGACATCTTCAACTCAAATGGTGATACCTGTATATAGGAGAAGACGCCCACGCTAGAGTTCACACCATGCGCCGCTATGGATGGAGATGTATCTAGCTGGTCTCGCGCTCCATCAACCAGACAACCACAGGCTTCTGATGCCCTTCATGAAGATGAATGATGAGATACGGATGGATGTACGTCCACGTGACTTCTCCCCTGTCCGCAACGAGCCAATGATAATTACGAAGAACGGGCTACATATGGTATCAAGGTACTTATACTTTTATTTTATTTTATGACACATACTTTAATTGTTTTCTCGCTGGGTTGCTCGTAATTGGAGTTGTAGATCGATTTAGTCTTGCAATCAAGTTGTAACAGAAAATATCGAATGTAGTACGTCGATGTGATGCCAACATCGGCAGACAAGCGAGGTGGCCTCCGATCGCCTGGGCCGTCGACTTCGCCCATTACGCTGTGCAGTGCTGCCTCACCGGGACACCATAATAATTAAGTTGAGCGCACGGTTCAGCCCGCAACAGCTCTAGCACCTCCTCGCACGTCGATCGGATTGGCTACTACGCCATACCTACCTGCCTGCCGGAGATCTGGTCCCAACATGGTGACATAATCTTGTGTCTGACATATGAAGTTGTTTCCTAAATCTTGTATATAGTTTTCTCTTGTTTCATAATTGCCATAGTGAAAATGGATGTGAGCACTACAATCTAGGCAGAACATTAGGTAGTGGCACATTTGGAAAAATGAAGATTGCATAGCACAAGCATACATGACCACCAAATTGGAGCTATGGAAATGTAAGAGAGGGGTATGTCTCCTTGTTTCTAAATTTGTTTTTCATCATTTGCTTGCTCAGACTTGCACGAGTGTTCCAGATTCCAAAATTATGCTGCTCTAGAGCTATTCTTGTATTTATATATATAACTTCGATATCATCATGCTTCTTTACACACACTTCATGTGTTAAATAATAGCTTAGCGTGTCCTCCTAGCCATGTTATCTTAGGTAGATTGTATGCTGAACCTGAGGTTGATGTTTGGAGCTGCTGGAGTGTGGAGTTATCCCTTATGCTCTTGTTCGTGGCACTCTTCCATTTGATGATGACAATATTTCCAACCTCTCCAAACATCACATGCTATACTATGTAGACTAAGTTGGACCTTGGTGTACCATATAATACTCTTTCGACCTGGAGATTTGTTTTGGAACAAAAGGTCGGGCCCGTAGGACCCAGAAGCTATTCATTATCAGCGGAATCTGGAGATTTGAATCCCCCATCTGTTTGGTTCCAGAGAGGATGCACATGAAAACGAAAATTGGACTCCTACTGTGATGTGCTTTCAGTGATGCCGCTGCTGAAACTTTGCAAGACTCGGCGCGCCTGGCGCCAGCACTTCCTGACAGCCACTCTGCTGATGGGCGCCCTCTCTCGCTCGCAGCACGCCGAGCGCTGCTCGCACCCACGGCGGCAACTCTTCTCGACTTCAAGACTCTCATCGCCGAATCCGCCAAGCTCTGCGCACCTGCTGTGCCTTCTGAGCCACCTTTCGCTCAGGTGGCCTTCGTCTCTGACGGCGACACGGCTTTCGACGTCACCGTCGCCTTGAGCAGGGCACGGAAGTTCCGCGTCCGCATCCCTGTCGGAGAGCCGGCCCACGGTGGCGCCGACCAGGTGTTCCCTGTATACAATTTCAACCGCCGGCCACACGTGCACGGCCTCGAGCAAGACGTGGGCCTAACCTGGGAAAGCGTTCGTTCGCTCTTGTTCAGCATGTTCCCGGCCCAGGTCAACGACCACCTGCCTCTGCCTCTGCTGCCGGAGATCGACAACATGTATCCACCAAAACAACTGCGCCCCACTTCGCTCCTTGGCCCACCTGTGACCCCACTGTCCATGCCCCCATCCTCCCTACCTCCCAGACAGCCATACACACAAACTTTCCCCACCACTTGCTTCCATCTGCCATCACCGCCATCTTGCCCAAACCCTCTCACAAATCAGCTACTAAACAACAACCTAGCTCCATTGCTATCCCTGCCGTTTAACCCAGTCAGAGCACCACCTGTTCCCTATGTCTGTTGTGCAACGGAGCCATCGCCGTTCACCACCAACCTGGCTGCCGGTGACTTCACGCCTGTGCTCGCCCCAGCAGAGGACGTGCTCCAGTTCAACCAGATCGTCGCAGAACCTGACAGTCAAGCGACGCTACATGATGGATTTGCAGTGGCTGGGCTTGGTGGTTCTGCTTTTGGCAAGCAAGGAAATCCTATGACAGATGGTTCCCTCAGCATGCTCGGCCAGGCTGGACCGTTCTTGTTCAAGACTGACGACAAGAAGGTGGCTGTGGCAGCCGACGTGGGCGCCGTGCCATCGACCCATCTCCCGCCGGTGGGCCGTCGTGGCCCAGGCCCAGCAAAGGCCAGAGGACAAGACCGCAAAGGAAAGGGCATACTGGGCTGCACCTCGGCCCAGACTGACGCAGTTCAAATTCTCCCGCCGGGGGAAACTGTGCAGCAGCTGATGATATCTGAAACCCACTGCCTGCCAGATCTGAACGAGCCTGCACCCCCGTCACCGGCAAAGAAGAAGGCTGCTCAGACAATCACTTATCGACGCCGCAGCCCAAGAATTCAGAAAATGCAAGATGGGGTGAGGATGGACTCCACTGAGCGGGCGACACAGAGGAAGGCTACCGCTGTGGGTGACTCTGACTCCTCAATCAGCTCTTCCTCGACCAGGCGTCGCAAGACCAGGCGGATCCCAGATATCAATGATGTTGCACCGCTACCAATCACATCTCAGCCCCAAGAAATGAGCCGTCAGACGCTGATGGATCTCGCTGGCTGCTGCGGCATCACTATGGACATGGTCGATGAAGCAATGAAGAATCATGAAGCAGGCACAAGCTCGGAGAAGACCACCTCTCATGGCTGATACAATGCTGCTAGCCGCTGCTAGGTGCTGCGTAGATAGGGTGCTTTTCTTTACCCGCCTGCATTTTACTTTTCCTTCAAAGTTGGGTTTGCACACACTAGGTGCTGCATCAGACCAACAATGCATTTTTACTTCATCCATCGCCTGTAATGCACCCTGTAACACCTGCAGCTTTTTAGTTTTTCATTCCACAACTCGCTATTTTTCTCTTGATCACGTCACTGCATATTCTATTGCTTTGCTCTTCTTCTGTTCCTGGGGCCCCAATGGTTTACGATGAAAATGCTAATTTGGAACACAAGAGGGTTGGGGGACGAGGATAAGAACAATATCATCTATAAACAGATTATGGAATCAAACGCAAGCCTAATCTGTATACAAGAAACTAAGCTGCAGGATATAACAATCTTCAAGGCTAGGCAATTTCTTCCGCCTAAATACACCGGCTTCGTGTTTCAACCAGCTGATGGAACCGCCGGGGGAATTCTTTTTGCATGGTCAGAAAGGGAATATGATATCTCAGTCTTACAGAAAAATAAGCACTCGCTTACAGTTCATGTCAATTCTTTGGGTGATGACACAAGCTTTGTCGTCACCAATGTGTACGCACCTTGTGATGCTACAGAGAGAGATCTCTTCTTTCAAGATATGAGAATGCTACAGCCGATGATTTCTGGACCATGGGTGCTGGCAGGAGATTTCAACATCTACAGATATACACATGAGAAAAATAACAACAACATCTCATGGTCAGAGATGGAGGCCTTTAATCAGTGGATTGACGATCTTGAACTCATGGACATTGATATTTGCAACTCCAGGTTCACTTGGTCTAACAAGAGAAGAGATCCTACTTTAGTCACGCTAGACAGGGTTCTGGTTAACTTACAATGGGAACAGAAATTCCTAAACTCTGAATGCAAAACACTCGGCAGACCTACCTCTGACCACAAGCCACTCCTGCTCGACAATGCAGTGCCAGCCGCCAAAACAAATGTGTTCAGATATGATGATCACTGGTTACTCTGTAACGATCTAATTCAGTTAACGAGAGCAACTCTGTCAAAACCTACAAGAAACATGGCTCCTGTGTCGAGGTTAAATCTTCGTCTAAGAGCAACCAGGGCCGTCACAAGAGCTTGGCAGAGAGACAAAAAATCCCTCAAGACAATCATTTCAAATGTGCATCACACGATTAAATACATTGATGCTACAGAAGAATGGAGGAGTCTAACAACTGCAGAGTTTTCACTCAGACAACTATGCCTACAGAAGAACAATGATTTCTGTTGTTCTGAAGCACAGCGATGGAAAAGAAGGGCCAAGATAAAATGGTGCCAACTTGGTGATGAGAATACCAAATTCTTCCATACAATGGCTTCTTACAGGTACAGAAAGAATAAAATTAAAGTTTTGGCAGAAAATGGTGATGCGGGGTGGCCTTCGGACACCCACGCCTCAAGACCATCAAGTGCAACCCCGCCTATCATCGACGCTACACCATGGCCAAGGAGTCCCCCAAGTGGACCAACAACACAAAACCCCGCCATATACGTCAAGGTGAACTCCTTCCTCTCTATGGTCAATCTCAACACCAACTTGAATGGCATGCTACCTCATGCCTATCATCATTGTGTCTATAGGTACCGACATCGACAAGGACCAAGAGAGAAGGAACTCCCATGGTGCAAGGAAGAAGGAAGAAGAAGAGGAGAAGGAAGAGGAAGAAGAAGAGGGAGGAAGAGGCCCTGCCGCTCAAAGGCGGTCGACCGCCACGACCAGCTGCGCAGAGGCCGGTCAGACCGGGCCACGCCGACAGGCGGTGAGGCGTCCACCACGACCGGACGCACCCAGCATCGCACCGGAAGCCAACCGGACGGAATCTGAGGTTTCCGGTTTGCGGCCGGTCACCGGACCTGACCGGACCACCGGTCCACGGCCCGTCGGCCCCAAACCGGATCCGTCGGGTTTGACCCACCCAACTTGTACCTTTTCGACCCCTGTTGCCTTGTATGCCTATATAAGACCCCAGCTCGCCCCCATAGCTGGTTAGACAAGATTTAGGCTTAAACATGACTTTGAGCTTTGTCTCCCTAGGGTTTCATCCCCTTTGTATCAAGGCACCCCATGTTGGATGATTGGATCTATGTGAGTGAGATTCTAGTGTAGCCCACTCTCTCTCCCTCACCTACCTCCGTCCCCAACACCGATCTCTCACTCCGGGATTCTACCTCGAGTCTCTCCCGTGGTGATTCTATTGGCGTGGTCCATCGAGCCACGAGGGTAAGTATCGATTGTATCGGGTTGGTGTGCGTTGTGTTCTTCGCGTTCTTCGTGTTCTTCCGCCTCTCCCTCTCTTTCCCCTTTGATTCTTGGGTCATTCGCAAGATCGGGCCACACACGGGGTCTTAGACCTTAACATATGGTATCAGCAGCCTTTGGTTTCCGCGAATTTGACCCCCCACCCACCCAATTTCGTCTCTAAAAATTTTCCCCAAAAATCCCCAAAAAATAGCCCTAATTTGCCTTTGGATGGATCTGCGATTTGGTTGCGTTTTGAGTGGTTTTGGTCCATGGATTTGGTGTTGGAGTGCTTGATCTACTATTTCCCCCACTTTCTAGCCCCCAATTCCATCGTTTTCCTTCGATTTGGTCGATTTGGCTTGGTTTTCGTGAAGAACAGGAGAGAGAAAGCTCAATCCCGCGAAATCCGGTTGAGCAGCCGGTCAACCGACGACCGGCCGGGCCGGTCGAATCGGTCAACCGGCCACGTAACCGGCCAGGCCGGTCCACAACCCGGTCCCCGGGCCTCCGACCGGGCGACGCAACGCCTCCTTCGACCTCGACTCGGCGATCTCCACCACCACCACCACCACCACCACTATCGCAGGTATAACTTGCAGCTTCCACCTTGTAGCCCCTCTTCCTTTTGCGATCTATCCCATCGAGCATTGCTTGTCTAGTGTTGCGAGACATTGCACGTGGCCCCGCATTGTGAGGTGTGTGTGTCGCGTTGAGTAAGGCACCCAAGCAAACACTCGTGTGGCAAGATAGCAAAAGCGAGCTAACGCTAACATAGTGCGAGAAAAAGCCGCCAAAACACAAAAAGAGTGCAAGGGCACCATAGAGCAAAAGTGTGCGAGTGCCATCATACATACATAGATACAAAAGAGTGCAAGTGCCACCAAATACAAAAGAGAAAAAGCTTTTAAGCGAAAAGAGAAGAGAGGCCGCGTGTGAATCTTGTTGTCTCTTCGTTTGCAACCAAAGCTTTGCCTCTCCTTGTGTTAGTGTGACACCGAGCAACCTTGCTTTCGGGCTTCATACACTTTTCCGCTCATTCCTTGGTCGCACTAACCCCGCTTATCCCGTGTGTGAGTTCCACATCTTTTCCGTGTTTATAGTGATCATCGCTTTGACATTTGAGTTTTTGGATTTCACCCACCCTTAACAACAAACTTGATTTCGGATTTCATCTTTTGGCTTTCCACCATACTCACCTAACACCATATTTGCTAGCTTTTGCGTGTGTCTTTGTGTGAGTACCCGATACAATTGTTCTAACTCTCGGTTTGTTGGATCACCCCAATCTTGTCATACCACGGTAAGATTGCGAGGTAGTGTTCTTCCACTAACATACACCATATAGATACCATCTTGCTAACATGTATAGCGACGAACAAGATACGGAGGAGTACATGGAGCACTTCGAGGAGGATGCCTCTTCAAGCACCGCGGATGTGGAGGAACATGTGGAGCTCTACACCGACTATGGCTCCGCAAGCATCATCGGCATGACCGACATCGAGGAGCTCTACACCGACTATGGCTCCGCGAGCATCGCCTACATGGACGACACCGACGAGCTCTACATCGACACTTGCTCAACAAGCATGGACGACATGGTGGAGCACCACCACGAGGACGACATCGACCCCACCATGTCCACCGCCGATGCTCCCACATACCCCTACTTGGCGAATGGAGCTACATATGAAGATAGAGGACCTCCACGATGGCATCATCATGTGGATCATCAAGAGCGTCCCCAACATGTTCGACATCGACACGCTTCTCCAAGCTCCACAAGGCGCCATCATGAGAGTGCTTATGCACAAGATCAAGGACATCATATGGAGCATCAAGAGCGTCCCCAACATGATCGCCATCGACACGCTTCTCCAAGCTCCTCTAGGCGCCGCGAGCAACATGCCAAGTCGCATGAGCCATCATCTAGGCATGGCAAGGACCGTCATCGACTCACACCATCTCATGATCGTCGTCGACCACCACCACCTCATGGCCTACATCGACATCCTTCCGCACATGATCTTCGACGACACCACTCAAGACATGGTGATGAGGCAAGAAGACGAGAGCCTCGACATGAAGACCTTCCTCATAAGGCGACTTCTACCTCTTGCGCCACCACCACAATGGCCCCTACCTCGTCATATGCCTATGGACTCCGATGCTACAAGTGCAAGCAACAAGGCCACCTTCCACGGGAATGTCCCAATCTCCTATGTGAGGTGTGCAAGGCCAAGGGTCATGTGGCATGGCAATGCACAACGCCAAGCGCCAAGAAGCTCTACTTCGACAAGCTCAATGCACAAGTCTCCAAGATGCCACCACTTGAGGACGACTTAGGAGGCGATGGAGTTGAGCATGGTGAGCATGGGATTCTCCCTTCACCTACGGAGGCGCATGGAGTTGAGATGGTTGAGCATGGGAAGTTCCCTTCAACCAAGGAGGCGCATGGAGATGAGCAAGTCGAACCTACTCCTACATGCTTGATTGATGAGTTGGTACCAACCCCATGTGAGCATGAGAGCCACTTAGCCCACTTGAGCGAGAGTGATAGTGAGTTGAGTGACTTCCACCCCATATGTGAGTTTGAGTGCTTCCATTTGGAGGACATGAGTGATACACAAAGTGAGTTGAGAGAGGTAGATGATAGGTCCATGGAGGACATCCCACTTGCTAACACTCCCTCGTTTGTGTCTTCTTATGTTGCACTAGGTTCCACGGAGGATGAGTTCCCGCTCATGGAGACGATGTACATGGTGCATGAAGATGATGATATCCCACCATGCTTGCTCCAAGATGGACATGTCGACCACATGGATCCTCCCACTTCCACAACACCTACATCACATGAGTCGGCCTTCAAAGGTAACAACATAGGTGTTGATGATGCCATGATCCCACTAGTGGACATGATGACTTATGAGCGCATGCATGATCTTGATGATACAATTGCTACATCACATGCTACTTTCATTTTCCCATGCGATGCTTTGCTTGATAACATTGTTGATCATGTGGAAGTGCGTGCTTGTGATACCATGACCATGCCATGCTATGAGAGCTTCAATTTTTCTACCATTGCTTGCAATATGTCGACCACTTGCTCTTTACCATCTATTGCTTGCAATGATAATGACAAGGATGACATTAGTTTCCGCATGCTTTGCCCCAAATGTTTACACTCTTCCATGATCCTTGCATCCAAGATTGCGAACAATTGCTCTTTCTTATGCTTGGTATGCAAAAATGCTTATTTTATTGTTCACGAGATGGCCCCCATAGCCTTCTCAATTTTTGATGATCATGAGTTACCACATGCCATGAATGCACCTTCTTGCCATATGCACCATCGCCATGCATTTCATACTATATTTATTGACACTAATGGTGATGTGCACAAGACATGGAACATCATGATGGATGATGTTTTCATCTACCATGCACACACGCTTTTGTTCTCGCTATTGTGTGTGTAGGTACACGGACGACCACTTCCACCGCTACGGAGCATGATCTCACGAAACGCGCAATTGAGAGCTACCCCATCAAGGACCTAACCCACGGGAATCACACCAAAGGGTATGTCCCCAAAAACTTTCGCCCTCTTTTGCCATGTCTTGACGAGTTTCCGGTTTGGTCCATTTCCTCGTCACCTCTTTTGCTTCTTTTGCAACATATCTTGACATATCTTGTTGGCACAATGGTTGTTGTATGTATTGATGATATCATCATACACTCCGAGAATCTCAAGGATCATGTCATACATGTGAGAGACACATTATGCACCTTGTGCCACATGTCACACAAAAAGTTGCTCTCCTTTGGATTTCTCATTTCATCTTTGGCAATTGCAATGGATTCTTTGACACTTGAGGATACCCATACTCGGCTCACGCCAACCATACTTTCCCAAGCTAGAAGTCTCCATAGCTTTGCCATTGCACATAACAATTTTGCCCCAAATTTTGCCGCCAATACTTGCCTTTTGATTGTTCCATTTGTGTGGGACAATGCTACACACAACATTTTTGACACCTTCCAAAGCAAACTTTCACTTGCACAAATTTTTGTCCTACCACATTTTGGACACATCGACACTCTTTTGATCACCATTTTTGCCCAATGCCTTTTGGAGAAACGACTTGATGCTTCGTATTTGATTAAGAGCCTCATGTTCGCCGGTCACCAAATTGGCATCCACAAGCTTTCCTTTTGCAAGTTGCTTTTTCCCTTGTTCTTCTTCGACCGAGACTTTGCCCCTCCACCACTACATGGGAGACCCGTGATGGACTACAACAAAGACGCCTGCACTACGACGAGCATCCCTAAGGACACAAGGGCAACTATACAAGTCCTTCCCGTCTACCTCATCGAGGAGGAGCAAGAGTCGAGGACGACTCTTCCCCAAGGGGGGAGATGATGCGGGGTGGCCTTCGGACACACGCCTCAAGACCATCAAGTGCAACCCCGCCTATCATCGACGCTACACCATGGCCAAGGAGTCCCCCAAGTGGACCAACAACACAAAACCCCGCCATATACGTCAAGGTGAACTCCTTCCTCTCTATGGTCAATCTCAACACCAACTTGAATGGCATGCTACCTCATGCCTATCATCATTGTGTCTATAGGTACCGACATCGACAAGGACCAAGAGAGAAGGAACTCCCATGGTGCAAGGAAGAAGGAAGAAGAAGAGGAGAAGGAAGAGGAAGAAGAAGAGGGAGGAAGAGGCCCTGCCGGCTCAAAGGCCGTCGGCCGGGCCACAGAACAGAAGCTGAGGCCAGTCGGGCAGACCGACAGGCGGTGCGAGGCCGGTCGACCGGGCCTGACCGACGCACCCGCATCGTCGGAAGCCAACCGGACGGAATCGAGGTTTCCGGTTTGCGGCCGGTCGACCGGACGACCGGACCACCCGGTCCACGGCCGTCCGACCGGCCCCAAACCGGATCCGTCGGGTTTGACCCACCCAACTTGTACCTTTTCGACCCCTGTTGCCTTGTATGCCTATATAAGACCCCAGCTCGCCCCCATAGCTGGTTAGACAAGATTTAGGCTTAAACATGACTTTGAGCTTTGTCTCCCTAGGGTTTCATCCCCTTTGTATCAAGGCACCCCATGTTGGATGATTGGATCTATGTGAGTGAGATTCTAGTGTAGCCCACTCTCTCTCCCTCACCTACCTCCGTCCCCAACACCGATCTCTCACTCCGGGATTCTACCTCGAGTCTCTCCCGTGGTGATTCTATTGGCGTGGTCCATCGAGCCACGAGGGTAAGTATCGATTGTATCGGGTTGGTGTGCGTTGTGTTCTTCGCGTTCTTCGTGTTCTTCCGCCTCTCCCTCTCTTTCCCCTTTGATTCTTGGGTCATTCGCAAGATCGGGCCACACACGGGGTCTTAGACCTTAACAAATGGAGTAGATTACTTCAAAGACAGTGACAAGCTAAAGATAGCCACAGATTACTTCCACCAATTGTTCACTGAAGCAAGGGTCTGGGCACCTGCCATTGATCTCACTATCCTATACAACCAACAGGAGGAACAACTAAACTCCCTATCTGATCCATTCACCTGGAGTGAAATCGAAGCAGCAATACAGAAGGCTCCTGCCAATAAGAGCCCAGGACCAGATGGCTTCACCAACGAATTCTACAAATTTTATAGGCAAGAATTAAAATATGACCTGTTGGCTCTTTTTCAGGCATGGCATAATAATACTGTTGACTTACAAGGGGTAAATCTGGCACATATTACTCTGCTGCCCAAAAAAGAAAATCCTAAGGAAATGAAGGATTACAGGCCAATTTCATTGCAACACTCAGTGCCAAAGTTAATCGCCAAAGTTATGGCAAACAGACTACAGAACAAAATAAAAAACTTGGTAGACCCAATGCAGTCTGGCTTCACCAAGGATAGATCCATTGTTGAAAACTTTGCGGCAGCTATTGAGATGGTTCAGTCTGGGAACAAACTGAAAACTCCCATTATTGTGCTCAAGCTGGATTTCCAAAAAGCATTCGACTCTATTCATTGGGAGGCAATTATGCAGGTCATGATGGTAAGAGGCTTCCCTCAGAAATGGATAGAGTGGGTAAGGGTGCTGCTCAAAACCTCAAAAGCTCAGGTATTAATCAATGGACAATGTGGAAGAAAATTTGAAATTCAAAGGGGAGTCAGGCAGGGCGATCCTCTCTCTCCATACATTTTTATTATCGTTGCAGACATTCTACAGCAAATGTTTCGCAACGCTTATGACTCTCGTTTCTTGAAGCATCCATTAAAACAAGGATCCCCATTCCCTACATTACAATATGCAGACGACACTCTGCTCATCTTACATGGATCAGCACAGCAAGCAACTTTTGCAAAGCAAATACTTGATGCCTTCTCTGCATTCACTGGATTGCAAATTAATTTTCAGAAAAGCACCTTTGTCCCTATGCATATGAGACAAGAGGAAGCAGATAGTGCAGCTAACATTCTTGGATGCCCAACAGCTACCCTGCCATGTACATACTTGGGCCTACCGCTGTCAGCCGGCAAGATCTCTAAGCAACTACTCCAGCCTGTAGTGGACAAAATTCAGAGAAGGTTACCGGGATGGATGCCTCGGCTAATGTCGTCTGGTGGAAGAGTCCAAATGATTAACTCGGTACTCTCTGCTATCCCAAATTTCTTCATGGCTTGTATCGAGTGGGATCAAGCAAGTATTGATGCAGTAGATAAATTCAGGAGAGCATTTCTATGGAAAAACCAGGACAAGATCATTGGCGGCCACTGCCTTGTTGCATGGGAAGTTGTCACAATGCCAAAGATGCAAGGAGGGCTAGGAATAAGGGACCTAAGATTACATAACAAGGCTGTCATGGCAAATTTCACCTCCAAACTCTTATCGTACGCAGCTGGGCCCTGTTTCTCTTGGATGGCCGCATGGTACATCTCTGATTCAATACCATCCAGCCCCATGCGACACGACTCACATTTCTGGAGATCAATTCTCAGGTTAATACCAACAGTTCAAGCGGCCACCTCATGTGCTGCAAATGAACCAACCAGAACTTCCTTCTGGAAGGACAACTGGACATCACTGGGCAGGTTATACCTTTCCATGCCAATCCTTTTCTCCTTTGCAAGTGACAAGGATTGCACAGTTGCCTCACAGTTTACAAACGGTCAATGGAACCTAGACCTGCTATTGCCACTATCTACTACAGCACAGGATCAACTACACACTGTTCTGAATGAGTTAAATTCCTTAAACACATTTCTGAATGATCAACCAGAAGGAAGGCTGCTTAACACAACTGGAAAGAAACCGACTACAAAGGATTTTTACAGACTATTCAGTGACAGAGGAATGATATGGGAAAAACACAACTGGGTATGGCAGTCTGCCATTCCCTTGCGGCACAAAATTTTCCTATGGCTTGCATACCGTGGAAGGTTGAATACTAAGGACAATATGACAAGGAAATGTTGGTGCTCTGATGCGGGGTGTGACCAATGCCCAGCAGTGGAATCGATACATCACATTGCACTGCACTGCCGACAAGCAAACTGGGTTTGGGAGAAACTTAATGTGAACAATGCAGCTGCAACATCTCAAACACTAGAGCATTTCGTTCACAGCACGAATATTGCATCCACACCAAAAGCTTGGACAGTGTGCATAGCTGCTTGCCTAACTGCCTTGTGGAATGCCAGAAATGACAGAATCTTCAACGCCAAATATATTACAAGGGTGGCTCTTCTGGAACAAATTGCGGCCACCCTTAGGCTGTGGGCGAACAGGTCAACAAAGCTAAAACCCCAAATGCTGTCTTGGGCCCTCAAATTAGTGTCTGAGTAATTTTCCTTCTCCTTTTTTTTTCCCCTCCAGGACACCCCTGGCTTGTAAATCCATCCCCAAACCTCCTTGTATTTCTCATAAGGTAGACTTTCTCTACCTTCATATATAGAAATATATATAACCTAAAAAAAACATAATCAAGATAGGAGAAGGAGAGAACTCCGGTAATTTTGTTGATTGATTCAAATGAAATGCTCTTTCCAATAGCTATTGTTCATCTTTCTTAGTTGTCATGTGTCAGCTGCTTCTGAGACAACTCTTAAGTTATATGCTTTCCAAAAAACTGTAGGTGATCTATAACCTTTGGTTCAAACCTTGTTGTTTTTTATTATTGCAGTACCAATTTTACTACATCGACTGTTTGCTCTTGCCATCTACCGATAATCTAAAATTTTAAAATAAGTTCATGTCATGTGGTTTTGGATCCTAAATTTCTATTTTTACGACCACATTAGTGTGGTGTATTCTGGTCTATGTTTTATATTATGTTGAGGAACTCATATATGAACTTCGTGCTTAAGTACATTTTGATTTAACACTTAATATTATTTTTTCTCCCATTAAACTACATGTGACATGTCACTTGATAAAAGAGATCATTAATTGATGTTTAAATATAACAATAAATCATGTATTATTTTTAAGCAACACACGGATATTTATACCAACAGATTTGCCGCTTTGTTTCAAACAGCTGGTGCTGAAATCACTCATGAAACATGATATTTCTTTGCCAGTAATGCCGAAGGTGATGCGGACAAATCTACAAAGTTTTCTCATCGATTGAAGATGCTATAAATGAATTGCGCGAAGGAAAGGTAAGATAAAATAAATACCTCATTTTCTGATTTTTTTTTAGTTTTGTTCACATGCAACTATTGGACATTTGCCCTACGTACTTATGGATACAACATGCTTACCTATACTTCACATATGCATAACAGTATTAACACCCACCCTGTCACCATTATTCACTTATTTTGTAGATTGAGAAGGTGAATCACATCTTCCTATTCTGCAGGCTCTAAACGTTGCTTGGAATAAATATCTGGATTTGTCAATGTTATCAAAACGGATTAGCAATTCTCTCAAATTTTGATGGAACAACTTTACATGTGTAATTCAAAATCATACGATGAACAAATTTTGCTTTCTCTCGCACTTCCATGAAGCAAGTTTATTTGCTTACATGAAAATTCAGAGTACGACTTCTGAATGAATGCATCATCACTGTTGCAAAGGTGGTAAACTTTAAATTTGAAAAAATTAACTATTCACACTTCTCCAGTTTGTTATTGATATAAATGAGAAAAAATAGTGAAAAGGACATGATCTTATCATGACAGCTGATCTACCCAGCCCAGAATCAACTGCATATATGGTAAGAAATGGTTCTAGGATCGTCTCGGTGGTCATGAAGGAAGAGGATCCAAATAATAATGATTCCTATTATGTCTCAAGTAACGTAAATTGGTAACATTTCAGCTGCTGCATAAACAATGGTTCACAATCTTTAGTTATGACAGTAACTTAAAGCAATTTTTTGCCTACACATGTACAGTGGGCTACCCACTTCTATAGACAAGTTTGGTCATTAGTTTTATGGAAATTTATTATTTTTTGTAAGCACCTAACATGTATATTGTTCAAGTTTGAAATGAAAAATTGTTAGTTCAGTGCAATAGCTTCATTTATTATTTCATACATGGAATTTCTTGCGTCCTGCATTTCAAGCCCGACAAATTATATGTTAAAATGTTATGGGAATCTATATTAGAATAAAGGCACACTATATATATATTCACAAGCACAATGCCTATATTTAACTAATATAATAAAGAATAAGGGATGGAAATTGAGGTTGCAATCAACACAAACTAAATTTGTTAAACCGTAGCAACGCACGGGCATTCAACTAGTCAGAGTAGTACATCACATGTGATAAGAAGGTAGTTACAAATTTATTCATCCATGTTATTATGTTAGTATAATATATCAATTTAATCTTTTCCGTGGAAAAAACGTGGGGCTGCGTTTGTTTAGTCAACAATTTTGTTTCAACAATTGGCAAGTGCAAGTTTCAGGAGAAATATGTCGTGCCTACTAAATCGAATATGCACACGGGCATGTTTGTTTTGTCAACAATTTTGTTTCAGTTTATCCAGTTATACTCTAATACTCCCTCCGACTCAAAATAAGTGTTAGTTATTTAGTATAAAATTTGTATTTAATTAGTAAAAAAACTGACAATTATCATATAGTTGTTGGGGTCCAAAACGTTCTGCCGTAGCCTAGAGCAAGAAAATTGTCTTCGAAAACAATATTTTTGTATTCTTATAAATAACGAATATCAATTTGGACTGGAAAAAATCTACATTAGATGATACTAATTTCACGGTTGGCACGATTAAGAAAAAGAACTTAAAAAAATTCCTTTCTTATATATGAAATACTGAATTGCCATTTGACTGGAAATAAAATCTTGCTTAGATGATACTATATTCACTGATTGCATGACTAACTTCACCCTTGGCATTTGTTTAGATTATCTCCTCTCCAAACTTCAGCACTTGATATTCCCATCTAAGAAGACAAAAATTATGGACTAACTAGCAGGTGCTTCACGTGGCCTGCATTCTTTGGGCTATAATATTTGTCGCGGAGTCAAACATCAGATTTCATGCGCCAAGTGCCAAAGCAAGGTGGGAAGTATCCTTACTCAGATATTCTCCGCGCATCCAAAAACTACATTTTCGCCAGTTGACTTATAGAAGTTGCTAAAAAATAATTATATTAGTCTTAGCAATTCTATTCATTTTTTTCCTGCAAGATATTACATTATTTTTAAAATGGTGCATCACAATATCACTCCAGGTCACCGGCGAGCCAGAATGGTGTCTTGGATTCTGACTAGTACAAATGCCCGTGCGTTGCCACGGGACGCAAATTTCATTTCTAAATCCACATATAGAAATGATACATATTTCCTTACAGAATACACATTTATTCTAGCAAAGAACTTCAATGGAATCAACTTTATCCACACTATCGTTCAACTCTAATCACCGACTCATTGTAGGCAAGAAACTTGAAATCCAGCGATAAAGCGAAAATACTGTTATATTTTTCGACCAAGTAGACACATAAAAATCATTCCTTGCACAAATGTATCAATTAAAAAGCAACACTAACAACACGACTCCTCTTACTTCTATCACTGCGCGCGCCATGGAGGGCTCCGCTGCTGCTTCCAGAGTGGATAGTCGATCCCCTCGCCACTTTGCCTGCAGATGGAGGAGGCAATCTTCGGACCATGGCCCGAGTGGGCGCCGTTCTGGCCCGGGAACTCCTACTCTGTGCCATCCCAGCCTGCTGGCGCCGACCTGAGCATCCTCGAGCTCGGCGCAGAGGGATTGGGGTGCTGCCGTCCCACGGGTTCGTCGGCAACAAGGAGCGACGCCGGTCCGCCCACGCTCCTGCAATAAGGAGCCGCTGCGTCCACCGATGGTACCCCTGCTCGACATACTTTGTCGACAGTGAGGAATTCGAAATCCCCATTTGGATAGTTTCAGACATAAAATGTGTCCAAATATTGGGAAATTGGGTCTGTACCATTAAAAGATCCGCTCTTTTGGTTTATGCCATCAAAAACTTCTTGTTTATGTTTGTACCACCCAAAGATTGCAACGTTCTTATTGGTTTCGACCATTCCGTCTGATTCCATTAGGGCATCTCCAATGGGACGACGCATATCGGACGCCCAAAAGTGGTCGCGAGAGTCCGTTTGCGTCGCCCCGCGGACATATTTTGTCTACGCATCCGTTTGCGTCTGGGTATGCTCCTAGCAGGGCGACCCGTTTTAAAATTTACAACATATTTAGAAAGCATAGAAAGTACATTCAAACTATACAAAGTAGATCTAGAAGCCTAGACTATTTGCCGCCTGACGGGCAGGCCACATCGTTGCGTCCCTCCCTCGTATGCTTCTCCGCCGCCGTGCGGCCGCTAGGGCTCGGTGCGCCGCTGCGTCCTCTAGCAGGCACTGCTGCAGCCTCGCGTTGGCGGCGTCGTCCTTGAGCGTCTCGAAGGACTCTACTAACGCCCTCTGCTCCGCCGCCTTCTCCTCGGGGTAGGCGCATCAGGGTTGGAGTCGGAGTCCTCTGCGGCTGTGACGGCCGCCACCCTGCGACGTTCCATCTCGGCGTCGAACGCCGCGTGGGCCGCCCGCTCCTCCCTGCTTCATTCTCCGCTTCAGCCAGGGCCTTGGCGTCCTGACCGGGTCGAAGAGGTCATGGGTGTTGTCGTCGTCGTCAAACTCCTCGTCGGAGCTCGAGGCCGGGGGAGGTGGAGTGGGAGGTGGAGGTGGAGGCGCGGCAGCCTGGCCGCGGCTGGCGCTGCTCATTGTGGCTCCGGTGGAGGCTGAGAGGCAGCATCGCTACGGTGGAGGTTGTGCGGCGGCTAGGGTTTAGTGAGGAGGAGATGAGATGCTCGCGCCCCTTTTTATATAGGTCGGAGGCAGCGCGACGGCCGCGGCACGCGTGGCATATTACTTCGTGCGCAGAGGTAGGCGACGGCCCCGCGCCATGCAGACTGCCGAAGCGACGCCTCGGCGCCAGGACTGGCGCCGCTGAGAAGACGCATCGACGCTGGATCACTGCCAGGCGGGCCCGACGAAACGTCCGCCAGACTCGAGCGGACACTTTGCGCGTCCGTGCAACATCCGCCGTGACGCATCCGAGGCGCATATTTGGGCCAGGTTTGCATCGCCGCGGACGGCCCGGTTAATTTGTGTCACCCCGCTGGTGGTGGTACCAGACACATTTTTGGGTCCGGCTTCGCCCCGTTGTAGAAAGATCTTTATTTTGGTCGGTTAATTAATTTAACTACCCCTGTGGCCAAAACCAATGAACTGGATCATTCCTTAGCTCTGTTCTTCACCGTGAACTGAACCCACGAGCAGAGTTCACAGTGTCAAAAAAAGAGTTCACAGGAGAAACCCCGGCCACCCCATAGCCTTCCCGACAGTGACTACCACATCCCCGGAGCCCGGCGGAGGATCTCCTCGGTGGCATGCCTCCATCCCTACCGAATCGCGGTCACGGAGGCATGGAACTAAGCGGCCTGTCCAGCCGCCCAAAACCCTAGCCAGAGCGGCCTGCGAGCTCGCCGACGCGGCCGGCCGCCGCCGCACTTCGTTCGGCCGAGCGCTTTTTTCGTCTGTGGCACGACCCCGAAGCCCGCGACACCCGGCCTCCCCGTGCTCGTCCCCGACTGCCCCCTGCGTATTCTTGCTGCTCGCTGGGATGGACCCTCGCTCAACCTGGGTAATGTTCTGTTACCTGTATAAATACTTGTGTTTGTGTATGAGCACATGACCTACGATTTGTTGTGAGGAGCTCCTAATTTTTGTTCTTTGTTCCATGTGTTTCTATCTAGTGTAGGATTGAACCCAAAAAAGCCGGTCGATTAGAGATTTTCATGATGAAAGGGTACCGTGGTCATCATTAACTGAGACTTCACAGAGTTGGTAAGAATCAAAAGGATTGCAACCTTTCGGTGGTACAAACCTAAACAAGAAGTTTTTAATGGTATAAACCTAAAGATTGGATTTTTTAATGGTGCAGACCCAATTTTCCCCCAAATATTACTGAACTTTGAATGATCCTTTACATCTTCAGGTGCTTCTCTTGTATTTTTGCGGTTCTAAAGTTTTGCGCTAGCATGATCATGAGAACATAGGTGCGATCTGAAAGAATAACAATCTTGTTTGTATTTCATCATGGAAACTCTACATTCTGCAAATATAGCTCTGGATGCTATTTTTCTCCACTGGTCTTTTCTTATTTCTGAGGAATGATGAGAATATTTCCCTGGAAAATGTCTTCTTATAGCTACAACTTGAGGAGTTAGACAGTAATATTAGCATGCTTTCCATACATTTATTGTTTTAAGCCCTAGGTGAAAGTCTGCATGAATATTGAGGAGCCTGATGAACATTGAAAAGAATTCACTTGGTTGTTTCCCAACAGGAGTCACACTCCTGTATAAAAGTTGATGCACCTTCCAGGTGTATTCTCGAAAACAAATCTGTCAGATACCCATGACCCAGTGACTAATTGAAGGCTTATTGGATTAGGATTAGTGCACTTACCAAATATTATGAACCTAGTATATCAGTAGTAGTAAAACTCTTCTTTAGGAAATTTTGTAGCATTGCCCTTGACCAAGTATGGAATAGAACCATAATAGGCTAATATCTCATGCAGCTTTGGAGTAGCTGGTGCCTTGACCGGTTTGGAGTCCTCCAAGCAGCCCAAACTTTGGAGTACTCCAAGCAGATGCTGTTGAAATATTGGGCCCACTTTTAGTGGCCCAAATTAGATTTCAGTTTTCCCTATAAATCTCAAAGCCCACATAGTGGCAGCCTTGTGAGTTTGAGCCCAAGTTGGTGGCAGCTCACTAGTGAGTGGCAAGAGGTGGGAAGTTTAGTCCCACATGGAAAGTTGGGAGGAAGTTAGACCACCTTATAAGGTGGGTTGTTTCACCACTAGTAAGTGAGTGAGAATAGGAGTGCTACACGCGCTCCTCCTCCTCCTCGCTCGCTCGTCTCGTCTCGACTCGACTCGACACGTCACGACGCGCGCCGCTCGTGGTGAGTGGATTGAGCCTCGAGCGAGACTTTCCTTACTTTTTGCAGCTCAGGAAAACGAACGAGTCCTAGACGGACGCGTCACGGTTAGTCGGTTCGGGTCGCTCCCGGATCGTGGGCTATCTGTAACCTCGAAACGTTCGTGCGACGTGGGCGTGGCCCACGTTGCCTAGGGTTTCCGAGCCTATATAATCTCTTGCCCGGCTACCGCAGAAATACACCGAATACACGAGTTAGGGTTTCCACCTCTCTCTGCGCCGCCATCGTAGCCTACTCCATCCCGCACGCCGACGTGCATCGGCGAGAGCAGGTCTCCGGAACCGCTCGTCCTTGCGATCCTGTACGGGAGAGGGCGAATTAGGGTTTTGGGAAGCGCTCTGCGCGACTGCTCAAGTTCTTCATCACGGGTCGCCTTCCGTCCAAGTCGGGCGGTGCTGCCTTCCGTCGTCTTCAACGCCGTCTACTTCGACCCGTCGCCCTGTCGTCAACAACGTTGTCATCAACAACGTACTGCTGCGACATCATCTGCTACACCTCCACCGCCACCTCCACCAGATCGGTACGTGCGACATATCTCGATCTGTTTACCGATGGATGCTTTACTGTTTGCGCTGCTGCTGCTCATGTTGATTAATGCATCTAGTATGTTCGAGTTTCACATGTTAGTAGTTGCTGCCATCATGTTTTATATTCTGGAATTAATCATGGAAATTGTGCCTAATTATCCAACAATCCAAAAACCTAATTGTAGGCAATTTCTGAGTTAACTATGGCTGGTTTTGCTGATGCACTGAGGCCGGATAAGTTTACCGGTGTGCACTTTAAGAGGTGGCAGGTTAAGGCCACGCTCTGGCTTACTCATCTGAAAGTGTTTGAAGTTAGTAATGGTTTACCTGAAGGAACTATATCTGACCAAGATCAGAACAAGTTCAAGGAAAACAATACTCTCTTCGTCGGATGCGTTCTGAGTATTCTTGCTGATCGTCTGTGTGATGTGTACATGCACATAACACGGTAAAGAGCTCGGGATGCACTGAATGCTAAATTCGGTGCAACCGATGCAGTGAACTGTACATCATGGAGAGCTTCCATGACATCAGGATGGTGAACAACCGTTCTGTAGTCGAACAAGCTCATGAGATTCAGTGCATTGCGAAAGAGCTTGAACTCCTTAAGTGTGCCTTACCTGACAAGTTTGTGGCTGGATGCATTATTGCGAAGTTGCCCCCTTCATGGAGGAACTTTGCCACAACTCTCAAACACAAGAGACAGGAGATATCAGTTGAAAACTTGATAGCGTCTCTTGATGTTGAGGAGAAAGCTCGGGCTAAGGATACTACGAGAAAGGAGAGGGTCAGTCTAGCGCCAACATGGTGCAGAAGAAACCCTACCAAGAACAAAGGGAATAACAAGCCCTCCTTCAATAAGCCTATGAAGACTACAACCTTCAAGAAGAAGAAGATGATAAACAAAGCAGATCTGAGCTGCTTTACCTGTGGAGAGACTGGCCACTTTTCTAAGGACTGTCCGAGAGGGCAGACCGCAAGAAAAAGGCGAGGCAAGTCAACACGGTGACCGCTAGCAATGCTGATGGGTACGGTAATCTCTTTACTGTTCTTTCGGTATTTCAATCTCCATGTTGGTGGATTGATACGGGTGCTAATGTTCATGTGTGTGCTGACATATCCATGTTCACTTCTTACCAGGTCGCTCGGGATTCTTCCGTCTTGATGGGGAATGGATCACATGCTTCTGTTCGTGGTGTTGGCACGGTAGATCTGAAGTTCACTTCGGGGAAGATCGTGCAGCTGAGGAACGTGCAGCATGTCCCTACTATGAACAAGAATCTCGTTAGCGGCTCCCTTCTATGCAGAGATGGGTTTAAGGTTGTCTTAGAGTCGAATAAAGTAGTTGTTTCCAAGTTTGGACAATTTATTGGTAAAGGCTATGAGTGCGGAGGCTTGTTCCGCTTTTCGCTTTCTGATTTCAGTAATAAGTCTGTGAACCATATTTGTGGCAATGTTAGTGATGATACCAGTGTTTGGCACTCTCGTTTATGTCACATTAATTTTGGTTTAATGTCTCGGCTATCCAGTTTAAGATTAATTCCGAATTTCACCATTGCCAAAGGTTCTAAGTGCCATAGTTGTGTGCAATCAAAGCAACCTCGAAAGCCTCACAAGGCGGCCGAGGAGAGAAACTTGGCACCTCTAGAACTCATACATTCTGATCTATGCGAGATGAATGGTGTGTTGACAAAAGGTGGAAAGAGATATTTCATGACATTGATTGATGATGCGACTAGATTTTGCTATGTTTATTTGTTGCGGACTAAAGATGAAGCTTTAGACTACTTTAAAATTTATAAGGCCGAAGTTGAAAATCAACTAGAGAGAAAGATCAACCGTCTTAGGTCTGATCGTGGTGGTGAATATTTTCCTAAAATCTTTGATGAATTCTGTGAGGAACATGGTATTATTCATGAGAGGACGCCTCCCTATTCGCCCCAATCAAACGGGGTTGCCGAGAGGAAAAACCGCACGCTGACTGACTTGGTGAATTCCATGTTAGCCACTGCTGGTTTATCAAAGGCATGGTGGGGGAGGCTTTGTTGACTACATGTCATGTCCTGAATAGAGTTCCTAACAAGAATAAAGATAAAACCCCTTACGAGGAGTGGTCTGGGAGAAAACCATCACTTTCGTATTTGCGCACATGGGGATGTTTGGCGAAAGTCAATATTCCAATTACTAAGAAGCGCAAACTCGGACCAAAGACAGTGGATTGTATCTTTCTAGGTTATGCTCCGCGGAGTGTAGGCTATAGATTTTTAGTAGTTCAATCTGAAGTACCTGATATGCATGTTGACACTATTATGGAATCTCGTGATGCAACATTCTTTGAGAATATGTTTCCTATGAAAGATATGCATAGCATTGCTAGAATTTCTACTGAGATAGTTCCTGAATCTAGTACATCTAATGAGTATTTTGAACAATCACATGAGATTGTTATTGAGAAGGATGACAATGAAGCTCCTAAACGGAGCAAGAGACGAAGGATTGAAAAATCCTTTGGTGATGATTTCATTGTGTACCTTGTGGATGATACTCCCACGTCCATTGCAGAGGCATATGCATCTCCAGATGCAGATGACTGGAAAGAAGCTGTCCATAATGAGATGGACTCGATTCTTTCTAATGGAACTTGGGAGCTATCAGAACGACCCCATGGATGCAAGCCTGTGGGCTGCAAATGGGTGTTCAAGAAGAAGCTAAGACCTGATGGTACTATTGAGAAGTACAAGGCGCGGCTTGTAGCGAAAGGCTACACACAGAGAGAAGGCGAAGATTACTTCGACACCTATTCACCTGTCGCTAGACTTACCACCATTCGAGTACTACTATCCATGGCTGCCTCCTATGGTCTTATCGTTCATCAAATGGACGTAAAGACAGCTTTTCTTAATGGAGAGTTGGAAGAGGAAATCTATATGGATCAGCCTGATGGGTTTGTAGTAAAAGGTGAAGAAAGAAAGGTGTGCAAGTTGCTGAAATCTTTATATGGCCTAAAACAAGCACCTAAACAATGGCATGAGAAGTTTGACAGAACTTTAACTTCTGTAGGCTTTGTTGTCAATGAGGCTGACAAGTGCGTTTACTATCGCCATGGTGGGGGCGAAGGTGTTATATTATGTTTGTATGTGGATGATATTCTGATCTTTGGTACAAACATGAAAGTAATACACGAGGTCAAGTCTTTCTTGTCAAAGAGCTTTGATATGAAAGATCTGGGAGAAGCTGATGTGATTCTGAACATCAAGCTGATTAAGAACGAGAGTGGGATTACTCTAACGCAATCCCATTATGTTGAGAAGATCTTGAGCCGGTTCGGCTATATTGATAGCAAGCCTTCTTCAACACCTTATGATCCCAGTGTGACATTACGCAAGAACCGGAGAATCGCCATAGATCAATTGAGATATTCTCAGATCGTTGGCTCACTCATGTACTTAGCGAGCGCGACTAGACCCGACATCTCTTTTGCTGTTAGCAAGTTGAGTAGGTTCATGTCAAACCCGGGTACTGATCATTGGCATGCACTTGATAGGGTCATGCGCTACCTATGTGGTACAATGAGTTATGGGATTCACTATTCAGGGCACCCAGCTGTGCTTGAAGGATATAGTGATTCGAATTGGATCTCAGATGTAGCTGATCTGTACGCCACAAGTGGGTATGTATTTACCTTTGGAGGTGGCGCAGTGTCATGGAGATCTTGCAAGCAAACCATATTGACGAGGTCAACTATGGAAGCAGAACTTACTGCTTTAGACACAACCACTGTTGAATCAGAATGGTTGCGTGAGCTCTTGATGGACTTGCCTGTGGTTGAAAAACCTGTTCCGGCAATCCTTTTGAATTGTGACAATCAAACTGTAATTATCAAAGTGAACAATTCTAAGGATAACGCGAAGTCATCAAGACACGTCAAGAGACGTTTGAAGTCTGTCAGGAAATTGCGAAACTCCGGAGTAATAACTGTTACATATATTCAAACAGACAAAAACCTGGCAGATCCCTTTACAAAGGGACTATCACGTAATGTGATAGAAAGTGCATCGAGGAGATGGGTTTGAGACCCGTTGATGTTACACCATAGTGGTAACCCAACCTTTGTGATCGGAGATCCCGTGAATTAGGACCTGGGAAGAACAAACTAGTGGTTTAATTGAGGAGAGTATTATGTAACCCTCTCTATGTGAAGATGCACAACTCTCAATTGCTGTAAGGCAGGTTGGCGACAAGCCTTAATGTGTTTATGTTGGCTATTATAGCAAAGATGCTGTCCTACGGAGCATTCTTGAAATAACACACCTATATGAGTCCGATTGTTAAACGTCGCAATCTATGAGATTTGGGTGATCTCTAGTAAACTCATGAAGAGACCATGAAGTATGACGCATATGCTTCACCCGCGGGGTAGGCTACTGGCAGCCATGTACTGGTCATAACTTTGAGTGAAACCCTGTTCACGCAAAACTTGCAATTCAAGGCTTAGTCCATTGTTCAAGTGTGAATGGATGTAGCTTAAGGTTCTAGGCGGAAGTTCAACTTAACAGTCTCCGCTGAAACACTGGTATATAAACAAGCAGCGAGTATTGGTAAATCTCTAAATGGGGATTTGAGATCTGGTGGGGGATTGTTGAAATATTGGGCCCACTTTTAGTGGCCCAAATTAGATTTCAGTTTTCCCTATAAATCTCAAAGCCCACATAGTGGCAGCCTTGTGAGTTTGAGCCCAAGTTGGTGGCAGCTCACTAGTGAGTGGCAAGAGGTGGGAAGTTTAGTCCCACATGGAAAGTTGGGAGGAAGTTAGACCACCTTATAAGGTGGGTTGTTTCACCACTAGTAAGTGAGTGAGAATAGGAGTGCTACGCGCTCCTCCTCCTCCTCGCTCGCTCGTCTCGTCTCGACTCGACTCGACACGACCGCGCGCGCTCGTGGTGAGTGGATTGAGCCTCGAGCCGAGACTTTCCTTACTTTTTGCAGCTCAGGAAAACGAACAGAGTCCTAGACGGACGCGTCACGGTTAGTCGGTTCGGGTCGCTCCCGGATCGTGGGCTATCTGTAACCGACTCGAAACGTTCGTGCGACGTGGGCGTGGCCCACGTTGCCTAGGTTTTCCCGAGCCTATATAATCTCTTGCCCGGCTACCGCAATACACCGAATACACGAGTTAGGGTTTCCACTCTCTGCTTGCGCCGCCATCGTAGCCTACTCCATCCCGCGCGCCGACGTGCATCGGCGAACGGGAGAGCAGGTCTCCGGAACCGCTCGTCCTTGCGATCCTGTACGGGAGAGGGCGAATTAGGGTTTTGGGAAGCGCTCTGCGCGCTCAAGTTCTTCATCACGGGTCGCCTTCCGTCCAAGTCGGGCGGTGCTGCCTTTCGTCGTCTTCAACGCCGTCTACTTCGACCCGTCGCCCGTCGTCAACAACGTTGTCATCAACAACGTTACTGCTGCGACATCTGCTACACCTCCACCGCCACCTCCACCAGATCGGTACGTGCGACATATCTCGATCTGTTTACCGATGGATGCTTTACTGTTTGCGATGCTGCTGCTCATGTTGATTAATGCATCTAGTATGTTCGAGTTTCACATGTTAGTAGTTGCTGCCATCATGTTTTATATTCTGGAATTAATCATGGAAATTGTGCCTAATTATCCAACAGATGCAGCTTTGGAGTAGCTGGTATCTTGAACCAAAACTGACAAAAGATGGCATTTATATTTCCTTTACCAGAGCAACACACAGGAAGGTAGTGACTTCAAATAAATAATAATATGTAGTGATCTTCAAATAAATAATATGTAATATGTACACTAAGAATCGTTTATTACACTTGGAGAATTATTTTACGTCCAGACCAACAAAAACTCAATAGTCAAGAAAAAAAGTTTTTTTTAAAATCATTTATCCTGCTCTCCATCTGGTCCTTGCATAAGTGTGAAGATCATCCTTTCATCATGCACAAAATAGTCTCGTGGAAGTACAGCACATTGACTGCTGGCTAACACATACATGGAGGAGAGGCTAAATATCTGCACATGCAACAGGAATTACAAAGTTTTATTAGAATTTCTTGAATAAATAGGTTCTGCCTCTCACAAAAAGTTATATTGTGAGGAGAAACTGCCTTTTCTTCCCCGTCCCCGCGTTTGTGAAATTCCCCCGTCCCCATCCCCATTCCCCACCTTGGGGACTATTTTTCCCCATCCCCATCACCCATAGCAGACCCACGGGTTCCCCACCCCCATCACAATTCACAAACAGTAGACAAATCATGAAAATATCGCAAAAATTCAAGCTCAAAAATAACTTAATACATGCAGACTGCAGAGTCACAACACCACACACTGACACACATAAGACATAACGAGTACTTATGTTTGACTCACATAGTTCACACAACGAGGGTTTGACCGAAGAATGGTTTATATAGACAAAATTTTGGCAACAAATAGCGTGATTACCAGAAGGTAAGCAAGCATTAGTGACGGACGTAAATGCGTGTTTAGCTGAAATTAAGCAGGACAAGCTAAATTTGTGGGATATTACCGATACATGCGGGGCTCCGCGGGGTTCGGGTATGGGGACTGCTGCTCTCCCCATCGGGGAGCAAGTCTTGCCGTTAATACCCCCATGGGGATAAATTAGATACCACACCCGGCCCCTAATAGAGGAAAACCCCATCGGGTTTCGGGTAAACGGTCCCCGTTGCCATCCCTAAGGAGAACCATCAATGCCTGGCTTGAAGACAATATGTGACTCGTCTATTGATCTCAAAGCCCTTACAACATATATACATATATAATAAATAAATATTATAATACACATGTATGCTCAAGATTTAGTGAAGACAACTACACATAGCTTGTAATATACCTTGCGCCACGCTGTACCGAAGATTTGATGCAGCCAAGATCCACATATGTTGTTCGGCAAGCCGCCACTGTGTCATGTGACGTGACACGTGCTTGCCCCATATGCGCAGAGCAAGGTATTGTCCCCTTGTAAAGTACCAGTCATTAGTAAACCCATAGTTAGAAGAATAATAAAACAACCGAAGACTTTTTTTTATCTTACTTGGTATTCATCAGGAAGACATCTCGGCAAGGGGTTGTACGAGATTGTTAGAATTGTGAAACATGACAGGGCTGACATGTATGACAATACCCTGAACATCTACAAGCATGATAGTAAGAACATCAGTAGTTTAATTAGTTAAAATATAAAAAATTATACCTACCCACGATCGATTTGTTTCTAATTCTCGTGGTCACTTCGAAATTGGCGAACCGTGTCGGAAGTTCAGGGATGTGAATGTTAGGGTGAGCAGGACAAATCTCTGTACGAGAGTCCATGTGAATGTAGTAATCTGTTGGTGTGAACAATCCAAATGGTGGTGGAGCCTCAGAAATCTGGAACCCCACCCTTTTGAAATAGTACACCTCACCGACATGAAGCTCAGTGTTGCAACGTTCTGCTAGCTGCCGATACGCTATCGCCTCCATCTTGTTTCTCCTTTCAAATTGCAAAAGATAGAAACTTATGAAAATATAGCCATTTTGCAAAAGATACCAATCTACATGTTGACCTCTTCTTTAGTACACCAAAATTTTACCAATAATTATGCATGCAATACCAGTAAGTACGACACATTCCTGTTAAAATGGCACCTTTGCACTACTGGATATGAAAGAATAGATGCATTTCTGTTAAACTTGTATGGGAACCTGGACATCACATAATTATGGGAACCTGGACTAAAATCATTTTATTCTGAAGCTTGGGCGCTGCTATACTGCCTTACTCATGGTCCTTATTTGCATCCTATTTTCAGGAATGTCTACTGGACTGCTTTATTTATATTATGAAATGCTCCTTACATCCTAACGAATTGAAAGAAACACATGCAGGTAATGTATGCAGAAAGGAGCATTTACATACCATTGGGAGAAGAAAGCTGTAGCTACTGGATACAAGAATGCATTAGAGAACTCACATTTGTGTCAGCTAGGATGGCGTGGTAAATAAGATCTCCCATTCGAGTCACTTTAATTCACGCGGTCATAATTTTCGCGATCGTCACCCAACCATGACCGTATGGGTGCATGTCTTCAACAAATCGGAAACTAACATGCCTGAGAAATGAGAAGAACAAATGTATCAGTCAAACTAACAAATGAAATCTTGATGCAGTGTAGAAAGAAGAAGTTACAAGTGGGGATTCCAGACGAAGCGAGAGTACGGCTTTGGTGGCATTATTCTCTTCGAGCAGGCGCGTCCGAGGCTAAGTTGTACTGGCATGGTTAATTCGTATGGTTGAAGATTTGTTGCATCATATTCTGCTAAGTTCTGGGCCGGGTACTGCTTTTGTACATCAAGTATTCTGCCTGGGTGCAATTCACGTCCTGATTAATCTTGATTCTATTTTTCTTCATATTACATTATGGGACGAGCTTGATTATGGGATGATCTTGATTATGGGGCGAAATTGATTCTAGGCGAGTTTGACTGAGGCGTGATTACATTCCTTCTGGGAATTATGGGACGATCTTGATTCTATTTTTCTTCATATTACCTTATGGGACGAGCTTGATTATGGGATGATCTTGATTATGGGGCGAAATTGATTCTAGGCCAGTTTGACTGAGGCGTGATTACATTCCTTCTAGGAATTATGGGACGATCTTGATTATGGGGCGAGATTGATTCTGGGCGATTTCTGGTGCTAGTTTGATTCCGAGTTTCCTTCTGGGCGATTTTTGGTGCGAGTTTCCTTCTGGGCGAGATTACATACGTTCTGCGATTTCTGGTCCGGCCCATTCGGTGCGGCCCATTTGGGTGACGACTAAAAACTGGTTGTAGTGAGAGGTAGGCAGAATAGGGAACATGTTCCTCCTTTTTAAGTAGTGTAGATAAGTAGTGTAGATTGTACTTTCAATTGATCTTTGAGTTATAGAAGTGGATCTGTGGCTGCAATTCGTGGATTCAGAGAAGGGATGTTGTATGTTGTGCTAAGTATGTACACCTGACAAAAGTACAATTGTCCACTAGGCCAATTATGTTTGTGAATATTCAGCGAATACTATGTTTTAGCTATTAACCTTAATAATTTAGAATAGATTTGCACGAACAAAACACGTATGTCTCATAATTATATACATGTTAATACTCTATTCTACATTCAATAATTTTGCCAAATATTTAAGAAGCTACATCATAGTTTTGCATGCCTTGCCTCTGATCATATCAACACTATCTCCCCCATAATTACTTTTATGTTCATAATCGTTACATCAATGTATACATTTTTATTTTTCTGCATAAAGTATTCATATATTTAATACACTTTGAAGAGTTAACAAATGGAGAACTTATCAAAAATAATGTATTACGTTTGACATGTTTGTTTTGGCAAGAATTTTTGTCACATGGTGATATTTATTTTTATCTGGGGCAACAAAAACTAACTATCATGTTTTAAAATGAAACACATAACAATATCTTAACACGAGACACAAGAAAATTGTCATGTTTTCAATAATATTATTTTATCTATTTAATTTCAAACCCATTTTTTTTTTAAATTAGCTTGCCCACGCAGTCGCGGGGGTTGATGACTAGTTAGTTCTAACCATCTTCTTTGCCTCATGTTCAGTTCCTTCTGTGTGAATATATACTTTAGGATCTTATGGTATGTGAACACATCACAATGCTTTCCCATTAAATAGTCTCTCCAAGCCATGAGAGTATGCACGATAGATTCTAGCTCTAAATCATGAGTTGGATAGTTTATCTCATGACGTTTGAGCTGTCGCGAAGCATAACTCACAACTTTCCATCTTGCATTAGAACACCTCCAAGTCCTTGGCGAGAAGCATCACTGTACACTTGGAAATCCTTATTGATATCCGGCAAGCATAGAACCGGTGCACTTACTAAGCGTTGCTTCAACTCTTGAAAACTAGCTTCACACTCGTCAGTCCATATGAATTTCTTCTCCTTCTTCAACAGTTCTGTCATGGGCTTTGCAATCGTGGAGAAATTCTCAATAAATCTCCGGTAGTATCCAACGAGTCCTAAGAAGCTCCGAATCTCTCCTGCATTCTTGGGTGAATCCCATTCAGTCACAGCTGCAACTTTGCTTGGGTCTACTTTGACTCCTTCTGCTGAAACTATGTGTCCACGAAATCCAACTCTATCTAACCAGAACTCACACTTGCTGAACTTGGCATACAACTTCTGATATTTTCCATGATTAGGTGCAAATTTTTCTCGTGCTCAGCATCATTTTTTGAATAGATCAATATATCATCGATGAACACCACCACAAACTTATCCAAATATTCCATGAATACCTTGTTCATCATGGTCATGAAATATGTCGGAGCATTGGTTAGTCCAAAGGGCATAACCATATACTCATACAGACCATATCGGGTTGTGAATGCGGTCTTAGTGTCGTGGATGTGACCACGGCAGGTGCTACGGTGGGCAGCACTTCGTTGATGCGGGGGCAAGGAAACATAGCCATCTGCGGATCGAGGTGCACAAGACGCAAGGTTTTACCCAGGTTCAGCCCCTCCGGAGAGTAAAAGACCTACGTACTGCTAGATCTATTACTCAGTGGAGAATTACAATGGGGGGGCTCAGTCGGCGGCTACGCCAAGAGCTTACAAGGGGGATATCGGATCTCAGATGATGTGTTTTCTATGGTTTAGCTCGGGGGTTTATATAGGCACCCCCAATCTAGGGTTACATGAGGATAACTCCGAATCATATCGGTTGCTACTAATCCGGGATTTGCCACCCCTCTTGCAAGTAATCTCCTTCTCCAGTCGCGCAGATCTTCATCCAGGGATTACGGCCCAGTCGTTACAGGGCCCAACTGTAATGGCCCTGGATAGTACCCCTAATAGATTTGTTTGTTCTTTTTTCCTTTATGCATAGTCATGACATCATGCATATTTTCGCATCCTAAAATTATTTTATTAAACCCTATTTTGTTGTTACAATTAATCCCCTCCTTTTATCCCAAATAAAAATATATTTTTCTCTGGTATTTTACTATGTAAAAACTATTTGAAAATGGTTTTCAAATAAAACAGGAAACAATTTTAAATAAAAAAGGAGAAGCCTCCAACCGGCCAGGCCCAAAAGGCCCAGGCGGCAGCCCCAACCTCCCCAGCCCATCTGGCCATCTGGCCCGACCGGTGGAGCAAACCCTAAATGCCCCTGGCATTTTTGCGCTCCAACCCCCTCCGCCGCCGGCCCCCCTCTTTTCAGAAAACCCCTCCCCTTTTTCCTTATCGCGGCTCGGTCCTACCACCTCTCTCTCAGCCTCTCCCCGACCCCGAGCCGTTCGTCCCCATCCTCTCCGCATCGCTCCTGCACAGAGACCACCCGCGCCGAGCTCCTCTTTCCCTCCGGCCCCGCGCGCCTCGCCTGCGGACACCGCCGGCCGCCGCCGGAGCCAAGTTCCCCGCTCGAGCCGCCGCTCGCCCCACCTTCTCTGCGAGCTCCTCTTGCCCCGAGCCCCACCGCGCCGCCTCCGCTCGCCGCCAAGACGCGCGCAGCCGCTTGTCCTTCCACGACACCACCTCGCCTCGTCTCCCTGCAAGCCCGCGCGCCTTTCCTCGTCCTGCACCGCCGCCGTCATCGACACCGAGCTCGCGGACGACCCCGTAGACCTCCTCTGCTTCAAGGCCAGCAACCTAGCCCTGCACCGCATGTCCACCTCGTCTACGGCAGCGTGTCGCCGTCGCGTTTGTCCGCGCTGCTCCCCGTCCTTGCGGCCATCGTGAGGAGCCCGGTCGTCCGTCATCCAGTCGCCAAGGATATCGCCCGCTGCTGCCTGCGCCTCCGGCCGCTTGATTTTCTTCTGCGTGTGCGCGTGCCCGCAAGTTGTTCGACAGCAGCTGCAGTCCAACCCCAATTCCACGTGTGCCTCCCGTTCACAGCAGAAGCCGCTCGCCAGCGAGTCCTTGCCACGCTGCTGCTATCTCGCCCCCGTTGCAAAACAGGTTGTGAGCCCGTGTTGTATCCCTGGTGTTGCACTGCTGAAATGTGTCGCCCGCTTATCGTTTCCGGTTCTAGCAGATGTGATCCTGGTTCTTGGACGACAAGACAATGCATCAAGATCTCCTGAAGAACCCCGCCATTGAACCAAGTTCTCCTTCACGGATCCGAGGCGAAGACCTCGGCTTCATCTTCTTCCCCTCCGAACCCGAAACCGGTGACCATCCTTGTTCCGATACCGTGAGACCCCGACCCTAACCAACCTATTTTATAAATGTGTTATATAACTTGTTGCACCAATCATACATATTGCATCACATTGTGTATCTCGTGGGTTCGGGTAAATAGCGAATCACCTAATTAAATATGGAATTGTGCGGGATTGTTATCTTATCCCGGTTCCATTTAATTTTGCGTAGCGCACCCATGCCATGTTTATGCCATGCTAATAACATTTAATATGCGGGGTAGATAAATAACTTGAACCTAATAATAGTGTGTCGGAATTCCGATTCCGCTTAAATTTGATGAGTTGCATCGCCGCATCATGTTGCCATGCCATACATGCATACCATATCATGAGCATGCCGATTCTTTTGCCATAGTATTAAGTGGTGCATCGGTTGTTTGTTCTAGTGCTTTGCTTCTTCCCGGACAGGATCACGAAGTGGTGTGGTGAGATACGACGAGATCTCCGGTTGTTCCTCGGCAAGCTTTAACAGGCAAGCATTTCCCCTATACTCCTGTCTCTGCAGGAGTCGCTCACCTATTTTATTTTGCCTTCTCCCTCATGCTATCCTTAAGTTGCGTTCTTGTCACGTGTCCTTTCCACTTGTTACCTCAAGCAGCCCATATTGCCACGACCACCTCCTACATCTATTGTTTGGTTATCGGGTCTGCCTTGCGAGTCGTAGTGCATGCTAGTGCTTTTTTACCTCGTTACCGTTACTGCTATCTTATCGGGTTATATGTTGGGAAGAATCATGGTTACTTTAGTTGTTGACATTTGTTTAGCGGAGGCATCGGTGGGTCAGCTGATCGTTTTGTGACGGCTCACTTGTGTTTCCTAAATATCTTAGGACCCCGAGTTCTTTTTATCTGTTCCGAGACTGAGCGCTCTAACCACACGTGGGTATGCTTACCGGGTCTCCCCTCGACCACTGCCGGAATCTACAGCTTTGTCCAGTGGCCACAACTAGTTTGGATGTTTGTTTTGTTTCTCCCGGGCGTGCAAGCTTGTTTCTTTGTGGTCGGATGATATGATGTTACTCTTGGGGAAGCCATGTTGCCTTGTAACCCCGTTGTCTCTTGCACGCTCGTAGGATGCGGTACGTATTGCTGAAGATGGATTCACCCTGCGGGCACTGTTTCCATCCGAAAGCCGTAGACGCAAACATCTAAGTCCGCGTCGGAGTTTCGATCGGGCTCCGAAACGGGTTAACTTAGTTAGGTGGCTTCCTGGACATTGTTGTAGTGAAGGAGAGTGCGTGTCGTGATATCCACCTTCCGTAAGTGGGTTGATCGTGCGTGTGGGCACATTTGGGCACCCCTGCAGGGTTACAATCTTATCGATAAGCCGCGTCCGCGGTTATGGACGACTTGGAGCTGTATGACTCGACCATAGACAACTTACACCTATTGTTTCACTACTAATAACTTGCATAGTAAGATAGAACAACTTAAATAATAACTGGTTAAAACTTGTCAACGTGTGAGTGCCTTTGCCCGTACTTCTTTGCGAAGGGGAACACATCGGCTGTGTTATGTTTGCAGAGTATAGAACTGTTAGTTGTGCGCTCTCTCACCTTCTCTGTTTAGACGAATGTTGTAGAGTGTATCTATAGGTTTTTAGTGCTTTCGCGCTGCCGCTTAACCCCACCATATTGCCTATGACGTTCCTCTTGCGTCCTCTAAGTCCCCTACGTGCCTCAAGTACAAAGGACGACTGGTTGACGAATGCTTATACGTTTTGAAGTCTTGTTAAGTACGAACCCGTACTTATTGCTGCTTCTACGGGACATAACCGGGCATGTACGAAGATATATTCGATGAAGACGACGTTAGCAAGGTTACCCTTCCGGTTTGGCCTGGGCAGGGTTATGGACACCGCTGGTTATCTTCAGGACTCTTAGTCCAATTTGTATCTTGCCCGTACTCGGACGTATTTGATCTTCTGTATGATTTGGATCTTTGTATTGTATATTTGTATCTTGACTCGTTGGAGTCGTTGTTGTAATATATGTTTCTTGTGGGCTTTATTGTAAACCTGTTGTAATGTTACTACTCGTGGTAATTCCTCTGGCAGCACGTGTGTGATTCGTCGCGCACGTCGTGTCGGAGGGCGTCTCTGGATCGATATCGTGCGGATTTCGGCGTGTTCGCTGGGATCCTCATGGTACCGGTTCCGGGGCGTCACAAGTTGGTATCAGAGCCCAGGTTGACGGTACCCCACTAGTCCAGCCTTTAGGATAACCTTGCCAACGGTCGTAGAGTTAGAGAGTCCAAAATATTTTCTAAAATTCGTTGGATAGACCAGATTAGCTCTGATTTTCTCCTTACCTCTATTCTTTCTCCTATTATCTTTGCGAGTTTTGAGTCTTCTCTCTTATCTGAGTTATCCGAGTCTTAGGTTTTGACGTGGGTTGGACGATCTTTGCCTTAACCTAGTAGGTTCGATCTTCGGAGGATCTCAGCTGAATTACATCATCAATGACGGAACAAGGACTTCTTGTTGGTGGTGTCGACCGTTCTACATGGAGCAACAATTCTTGTTAGTGGTGTCGAGGAGATCGACACGTCGCCAGAAGACCCGATAGTTCCACCTCTCTTCCCCCGTACCTGGACGTGGGATCTCGGGGCGCGATCCCTTGTTAGTGGTGTCGTTTGTAATGGCCCCGGATAGTACCCCTAATAGATTTGTTTGTTCTTTTTTCCTTTATGCATAGTCATGACATCATACATATTTTCGCATCCTAAAATTATTTTATTAAACCCTATTTTGTTGTTACAATTAATCCCCTCCTTTTATCCCAAATAAAAATATATTTTTCTCTGGTATTTTACTATGTAAAAACTATTTGAAAATGGTTTTCAAATAAAACAGGAAACAATTTTAAATAAAAAAAACGGGGAGAAGCCTCCAACCGGCCAGGCCCAAAAGGCCCAGGCGGCAGCCCCAACCTCCCCAGCCCATCAGGCCATCTGGCCCGACCGGTGGAGCAAACCCTAAATGCCCCTGGCATTTTTGCGCTCCAACCCCCTCCGCCGCCGGCCCCCCTCTTTTCAGAAAACCCCTCCCCTTTTTCCTTATCGCGGCTCGGTCCTACCACCTCTCTCTCAGCCTCTCCCCGACCCCGAGCCGTTCGTCCCCATCCTCTCCGCATCGCTCCTGCACGGAGACCACCCGCGCCGAGCGCCTCTTTCCCTCCGGCCCCGCGCGCCTCGCCTCCGGACACCGCCGGCCGCCGCCGGAGCCAAGTTCCCCGCTCGAGCCGCCGCTCGCCCCACCTTCTCTGCGAGCTCCTCTCGCCCCGAGCCCCACCGCGCCGCCTCCGCTCGCCGCCAAGACGCGCGCAGCCGCTTGTCCTTCCACGACACCACCTCGCCTCGTCTCCCTGCAAGCCCGCGCGCCTTTCCTCGTCCTGCACCGCCGCCGTCATCGACACCGAGCTCGCGGACGACCCCGTAGACCTCCTCTGCTTCAAGGCCAATAACCTCGCCCTGCACCGCATGTCCACCTCGTCTACGGCAGCGTGTCACCGTCGCGTTTGTCCGCGCTGCTCCCCGTCCTTGTGGCCATCGTGAGGAGCCCGGTCGTCCGTCATCCAGTCGCCAAGGATATCGCCCGCTGCTGCCTGCGCCTCCGGCCGCTTGATTTTCTTCTGCGTGTGCGCGTGCCCGCAAGTTGTTCGACATCAGCTGCAGTCCAACCCCAATTCCACTTGTGCCTCCCGTTCACAGCAGAAGCTGCTCGCCAGCGAGTCCTTGCCACGCTGCTGCTATCTCGCCCCCGTTGCAAAACAGGTTGTGAGCCCGTGTTGTATCCCTGGTGTTGCACTGCTGAAATGTGTCGCCCGCTTATCGTTTCCGGTTCTAGCAGATGTGATCCTGGTTCTTGGACGACAAGACAATGCATCAAGATCTCCTGAAGAACCCCGCCATTGAACCAAGTTCTCCTTCACGGATCCGAGGCGAAGACCTCGGCTTCATCTTCTTCCCCTCCGAACCCGAAACCGGCGACCATCCTTGTTCCGATACCGGGAGACCCCGACCCTAACCAACCTATTTTATAAATGTGTTATATAACTTGTTGCACCAATCATACATATTGCATCGCATTGTGTATCTCGTGGGTTCGGGTAAATAGCGAATCACCTAATTAAATATGGAATTGTGCGGGATTGTTATCTTATCCCGGTTCCATTTAATTTTGCGTAGCGCACCCATGCCATGTTTATGCCATGCTAATAACATTTAATATGCGGGGTAGATAAATAACTTGAACCTAATAATAGTGTGTCGGAATTCCGATTCCTCTTAAATTTGATGAGTTGCATCGCCGCATCATGTAGCCATGCCATACATGCATACCATATCATGAGCATGCCGATTCTTTTGCCGTAGTATTAAGTGGTGCATCGGTTGTTTGTTCTAGTGCTTTGCTTCTTCCCGGATAGGATCACGAAGTGGTGTGGTGAGATACGACGAGATCTCCGGTTGTTCCTCGACAAGCTTTAACAGGCAAGCATTTCCCCTATACTCCTGTCCCTGCAGGAGTCGCTCACCTATTTTATTTTGCCTTCTCCCTCATGCTATCCTTAAGTTGCGTTCTTGTCACGTGTCCTTTCCACTTGTTACCTCAAGCAGCCCATATTGCCACGACCACCTCCTACAGCTATTGTTTGGTTATCGGGTCTGCCTTGCGAGTCGTAGTGCATGCTAGAGCTGTTTTACCTCGTTACCGTTACTGCTATCTTATCGGTTTATATGTTGGGAAGAATCATGGTTACTTTAGTTGTTGACATTTGTTTAGCGGAGGCATCGGTGGGTCAGCTGATCATTTTGTGACGGCTCACTTGTGTTTCCTAAATATCTTAGGACCCCGAGTTCTTGTTATCTGTTCCGAGACTGAGCGCTCTAACCACACGTGGGTATGCTTACCGGGTCTCCCCTCGACCACTGCCGGAATCTACAGCTTTGTCCAGTGGCCACAACTAGTTTGGATGTTTGTTTTGTTTCTCCCGGGCGTGCAAGCTTGTTTCTTTGTGGTCGGATGATATGATGTTACTCTTGGGGAAGCCATGTTGCCTTGTAACCCCGTTGTCTCTTGCACGCTCGTAGGATGCGGTACGTATTGCTGAAGATGGATTCACCCTGCGGGCACTGTTTCCATCCGAAAGCCGTAGACGCAAACAGCTAAGTCCGCGTCGGAGTTTCGATCGGGCTCCGAAACGGGTTAACTTAGTTAGGTGGCTTCCTGTACATTGTTGTAGTGAAGGAGAGTGCGTGTCGTGATATCCACCTTCCGTAAGTGGGTTGATCGTGCGTGTGGGCACATTTGGGCACCCCTGCAGGGTTACAATCTTATCGATAAGCCGCGTCCGCGGTTATGGACGACTTGGAGCTGTATGACTCGACCATAGACAACTTACACCTATTGTTTCACTACTAATAACTTGCATAGTAAGATAGAACAACTTAAATAATAACTGGTTAAAACTTGTCAACAGTGTGAGTGCCTTTGCCAGTACTTCTTTGCGAAGGGGGAACACATCGGCTGTGTTATGTTTGCAGAGTATAGAACTGTTAGTTGTGCGCTCTCTCACCTTCTCTGTTTAGACGAATGTTGTAGAGTGTATCTATAGGTTTTTAGTGCTTTCGCGCTGCCGCTTAACCCCACCATATTGCCTATGACGTTCCTCTTGCGTCCTCTAAGTCCCCTACGTGCCTCAAGTACAAAGGACGACTGGTTGACGAATGCTTATACGTTTTGAAGTCTTGTTAAGTACGAACCCGTACTTATTGCTGCTTCTACGGGACATAACCGGGCAAGTATGAAGATATATTCGATGAAGACGACGTTAGCAAGGTTACCCTTCTGGTTTGGCCTGGGCAGGGTTATGGACGCCGCTGGTTATCTTCAGGACTCTTAGTCCAATTTGTATCTTGCCCGGACGTATTTGATCTTCTGTATGATTTGGATCTTTGTATTGTATATTTGTATCTTGACTCGTTGGAGTCGTTGTTGTAATATATGTTTCTTGTGGGCTTTATTGTAAACATGTTGTAATGTTACTACTCGTGGTAATTCCTCTGGCATCACGTGTGTGATTCGTCGCGCACGTCGTGTCGGAGGGCGTCTCTAGATCGATATAGTGCGGATTTCGGCGTGTTCGCTGGGATCCTCATGGTAACGGTTCCGGGGCGTCACACCAGCCACCCGGTTGCTTTAGGGCCCAATCACCTAGTCGCTTGGGCGACTGGCAGCCTACTTGAGCCTTCATCTCCATGGCGAGTGGGACTGGCGACACACCTCCTTTGGGCATATCCCCATCAGTAGTCCCCGAGCGCGGTGGTGATGAAGCATGGATTCGAGACGAGTCTTGAAGAGGCGTGGTGATGGATCAATGTGAGTCGCCATCGGGATCCCAAAAACGAAGTCACAGACTTAGCCCCAGTCTTCAGCCGCCAAAGGTTAATCGGCCAGTCGACGTATGATAGTCGGCATTGGCCAGTCGTCGTTTGCCAGTCGGCGTATGTCCATCGCGGAGACACGTGGAGGACCCAACGGCTAGATTTCACGTTGACCGAGGCGCGAACCGTTGGCATGCAGTTGACCGTTGTACCTGACGTGATCGCAAACGGCTAGTTAACGGCTACTCAGCTTAATCCGGTGCAGATCTTAGCCGTTGATCACGGGGCGGCGATTTCGGAACAACTTTGAAGGGCGGATCTCATTCCTCACTCTGGGCGAGCGATGGTATAAAGGGCCGCTCCGGGAATTAGGGCTTACCGTTCCGCCACATTCCTCTTTCTTCTTCTCTCATCTTCTCTCATTTCGAGCTCCAAACGCGTTCATGGCGGCGAAGGGTTGGGGTAAATCGAAGGTTACCCGGGAATCCCTCCTTCCGTATATTGCCGCGGGATTATCCCTGAGTTCAAGCAGGAGCGATGGAGGGTGCCGGCGGTGAACGAGGTGGAGCTGCACCCGAGGCCCAGGGAGTTCGTGATCTTTCTGAGCTTCCTCGACCGCGGCTTCGCGCTCCCCACCTCTGACTTCCTGCGGCAGCTTCTAGCCTTCTACAACATCAAGATCTCCGACCATGGGCCGCATAGCGTTCAGCAGATTGCGCTATTCGTGGCGTTGTGCGAGTGCTACCTGGGCTGCCCTCCCTATTTCCCATTGTGGGTGTCGATCTTCCATGGGCGGGCGACTCAGGTCAGCAAGAGCGACCAGTCGCTCATCCCGAACGGCGGGATCACGTTTCAGGTGAAGTCCGGGGAGAGCTTCATCGACATGGCGCTCCCTGATGTCTACGCACGCTTCTATTCTTGTAGACAGTGTTGGGCCTCCAAGAACAGAGGTTTGTAGAACAGCAGCAAGTTTCCCTTAAGTGGATCACCCAAGGTTTATCGAACTTAGGGAGGTAGAGGTCAAAGATATTCCTCTCAAGCAATCCTGCAATTAAGATACAAGAAGTCTCTTGTGTCCCCAACACACCTAATACACTTGTCAGATGTATAGGTGCACTAGTTCGGTGAAGAGATATTAAAACGCAGGTGGTATAGATGGTGGTAAACGGTAATTGCGATCTGAAATAAATATTGCAGGAAATAAAGATGCAGTAAAACAGTAAATAAGCGATGTTTGCAGTATTTGGAAACAAGGCCTAGGGATCATACTTTCACTAGTGGACACTCTCAACAATGATCACATAATTGGACAATTAGATAACTTCTCTTCACTTGCGATACTCTGAATTACTCTCCTATTGGACTCACTAATCATCACGTAGTGGCTACAAAAGCTCCACTCAAAGTTCATCAAGTACTTGACAAACACCACTCATAGGGATATCCTCATCAAATCATAATCCAAGATAATACCTTTGCAATTTAGACCGAGTACTAACATAGCATACACACTGTCAACAATAGCTATGAAAGGGGGAATAGATCACATCAATACTATCATAGTAATAGTTAACTTCATAATCCACAAGAGATTACAATCATAGCCTACGCCAAGTACTACATGATGCACACGATGTCCACTTTACATCATGGAGGAGGAATAGACTACTTTAATAACATCACTAGAGTAGCACATAGATTAATAGTGATACAAAGCTCATGATCACATAAAGATCACACCATGGGAAAGAGAGATGAACCACATAGCTACCGGTAGAGCCCTCAGCCTCGGGGGAGAACTACTCCCTCCTCATCATGGGAGACAGCAACGGCGATGAAGATGGATTCCGGGGGCACTTCCCCGTCCCGGCGGCGTGTCGGAACAGAGACTTATGTCCCCCGAACTTGGCTTCGCGATGGCGGCGGCTACGGAACTCTTCGTGGAATATGACTTGACGATTTAGGGTTTTCGCATCTGGAGGATTATATAGGAGAAAGGGCGGCGTCGGAGGGCCAGGGGCCCACCCCATATCTGGCGCGCCAGGGGGTCACCCGCGCCCCCATGGTGTGGCCCCTTGCTGGCCATCTCCGACTCTTCTTCGATGTTGGAACCCTCCGTGGAAAATAGGGCCGTGGGCTTTTGTTTCGTACAATTCCGAGAATATTTCTGTGTAGGATTTCTAAAACCAAAAATAGCAGAAAACGAACTGGCGCTTCGGCATCTTGTTAATAGGTTAGTCCCGAAAATGCATAAAATGATATAAAGTGTGAACAAAACATGTAGGTATTGTCATAAAACTAGCATGTAACATCAGAAATTATAGATACGTTGGAGACGTATCAAGCATCCGCAAGCTTAGTTCCTACTCGCCCTCGAGTAGGTAAACGATAAAAAGAATAATTTCTGAAGTGACATGCTACCAACATAATCTTGATCAACACTATTGTAAAGCATATGAGATGAATGAAGCGACTCAAAGCAATGATCTATAGTTTGCTAACAAAAAGATAATGACTAAACAACTGAATCATATAGCAAAAACTTTTCATGAATAGTACTTTCAAGACAAGTATCAAAAAGTCTTGCATAAGAGTTAACTCATAAAGCAATAGATTCAAAGTAAAAGGCATTGAAGCAACACAAAGAATGATTAAGTTTCAGCAATTGCTTTCAACTTGTAACATGTCTAACTATGGATAGTTGTCAACATAAAGCAATATAACAAGTGCAATAAGTAAACATGTAGGAATCAATGCACACAGTTGACACAAGTGTTTGCTTCTAAGATAGAAAGAAGTAGGTAAACTGACTCAACATAAAGTAAAAGAAAGGCCCTTCGCAGAGGGAAGCAGGGATTACTTATGTGCTAGAGCTTTTTATTTTGAAAACATGGAAACAATTATGTCAACGATAGTAATAATTCATATGGGTTATGCATAAAACTTCCTATAAGTTGCAAGCCTCATGCATCGAATACTAATAGTGCCCGCACCTTGTCCTAATTAGCTCAGATTTCCATGGATTATCATTGCATTACATATGTTTCAACCAAGTGTCACAAAGGGGTACCTCTATGCCACCTGTACAAAGGTCCAAGGAGATAAATCGCATTTGATTTCTCGATTTTGATAGATCTCAACTTAAGGACATCCATACCGGGACAACATAGAAAACAGATAATGGACTCCTCTTTTTAATGCTTTAAGCATTCAACAACAAATAATATTCTCATAAGAGATTCCGAGGATTAATGTCCAAGCTGAAACTTCCACCATGATACATGGCTTTGGTTGGCGGCCCAATGTTCTTCTCTAACAATATGCATACTCAAACCATTTCAACTCATGGCAAATCTCCCTTACTTCAGACAAGACGAACATGCATAGCAACTCACATGATATTCAACAAAGGTGTGACAAGTTGATGGCGTCCCCAGAAACATGGTTACCGCACAACAAGCAACTTATAAGAACTAAGATACATAAACAACATATTCATTAACACAATAGTTTTTTAGGCTAATTTCCCATGAGCTATGTATTGCAAAGAACAAGGAATGAAATTTTAAAAGTAGCACGCAAGCAATTTACTTTGGAATGGCAGAAAAATACCACATATAGGTAGTTATGGTGGACACAAATGGCATAGGTTTTGGCTCAAGATTTTGGATGCACGAGAAGCATTCCCTCTCAGTACAAGGCTTTGGCTAGCAAGGTTGTTTGAAGCAAACACAAGTATAAACCGGTACAACAAAACTTACATAAGAACATATTGCAAGCATTATAAGACTCTACACTGTCCTCCTTGTTGTTCAAACACTTTTACCAGAAAATATCTAGACCTTAGAGAGACCAATCATGCAAACCAAATTTCAACAAACTCTACGGTAGTTCTCCACTAATAGATTTAAACTACATGATGCAAGAGCTTAAACATGATCTACTTGAGAGCTCAAAACAATTGCCAAGTATCAAATTATTCAAGACAATATACCAACTACCACATGAAGCATTTTATGTTTCCAACCAAATAACAATAAGCGTAGCGGCTTTCAGCTTTCGCCATGAATATTAAAGTAAAACGAAGAACACAAGTGTTCAAATGAAAAAGCGGAGCGTGTCTCTCTCTCACACAAGGATGTTTAGGATCCAATTTATTCAGAAAACTAAAATAACAAACGAGAATAAAAACACACGGACACTCCAAGTAAAGCACATATGATGTGAAAGAATTAAAATATAATTTCACTAGAGATGACCTGATAAGTTGTTGATGAAGAAGGGGATGCCTTGGGCATCCCCAAGCTTAGACGCTTGAGTCTTCTTGAAATATGCTTGGGTGACCCACGTGGGCATCCCCAAGCTTAGCCTCTTCACTCTTCTTGATCACATTATATCACCCTGCTCTCTTGACCCTTCAAAACTTCCTTCACACCAAACTCAAAGCAATCTCATTAGAGGGTTAGTGCATAATTAAAAATTCACATGTTCAGCAAGGACACAATCATTACCAACACTTCTGGACATTACCCAAGGCTACTGAAAGTTAATGGAGCAAAGAAATCCACTCAACACAATAAAAGAGGCAATGCAAAATAAAAGACAGAATCTGTCAAAAACAGAACGTCGTAACGAATTTTTTCGAGGCACTTAGCTTGCTCAGATCAGAAAACTCAAAACTAATGATAGTTGCGTACATATCTGAGGATCACGCATGAATTTGTTCAAGATTTTACGAGTTTCCTACAGAGAGAACAACGCAAATTCGTGACAGCTAAAAAACTATTTCTAAATCCAAATCTAGCATCAACTTTCTATTAGAGACTTTACTTGGCACAAAAACGAAATAAACATGATAAGGAGAGGTTGCTACAGTAGTAACAACTTTCAAGACACAACAAAACAGTAGCAAAATAAAAACATGGGTTATCTCCCAAGAAGTGCTTTCTTTATAGCCATTAAGATGGGCTCAGTAATTTTAACGATGCTCTCGCAAGAAATAAGAGTTGAAGCAAAAGAGAGCATCAAGAAGCAAATTTAAAACACATTTAAGCCTAACCCACTTCCTATGAAAATGAATCTTGTAAGGAAACAAGTACTAAAAGCACATAGCAACAAGCATAAAAAGTCAACACAAGTTCAACTTCAAGATTCTCAACATAAAGAGGGGAAACTTAATATTATTAAGATGCATATAACCATGTTTCCCTCTCTCATAATAATTTCCAGTAGCATCATGAACAAACGCAACAATATGACTATCACATACAACATTCTTGTCATGATCCACATGCATAAAAGTATCATTACTCTCCACATAAGCATAATCAATTTTATTAGTAATTGTGGGAGTAAAACTATCACAACCATCATTGTAATCATCATAAATTGCAGGCATAGAATAATCATAATGAATTTTATCCTCAATAGTAGATGGACTGATAATATGATAGTCATCATTGTAATCATCATATATAGGAGGTAAAGTATCATCAAAGTAATTTTTCTCCTCCATGCTTGGGGGACTAAAAATATCATGCTCCTCAAAACTACCTTCCCCAAGTGATAAGGGCTAAGCCCAGGGATGTGCCCGATCTTCACGGATTTGAAGGGATTCGTGGGGGTAGGTGGATGAACGCGATGAACACGTGGGGGAAGCGCGGGAAAACACACACACACACGGATACAATTCGAGTTTTCCCTCGTTGGCTCGAAACACCAACTCGATAGAGGTTGCGAGAAAAGACCTTCCGGTAGAAGTCCCGCAAAGAGATCGACTAATCGAAGCTCGGGAGGTCTAGAAGGGTGAAAAGACCGGAAGGTTTGATGGAAGTGCAAGCAAAAGACCAAATAGGTAGAAGTGCAAGCAAAAGATCAAACAAACGGTAGAAGTCACCAAAGAGATCTTCACGAGTCGATAGGAGCCCGGGTGGCGATACAAGATCATAGATCTAGGTAGGGTTCCCACAAGGGTGAGCTAAGCTCAGGTTTTCTTTCAAATCAAGTCTAATCTGAGATCTGAGCCAACTAGCCTATTTATAGTAGGGGGCGAAGGGGTAAGCTACGCTGAAAAGTGCTGTTGTGCTGAAGTTCGCGGTGGCGGAAGTTCCGGTCCGGGGCGGAAGTTTCCCCGGCGGAAGTTCCGGTCCTGGGGCGGAAGTTCCGGCCAGGAAGTTCGCCAAGTTCCGCCTAGTTCCGAATATGGCCCGTTTCCTTGCAGTAACATCCGGGCGTTTTGGCGTAATTTCGGAACTTGGGCGGAACTTTCCGGGTTGGCGGAAGTTCCGGTCCCGGGGCGGAAGTTCCGGCCTGATCCATTTCTCTGGCGCGGAAGGCATCTTGGCGGCATGGGCGGAAGTTCCGGCCTTTGGGGGCGGAAGTTCCGGCCATCGGGGCGGAAGTTCCGGCCTGGAGCGTCCAGCTCCTCTTCCTCCTTCTCTTCCATGCTTCCGTGACATCGGCCTTGCGTCCTCGGGTCTCCGTGGCATCCTCTCTTCCCTCCGTACTTGTCGTCGAGTTCCTATCATCAAGACATGATGGAGTATGATGTAGTATATCGTCCCAAATGGGCGATTCGAGGCACGCGTAAAGGAGAAGATTCACCTTGGCGTGCCGTCTTGGCGATGAAGCACATGATGCGGTGAAGACCGAAGGTCGCCCCGTATCATCTCCCCCCACTTGAAAAAGAGTCGTCCTCGACGATAGCTCTTCACAAACTTGTATAGGAGGTAGATGAAAACCACGCTTGAATGTCTCGTCACTTGTCAAGAGCCCTATCAATAGCACAAGAGAAGCAAGAGAACACTCAAAGCATAGCCAATGTTCAACGGATTTAGCAAGGGGCCTTATGTAGAAGGAGGTCACCTTATCAAAGTGTCGGTGTGCTCTCATGGAGAGATCTTGCGTAGTCGAAGTGTGGGGTTGAACCCATTCGTTGACGCTCATCCACAAGTCACTTGTACCTTCACACAACAAAGACCAAGCAAAGTATATGTGTGCGTGATAGAGGAGCATATCATCAACGACATGTCCATTCATGTTCACAACACCGTTAGCACAACACAAATATATCAAGAATAAGGCATGTGCAAGGTCAATGTGTAAGAACTCCTTATGAACATATTCCAAATGTGGAAACACAAAAACTCCCAATTGTGAGACAACCGTGGTGTCCATCTCATGTAGAAAGTCATTTTCATTGTTGCTCTCAAGACATCGGAAAGAGAAATTGTTCAACATCCTTGAAGCAACAAGTGGAGAATTTGGCAAAAACACATACGAAAGAGTGTCCAAAATGTCATCAACATGTGTGCACACAAACCATTGGAAAGAGAAATTGGTCCTCCTATTTGGTGCACTACACAACATATCTTCCAACATGTTCATCAAAACAACATTTGCACAACCGCGCGTGCCAACAAACCAAATGAAAGAGCAATTGTCCCACTTGTTTGAGGCAACACCAACGGTAAGAATCACATCATCATGCTTGCCAAAGAACCATAAGAAAGAGAAATTGTTCGGTATGTTCAATGCAAAGCATGGGAAAGGTATTAGAGCCGGGTTCGATCTTGAACTAACTTGTATTATGCTCTCAATCAAATACGAAGCATCAAGTCGTTTCTCCAAGAGGCATTTTGCAAAAATGGTGATCAAAATAGTTTCGATGTATCCAAAATGTGGTAGGACAAAAATTTGTGCAAGTAAAAGTTTGCTTTGTAAGGTGTCAAAAATGTTGTGTGTAGCCTTGTCCCACACAAATGGAACCATCAAAAGGCAAGTATCGGCGGCAAAATTTGAGGCAAAATTGTTATGTGCAATGGCAAAGCTATGGAGACTTCTAGCTTGGGAACGTATGGTTGGCGTGAGCCGAGTATGGGTATCCTCAAGTGTCAAAGAATCCATTGCAATTGCCAAAGATGAAATGAGAAATCCAAAGGAGAGCAACTTTTGGTGTGACATGTGGCACAAGGTGCATAATGTGTCTCTCACATGTATGACATGATCCTTGAGATTCTCATAGTGTATGATGATATCATCAATACATACAACAACCATTGTGCCAACAAGATATTTCAAGATATGTTGCATAAGAAGCAAAAGAGGTGACGAGGAATTGGGCCAAACCGGAAGCTCGACAAGAAAAATTGGAAACACACGATGGCGAAGGCGTTGGGAAACATACCCTTTGGTTTGAATCCCGCGGGTTTGGTGATGGAGGTTGTCCTTGGTGGGGTAGCTCTCGATGGCTCGTGTCGTCAACTCATGCTCCGTGGCGGTGGATGTTGTCGTTCGGGTACCTCTACACACAATGGAGAAAACAAAAGCGTGTGTGCATGGTAGATGAATACATCATCCATCATGATGTTCCATGTCTTGTGCACATCACCATTAGTGTCAAGCAAGATAGTATGAAATGCATGGTGATGGTGCATATGGCAAGAAGGTGCATTCATGGCATGTGGTAACTTAGGATCATCAAAAATTGAGAAGGCTATGGGGGCCATCTCATGGACAATGAAATAAGCATTCTTGCATACCAAGCATAAGAAAGAGCTATTATTCATAATCTTGGATGCAAGGACCATGGAATAGTGCAAACATTTTGGGCAAAGCATGTTTAACATGTTATCATTGTTGTCGACAACCCTATGGAAAGAGCAAGTGTTCATCAAGGGTGTCACAACACAAGCATTAGCATCATCATTTTCATTGCAAGCAATACATGGTAAAGAGCAATTGTTCGACATATTGCAAGCAATAGGAGAGAAAGTGAAACTCTCATACCATGGCATGACCATATTGTCACAAGCAAGTAATTCCACATGATCAACAATGTTATCAAGCAAAGCATCACATGGAGGAATGAACAAAGCATGTGGCATAGTAAATGTATCATGAAGATCATGCATGCACTCATAAGTCATCATGTCCACTAATGGGATCATGGTATCATCAACACCTATGTTGTTACCTTTGTAGGCCGACTCATGTGAAGTAGGTGTTGTGGAAGTAGGAGGGTCCATGTGGTCGACATGTCCATCTTGGAGCAAGCATGGTGAGATATCATCATCTTCATGCACCATGTACATCTTCTCCATTAGCGGGAACTCGTCCTCCATGGAACCTAGTGCAACATAAGAAGACACACTAGAGGTAGAGGTTAAGTTGTTAGAATTTGAAATGGCCTCCATGGACCTATCAACTACCTCTCTCAACTCACTTTGTGTATCAATTATGTCCTCCAAATGGAAGCACTCAAACTCACATATGGGGTGGAAGTCACTCAACTCACCATCACTCTCGCTCAAGTGGGCTAAGTGGCTCTCATGCTCACATGGGTTTGGTACCAACTCATCAATCAAGCATGTAGGAGTAGGTTCGACTTGCTCATCTCCATGCGCCTCCGTGGTTGAAGGGAACTTCCCATGCTCAACCATCTCAACTCCATGCGCCTCCGTGGGTGAAGGGAGAATCCCATGCTCACCATTCTCAACTCCATTCGCCACCTTGGTTGAAGGGATCATCCCATGCTCAACCTTCTCAACTCCATCTTGAAGTGTGGGCTTCATAGTCGTCATCTTGTCCATTTCCTTGCACCATTCTTTGAAGATGATGGTATCTTGAAGTGTCTTGTTGGCGAATTGGGCATCCAATTGGGCGAAGTAGAGCTTGTGGGCTTGAGGTGTGTTGCACTCCCATGTCATGTGCTTGTTGGATGTGCACACATCACAATGGAGATTGGGGCATTCCCAAAGATGATGACCGTCTTGTGTGCAACGAAAGCATTGGGAGCTACGTGGTCTTGGTGGACAAATCATTGTCATGTTGGCATAAAGTTGTGTAGATTGTCCTTCCTCTTGAAGTGTAGACTCCACGGTCTTCATCTTGGGGCTTGAACTTCTTGTAGGTGCCATTGTGGTGGTGGCTGTAGTAGGGGAAAGCACCATGATAGGTGGTTCCTCTTGATGTGCACTTGCCACCATCTTCCTTGTTGATGTAGCGTCTTGTCTCGCACCATTGGAGATCTTCTCATTTGTAGGCGGTCTTGGAGATTGATGCAGCCCCGCCTATCGTCGACGCTACACCATGGCCAAGGAGTCCCCCAAGTGGACCAACAACACAAACCCCGCCATATATGTCAAGGTGAACTCCTTCCTCTCTATGGTCAATCTCAACACCAACTTGAATGGCATGCTACCTCATGCCTATCATCATTGTGTCTATAGGTGCCGACATCGACAAGGACCAGAGAGAAGGAACTCCCATGGTGCAAGGAAGAAGGAAGAAGAAGAGGAGAAGGAAGAGGAAGAAGAAGAGGGAGGAAGAGGCCCTGGCGCTCAAGGCCGTCGGACAGACCACAGACAGCAAGCTGGCGCGAGAGGCGGTCGGACCAGACCAGACGCAGGCGGGCGCAGAGGCCGGTCAGACCGGGCCACAGACCGGACGGAGATTTGCGAGGTTTCCGGTTTGCGACGGTCGACCGGACCCGTGACCGGACCACCCGGTCCACGCCCTCGACCGGCCCCAACCGGATCCGTCGGGTTTGACCCACCCAACTTGTACCTTTTCGACCCCTGTTGCCTTGTATGCCTATATAAGACCCCAGCTCGCCCCCATAGCTGGTTAGACAAGATTTAGGCTTAAACATGACTTTGAGCTTTGTCTCCCTAGGGTTTCATCCCCTTTGTATCAAGGCACCCCATGTTGCATGATTGGATCTATGTGAGTGAGATTCTAGTGTAGCCCACTCTCATCCTCAACACCGATCTCTCACTCCGGGATTCTACCTCGAGTCTCTCCGTGGTGATTCTATTGGCGTGGCCCATCGAGCCACGAGGGTATCGATTGTATCGGGTTGGTGTGCGTTGTGTTCTTCGCGTTCTTCGTGTTCTTCCGCCTCTCCTCTCTTTCCCCCTTTGATTCTTGGGTCATTCGCAAGATCGGGCCACACACGGGGTCTTAGACCTTAACATATGGTATCAGCAGCCTTTGGTTTCCGCGAATTTGACCCCCCACCCACCCAATTTCCCCTCTAAAATTTTTTTCCAAAAAATTCCCCAAAAATAGCCCTAATTTGCCTTTGGATGGATCTGCGATTTGGTTGCGTTTTGAGTGGTTTTGGTCCATGGATTTGGTGTTGTGGTGCTTGATCTACTATTTCCCCACTTTCTAGCCCCCAATTCCATCGTTTTCCTTCGATTTGGTCGATTTGGTTTTGGTTTGGGGAAGAACAGGGGAGAGAAAGCTCCAAATCGTGCAGACCGGTTGAGAACCCGGTCAACCGGCCCCGACTGACCGTCCGGAGAACCGGTCAGCGCCGCCGGACCAGCCGGCCCGAAGCCGGTCAACCGGACCCAGACCGGGCAGCCGGCGCAGACCGGTCCGACCGGACCACCGACCGGGCACACGTCTTCGACATCGACTAACACCACCGCCGACCACCACCACCACCATCATCTCCACCATCGCAGGTATAACTTGCAGTAACCCTTGTAACCCCTCTTCTTTTGCGATCTATCCTATCGAGCATTGCTTATCTAGTGTTGCGAGACATTGCACGTGGCCCCGATTGTGAGGTGTGTGTGTAGTGTGGAGTCAAGCTTCTAAGCAAAACTCGTGTGGCAAGATAGCAAAAGCGAGCTAACGCTAACATAGTGCGAAAAAGCCGCCAAAACACAAAAAGAGTGCAAGTGCACCATAGAGCAAAAGTGTGCGAGTGCCATCATACATACATATACACAAAGAGTGTAAGTGCCACCAAATACAAAAAAAAAGAGGAAAAAGCTTTTAAGCAAAAGAGAGAAAAGAGAAGAGAGGCCGCGTGTGAATCTTGTTGTCTCTTTGTTTGCAACCAAAGCTTTGCCTCTCCTTGTGTTAGTGTGACACCGAGCCACCCTTGCTTTCGGGCTTCATACACTTTTCCGCTCATTCCTTGGTCGCACTAACCCCGCTTATCCCGTGTGTGAGTTCCATACCTTTTCCGTGTTTATAGTGATCATCGCTTTGACATTTGAGTTTTTGGATTTCCACCACTCTTGACAATACACTTGATTTCGGATTTCGTCTTTTGGCTTTCCACCACCTACTACCATATTTGCTAGCTTTTGCGTGTGTCTTTGTGTGAGTGCCCGATACAATTGTTCTAACTCTCGGTTTGTTGGATCACCCCAATCTTGTCATACCACGGTAAGATTGCGAGGTAGTGTTCTTCCACTAACATACACCATATAGATACCGTCTTGCTAACATGTATAGCGACGAAGAAGATACGGAGGAGTACATGGAGCACTTCGAGGAGGATGCCTCTTCAAGCACCGCGGATGTGGAGGAACATGTGGAGCTCTACACCGACTATGGCTCCACGAGCATCGCCAACATGACCGACATCGAGGAGCTCTACACCGACTATGGCTCCGCGAGCATCGCCAACATGGACGACATCGACGAGCTCTACATCGACACTTGCTCAACAAGCATGGACGACATGGTGGAGCACCACCACGAGGACGACATCGACCCCACCATGTCCACCGCCGATGCTCCCACATACCCCTACTTGGCCAATGGAGCTACATATGAAGATCGAGGACCTCCACGATGGCATCATCATGTGGATCATCAAGAGCGTCCCCAACATATTCGGCATCGACACACTTCTCCGAGCTCCACAAGGCGCCATCATGAGAGTGCCTATGCACAAGATCATCGACATCACGGACATCATATGGAGCATCAAGAGCGCCCTCAACATGAGCCATCACCTAGGCATGGCAAGGACCGTCTTCGACTCACACCATCTCATGATCGTCATCGACCACCACCACCCCATGGTCTACATCGACATCCGCCCACACATGCTCTTCGACGACACCACTCAAGACATGGTGATGAGGCAAGAAGACGAGAGCCTCGACATGAAGACCTTCCTCATAAGGCGACTTCTACCTCTTGCGCCACCACCACAATGGCCCCTACCTCGTCATATGCCTATGGACTCCGATGCTACAAGTGCAAGCAACAAGGCCACCTTCCACGGGAATGTCCCAATCTCCTATGTGAGGTGTGCAAGGCCAAGGGTCACGTGGCATGGCAATGCACAACGCCAAGCGCCAAGAAGCTCTACTTCGACGAGCTCAATGCACAAGTCTCCAAGATGCCACCACTTGAGGACGACTTAGGAGGCGATGGAGTTGAGCATGGTGAGCATGGGATTCTCCCTTCACCTACGGAGGCACATGGAGTTGAGATGGTTGAGCATGGGAAGTTCCCTTCAACCACGGAGGCGCATGGAGATGAGAAAGTCGAGCCTACTCCTATATGCTTGATTGATGAGTTGGTACCAACCCCATGTGAGCATGAGAGCCACTTAGCCCACTTGAGCGAGAGTGATAGTGAGTTGAGTGACTTCCACCCCATATGTGAGTTTGAGTGCTTCCATTTGGAGGACATGAGTGATACACAAAGTGAGTTGAGAGAGGTAGATGATAGGTCCATGGAGGACATCGCATTTGCTAACACATTAACCTCTCCCTCGTTTGTGTCTTCTTATGTTGCACTAGGTTCCACGGAGGACGAGTTCCCGCTCATGGAGAAGATGTACATGGTGCATGAAGACGATGATATCTCACCATGCTTGCTCCAAGATGGACATGTCGACCACATGGATCCTCCTACTTCCACAACACCTACATCACATGAGTCGGCCTTCAAAGGTAACAACATAGGTGTTGATGATGCCATGATCCCACTAGTGGACATGATGACTTATGAGTGCATGCATGATCTTGATGATACATTTGCTACGTCACTTGATTCTTTCATATTCCCATGTGATGCTTTGCTTCCTAACATTGTTGATCATGTGGAGTTGATTGATTGTGATAACATGAACATGCCATGCTATGAGAGCTTCAATTTTTCCACCATTGCTTGCAATATGTCGACCACTTGCTCTTTACCATGTAATGCTTGCAATGATAATGACATGGATGACATTAGCTTCCAAATGCTTTGTCCCAAATGTTTACACTATTCCATGATCCTTGCATCCAAGATTGCGAACAATTGCTCTTTCTTATGCTTGGTATGCAAGAATGCTTATTTTATTGTTCACGAGATGGCCCCCATAGCCTTCTCAATTTTTGATGATCATGAGTTACCACATGCCATGAATGCACCTTCTTGCCATATGCACCTTCTTGCCATATGCACCATCGCCATGCATTTCATACTATCTTGCTTGACACTAATGGTGATGTGCACAAGACATGGAACATCATGATGGATGATGTATTCATCTACCATGCACACACGCTTTTTGTCTTGTTTCTTCCATGTGTAGGTACACAAACGACCACTTCCACCGCTACGGAGCATGAGCTCACGAAACGCGCAATTGAGAGCTACCCCATCAAGGACCTAACCCGCGGGAATCACACCAAAGGGTATGTTCCCACAAGCCTTCACCCTCATATGTTTCCGACTTGGTTTGTTGAGCTTTCGGTTTGGTCCAATTCTTCGTCACCTCTTTTGTTTCTTATGCAACATATCTTGAAACATCTTGTTGGCACAATGGTTGTTGTATGTATTGATGCTTTCATCATACACTCCGAGATTCTCAAGGACCATGTCATACATGTGAGAGACACCATATGCATCTTGTGCCACAAGTTACACAAAAAGTTGCCCTTCTTTGGATTTCTCATTTTATCTATGGCAATTGAAATGGATTCTTTGACACTTGCGGATACCCATACTTGGCTCACGCCAACCATACTTTCCCAAGCTAGAAGTCTCCATGGCTTTGCCATTGCACATAAAAATTTTGCCCCAAATTTTGCCGCCGATACTCGCCTTTTGATTGTTCCATTTGAGTGGGACAATACGACATATCACATTTTTGCCACTTTACATGCACAAACTTTTGCCCCACCAAATTTTGGATACATCGACACTCTTTCGATTACCATTTTTGCCATATGCCTCTTGGAGAAACGACTTGATGCTTCGTATTTGATTGAGAGCCTCTTGTTCGCCGGTCACCAAATTGGCATCCACAAGCTTTCCTTTTGCAAGTTGTTTTTCCCCTTGTTCTTCTTCGACCAAGACTTGGCCCCTCCACCACTACATGGGAGACCCGTTATGGACTACAACAAAGACGCCCGCACTACGACGAGCATCCCTAAGGACACAAGGGCACCTATACAAGTCCTTCCCGTCTACCTCATCGGTGAGGAGGAGCAAGAGTCGAGGACGACTCTTCCCCAAGGGGGAGATGATGCAGCCCCGCCTATCGTCGACGCTACACCATGGCCAAGGAGTCCCCCAAGTGGACCAACAACACAAAACCCCGCCATATATGTCAAGGTGAACTCCTTCCTCTCTATGGTCAATCTCAACACCAACTTGAATGGCATGCTACCTCATGCCTATCATCATTGTGTCTATAGGTGCCGACATCGACAAGGACCAAGAGAGAAGGAACTCCCATGGTGCAAGGAAGAAGGAAGAAGAAGAGGAGAAGGAAGAGGAAGAAGAAGAGGAGGAAGAGGCCCTGCCGGCTCAAAGGCGGTCGACCGGCCACACAGCAGCCTGGCGCGAGGCCGGTCGGACCGGGCCACAGACCCAAGGCCGGCGCGCAGGAGACCGGGCCCCACGACCGGACGGAGATTTGCGAGGTTTCCGGTTTGCGACCGGTCGACCGGACCCGTGTGACCACCGGTCCAGCCCCGTCCGACCGGCCCCAAACCGGATCCGTCGGGTTTGACCCACCCAACTTGTACCTTTTCGACCCCTGTTGCCTTGTATGCCTATATAGACCCCAGCTCGCCCCCATAGCTGGTTAGACAAGATTTAGGCTTAAACATGACTTTGAGCTTTGTCTCCCTAGGGTTTCATCCCCTTTGTATCAAGGCACCCCATGTTGGATGATTGGATCTATGTGAGTGAGATTCTAGTGTAGCCCACTCTCTCTCCCTCACCTACCTCCATCCTCAACACCGATCTCTCACTCCGGGATTCTACCTCGAGTCTCTCCCGTGGTGATTCTATTGGCGTGGCCCATCGAGCCACGAGGGTAAGTATCGATTGTATCGGGTTGGTGTGCGTTGTGTTCTTCGCGTTCTTCGTGTTCTTCCGCCTCTCCCTCTCTTTCCCCCTTTGATTCTTGGGTCATTCGCAAGATCGGGCCACACACGGGGTCTTAGACCTTAACAGAGATGCCATTTTGGTGGTGGCGCTAGGCTTTGTGGACACCATATGGTTGGTGTTGTTGTTCTTTGTAGCCTTGGCCGCTTCATGTCGAGGTTCTCGTCTTCTTGCATCATCACCATGTCTTGGGGGTGTCGTCGAAGATCCTTGGGAGGTGTTGGTTGATGGCGAACATGAGGTGACTTGTGTCGGCGATGATCATGTGGTGACGCATGTCGATGGCGAATATGAGGTGACTTGTGTCGGCGATGATCATGTGGTGACGCATGTCGATGGCGGTCATGAGGTGGTGATGGTCGACGACGATCTTGAGGTGACGAGTGTCGATGACGATCCTCAACATGCCTAGATGATGGTTCATGTAGCTTGGCACTTTGCTTGTGGTGCCTTCTTGAGCTCGGAGGAGAGTGTCGATGGCGATCATGGCGGGGACGCTCTTGTTGTTCCAAAGGACGAGCTCGATGTAGATGATCATGTGCGTGAGCACTCTCATGGTGGCGCCGTCTTGAAGGTCCGCAACCATCATAAGTAGTTCCATTGGCCAAGGTGGGGAACTTGTAGGCACCGGTCTTGTGCAAGGTGGTGTTGAAGCTTGGTTCCACCATGGTGTCAATGTCATAGTCGAGGTAGTGCTCGGTGCGGTGCTCCATCATGGTGTCATGGTCGTAGTCGAGGTAGTGCTCGGTGCGGTGCTCCATCATGGTGTCGTAGTCGTAGTCGAGGTAGTGCTCGGTGCGGTGCTCCATCATGGTGTCGTAGTCGTAGTCGAGGTAGTGCTCGGTGCGGTGCTCCATCATGGTGTCGTAGTCGTAGTCGAGGTAGTGCTCCACCATGTCGTCGATGTTGTAGTCAAGCTCGGAGTGGTGGTCCACCATGTTGTCCATGCTTGGCGAGTCATGGTCGGTGTAGAGATGCTCGATGTCGGTCATGTCGCCAATGCTTGCGGAGCCATTGTCGGTGTCGAGCTCCACATGGTCTTCCATATCCGCGGTGCTTGCGGAGCTATCACCCTCATCATACTCCATGTCGTCCTCCGTAGGTTCATCCTCACTATCCATGTTAGTCTCTATGATTGGTGTATATATATGGTGGAAGGAAAACTACCAAAAGTGTCAAAACTTGCAAACCAAAATCGAAAAGGTGTTTCAAGTCGAGGAACAACCGATATGTATGCACACACACAAAACAAAAACTCTATATGGTGTTAGGTATGGATGTGGAAAGCCAAATGGAAGAACCAAACGAAGAGTCTATTGTCAAAAGTGGGTAAGATTCAAAAGTCACAAGTCAAAGGCGGTGATCACAAAAGGCATACACAAGGTGGAACACACACGTGGGACAAAATGGGGTTAGCGCGACGGAAAATGAGCACGAACAAAATTGGTCCTAACGAAGACTACTAGCTCGGTGTCACGCTAACGCAAGAGAGACCGTGGCTTGGTTGCAAAATTGAGAAGCAACAAGATTTGCGCAAGACGCCTCTCTTCTCTTTTCTCTCTTTTGCTTAGAAGCTTTGGACTCTTTTGTGTATAGGTGTCACTCACACTCTTTTTCTTTTTCTTTTTCTCTTTTTTTGTATGCTTAGAAGCTTTCTTTTTCTCACTATCTATGTAAGTATGTCACACTTCTTTTGCCTATCTTTGCACACGAGCTTGCTTCGTAGCTTTGCTCAACACACGCACACCCTCACGGTCGGGACGCTTGCGCAATGCTTCGCAACACTAGAAAGCCACTCTCGATAGGAAAGGTACGCAAAGGAAGCTAAGGCTACAAGTTAGGGGGCAAGTTATACCACTTGATGATGGTGGCCGACGATGTTGAACTTGCTATGGTGGAAGGTGTCAAATGAACCGCTTGGATCCTCGGGGTGCCGTCGTCGTAGTTGATGTTGCGGAAGCTTGTGGTAGCTGAAATGGCACACACAACGAAGTCCAAACACAAGGGGTTAGTGCCAAAACGAAAAACGAAGAAAGCTGTCAAAATTTCGGCCAGGCGGAACTTCCGGTCCTGAGGGGCGGAACTTCCGGTCCGGGGCGGAACTTCCGGTCCTCAGGGGCGGAACTTCCGGTCCAGGGCGGAACTTCCGGTCTGGCGGGGAACTTCCGGTCGCAATCAGATCTGCGAGCTGTTCTTCGATTTGGGCGGAAATCCGGGCCAAAAATCTTCGAATTCGTGGAAAATTTGGCACTAAGAGCGGTGGGAAGGTGGGGGAATTGCAGATCAACACCAAAGACAAGTTTCTATTGGACCAAAACCACCAAAAACTCAACAAATCGCGAGATCCAACCAAGGCCAATTTGGGGCTATTTTTTGGAAAAATTTTTGGAAATTTTTTTGGGCGAAATTGGTGGAATTGGTGGGTGTGGGGTCAAATCCGTGGCAACCAAGGAGCTCTTGATACCATATGATAAGGGCTAAGCCCAGGATGTGCCCGATCTTCACGGATTTGAAGGGATTCGTGGGGGTAGGTGGATGAACGCGATGAACACGTGGGGGAAGCGCGGGAAAACACACACACACGGATACAATTCGAGTTTTCCCTCGTTGGCTCGAAACACCAACTCGATAGAGGTTGCGAGAAAAGACCTTCCGGTAGAAGTCCCGCAAAGAGATCGACTAATCGAAGCTCGGGAGGTCTAGAAGGGTGAAAAGACCGGAAGGTTTGATGGAAGTGCAAGCAAAAGACCAAATAGGTAGAAGTGCAAGCAAAAGATCAAACAAACGGTAGAAGTCACCAAAGAGATCTTCACGAGTCGATAGGAGCCCGGGTGGCGATACAAGATCATAGACCTAGGTAGGGTTCCCACAAGGGTGAGCTAAGCTCAGGTTTTCTTTCAAATCAAGTCTAATCTGAGATCTGAGCCAACTAGCCTATTTATAGTAGGGGCGAAGGGGTAAGCTACTGAAAAGTGCTGTTGTCTGAAGTTCGCGGTGGCGGAAGTTCCGGTCGAGGGCGGAAGTTCCGGTCCCGAGCGGAAGTTCGGTGGGGGCGGAAGTTCGGCCAGGCCGGAAGTTCCGGCCAAGTTCCGGCCTAGTTCCGAATATGGCCCGTTTCCTTGCAGTAACATCCAGGGGCGTTTTGGCGTAATTTCGGAACTTGGGCGGAACTTGGGCGGAAGTTCCGGGTTGGCGGAAGTTCGGTCCCTCGGGCGGAAGTTCCGGCCTGATCCATTTCTCTGGGCGCTGGAAGGCATCTTGGCGGCATCTGGGGCGGAAGTTCCGGCCTTTGGGGCGGAAGTTCCGGTGGGGCGGAAGTTCGGCCATCGGGGCGGAAGTTCCGGCCTGGAGCGTCCAGCTCCTCTTCCTCCTTCTCTTCCATGCTTCCGTGACATCGGCCTTGCGTCCTCGGGTCTCCGTGGCATCCTCTCTTCCCTCCGTACTTGTCGTCGAGTTCCTATCATCAAGACATGATGGAGTATGATGTAGTATATCGTCCCAAATGGGCGATTCGAGGCACGCGTAAAGGAGAAGATTCACCTTGGCGTGCCGTCTTGGCGATGAAGCACATGATGCGGTGAAGACCGAAGGTCGCCCCGTATCACCAAGCTTAGAATTTTCCATAGCATTAGCAACAATGGTGTTCAAAGCATTCATACTAATAACATTGCCATTAGCATGCATATAAAGTTCCATAGGTTTTTTAATTTTCTCTTCAAACACCTCATGTCCTAACTCAAGATAAATACTATAAAGATCTCTAATATTTTTGTTGTTTTCCATTAAGCCTAACTAGTGAAAATAAAAACAAGAGACAAAAAGATAAAATTGCAGAATCTAAAGGAGATACCTTCAAGAACTCACACACCGGCAACAGTGCTAGAAAATAGCTTAGTAGTCGGAGGATGTGAATACCTTTTACCTTACCTCCCCGCAACGGCGCAGAGAAAATATCTTGATGTCTACGCACGCTTCTATTCTTGTAGACATGTTGGGCCTCCAAGAGCAGAGGTTTATAGAACAAGCAAGTTTCCCTTAAGTGGATCGCCCAAGGTTTATCGAACTCGGGGAGGTAGAGGTCAAAGATATTCCTCTCAAGCAATCCTGCAATTAAGATACAAGAAGTCTCTTGTGTCCCCAACACACCTAATACACTTGTCAGATGTATATGTGCACTAGTTCGGCGAAGAGATATTAAAACGCAGGTGGTATAGATGGTGGTAAACGGTAATTGCGATCTGAAATAAATATTGCGGGAAATAAAGATGCAGTAAAACAGTAAATAAGCGATGTTTGCAGTATTTGGAAACAAGGCCTAGGGATCATACTTTCACTAGTGGACACTCTCAACAATGATCACATAATTGGACAATTAGATAACTTCTCTTCACTTGTGCTACTCTGAATTACTCTCCTATTGGAATCACTAATCATCACGTAGTGGCTACAAAAGCTCCACTCAAAGTTCATCAAGTACTTGACAAACACCACTCATAGGGATATCCTCATCAAATCATAATCCAAGATAATACCGTTGCAATTTAGACCGAGTACTAACATAGCATACACACTGTCAACAATAGCTATGAAATGGGGAATAGATCACATCAATACTATCATAGTAATAGTTAACTTCATAATCCACAAGATATTACAATCATAGCCTACGCCAAGTACTACATGATGCACACGCTGTCACTTTACATCATGGAGGAGGAATAGACTACTTTAATAACATCACTAGAGTAGCACATAGATTAATAGTGATACAAAGCTCATGATCATATAAAGATCACACCATGGGAGAGAGAGATGAACCACATAGCTACCGGTGGAGCCCACAGCCTCGGGGAGAACTACTCCCTCCTCATCATGGGAGACAGCAACGGCGATGAAGATGGATTCCGGGGGCACTTCCCCGTCCCGACGGCGTGCCGGAACAGAGACTTCTGTCCCCCGAACTTGGCTTCGTGATGGCGGCGGCTACGGAACTCTTCGTGGAATATGACTTGACGATTTAGGGTTTTCGCATCTGGAGGATTATATGGTCGAAAGGGCGGCGTCGGAGGGGTCCCGAGGGGCCCACCCCATATCTGGGCGCGGCCAGGGGGTCACCCGCGCCCCCCTATGGTGTGGTCCCCTGCTGGCCGTCTCCGACTCTTCTTCGATGTTCTGGAACCCTCCGTGGAAAATAGGGCCGTGGGCTTTTGTTTCGTCCAATTCCGAGAATATTTCTGTGTAGGATTTGAAACCAAAAACAGCAGAAAAAGGAACTGGCGCTTCGGCATCTTGTTAATAGGTTAGTCCCGGAAAATGCATAAAAATGATATAAAGTGTGAACAAAACATGTAGGTATTGTCATAAAACTAGCATGGAACATCAGAAATTATAGATACGTTGGAGACGTATCAAGAAGCGCGCAATGGCGGCTCTCGTTCTACGCCTTTGAGTACACTCCGCCGAGGAGGTTCGTATTCCCCGGTACTCGCCCTTAAGCATGGCGTGAGGTCGCCGCCGAAAGGACCAGGTGAAGGAGACGCTCAGTCCGCAGCGACCTGTGCGGGTTGGCCGCCAACATGTACAACTGTTGGCTCGCCCGTCGCCTGATTCCTCTACGCTGCCGCGGCCAATACATGTGGGAGTACCGGGGGTAGAACGACTGCACCCGCTCGACGGCAGCCGACTGGGATGAGGACGAGTACCGGAAGGTGCTCGCCAAGGTCACCACAGCCACCTTCGCCTCCCTCGACGACGGGCTGCAGCCTTTCTCCGAGGACAAGCCGGCGCCTCAGGTATTAATCTGTCTTCTTCGGTAGTTTTAGTCGAATGACTGGGGTCATGAGTTCTCTGATGCGCTCTCTTGGTTCGGGTGCAGAGGTGGAAGAAGATTGTCAACCATCTTCTCCCGCTCGCGGGAAAAGAGCCTCCGGAGATGACCGAAGGCGAGGAGGCCGAGGAGGACGAAGCCGAAGACGAAGGGGAGCGTACCGAGTCGGACTCTGATGCGAGAGACTTCGTCCGAATCCCTCGTGGAGCGAAGAGGGGAGCGACCTCCTCGTCGCAGGGCCTACTGTAACATCCCAAATTTCAAGAAAAGGAAGAAGAAGAATTCCACAGATCCAAAATTCAGAACCAACCCTAAAACCCTAAAACCCTAATTGGATCAAGTGAAGATCACAAACCAAATAAAATAAAAGAGAAAGAAATCAAATAAGAACACCCTAAAACCTTCACATATGGTTTATGCCCTTTTTGCAAATCTTTACCCTAGACCAATTGGGTCTTCACCATTAGTTGTATTATGTTACTAAACACTTAATACAACTTTTGGAATCAAAGAAACACAAATCAAATCAAATTCAAACTCAAATTGTGCTCACATAGAATAATGGTCAAATCTGCCATTTATATTCTGGTCACTACTTTGAGTCCCTAGTTTTCAAGTTTTTCAAACTAAACTTTCCCAATTCTTTGCCCCTCATCCAAGAGCACATAAGGGTGAACAACTTTTGTAAAGACCACCATATCAAATTCATCTTGGATCAAAAACTATGCTCATGCAAATTTGAGACTTTTTAACATTGTTAACAATCTCACATTTTGCAAACTTGCATTTCTTTTATTTTTAAAATTCCGCCACCACTTGTGAATGTCTCTGGTCATTTTCAACTCATCCAAACTCACCATTTTCAAATTCTGGAACCACTTGACCCCAAACCAAATTTGGCAAAATTTGACAAATGTCAAATAGGAGCAAATCACAAACACTATTTGCAATAGTGTTGGCCAACCCTACCTGCCCCACTCGACCCTACCCTGTCCCCTGGTCCCCTCTCTCTCTCTCTCTTCCAAGCATAGGAACCCTAAGGAGCCACCCTAGAAAGACATGGACATGGCCATGCCGGCCATGTGCCACATGTCAAGCTCCACCCCTCTCCCTTCCTCCTCAGCCACGACCACCGTGCCCCATCGCTCCACCTCACCTCCCTACTGCAGCCTATGCAAGCCCTGGTTGGAGAGGACGCCGAAGCTCGCCGGAAAACGCACACCCAGAACGTTCCAGGATGCCGTTGGCGTCGCACGTGCGCACGCCGCGGGCACCACTGGACACGCGCCGCACGCCACCTCGAGCACGCCCTGGACCACCGCTCGACGAGTTGAGCACCACCACGCACACGAAGCAGCCAGACACGCTCTCTACCGCGACCCATGACCGCCGCCGCAGGAGACGGAGAAGAAACACCGCCACGGACGCCGCCAGACACGGAAGCTTTCCGACAAGGTTGGGCACCGGCTGGGCTAGCTAGCGCCGCCTATAGGACCACTGTGATGTCGTGAACACCGCCGCGCCCTCACCTAGCTCACTAGCTCGCCGGAGCGCCCGCGTCGATGTCGACCTCGTCACAGCACCCGCGGACCCTCTCGATTCTATAAATAGAGCAGCCCCAAGCACCAACCATTCACACCATCTCACTCCCCTCCCTTCACTGCTTCGCCTCACACCAGTAGCTAGCTCAATCGTCGCCGGAGTCGCCGGAATTGCAAGCTCGGAGCCGCGGAAGCCCTGAGATCGCCGTCGTCGATTCAAGCCTCCCCAAGCTCCGCCACTGCTACCAGCCGCCTCAGCATCATCGACAACGCCGCCGTGACCATCGCCGCCGACCGCCGGAGCCCTGTTACTCCCTCCGACCCCCTAGGTTCGCCGCCAGAGCCGCGGTATCTCGCCGGAGTAGAAGATGATCGTGCGCCGCACGATCACCCTCTAATCCGACGCTCCTCCTTGCGCGTACCGCTTCGCGTTGCTGCAGCCGCTGACAGTGGACCCCCCTCGTCAGACGGCCCACTCGCACTAGATGCGTTGTTGGGCTGGGTTTGCCTGTTTAAACCGTTTTGGGCCCGTAGGCTTTTCCCGCGCGGCCCAGGAATTCAAATTCCGTTTAATTCGTTTCAGCTCAAATTCAATACCGATGTCAATTTCAAGAGGAAGGTTGCTACCAAGAGGAGGAAGAGGAGAACTTTGACCACTACCAAGGCAAGCTAATATTCTTGCAAGTGCAAAGCTCTTTGAGCAAGGCACCACTCCACTTTACTTGATGTCAATAATCCTACCCCAAGTTTTACATTGCAAGCTTTTACTTGGTTTATTTAAAGTACTTTTATAGTTAACTTTGGTCTAAGTATGGAGTAGAGCAAGAGTATCAAACCTAGCCTAAGAAGCTTATGAGTTAAGTAGCACCCCTCATGACTAGTGCTAGTGCTAATACTAAAACTTGACTACTCTAGATGGGAACATGTGACTTGAAATGAATTTGAAACCTTGGAATGATGATTCATTCCATTGAATGACTTTGAAGGTGAATATGATTTGGAGAAGATAGTGATTTTTGATTAAAACTGATATTGGTTTGGATGCGATACCTTCCAATTTTTGAGTACCCCCACAATACCTGATTATGGGTAGGGCTTAACTAGAAATTTATACATCTTAGTATGGGTTCCCTCTGAACACACATCATAGGGGTTATGCCGAGGCTGCCTCCGTTGTTGAGAAATGATGTGAATTGAGGTGAATTGTACGGCCAAGCCCTGTGCAGTTCCCAGGTTGACAGGTTGGTCTTCACTGGGAGGCCAAGCTCATGGGGAGAGGTGCCTATACTAGGGTTTGTAAGTGAAAGGTTATGGTTGATGATCCGCGTACTGTGTTACGATGATTCGGGGTTATCCCGACGGATGAAATCAAATGTTGTGGCACAAGTGTGCAACCTCTGCAGAGTGTAAACCTATTCGAATAGCCGTGTCCACGGTTACGGACGGTTGGAAAGGCCATACAGTTTCCGGTGTCAGATTCTTGAAAATATTGGTGAAGCGAATAGTGAATGGTGACTTGCTTTTGAATCACAAAAGAGTTGTGGGAATGACACTAATGTTCCCACTTGAGTTAGTCTAGCACCTGAATAAGTCTTTTCTCAAATACTTGTGAACTAAAATTGGCTTTATGCAAATAAACTAGAGCTTAGCACCCCTTACTAGAATTGTGAGTACTTACACTAGTATTAGTTTGCGAGTACTTAAAGTACTCACGGCTTTGTCCCTGGCTATTCAAATGGCCAGAGTAGAACTACCAAGGAGATGACCAGCAGGACGCCTACGACAACTAGGAGTCTTCCGACGTCAAGCGTTGGCCTGTGGACTAGAGAGTCCATTTCTATTTACGCTTCCGCTATGAACTTGTGTTTGTTCGTTGATCAATAGATCAACTATTTATGTAATATGGATCATGTGATCTGAAATTGTAAGACAATATGGTTTGTAATGAATGATGACTATGATATTCGACTATTATGCCTCGCAACAACAATATTCCTGGGATTGCGATGAATGACATAATAGGCATCTGGACTTAAAAATCCGGGTGTTGACAAGTTGGTATCAGAGCCATTGTTTGACCTTAGAAGACCCTAGTTAGAACGGACGTTCAGAAAAACTTAACTTTGAAATCAAATGAAGAGAATATTTATGAAAATTTACTCACACTCTTGTCTTTGAGACTTTTTCAAAATTTGATGAATCATGCTCTTTCTTATTTGAATCTACTTAAAATTTTGCCACACTTGTTCACTCTCTAACTTACTCATCCATTTCACTTTCAGATGGAGCCGAATGAACCCATCAACACCAAGTTCTACCAGCTTGGGAATTGGAGGATCTTCGAGCATGACCTCAACGCCGTCTCGGACTTTCCTGGACGTCCTCACCCCGAGTTTCACGGAATCGAGGTGAACAACCACCCCGGAGGGGAGCTGCAGTGGATCATCACCGCTGACTTGAGGGGCAAGATGGAGCCTCCTACTTCTGAGAGGATCCTCTTCTCCTTCGGGGAGAGCAAACGCACGTCTTCTTGAAGCACTCGCCGTCGTGCAGGCGAACGCGGTGGCTCTCTTAGCGTCTCGCTATCCTCACCTTGTGAGGCGTGATGCCGCATGAGTACCCATGGAGCTGCAGCCTCATCCTGAGTTGATGCGCCATGCTGAGCATCTGGATTTCATGCTGTACCACACTCAGCAGGATCTGGACAACGCCCGCGCCTACGCCAACCAGACTCAGCTTGCACTGGCAAATCATGCCAATGCAATCAAGCTGCTTGCCAAGGACCGCAAGTCACTCCGCCTGCAGCGCGCCAAGAAGGACGCTACCATCGTGCGCCTTCGCGCCAAGATAGCATCCTTGGAGGCCACTGTCAAGGCCCAAGAGGACCAGCTGAGAGAGATGGAGTATGATGGAGGTGAAGAACTTCAGGGAGGAGGAGCCTTCCTGAGTGACGACGGCGACTTTGAGGAGGACGAGTTCACCGAGGAGGAGGACTACGAGTTTCTGGAGGCAGGACCAGACGACTTCGTCCCGATCGATGAGGAGTAGTTGCACTTGATCACTTATGTAGGTGTGAGTTGTATCCCGTCCGTTGTATCGTAGCATGAGAGAATGGTTCTTAAAACCATGGGAAGTGTTAGTTTGTAATGTGTGATGTTGAATGAATGAATGTTTGTGTTTGTCATCAAAAGAATTCAAGTTTTAAATTTATGAACTTACTCACAATAAACCATAGAAATTTCCCTCTTATCTCATGATCTTCTCTATGTTCAGATGGCCCCTCCCAATCGCAACAACAACGATGCCATGATGCAACTGCTGCAGACCCTGGGCCGACAGAGACTGAGCTGAACGCCAAGCCAACATCGCAGCACTGCAAAATCTTCCCAACCAAGGCCATGGGAATCATGATCACCCTGGATCAAAACTCAAGAACTTCCAGAACACCAACCCTCCGGTGTTTAGCAAGACCGAGGAACCCCTCGACGCCGACGACTGGCTCCAGACTATGGAGAACAACTTGGAAGTAGCCGGAGTGGAAGCCAACGAGAAGGTCTTGTTCGCAACCCACTACCTTGCCGGACCAGCCCGAGCCTGGTGGACTAGCACCCGTGCCATGAACGGAGGTCAAGTCATGACTTGGGCAGATTTCAAGCTCAAGTTCAGCAAGTACCATGTGCCCCCGGGTCTTATCAAGAAGATGAGGGATGAGTTCCGCGAACTCAAGCAAGGAAGGATGACGGTGGTAGAATACCGCGACAGGTTCCTTACACTGTCAAGGTACGCCCCAGACCGACCACCGAGAAGAGGCAGGAGAGATTCCTGAACGGACTGCATGATGAGATGCAGACTGTCCTAGTCAATATCCCCTTTGCAGACCTTGAAGCCTTAGTGGACTTCGCCATCCAGATGGAAGGCAAGCTGAACCAATCCAATGAGAACCGCAAATTCCGCATGATGCACCAGAGTGGGCCCAGCAATGCCCCGAAGTATCGCCCCAGCTCAAGCGTAGGTTTCACTCCGAGAAACAACAACCCCAGATACTTCACGCCCCGGTTTTCAGAACCGGAGCAGAGGAACCCAAGGCCAGGAGGCCACCACAACAACAACAACAACAACAACAACAACAACAACAACAACAACAACAACAACAACAACAACAACAACAACAACAACAACAACAACAACAACAACAACAGCAACACCAACACCACCTCCGCCCCGAGCCCCCAACACCAACAACAACAACACCAACACCGCTCCAAGGACTGGGAGCAACGCCATCCCCGTCGCAACCAAGGACAAGGCCACCATTACTTGTTATGAGTGCGGTGTAGTGGGACACTACTCCAACGAGTGCCCCAAGAGGTTAGCCAAGATTGCAGCCAACACCGCTGCACCTGCTCAGCAACAACGCCGTGTCTCCACCGGCAAGAAGTTCGCCCCCAACAACCCCAATAACCGCGGCCGTCTCTTCCACATGAACGCCGAAGAAGCCCAGGAAGCACCAGATGTTGTACTGGGTATGTTTTCTGTCAACTCCGTACCTGCCAGAGTGTTGTTTGATTCCGGAGCATCGCATTCATTTGTCACCGAAGACTTTGCATGCACAAGTAAAATCCAACCTATCAGTTTGAAGCATGTTATGATAGTTCAAATTCCTGGATCAACCACCAAAGCCAGAAAATTTTGCAAAAATGTACCCATCAGAATCCATGAAGTAGATTTTTATGCCAATCTGATTATTCTGGGAACCAAAGGTTTGGAAGTTGTACTAGGAATGGACTGGATGTCAAAACACCATGGATTGATTGACTGTGCCAAGAAAGCCATCACCATGACTAGCAGCACCGGTATCCTAGTAGAACATGTATCTGAAAGATTACCCAGAAAATTCACCTGCAACCAAAGTGTAGCCAAGCCAACTCTGGATCAGATCCGGGTCTGTCGATACCCGATGTGTTTCCGGATGATTTACCGGTATGCCTCCCGGATCGGGATATCGAGTTCATCATCGAGTTAATCCCCGGAACTGGACCTATAGCCCAGAGAGCTTATAGTATGAACCAACAGAGCTTGTGGAGCTGAAGAAGCAAATTGATGATATGTTAGCCAAAGGATTGATTCGACCTAGTGCATCACCCTGGAGATCGCCTGTTTTGTTTGTGGACAAGAAGGATGGTGCCACCCGTTTATGTACGGACTACCGTAAGCTTAACGATGTCACCATCAAGAACAAATATCCCCTACCCAAGATAGAAGACCTGTTTGATCAGTTGACCGGTGCCAAAGTGTTTTCTAAGTTGATCTTAGGACTGGTTATCATCAGCTGAAGATCCGTGCCACAGATATCCCAAAGACTGCCTTTACCACCAGATATGGGTTGTACGAGTACAACTTCATGTCATTTGGATTAACCAATGCCCCCGCTTATTTCATGAACCTCATGAATAAGATCTTCATGAAATTTTTGGACAAGTTTGTCGTTGTCTTCATCGACGACATTCTTATCTACTCCAAGTCCGAAGAGGAACATGAACAACATTTGGAGACTGTCCTTGAAACCCTTAGACACCACCAGTTGTATGCCAAGTTCAGCAAATGTGAGTTTTCGTTGAAGGAAGTAGGATTCCTGGGACATATCTTGTCTGCAGGAGGGATTGCCGTAGATCCCGCCAAGATCAAAACTGTTACAGAATAGCAAGCCCCAACCACCCAGACCGAGGTCCGCGCTTTTCTCGGATTAGCCGGATATTACCGCAGATTTGTTGAAGGCTTTTCAAGCATCGCTAGACCAATGACACAACTGTTGAAGAAGGACAAGAAGTTCGAATGGACCGACAAGTGTGAAGAGAGTTTCCAACAACTCAAGAGTAGACTGACCTCAGCCCCAATTCTGATCATGCCGGACATCACCAAGCCATTTGACGTGTACTGCGACGCCTCCAAGATTGGTCTTGGATGTGTACTGATGCAAGAAGGCAAAGTGATATCATACCTGTCAAGACAACTGAAGCAACATGAGCAGAATTATCCAACCCATGACTTAGAGCTTGCAGCCGTAGTCTTAACATTGAAAGTTTGGCGTCATTACCTCATGGGTAATCGATGCGAGATCTACTCCGACCACAAGAGCCTGAAATATATCTTCACCCAGAAGGAGCTGAATATGAGGCAGCGCAGATGGATAGAATTGATCAAGGATTATGACATGGAGATTCACTACCAGCCCGGCAAGGCCAATGTGGTAGCGGATGCTTTGAGTCGACTGCCGTGTCAGTTGAACTCCATGATCGCAATCGAGCAACCCAGCCTGTTTCAGGAGTTTGAACAGTTTAGACTTGAACTTGTTAGTGAAGGATTCCTAGCCAGCATAGAGCTTCAACCCACTTTGATTAGCCAGATCAAGGAAGCCTAGAAAGGAAACGCTAGCATCGACGGAATCAAGAACCAGATAGCTGCAGGGAAAGCACCAGGATTCACTGTAGATGAAGCCGGAGTTCTTTGGTACAAAGGACGCCTATGTGTGCCAGCAGATTCTGAACTGAAGCAAGTCATCCTGAAAGAAGCCCATGACACCCTTTACTCAATCTAACCCGGAGGTACCAAGATGTATCAAGACCTGAAGGAACAATTTTGGTGGCATGGAATGAAGAGAGAAATCGGAAGCTACATCGCCAAGTGTGATATCTGTTGATGCGTGCAGTTGACACACGTCCGTTGGGAACCCCAAGAGGAAGGTGTGATGCAGACAGTAGCAAGTTTTCCCTCAGAAAGAAACCAAGGTTTATCGAACCAGGAGGAGCCAAGAATCACGTTGAAGGTTGATGGCGGCGAAGTATAGTGCGGCGCAACACCAGGGATTCCGGCGCCAACGTGGAACCTGCACAACACAACCAAAGTACTTTGCCCCAACGTAACAATGAGGTTGTCAATCTCACCGGCTTGCTGTGAACAAAGGATTAACCATATTGTGTGGAAGATGATTGTTTGCAAGAAAACAGTAAAGAACAAGTATTGCAGTATTGTATTTCAGATGTAAAGAATAGGACCGGGGTCCACAGTTCACTAGTGGTGTCTCTCCCATAAGATAAATAGCATGTTGGGTGAACAAATTACGGTTGGGCAATTGACAAATAAAGAAGGCATAACAATGCACATACATATATCATGAAGAGTACAATGAGATTTAATCGGGCATTACGACAAAGTACATAGACCGCCATCCGGCATGCATCTATGCCTAAAAGTCCACCTTCAGGTTATCATCCGAACCCTTTCGGTATTAAGTTGCAAGCAACAGACAATTGCATTAAGTATGGTGCGTAATGTAATCAACACAAATATCCTTAGACAAAGCATCGATGTTTTATCCCTAGTGGCAACAACACATCCACAACCTTAGAACTTCATGTCACCAGATTTAATGGAGGCATGAACCCACTATCGAGCATAAATACTCCCTCTTGGAGTTACAAGTATCAACTTGGCCAGAGCCTCTACTAGCAACGGAGAGCATGCAAGAACATAAACAACTCATATATGATAGATTGATAATCAACTTGACATAGTATTCAATATCCATCGGATCCCAACAAACACAACATGTAGGATTACAAATAGACGATCTTGATCATGATAGGCAGCTCACAAGATCGAACATGATAGCACAATTAGGAGAAGACGACCATCTAGCTACTGCTATGGACCCATGGTCCAGGGTGAACTACTCACATCAATCCGGAGGCGATCGGGCGATGAAGAGTCCTCCGGAGATGATTCCCCTCTCCGGCAGGTGCCGGGGGCGATCTCCTGAATCCCCCGAGATGGGATTGGCGGCGGCTGCGTCTCTGGAAGGTTTTCTGTATCGTGGCTCTCGGTACTGGGGGTTTCGCGACGAAGAATATATGTAGGCGGAAGGGTAGGTCAGGGAGAGTCACGAGGGGCCCACACAACAGGGTCGCGCGGCCAGGGGCTGGGCTGCGCCGCCCTAGTGTGGCGCCACCTCGTGGCCCCACTTCGTTTCCTCTTCGGACTTCTGGAAGCTTCGTGGAAAAATAGGCCCCTGGGTGTTGATTTCGTCCAATTAGAGAATATTTCCTTACTAATTTCACAGAGAAAACAGCAACCGGCTCTTCGGCATCTCGTCAATAGGTTAGTGCCGGAAAATGCATAATAATGACATATAATGTGTGTAAAACATGTGAGTATCATCATAAAAGTAGCATGGAACATAAGAAATTATAGATACGTTTGAGGCGTATCAAGCATCCCCAAGCTTAGTTCCTACTCGCCCTCGAGTAGGTAAACGATAACAAAGATAATTTCTGAAGTGACATGCTATCATAATCTTGATCAATACTATTGTAAAGCACATGAGATGAATGGAGCGATTCGAAGCAATGATGAAGACAATGAGTAAACAATTGAATCATATAACAAAGACTTTTCATGAATAGTACTTTCAAGACAAGCATCAATAAGTCTTGCATAAGAGTTAACTCATAAGCAATAAATTCTTAGTAGAAAGCTTTGAAACAACACAAAGGAAGATATAAGTTTCAGCGGTTGCTTTCAACTTCAACATGTATATCTCATGGATAATTGTCAACACAAAGTAATATAACAAGTGCAATAGGTAAACATGTAAGAATCAATGCACACAGTTTACACAAGTGTTTGCTTCTAAGATAGAAAGAAGTAGGTAAACTGACTCAACAATAAAGTAGAAGAATGGCCCTTCGCAGAGGGAAGCATGGATTACTATTTTTGTGCTAGAGCTTTTCATTTTGAAAACATAGAAACAATTTTGTCAACGGTAGTAATAAATCATATGAGTTATGTATAAGATATATTATAAGTTGCAAGCCTCATGCATAGTATACCAATAGTGCCCGCACCTTGTCCTAATTAGCTTGGATTAACATGGATTATCATTGCATTTCATATGTTTCAACCAAGTGTCACAAAGGGGTACCTCTATGCCGCCTGTACAAGGGTCTAAGGAGAAGGTTCGCATTGGATTTCTTGCTTTTGATCATTCTCAACTTAGACACCCATACCGGGACAACATAGACAACAGATAATGGACTCCTCTTTTAATGCTTAAGCATTCAACAACAGGTAATATTCTCATAAGAGATTGAGGTTTTGTGTCCAAACTGAAACTTCCACCATGATTCATGGCTTTAGTTAGCGGCCCAATGTTCTTCTCTAACAATATGCATACTCAAACCATTTGATCATGAAAATCGCCCTTACTTCAGACAAGACGAACATGCATAGCAACTCACATGATATTCAACAAAGATAAAAGTTGATGGCGTCCCCAAAAACATGGTTACCGCACAACAAGCAACTTATTAAGAAATAAGATACATAAGTACATATTCTTCACCACAATAGTTTTTAAGGCTATTTTCCCATGAGCTATGTATTGTAAAGGCAAAGAATAGAAGTTTAAAGGTAGCACTCAAGTAATGTACTTTGGAATGGCAGAGAAATACCATGTGGTAGGTAGGTATGGTGGACACAATTGGCATGGATTTTGGCTCAAGGATTTGGATGCACGAGAAGAATTCCTCTCAATACAAGGCTAGGCTAGCAAGGTTGTTTGAAGCAAACTCAAGTATGAAATGGTGCAGCAAGACTCACATATAAACATATTTTAAGCATTATAAGACTCTACATTGTCTTCCTTGTTGTTCAAACACCTTAACCAGAAAATATCTAGACCTTAGAGAGACCAATCATGCAACCCAAATTTCAACAAGCTCTATGTAGTTCTTCATTAATAGGTGCAAAGCACATAATGCAAGAGCTTAAACATGATCTATATGAGCATAACAATTGCCAAGTATCAAATTATTCAAGACATTATACCATTTACCACATGCGGCATTTTCCGTTTCCAACCATATATCAATGAATGAAGTAGTTCAACATTCGCAATGAACATTAAGAATAAAACTAAGAACATATGTGTTCATACGAAACAGCGGAGCGTAATATCTCCAATATAAAGGATTGTGGGATCCAACTTTATTCAAACAAAACAAAAATAAAAGCAAACAGACGCTCCAAGCAAAGCACATAAGATGTGACGGAATAAAAATATAGTTTCGCTAGAAGAACCTGATAATGTTGTCGATGAAGAAGGGGATGCCTTGGGAATCCCCAAGCTTAGATGCTTGAGTCTTCTTAAAATATGCAGGGATGAACCACGGGGCATCCCCAAGCTTAGACTTTTCACTCTTCTTGATCATATTGTATCATCCTCCTCTCTTGACCCTTGAAAACTTCCTCCACACCAAACTCGAAACAAACTCATTAGAGGGTTAGTGCATAATTAAAAATTCATATATTCAGAGGTGACATAATCATTCTTAACACTTTGGACATTGCACAAAGCTACTGAAAGTTAATGGAACAAAGAAATCCATCAAACATAACAAAACAGGCAATGCGAAATAAAAGGCAGAATCTGTCAAAACAGAACAGTCCGTAAAGACGAATTTTACAGGGGCACTTAGCTTGCTCAGATGAAAATGCTCAAATTGAATGAAAGTTGCGTACATATCTGAGGATCACGCACGTAAATTTGCAGATTTTTCTGAGTTACCTACAGAGAATTCTTCCCAGATTCGTGACAGCAAGAAATCTGTTTCTGCGCACTAATCCAAATCTAGTATTGACTTTACTATCAAAGACTTTACTTGGAACAACAATGCAATAAAATAAAAATAGGGAGAGGTTGCTACAGTAGTAACAACTTCCAAGACTCAAATATAAAACAAAAGTGCTGTAGTAAAAACATGGGTTGTCTCCCATAAGCGCTTTTCTTTAACGCCTTTCAGCTAGGCGCAGAAAGTGTGAATCAAGTATTATCAAGAGATGAAGCATTATCAGAGGGGTTTGGAGTTTTCTCAACTATGCATGGTATCTTATATATGTAAGTTTCAGAGGCTCCTTTTTCATTGCTCTTAGTCGTGCTATTCTCATCAAACAAATTTTCAGGAACAAGCCAACCATAGTTATTTTCTAGAGCTTCATGCATTCCTAGGAGCTTGCAAGGTATTGATGTCTTAATCTCCCCTCCATCATTAACATTATTAGTGTACTTTATTCTATCAATGTCCATCTTTTCAAGGGTACTAGCAAAGTTGGTGTAAGAGCCAAGCATCTTATATTTAATAAAGACTTTTCTAGCCTCTCTTGCTATACCACCAAACTCTTTAAGAAGGGTTTCTAAGACAAAATCTTTCTTTTCTCCTTCCTCCATATCAGAGAGTGTAAGAAACATATGCTGAATTATAGGATTGAGATTAACAAATTTAGTTTCCAACATGTGTACTAAAGAAGCAGCAGCAATTTCATAAGTAGGAGCAAGTTCTACCAAGTGTCTATCTTCAAAATCTTCAGCTGTACTAACATGAGTGAAAAAATCTTCTATATTGTCTCTTCCAATTATAGACCCTCGACCTACCGGTATGTCTTTTAGAGTGTACTTAGGAGGAAACATGATGAAATAAACAAAGGTAAATAAAGTAAATGCAAGTAACTAATTTTTTTGTGTTTTTGATATAGAGAACAAGGTAAATAAAGTAAAGCTAGCAACTAATTTTTGTGTGTTTTGTTTTAGTGCAGCAAACAAAGTAGTAAATAAAATAAAGCAAGACAAAAACAAAGTAAAGAGATTGGAAGTGGAGACTCCCCTTGCAGCGTGTCTTGATCTCCCCGGCAACGGCGCCAGAAAAAGAGCTTGATGCGTGCAGTTGACACATGTCCGTTGGGAACCCCAAGAGGCAGGTGTGTTGCAGATAGTAGCAAGTTTTCCCTCAGAAAGAAACCAAGGTTTATCGAACCAGGATGAGCCAAGAAGCACGTTGAAGTTTGATGGCGGCGAAGTATAGTGCGGCGCAACACCAGGGATTCCGGCGCCAACGTGGAACCTGCACAACACAACCAAAGTACTTTGCCCCAACGTAACATTGAGGTTGTCAATCTCACCGGCTTGCTGTGAACAAAGGATTAACCGTATTGTGTGGAAGATGATTGTTTGCAAAGAACATAAAGAACAAGTATTGCAGTAGATTGTATTTCAGATGTAAAGAATAGGACCGGGGTCCACAGTTCACTAGTGGTGTCTCTCCCATAAGATAAATAGCATGTTGGGTGAACAAATTACAGTTGGGCAATTGACAAATAAAGAAGGCATAACAATGCACATACATATATCATGAAGAGTACAATGAGATTTAATCAGGGCATTACGACAAAGTACATAGACCGCCATCCAGCATGCATCTATGCCTAAAAGTCCACTTTCAGGTTATCATCCGAACCCCTTCCGGTATTAAGTTGCAAGCAACAGACAATTGCATTAAGTATGGTGCGTAATGTAATCAACACAAATATCCTTAGACAAAGCATCGATGTTTTATCCCTAGTGGCGACAACACATCCACAACCTTAGAACTTTCTGTCACTGTCCCACATTTAATGGAGGCATGAACCCACTATCGAGCATAAATACTCCCTCTTGGAGTTACAAGTATCAACTTGGCCAGAGCCTCTACTAGCAACGGAGAGCATGCAAGAACATAAACAACTCATATATGATAGATTGATAATCAACTTGACATAGTATTCAATATCCATCGGATCCCAACAAACACAACATGTAGGATTATAAATAGACGATCTTGATCATGATAGACAGCTCACAAGATCGAACATGATAGCACAATTAGGAGAAGACGACCATCTAGCTACTGCTATGGACCCATGGTCCAGGGGTGAACTACTCACATCAATCCGGAGGCGATCATGGCGATGAAGAGTCCTCGGGAGATGATTCCCCTCTCCGGCAGGGTGCCGGCGATCTCCTGAATCCCCGAGATGGGATTGGCGGCGGCTGCGTCTCTGGAAGGTTTTCCGTATCGTGGCTCTCGGTACTGGGGGTTTCGCGACGAAGACTATATGTAGGCGGAAGGGTAGGTCAAGGAGCGTCACGAGGGCCCACACAATAGGGCCGCGCGGCCAGGGGCCGCCGCCCTGTGGCGCCACCTCGTGGCCCCACTTCGTTTCCTCTTCGGACTTCTGGAAGCTTCGTGGAAAAATGGGCCCTGGGCATTGATTTCGTCCAATTCCGAGAATATTTCCTTACTAGGATTTCTGAAACCAAAAACAGCAGAAAACAACAACTTGCTCTTCGGCATCTCGTCAATAGGTTAGTGCCGGAAAATGCATAATAATGACATATAATGTGTATAAAACATGTGAGTATCATCATAAAAGTAGCATGGAACATAAGAAATTATAGATACGTTTGAGACGTATCATCTGTCAGCGAGTCAAGGCGGAACATCAACGACCCGCAGGATTGCTGCAGCCATTACAGATTCCAGAATGGAAGTGGGACTCGGTAGGGATGGACTTTATCACAGGTTTGCCCAAATCCAGCAAAGGAAATGATTCGATATGGGTAGTTGTCGATAGACTAACCAAGGTAGCCCATTTCATCGCCGTCAAGACCACATACCAAGGCCCGAAGTTAGCCGAACTGTACATCTCAGCAGTCGCCTGCATGGAACCCCGAAGTCGATGGTGTCAGATAGAGGATCTCAATTCACCTCAAGATTCTGGCAGAAAGTGCACGAAGGACACGGAACCCGGCTGAATTTCAGCACCGCCTATCATCCGCATACCGATGGACAGACTGAAAGGGTCAACCAGATACTAGAAGACATGTTGAGAGCATGTGTACCGGAATATGGATCCAAGTGGGAAGGCCTTGCTTACGCATTCTCTTACAACAACGATTACCAAGCCAGCCTACGATGGCTTTGAAGCCTTGTACGGAAGGAAATGCAGTACCCCTCTGAATTGGTCGGAAGTCGGAGAAAGCCAAGTCTTTGGACCAGATGTTCTTCGTGAAGCCGAAGAGAAAGTACACAAGATCCGCGAGTACCTCAAGACGGCGCAATCAAGACAGAAGAGCTACGCCGACAAGAGACGCCGAGAGATGACCTTCGAGATTGGAGACTTCGTCTATCTCAAAGTATCCCCCCTGAAAGGAATGTAGAGATTCCAGCTGAAAGGAAAGCTTGCACCCCGATATGTCGGGCCCTTCAAAGTTCTGAGTCGCCGAGGCGAAGTATCTTATCAACTGGAGCTACCAGAAGAAATGTCGGCCGTACATGATGTGTTTCACATCTCACTCCTCCGGAAGTGCCTAGAAGTCCCCGAGAAAACCGAAGTGTTCAAGAACATCGATCACCGATCGGTGGATATGAACAAGGACTTGACGTACCGCGAAGTGCCGATTCGCATTCTGGAGGAAGCTTACCGAACCACCCGCACCCGAAGCATCAAGTTTCTCAAGATTCAGTGGAGCAACCATACCGAAGATGAAGCCACATGGGAACGCGAAGATTTCATGAAGAAGGAGTACCCAAATCTCTTTAGTACCTAATTTTCTTTTAGATCTCGGGACGAGATCTTTTGTAAGGGGGAAGGGTTTGTAACATCCCAAATTTCAATAAAAGGAAGAAGAAGAATTCCAGAGATCCAAAATTCAGAACCAACAAAAACTTTTATTTTGCATATAGTGCCATGCATAGGACTTGTGCATTTTGAGTGATATGCCATGATGAGTGTTATTGTGTTTATGTGATAAACCCTAAAACCCTAATTGGATCAAGTGAAGATCACAAACCAAATAAAATAAAAGAGAAAGAAATCAAATAAGAACACCCTAAAACCCTCACATATGATTTATGCCCTTTTTGCAAATCTTTACCCTAGACCAATTGGGTCTTCACCATTAGTTGTATTATGTTACTAAACACTTAATACAACTTTTGGAATCAAAGAAACACAAATCAAATCAAATTCAAACTCAAATTGTGCTCACATAGAATAATGGTCAAATCTGCCATTTATATTCTGGTCACTACTTTGAGCCCTGGTTTTCAAGTTTTTCAAACTAAACTTTCCCAAGAGCACATCAAGGTGAACAAATTTTGTAAAGACCACCATATCAAATTCATCTTGGATCAAAAACTATGCTCATGCAAAGTTGAGACTTTTTAACATTGTTAACAATCTCACATTTTGCAAACTTGCATTTCTTTTATTTTTAAAATTCCGCCACCACTTGTGAATGTCTCTGGTCATTTTCAACTCATCCAAACTCACCATTTTCAAATTCTGGAACCACTTGACCCCAAACCAAATTTGGCAAAATTTGACAAATGTCAAATAGGAGCAAATCACAAACACTATTTGCAATAGTGTTGGCCAACCCTACCTACCCCACTCGACCCTACCCTGTCCCCTCTCTCTCTCTTCCAAGCATAGGAACCCTAAGGAGCCACCCTAGCAAGACATGGACATGGCCATGCCGGCCATGTGCCACATGTCAAGCTCCACCCCTCTCCCTTCCTCCTCAGCCATGGCCACCGTGCCCCATCGCTCCACCTCACCTCCCTATTGCAGCCTATGCAAGCCCTGATCGGAGAGGACGCCGAAGCTCGCCGGAAAACGCGCACCCAGAACATCCCAGGATGCCGTTGGCGTCGCACGTGCGCACGCCGCGGGGCACCACTGGACACGCGCCGCGCAGTCACCTCGAGCACGCCCTGGACCACCGCTCGACGAGTTGAGCACCGCCGCACACGCACGAAGCCGGCAGACACGCTCTCGACCGCGACCCGTGACCGCCGCAGCCGGAGACGGAGAAGAAACACCGCCACGGACGCCGCCAGACACGGAAGCTTTCCGACAAGGTTGGGCACCGCCTGGGATAGCTAGCGCCGCCTATAGGACCACCGTGATGTCGTGAACACCGCCGCGCCCTCACCTAGCTCACTAGCTCGCCGGAGCGCCCACGTCGATGTCGACCTCGTCACAGCACCCGCGGACCCTCTCGATTCTATAAATAGAGCATCCCCAAGCACCAACCATTCACACCATCTCACTCCCCTCCCTTCACTGCTTCGCCTCACACCTGATACGGGGTGGCCCGATCTTCTCGTTGAGCGATGGTAGATGGTGGATGATAACTCGCGAGATGCCCTCGAACTCTCCGGCTGTTCCCCCGCTGCCAGTGCAACAGATCTTCAACCCTATGGATATTCGCAACACCACACGCTTGCGCACGTAGCCGCCGACCACGAAGCGGTAAGTTGCAATCTTCTAATTCCCAGTGGAACAGCAGATCACACGAAAGCTTTCAGTAAAACTCCAGATCGACATGAATTGAAGAGTATAATTTCAGAGGACTGCGTATAGCAATTCAACTAAACATATTTTTGTCTAAAATATAGTCTAACCCTAATTACACAATACAGTATCTATTTATTGAAGAGGATATAGAGCTGCGCCATCGCCTTCAGTCGTGGCCGTCCTGGACTGGCCCGTGGCCTTTTACTCTCGCATGACAGCGAAAGGCCAAAGCCCATGTGAAGGATCCTGATAGCACACGTGCAACTTCATTTACGTACATGTTTTCTTCTAGTCCATCTCATGTACATGGCTGGCTTCATATTGATTCCTTCCTTGATTGCATATTACGTGAGCCACATGGTTGGGTCCCACGTCCCTGACACGGATGCATCGTACATGCATAAGAACATGCACATACATGCTTTGCTGAATTAGCATTTTGATATCTCTCTTTGTTTATTGTACGGGTGCAGCTCTTCTTCTTTTCAAAAGCATGTGATTTTCATCTTTTGTCGCATTTCATGTTGGTCGCCTTCCTCCCTCTCCTCCCGCGGGCGCCATTTTGACAGACCTTAAATCTAGGCAAATAATAATACAATGATTTAGGTAGTATATTATTCTCGGATATCAAAGTACTATATTCGACTAGGAATAAATTCACCTGATAATAATCATCAATTTGACTTAGTATTTCCTTCCAGCTCAAACAGGTATAATCACCATATTGCATGATTATATCCTCATCATCCTCCCTTTCTTCATGAAAAGCCGTCCTCGGCTTTTGGTAAAAGAATTCTGTTGTAACGGCTGGTTGTAGTTTTAAGATGGCACTATGCATAGTAACATCCTCCAATGTAGAAGGTACCACCGTCACCTCTTCCCGTGATGCAGGTTGTTGTACATTAAGCTCCCTTTCTTCAAAAGCAACCTGCATTTCAGAACCAACAACAACAGAAGAAGAGAGCATTACATTAGTAGAGATATCCTCACATGTCCTATCATCTACTACACTCATGTATTCTTTTTCTCTCGTACTCTCAAAGTGTATGCTCTCAACCTCACGTATAGTGGAATCACACAACTCACTTTTAACAACACTCTCACTCAATTTGGCTGTGTAGCTCTCATTCTTACATGGGTTGTGATACACATCGTGGTCACGATGACATATAATAGAAATGTCACCATCCATCATGATCTTGTACTCCACGGAAAAGCAGAACTCCTTTGTTCTCTCCTTGCGAAGAAGATGATACTCATGAAATTTGTCGGCTGGAGCACGCAACAAAGCACGCTGCTTCATATTCCACTTGAAAGACATTTTCTTCACATCACGACAAGGTTGAACATGAAACTTGTGGCACCAAGGATTTCCCAAGAGAACGTGACACGAGTCAAGTGGCACAGGAGATACAACGCATCGAACAACCTCAGTATGCCCGCCGATAGTAATAGGAACATCGGCAGTGTGTGATATCAGCAATGTACCATACGATGAATGCAAGAGGTATGGCACTGTACGGGCACTCATGGGTAGCTGCAATTTCTCGACAACCTCAGTACTGATTAAATTGATACGAGAGGAGTCGTCAATAGTGGTGGCAGCGCATCGCTCACCAATCAGCACATTATGGTGGAAAAGCCCATCACCATCAAAAGTACCACGTTCTTCCTCCCAAAAAGCAGCACTACAATATCTATGGTGGAAGAAGCGATATTTGCGAGTCTCCAACGAATCCTTAATGTCATCTGCCATGATTAGTACAACAACCGATATGTATATATGGTGGAACTCTCAACTCACTCAAAACTGAAAGAAACAAGGTATCTTACCGTTCCAAAGTGAATTAACAAAAGCTTACCAACTTGCAGTGGCAGTACGTATGCGGATGTGATGAAGCGAATACCGAGGATGAAAACTATCACACGACAAACCAGGGTATATGGTGGAGCTTGGTTGGGATACCTAACAACACCAATTCATAAAGCCTAGTGCTGATCGCATGACATGAGACCCACGGAAACGCACACGGTGGAGATAAATGGGGCAATTGCAACTATAAGGATGAGCTGGAAAAAATTATGTATGTCGGAGTAATGCTCGTGTTGCAATGCACAGGAGAGACGCTAGCAAATAGCTCAATAATAGGGCACAAGATTGCTCAAAACTACTAGTGCAAGGCAGCGATTTAACAACAAACAATGCTCCAAATAGAACTGGGATCAATATAATTTTCGGCTACTTTTTTTTTGTACTTTTTTCCGGTACTGTAGCTACAGTATGCTCGTTTTCTTTTCCTTTTCCTTTTTGTTTTTTTCTTTCAATTTTTTTCACTTTTTTTTTGGCCACAAATAAACTCACGGGAGCCAAACAGATAGACTGCCAAAATAATATGCACTTTACAAACCTACGATACGTGAGCAGTCCCTTGGGCAAGATAATGCCAGTCTCGATGGGTAAGTTCTATACACAAAAGATGATTGGCTTATACGTATGGCTCTCAAAAAGGAAGACTCAGATTAATGAAACGAGTGATCTATGAAATCTAGACTCGGACAGCAACAACACACGCGCGTCAGGTGGTGACTCGGTGGGTTACCGCGAGCAACGAAATTTTTCCACGCGGAACAGCGAGTGCAACGATGGCGGCAGATGAGCGGCAGCGACTTGATGGGTCACACGGCAGACTTACAGCAGCAGTCCAAAGAACGTCTGGCGCACCCAAATAAGATGGAAGCTGCTAGCTCGATTAAGACTCCGACAACAAAACTAGATGAACATAGAACCTAGACGCAAACTATGACTCAGATTGGAAGAAAAAAGTTACGCAAAAGAAAAGACTACGATCAGCAACTAAACCAGATGAGCAGATGCAATCTAGGGCTATGGCAAATATTTTTGTGGGGCTTTTTCTGTATAGGACGAAAATAAAAACTAATCTAGGGATAAATTTTGTGGATGCTCATCGAGTAAACCTGAGAATCTGATACCAAGATTATACGGGGTGGCCCGATCTTCTCGTTGAGCGATGGTAGATGGTGGATGATAACTCGCGAGATGCCCTCGAACTCTCCGGCTGTTCCCCCGCTGCCAGTGCAACATATCTTCAACCCTATGGATATTCGCAACACCACACGCTTGCGCACGTAGCCGCCGACCACGAAGCGGTAAGTTGCAATCTTCTAATTCCGAGTGGAACAGTAGATCACACGAAAACTTTCAGTAAAACTCCAGATCGACACGAATTGGAGAGTATAATTTCAGAGAACTGCGTATAGCAATTCAACTAAACATATTTTTATCTAAAACATAGTCTAACCCTAATTACACAATACAGTATCTATTTATTGAAGAGGATATATAGCTGCGCCATCGCCTTCAGTCGTGGCCGTCCTGGACTGGCACGTGGCCTTTTACTCTCGCATGACAGCGAAAGGCCAAAGCCCATGTGAAGGATCCTGATAGCACACGTGCAACTTCATTTACGTACATGTTTTCTTCTAGTCCATCTCATGTACATGGCTGGCTTCATATTGATTCCTTCCTTGATTGCATATTACGTGAGCCACATGGTTGGGTCCCACGTCCATGACACGGATGCATCGTACATGCACATACATGCTTTGCTGAATTAGCATTTTGATATCTCTCTTTGTTTATTGTACGGGTGCAGCTCTTCTTCTTTTCAAAAGCATGTGATTTTCAAAAGCATGTTTATTGGTCCACAGGTCGGTCCAACCGGGCCCTGGGCCGGGCAGCCTGCTGCTATGTCTGATTCTTCGGCGACAAAGACCAGTGCTGCGGCTACTGATGTTGATGCTGCGTTTTGCGACACCGATAGAAGTGCCGATGTGTATCATGACTACCTCGGTATGATGACGGGTACGCCGTTTGATGCATCTACAATCAAGTGGCGGTTGCTTAGTTCCGCGACACCGACGGAGTATCAACTTTGGGAATCACACATTGAAGGTGGATTTGCGAGATGCAAGGAGTTTGATAGTTCTTTTGGTGGCCAGACGGAGTTTGCTATTGCATACCGGCGTGTTGATGATGTTGTGGCTAGTTGGTACCGTAATGCTCTCATAGTTGCCGGTATCATTGGTCTACAATATAGTTGGGCAGATTTCAAGAAGTTTCTGCGTGCTAGATTTAAGTTTCCACGGTTGCATAAACCGGTGGTGTGCTCTAACACTACCGTGAAGGAGGTTGTACCATTGAGCGGGCTGAATATGCAACTCAAGAAGGTACAAGATGATGCTTGCAAGACAGTTGACAAGGTTCAGCGGTGGAGTTTGTTTCAGACTCAGTGCATTGTAAAGGGCAAAGCTTGCAAGTTGATGATTGATGGTGGTAGCTGTACTAATGGCATTAGCAAGGCGATGGTGGCAGCGTTGGGGTTGTCTACATGGCGTCTTCCTGAACCTAAACGTCTTGAGTGGTTGAATAGCTGTGGTATGCTGAAGATTACTCACAAGGTGCGTGTGCCATTTACAGTTGGTGATTATGTTGATGAGATCGATTGTGATGTGTTGCCATTGGAGGTGTGTGGATTGCTACTTGGGCGTCCTTGGCAGTATGATCGCAATGTGACACATGCTGGGCGAGCAAATACATATTCTTTTATGCATGGTGGCAAACAGCGGACTTTGAAGCCTATGGGTGATGATCATATCAAGTCCGATGTGGAGTTAGTGATGCGTAAGGAGAAGTTGCACAAGCCTAATGTGCAGCATAAGGTGCATGATGTTCCGAGCATTGATGTTGGTGATGTTTCAGCCAAGCCTGTAGATGACAAGCCAGTTCTTGTTGGTGACAAGCCGGATGAAGCTACACTAGTTGTTGATGTGGATGTTGCAGCATGTGCTACAGTTCCAGTTTGTGTTGATGTCAGTACACAGACTGATGATGGGTGCGCTGATGGTGTTTCAGTGCATATGGCGCAGATGCGCGTGGGAGGAGTGGGAGGCGAGCAGGTTAGAGAAGCCATTGCTGATGGTGTTTCAGCCCGGTGCCAGGGTCGGCCGACCGGCTCCAGGACCGGCCGGGCCGGTCAACCGTCCGGTCAACCGGCGCCTAGACCGGCTGTGGCGAGCGCGTCAGTGGAGACAGTGGGCAGCGGCACTACCGTGCTAGGAGTACTGTCCAGTTTTCCGCGACACCGCGGATGCATCGAGGCAAGGATGGACGTGTGAGACATCTATGTGGCCCAGGAATTACACATCTTGTGCAGGGTCATGTGCAGCGACACAGGGGTCCATCAAAACCTCGCAAGAAGAAGGAATTGGCGCCGAAGTCCAAGCTCATATGGAGAAGAAAGGAGGTGCCAAGTGCTGTATCAAGTCGAGAAGGCCGCGAGGGAGGATGTGGTGTGGAAGGCAAGCAAGACTTGAAGACGGCGAGGACGTGTCATGTTCATATCACGTCACCTTTTCCAGAAGACCCTCACGCGTTGGGGACAACGCTTCTTGAAGGGGGGAGGATGATACGGGCATGGAGGCCTATGTGGAGCCCAGATTCAGGACTCCACCAGCTCATTTATCCTAGTTTATGTAATGGTCATATGTGGGCCAATTAGGGTTTTTAATAAATCGAGTTAGTATTGGTTTGGGCCTGTCCAAACCAAGTTAGGGAGGCCCACTAGGGCTGGCCGGCCACCATCCTCTCATATAAGGTGGAGGGGCGGCTAGGGTTTGAGATAGTTCAAGTTTAGTCTAAAAGTTAGGTTATACCTAGTTGCGTGTGTTCACGTGTATCATCCCTCCGGGGGTACGGCGCTGCCGTTTATCTATATTATTATCCGCTGCGAAGGTTCTTGTGTTCATCAAGGATTGTCTAGCTCTTGGTTTGAGGCGGTCGTTCATCGATCCGTTGCTTGCTGGATTCGTTCCCTCTTCTCCAGGCTGCGTTCATCGCGTTGTTGGGAGGATTCTCTACCCCAGGTTCTCGCTGTGAAAGATCGGGCATCAATCTAGGTGGATCGGCTTGGATCCACCGTATCATGTGCTATCAAGCTCACCGGGTCGCCTCAAGCGAGCCGAAGAGAGATCGCGCCGATCGATTCAAGCTCCCCAAGCTCCGCCTTGATACCAGCCGCCTCAGCATCATCGGACGCCGGAGGTGGCCGCCGGAGCCCTGGACTCCCTCCGACCCCCTAGGTTCGCCGCCAGAGCCGCGGTATCTCGCCGGAGAAGAAGATGATCGTGCGCCGCACGATCACCCTCTAATCTGACGCTCCTCCTTGCGTGTACCGCTTCGCGTTGCTGCAGCCACTGATAGTGGACCCCCCTCGTCAGACGGCCCACTCGCACTGGATGCGTTGTTGGGCTGGGTTTGCCTGTTTAAACCGTTTTGGGCCCGTAGGCTTTTCCCGCGCGGCCCAGGAATTCAAATTCCGTTTAATTCGTTTCAGCTCAAATTCAATACTGATGTCAATTTCAAATTTGAATAGTTTCAAATCTACTGCACCAAATTGAGCATACTTTATATCTCTGGAAAGCCCATGAAATTATCTAAGCAATGCAACTGGTCTCAACCCTAGATTTGGTGTAGAAATAAAATGACAAAATAAACAACGCAGGGCCTTTTGTGACTTCACACAATTATTAAAAATCAACCAAAAATGATATTAAGTTGTTTCCAACTCTAATAGCTCACATTTCACTTGCACTAATTGTTTCTGCAAAAATATGGTGTGGTCACTTTGGATGATCATGGTCTAGTTTAAATAAAGGACTATATGGCTAGTTTAATTAAGTGATATTGTCCAAAACTATTATGCAAATTATATGAAGTGTTATACTTCATTTAAATCTTGTCCCAAGTACTTTCATATGAGGTTTAGACCCTGGTCACATTACTCTCACATGAAATACTTGGTGATATTAAATCATAATAAGCATTGTTAAATAGTATGAGGTATTCTACCTCATTTAAATCATTTTCTCAAATGTGATGATGAATGGTTGACTTAGGTCAACATGAATTCATGTATGATTGTTTGAGAAGTTAAATCTTAAGAAGATTCAATGGGAGGAAATTATTCCTCAAGAACTAAATGGAAACTATCATTTACATATGTAATGAGAGGAAATTATTTTCCTCAAGAAGAAAACCAATGCACCCACTTTGTGTTAAGTATGTGATTAGAATAGTTTGTGTGAATTCATGTGGTGCTTAGTATAGCTCTTGAACTTGTTGAGTGATTATACCTCGTATTCGAATTTAGACGCTAGCACCGGAGAATACCAGGAAGAGGAAGGTTGCTACCAAGAGGAGGAAGAGGAGAACTTTGACCACTACCAAGGCAAGCTAATATTCTTGCAAGTGCAAAGCTCTTTGAGCAAGGCACCACTCCACTTTACTTGATGTCAATAATCCTACCCCAAGTTTTACATTGCAAGCTTTTACTTGGTTTATTTAAAGTACTTTTATAGTTAACTTTGGTCTAAGTATGGAGTAGAGCAAGAGTATCAAACCTAGCCTAAGAAGCTTATGAGTTAAGTAGCACCCCTCATGACTAGTGCTAGTGCTAATACTAAAACTTGACTACTCTAGATGGGAACATGTGACTTGAAATGAATTTGAAACCTTGGAATGATGCATTCCATTGAATGACTTTTGAAGGTGAATATGATTTGGAGAAGATAGTGGTTTTGATTAAAACTGATATTGGTTTGGATGCGATACCTTTCCAATTTTTGAGTACCCCCACAATACCTGATTATGGGTAGAGCTTAACTAGAAATTTATACATCTTAGTATGGGTTCCCTCTGAACACATGATACGTCCAATTTGCATCACTATTTTGTATCATAATTTGCTGTTATTCATTGATATATTTCATATTGGGACACAATACTTATGTTATTTCATCTATTTTGCATGTTTCATCATTATTGGAGGATCAAGCACGAGCCAGGATTCGCTGAAAAAGCACCGTCAACGCAATATTTCGGAAGATCAAGCGTGGAAGGAAATTTCACGTAAATTCCTATTTTTCCAGATGACGGAGGGAGCCGTAAGGGGAAGAAGAGGGGAGCAAGGCAGGGGCCCCAGACACAGGCCGGCGCGGCCCATGGCTGGCCGCGCCACCCTGTGGTGTGGGGGCCCCACAGCCCTTTCGCCTCCTTTTCGCGTCTCTTCGTCCGAAAACCTAAGCCAGAGGGAGGACCTCACGAAGAGTTACAGCCCGCTCTGCGGGGCGGAGAACGCCGAGAGAAAAGAGCTCTCCGGCGGGCAGGAATCCGGGAAATTCCCTCCGGAGGGGAAATCGACGCCATCGCCATCGTCATCGAGCGGGACATCATCTCCATCATCATCATCATCATCTCCACCATCTACACCGCCATCACCACCGCTGCACCTCGTCACCGCTGTAACAATTTGGGTTTGATCTTGATTGTTCGATAGGGGAAACTCTCCCGGTGTTATTCTCTACTTGTTGTAGATGCTATTGAGTGAAACCATTGAACCAAGGTTTATGTTCAGATTGTTATTCATCATCATATCACCTCTGATTGTATTCCATATGATGTCTCGTGAGTAGTTCGTTTAGTTCTTGAGGACATGGGTGAAGTCTAAATGCTAGTAGTGAATTATGGTTGAGTAATATTCAATGTTATGATATTTAAGTTGTGGTGCCATTCTTCTAGTGGTGTCGTGTGAACGTCGACTACACGACACTTCACCATTTATGGGCCTAGGGGAGTGCATCTTGTATTCGGTTGCTAATTGCGGGGTTGCCGGAGTGACAGAAACCGAGCCCCGTTAGTATATCGATGCAAGAGGGATCACAGGATCTCAGGTTTAAGGTGTGGTTAGATTTATCTTAATTACTTTCTTGTAGTTGCGGATGCTTGCAAGGGGTATAATCACAAGTATGTATTAGTCCTAGGAAGGGCCATTAGCATAGGTTCACCCACACAACACTTATCAAAACAATGAAGATTATTTAGCTACATGAAGCGAAAGCACTAGACTAAAATCCCCGTGTGTCCTCAAGAACGTTTGGTCATTATAAGTAAACAAACCGGCTTGTCCTTTGTGCTAAAAAGGATTGGGCCACTCGCTGCAATTATTTCTCTCGCATTTTACTTACTCGTACTTTATTCATCTGTTACATCAAAACCCCTTGAATACTTGTTTGTGAGCATTTACAGTGAATCCTTCATCGAAACTGCTGCCAACACCTTCTGCTCCTCGTTGGGATCGACATTCTTACTTATCGAAGATACTACGATACACCCCTATACTTGTGGGTCATCAAGACTATTTTCTGGCGCCGTTGCCGGGGAGTGAAGCGCTATTGGTAAGCGGAATTGGTAAGGAAAACCTTTACTGTTTGTGCTGATTTTATTTCTGCCTGCTGCTATAAGTCATTATGGAGAGATCTTCTCTTCAATTTCTATTTGGGAAATCTACTACTACTGCAACGGTAGTGGATGAAGCGCCAGGTGAGGAAGTAGTACCATATAAAATACCTATGAAAATTATTGAACGTGTTATGGATAACCGCTATGAAGGGGATGGAACTGTCCATCCTGGTGATCATTTATTGTTTTTGCATGAATTATGCGGGTTATTCAAATGTGCAGGTATTTCTATGAATGAAGTTAGGAAGAAACTATTCACTATATCGCTGTCTGGTAAAGCGGCGCATTGGTATAAATTGCTGAAGAATGGTGATTCTATTGATTGGGAGGACATTGTGCCTTTATTTTATTCTAAATTCTATCCTCCAAGTGAAATTCACAAGGATCGGAACCGCATATATAATTTCTGGCCTCATGATGGAGAAAGTATTGCCCAAGCTTGGGGAGATTGAAGTCTTTAATGCTCAAATGCCCCATTCATGAGCTTCCTGGTAATGTTATTATTGATAATTTCTATGCAAGACTTTCTTTTCAAGACAAGACCTTGCTGGATACTTCTTGTTATGGATCATTTACACGCAACAAAGAAGAGTTTAAAAGGGACCTTCTTGATCGGATCCAAGAAAATACTGAAGGATGGGAGAACGACAAAGATAGAGAATCAGGTATAATTTATGATTATAAATGCATTGAAGCTTTTATGGATACTGATAAATTTCGTAATATGAGTGCTACATATGGTCTTGATTCTCAAGTTGTTGCAAATCTTTATAAAGCTTTTGCCTCTCATTATGAACTGCCTAAGAAGAATTTTGATAAGTATCATGAACCATATAAAGATAAAGTTGATTCATCTGTAAACAAATGTGTAGTGGTTGAAACTGTTGATAATGTTATTCCTGAAGCTTATATTGAAAAAACTCCTTTCCCTGCTAAAATGAAGGAGTACTCTGTCATATCTAGTGCTGTTAATAAAAGTGAAAAGAAACCTAAAGAACCTGAAGAACAAATTAAAATTGAACCTGCTGTTGCAATAGTTAAAGATCTTGTGACTGAAAATGTGGAGGATGGTCATATTATTTTCTGTGAAGATGCTTCTAATATTGTTTCACATCCTAATAAACCCAAACAAGTTAGTGTTCCTATGCTATCTGTTAGAATTGGTGATCATTGCTATTATGGTTTATGTGATATTGGTGCAAGTGTTAGTGCTATTCCTTATGAGCTTTACACGGAGATTATGCACGAAATTGGTTCTTGTGAACTTGAAGATATTGATGTGGTTATTCATCTGGCTAATAGAGAAACTATTTCTCCAATTGGTATTGTTCGAGATGTGGAAGTTCTATGTGGTAAGATTAAATATCCTGCTGACTTTTTGGTACTTGGTTCTGCTGCTAGTGATCATTGTCCTATCATTTTTGGTAGACCTTTTCTAAATACTTGTGGAGCTATTATAGATTGTAAGAAAGAGAAAATTTTGACTAGATTTGCTGGTGAACCTTATGAATTTAACTTTTCTAAATTTACCAAAACTCCTTATAAAGCTGATTTGCCTAGTAATGATTTTAAAATGGAGCAGTGTGCATCTATTGTTCTTGTTCCTAATAATCCTTTGCAGCAACATTTGGAGAATAGCGAAAGTGAAGCTTTTAGGAAAGAAAGAGATGAGCTTGAGGAAATTTTTCTTCGCCAACCTATTCTCAAGCATGATTTACCGGTGGAAGATTTGGGTACAACACCGCCACCAAAGGAAGATCCTGTTTTTGATTTAAAGCCTTTACCTGATAATCTTAAATATGCTCATATTGATGATAAGAAAATATATCCTGTTATTATTAGTTCTAAGCTTTCAGAGATTGAGGAAGAAAGGTTATTGGAAATATTGAAGAAACACCGAGGAGCTATTGGCTATACACTTGATGATTTGAAAGGGATTTCTCCTTCTATTTGCCAACATGCTATTAATATGGAAGAAGATGCAAAGCCTGTTGTTGAACATCAACGTCGTCTAATTCCGAAGATGAAAGAGGTGGTAAGTTTTGCAGAGATGTGAAGAAACTAACCTTGTTCTTAATTGGGAGAAATGCCACTTTATGGTTAATGAAGGAATTGTATTGGGACATAAAATTTCCGAGAGAGGTATTGAAGTTGATAGAGCTAAAGTTGAAGCAATTGAGAAGATGCCCTATCCGAGGGATGTTAAAGGTATTCGTAGTGTTCTTGGTCATGTTGGGTTTTATAGGAGATTTATTAAAGATTTCTCTAAAATTTCAAAGCCTCTTACTAATCTTCTTCAAAAAGATGTACCTTTTGTTTTTGATGATGATTGTAAGGAAGCTTTTGAAACTCTAAAGAAAGCCTTAACAACTGCTCCTGTAGTTGAACCTCCTGATTGGAATTTGCCTTTTGAAATTATGTGTGATGCTAGTGATTTTGCTGTAGGCGCTGTTCTTGGACAGCGGGTAGATAAAAAATTAAATGTTATTCATTATGCTAGTAAGACTCTTGATGCTGCTCAAAGAAATTATGCTACAACTGAAAAAGAATTGTTAGCTGTAGTCTTTGCTTGTGACAAGTTTAGACCCTATATTGTTGATTCAAAAGTCACGATTCATACTGATCATGCTGCAATTAGATACCTTATGACAAATAAAGATGCTAAGCCAAGGCTTATTAGATGGGTACTTATGTTGCAAGAATTTGATTTACATATTATAGATAGGAAAGGTGCTGATAATCCTGTTGTTGATAATTTGTCTAGATTGGAAAATATTGCTTATGATCCTGTTCCTGTTAATGATAGTTTTCCAAATGAACAATTGGCTGTAATAAAGGTGAGCTCGCGAGAGAGCCCCTGGTATGCAGATTATGCTAACTTTATTGTTTCAAAGTATTTGCCTCCAACCTTTTCAGCTCAGCAAAGGAGGAAATTCTTTTATGACTTGAGGCATTATTTTTGGGATGACCCACACTTATATAAAGAAGGAGTGGATGGTATTATGCGAAGATGTGTTCCTGAATATGAACAACAAGAGATATTGAGTAAATGTCATGGTAGTGTTTATGGAGGACATCACGCTGGAGATAGAACCGCGCAAAAGGTTCTACAATCAGGTTTTTATTGGCCAACACTTTTCAAAGATGCAAGGAAGTTTATCTTATCCTGTGATGAATGTCAAAGAGTTGGTAATATCTCTAGACGCAATGAAATGCCTATGAATTATACTCTTGTTATTGAACCGTTCGATTGTTGGGGATTCGACTTCATGGGTCCTTTCCCTTCTTCAGATGGTAACACTCATATACTTGTCGCTGTTGATTATGTTACTAAATGGGTAGAAGCTATACCTACAAAAGTGCTGATGGTGAGACCTCTATAAAAATGCTTGTAGATGTTATATTTCCTAGATTTGGAGTACCTAGATATATTATGACTGATGGAGGTTCTCATTTTATTCATGGAGGTTTTAGAAAAACTCTTGCTAAGTATGGTATTAATCATAGAATTGCTTCCGCTTATCACCCTCAAACTAGTGGTCAAGTAGAATTATCAAATAGAGAGATTAAAGCTATCTTAGGAAAGACGTTAATAAATCTAGAAAGAATTGGGCTAGCAAATTGAAAGAAGCACTATGGGCTTATAGAACTGCTTATAAAAATCCTATGGGAATGTCACCTTATAAAATGGTTTATGGAAAAGCTTGTCATTTACCTTTAGAACTAGAGCACAAAGCTTATTGGGCTGTTAGAGAACTAAATAAAGATCCGAAACTGGCCGGTAATAAGAGGTTGTTGCAATTAAGTTCTCTAGATGAATGGAGAAGTGAAGCTTATGAAAATGCTAAACTCTTTAAAGAAAAAGTTAAGAAGTGGCATGATAGAAGGATCATCAAAAGAGAGTTTAATATTGGGGATAAAGTCCTATTGTATCGGTCTCGTCTCAGATTCTTTGCAGGGAAATTACTCTCGAAGTGGGAAGGACCATATGTTGTTGAGGAGGTGTATCGTTCAGGAGCAATTAAAATTAGCTCTCTCCAAGGCAATGCCACACAAGTGGTGAATGGACAAAGACTCAAGCATTATATCTCGGGTGATTCTTATAATGTTGATGTTGATATTATTCAAGTAGAAACACCGGAGGCTTTCATCAAAGGACAAATTGACAGTCCGCCAGAACTGGACTTTGAATAGGTAACAGTACAGGTAATAAAAAGTCCGCGTTTATCTTTCCGAACATTATTTCTGCTGTTTTTGGAAAATATGAAAAATTACGGAATCAAAACGGAGTGGAAAAGACGCGCGAGGGCCCGTCACACAGGCCGGCGCGGGCCCCACCTGGCCGCGCCGACCTATGGTGATAGCCCCTCGGCGTCCCTTTCCACTCGTTGCCTGGAACCTTCCTTTTATCGTAAAAATAATTGCTATATAATCCCCCGGACCCCGGAGGTCCGTATATCGTTTTCTCGTCGTGTTTTGTTTCGAGCTGTTTTCTGCCAGATTTGTTTTGATCTAGAAGCACCATGGTCTCCAACAACAAGGACAAGGGACCTTTGAAGGAAGATATTCAAGACCCGGAACTGAAGGAAGAAGACGCAAGTGAGGATGAGGAAGAAGTGGAGGAAGCTCCGCGAGGTACACCAGCGTGCCACCGTTGCAAGTATTGGCGTGATATCAAATCCATCCAACATCAAGAGGAGTGCACGAATCGCTACCGGAGGAGCGGTTCCACGTCATTACTTGGCTCCAAGGACATCTTCTCCGAGCAATTACAACCCTTACCGCAATCTAATCTACGATCGTCAAACTGAAAGGACCCCCAAGGTAGTGTTGCCAAGTAATTGGGATATAGATCGTTCTAACATTGCAGGAGAGATGAAATCTGAAGCTGAAGGATGGGGAAACAACTCTAAGAGTTGGAATTCACCACCTGACATGATTATGAGCCGCGTTGAGCACAACTCGGAACTGATTCGCAACCTCACCTATGAGATTGAAGATTTAAAGGAGCTTGTTAAGAAGCTTGTCGAGAGGAATCCATCACCACCATCACCGAAGGAGTAATTCATCATCGGTATTGGCATCCCCTTGGTTTGTTCCAAGCTTGGGGGAGTGCCGCGGTATCACATCATCACCACCTTTATCTTTTACTATCAAGTAGTGTCATATCATGAGTAGGGAAGTTATCATATAGAATAGTATGCAATGTGGAAGTATCTCTCTTAGTTGGTTATCTATGTATCCGTTGGTGTGAGTTATCGTTATGGAATATTAATGAGAAGTCTTATCATTTACTTTTTGCACACCTTATTTTAGTTTGCAATCTCCATTATATGATTACTCTTGACATTAGTATTGATATCACTTTGGGAGCATCAAGTAAATCTATTTGGTTTTGGCAAATTTAGCATTGGTCAATAGCAACAACACCCTGATGTTTAATTAGAAGAGAGAAATACACTTAGATATATTACTATTATCTCTATGCTTAGTATTCTGAAGTTAAAATTGCTTGTGCTTATGAGAAAGATGCATGATTGTTTCTATCATATGTATATTTGTTTGTTTCCCTCAACCTTTATGCTTGCTATCAAACCTTGCTAGCCAAAGACCTGTATCGAGAGGGAATGCTTCTCATACATCCATAACCTTAGACCAAACCTATGCCATTTGTGTCCACCATATCTACCTACTACATGGTATTTTCTGCCATTCCAAGTAAATACTTCATGTGCTACCTTTAAATTATTCAAACTATTACTCCTTATTTGTGTCAATGTTTTATAGCTCATGAGGAAGTATGTGGTGTTTTATCTTTCAATCTTGTTGGGCGAACTTTCCCCAATGGACTAGTGGCACATCCGCTTATCCAATAATTTTGCAATAAGAGCTGGCAACGGGGTTCCCAGCCCCAATTAATAACTTTCATTAATAATTCTCTTCACATGTTTTGCCCTGATTTATCAGTAAGCAACTTAATTTTGCAATAGACACTCCTCCATGGTATGTGAATGTTGGAAGGCACCCGAGGATTCGGTTAGCCATGGATTGAGAAAGCCAAGGTTGGGGGAGTGTCATCCTTAATAAAACTAAAATACATGTGTAAACAAAAGAGAAGGGGGATGATCTACCTTGCTGGTAGAGATGCCGTCCCTCATGGGAGCCGCTCTTGGAAGGTTCGTTTGGCAAGGGGGTTAGAGTGCCCGCTACCATTCGTTGACAACAACAAACATCGCTCAAAACCTTACTTTTATGCTCTTTATATGATTTCAAAACTTGAAAAGCTCTAGCACATGATTTAATCCCTGCTTCCCTCTGCGAAGGGCCTATCTTTTACTTTTATGTTGAGTCAGTAAACCTATTTCCCTCTATCTTAAGCAAGCAATTGAGTTGTTGTGAAATAATCATTTATGCTATGATTCAGTTAATCATGTCTTTTATACTTTCTTGTTTAGTACCAATTTTATCTGAATGAATATGACTTTGAAGTTATCAATGATTATGAGGAGATTGTCATGCTTGAATATGAAAGCCCAGCTATAAAATTCTTATATAAAAGCTTTGCTTAGAAGTACAATCCGTTAGTAGTTCTCTGACCAAGAACAAAGTTTGCCATCACCAACTATGATTTCTCATGCACCTTTACTTGTGATTTCTCTTTACTTATTTCAAGATGAGTTATATGAGGAAGTTGTTTACTAGAATGTCTTGTGTGAATGAATATGATGCTTCTTGTCCGTATTTTATCTATCGACTCTTCACTCCATAAACATGTGGTCTTGTTTATCGAGCTCAGTTTCGCTTGGGGACAAGCGAGGTCTAAGCTTGGGGGGAGTTGATACGTCCAATTTGCATCACTATTTTGTATCATAATTTGCTGTTATTCATTGATATATTTCATATTGCGACACAATACTTATGTTATTTCATCTATTTTGCATGTTTCATCATTATTGGAGGATCAAGCACCGGAGCCAGGATTCTGCTGGAAAAAGCACCGTCAGAACGCAATATTTCGGAAGATCAACCGTGGAAGGAAATTTCACGTAAATTCCTATTTTTCCAGATGATGGAGGGAGCCGAAAAGAAGAGGGAGCCAAGGGCCTAGACCACAGGCCGGCGCGCCCATGGCTGGCCGCGCCACCCTGTGGTGTGGGGGCCCCACAGCCCCTTTCGCCTCCTTTTCTTCGCGTACTCCTTCGTCCCGAAAACCTAAGCCGAGGGAGGACCTCACGAAGAGTTACAGCCGCCTCTGCGGGGCGGAGAACACCAGAGAGAAAAGAGCTCTCCGGCGGGCAGGAAGGGGAAATTCCCTCCCGGAGGGGGAAATCGACGCCATCGCCATCGTCATCGAGCGGGACATCATCTCCATCATCATCATCATCATCTCCACCATCTACACCGCCATCACCACCGCTGCACCTCGTCACCGCTGTAACAATTTGGGTTTGATCTTGATTGTTCGATAGGGGAAACTCTCCCGGTGTTATTCTCTACTTGTTGTAGATGCTATTGAGTGAAACCATTGAACCAAGGTTTATGTTCAGATTGTTATTCATCATCATATCACCTCTGATTGTATTCCATATGATGTCTCGTGAGTAGTTCGTTTAGTTCTTGAGGACATGGGTGAAGTCTAAATGCTAGTAGTGAATTATGGTTGAGTAATATTCAATGTTATGATATTTAAGTTGTGGTGCCATTCTTCTAGTGGTGTCGTGTGAACGTCGACTACACGACACTTCACCATTTATGGGCCTAGGGGAGTGCATCTTGTATTCGGTTGCTAATTGCGGGGTTGCCGGAGTGACAGAAACCTGAACCCCCGTTAGTATATCGATGCAAGAGGGATCGCAGGATCTCAGAGTTTAAGGCTGTGGTTAGATTTATCTTAATTACTTTCTTGTAGTTGCGGATGCTTGCAAGGGGTATAATCACAACTATGTATTAGTCCTAGGAAGGGCGGTGCATTAGCATAGGTTCACCCACACAACACTTATCAAAACAATGAAGATTATTTAGCTACATGAAGCGAAAGCACTAGACTAAAATCCCCGTGTGTCCTCAAGAACGTTTGGTCATTATAAGTAAACAAACCGGCTTGTCCTTTGTGCTAAAAAGGATTGGGCCACTCGCTGCAATTATTTCTCTCGCATTTTACTTACTCGTACTTTATTCATCTGTTACATCAAAACCCCTTGAATACTTGTTTGTGAGCATTTACAGTGAATCCTTCTTGCCAACACCTTCTGCTCCTCGTTGGGATCGACATTCTTACTTATCGAAGATACTACGATACACCCCCTATACTTGTGGGTCATCAACACACATCATAGGGGTTATGCCGAGGCTGCCTCCGTTGTTGAGAAATGATGTGAATTGAGGTGAATTGTACGGCCAAGCCCTGTGCAGTTCCCAGGTTGACAGTTGGTCTTCACTGGGAGGCCAAGCTCATGGGGAGAGGTGCCTATACTAGGGTTTGTAAGTGAAAGGTTATGGTTGATGATCCGCGTACTGTGTTACGATGATTCGGGGTTATCCCGACGGATGAAATCAAATGTTGTGGCACAAGTGTGCAACCTCTGCAGAGTGTAAACCTATTCGAATAGCCGTGTCCACGGTTACGGACGGTTGGAAAGGCCATACAGTTTCCGGTGTCAGATTCTTGAAAATATTGGTGAAGTGAATGGTGAATGGTGACTTGTTTTTGAATCACAACAGAGTTGTGGAAATGACACTAATGTTCCCACTTGAGTTAGTCTAGCACCTGAATAAGTCTTTTCTCAAATACTTGTGAACTAAAATTGGTTTTATGCAAATAAACTAGAGCTTAGCACCCCTTACTAGAATTGTGAGTACTTACACTAGTATTAGTTTGCGAGTACTTAAAGTACTCACGGCTTTGTCCCTGGCTATTCAAATGGCCAGAGTATGAAGACGAACAGAACTACCAAGGAGATGACCAGCAGGACGCCTACGACAACTAGGAGTCTTCCGACGTCAAACGTTGGCCTGTGGACTAGAGAGTCCATTTCTATTTACGCTTCCGCTATGAACTTGTGTTTGTTCGTTGATCAATAGATCAACTATTTATGTAATATGGATCATGTGATCTGAAGTTGTAAGACAATATGGTTTGTAATGAATGATGACTATGATATTCGACTATTATGCCTCGCAACAACAATATTCCTGGGATTGCGATGAATGACATAATAGGCATCTGGACTTAAAATCCAGGTGTTGACACCTACCGGGGAGGTGCCCGGAGGACGATGAAGGAGAGGAGACGACCTCGCCTCTAGAAGGAAAGGGGCCCGCGAGGGGGACTGACGAGCCGCGGTCCAAGCGGTTGCGTCAGACCGTTCTTGAGGGCGCCACCGAGCTCCGGCGACCCCTCAAGGCCGCTCTTGACGCCGGGGCTCGAGTCGTCCCGGGCATGAAGGCGCTCCCGACGGTGAAGTAAGCATGCCTTGCCTTGTCCTGTTCTTCCGCTCACTGGGTCGGCGAAGAGTTCATGTTAGTTCTTTGCAGGGCCAAGAAGAAGGTCTTGACGAAACCCGCTCCAGCTGGTGGAGCGGCGGCTACAAGGGCGGCCGAGGCGAAGAAGGCCGCCGAGCTGAAGAAGGCTGCCGAGCTGAAGAAGGCGGCTGCCGACCCCGCGAGCCTGGCCTCGTCACGGGGGGAATCCGCCGCCGTAAGCAAGGCGACGGGCACGACCGCCAGCTCAGCCGGGCCAGTCGCCGGGGATGGCACCTCGGCGAGTGCGAGCAGTGGTGAGGTGAAGAAGGCGGGCACCAAGTTGGCGATGGCTCGGGCCCGGACGTCGTCCTCCCGTGGTGGAGAAGGAGCAGGGCGCTGCCGAGGGAAGCGGTTCCCGGCGAAGATGAGGAGCGGACGAAGGCCGCCAGGACCGGCTCGTCCGGCGAGCCTGATCGCCACGGAGGAGACACGTCGACAGCGGTGGTGCGGGGGACGAAGCGCACGAGTCTCGCCGGCCTCCGCTTTCGACCTTGTCATTCACTGAGTTGCATGCGGCGCAAGTGATGTCCATGTGGTAAGCATTACCTGGCTTGTAGTACGGTTTCCCCCAGTCCCCGAGGGTCGACTTGGGCTGAAGGGCGAGTCGAGTCTTCTGTTTTGTTGGTAACCGAACGAATTGGTTTTATACTTGTTTGCCTTTTTTCATGCTGAGGTGAGGCGGCTGACGGCCCGTGTGGAGGACGCCTCCAAGAAGAACCGACAACTAATCACCATAGGCAATGATAAGGGCTAAGCCCAGGGATGTGCCCGATCTTCACGGATTTGAAGGGATACGTGGGGGTAGGTGGATGAACGCGATGAACACGTGGGGGAATCGTGGGGATACAACACACACACGCACACAATTCGAGTTTTCCCTCGTTGGCTCGAAACACCAACTCGATAGAGGTTGCGAGAAAAGACCTTCCGGTAGAAGTCCCGCAAAGAGATCGACAAATCGAAGCTCGGGAGATCTAGAAGGGTGAAAAGACCGGAAGGTTTGATAGAAGTGCAAGCAAAAGACCAAATAGGTAGAAGTGCAAGCAAAAGATCAAACAAACGGTAGAAGTCACCAAAGAGATCTTCACGAGTCGATAAGGAGCCCGGGTGGGGATACAAGATCATAGATCTAGGTAGGGTTCCCACAAGGGTGAGCCATGCTCAGGTTTAATTTCACATCAAGTCTAATCTCAGATCTGAGCCAACTAGGCTATTTATAGTAGGGGGCGAAGGGGTAGGTTACACGCTGAAAAGTACTACTATGCTGAAGTTCGCGGTGGCGGAAGTTCCGGTCCTGAGGGGCGGAAGTTCCGGTCCCCGGGCGGAAGTTCCGGTCCTGGGGGGCGGAAGTTCCGGCCGGGCCGGAAGTTCCGGCCAAGTTCCGGCCTAGTTCCGAATATGGCCCGTTTCCTTGCAGTAACATCCAGGGGCGTTTTGGCGTAATTTCGGAACTTGGGCCGAACTGGGCGGAAGTTCCGGTCCCTCGGGGCGGAAGTTCCGGCCTGATCCATTTCTCTGGGCGCTGGAAGGCATCTTGGCGGCATCTGGGCGGAAGTTCCGGCCCTTGGGGGCGGAAGTTCCGGTGGGGCGGAAGTTCCGGCCATCAGGGGCGGAAGTTCCGGCCTGGAGCGTCCAGCTCCTCTTCCTCCTTCTCTTCCATGCTTCCGTGACATCGGCCTTGCGTCCTCGGGTCTCCGTGGCATCCTCTCTTCCCTCCGTACTTGTCGTCGAGTTCCTATCATCAAGACATGATGGAGTATGAAGTAGTATATCGTCCCAAATGGGCGATACGAGGCACGCATAAAGGAGAAGATTCACCTTGGCGTGCCGTCTTGGCGATGAAGCACATGATGCGGTGAAGACCGAAGGTCGCCCGTATCGCGCAGTTATCTCCTTTTCGGGTCGGCGATGTGTTGTGATTCTCGCTGCCTTTTGATTTCTCTCGATGCTCGTCGTTCTTTTGTGCAGGGCGCGTGAGAAGGCCCTCACTGAAGCGCGCGAGGGTACGTCAAGGAATCCTTCTACCGGGAAGCTGAGTTCCGGGCGAAGAAGGCTGAGGAGGCGACGAAGAAGGCGAAGACGGAGGCCGCTGACCTCACCAAAGTTTTGGAGGACAAGAGCAAGGAGCTCGAGGATGTCATTGCCGAGTACAAAGGGAATCTCGCGGCTGCGCAAGAGGCTAGAGATGCTCGGCGTGCGGCAACGTTGCGAGAAGACCTCGCGGCCTTGAAGGTGCAGCACGCCAAGGACCTCACCGCAGAGAAGGAGGCCTCGGAGGCCACCATCCTTGCGTTGCAAGGAGAGAAGACCATCTTCGAGGCGCTTGTGCGCGAAATGTCGCGGCAGCTCCTTGTTAAGCATCTTTGCCCTCTTCACGTATGTTGTGGTAATCACGGCTGCTTAGGAAACCGCCGCGCGAGCCATTTCCCGAGCGTGGCGAGGCCGCCGCGGAGGGCCAGTCCCCGAGCGTGGCTTGTCCGCCGCGGGGGTCCTCGAGTGTGGCTTGTTCGCCGCGGGGGGCGAGTCCCCGAGCGTGGCGAGTCCGCCACGGGGGGCGAGTCCCCGAGCGTGGCTTGTTCGCCGCGGGGGGCCAGTCCCCGAGCGTGGCGAGTGCTGACTTTGTGAAATTTTCGTTTTTTCAGGCCAGTGTGAATTTGTGGAGGCGACGACCCCGACCACGCACATCATCGCCTGCGCGAGGGAGATACTGGCGGCGCTCCAGTACTTGAGTCCACGGGAGGTGACTCCCCGTGATGCGCCGTCGGTTTTCAAGGCCGTCTCTGATATTCCGGCGGTCGTCGACTGGCTCCGTCGCTCCTCGTGCCGTGTGGGCGTCACCATGGCTTTGAGCATGGTGCTTGCCCACTATTCTGAGAGTTTTGACGTGGAGGAGGTGACGGCCGGCTTTCCGTCTGAGACTGGCGAGTTCGACGTTCCAGAGGTGTTGCGCCTGATGGAGGCGGTATGCCCTTACGCCGACCGCGTGCTGGCGACTGCGGATTTGGAGACGCACATTGTCAGCCAGTCGGCATCCGAGGATGCCGAGAAGGAGGAGGGCCTGAAGGACTTCCCACCGAGCGCGTGTTCCATGTTGCTGCCACCAATGCCCTTTCGACCTATCCGGTCGTCAGGTACACCCCGAAGTTTGTACACGGGGAAGGTGGTGCCGAGCCGTCGTGAGAAGCCCGGGGCTTCCAAGTAGCTTTCCGTTGTGTGGGAGGAATGTCCCGTAGGTGTAGGGTTGGATGCATTTTGGTTAAATTATTGTGCGGTGGAAAAGTTATGTTGTCTTGGTTGGCCGTGTCGTCATGACCGGAAAGGGCTAGTCGCTTAGGCGATCCCGATGAAGGCTACCGCTTGACTGTTTTGCTTACCGAGCTGGGTGTCCCCAGTCATAGTACGTAGTCATATAGTGCGAGTAGCAGCCTCATGGGTGGCATTGTATTTGCGCTGTTCTGTAGCGTGCCTCTCGTCGTGGCTCGGTGAGCCAGTCGCTAGGCGACTCCAAAGGGGTTCTTGATTTGGCGTGTTTTCCTTGGCGAGCCGCGGGTCCGTTTTGCGGGGTCCCTGGTCGAAGTACTTAGCCGTTCAAGTCACCTGCCTAAGGTAGAGGAGGGCGATTTGTTTGCTGTGATTGCGTAGCGAGTCGCATCTCGTGGCCCGGGGGCTGGTCGCTTAGCGACCCCAAGGAGGGCTCCGTCGCTTTCGCTGACGGCGTAAGGAGGTGGTTGTCCGCTCCGGTATTGCACCGTCCAGCACGCCACATCCTTGTTAGCCGAGCTACTTGGTCGTTATGGACTGCGCTCAAGCAGCGGCGAAAGTCTCCGCCTTTGGCGCTTGCTCGTAGCGATTTGGGAGATATGTTCGTGCGTTGCACTGTGGCGGCGGCGAGTGCGAATGATGAGACCGAAAGCTTTATTGATATTCAGGTTTTGCATACATGGCGACTAGGTGTAGAATCGCCTGAGGAGGTTGACGTCTGGACGCTCAACCTCCCTAGTAAGGGGCTCGCCGTTGTCGTCCTTGCGGGCGTCGATGAGGTAGTAGGCGTCGTTGCCGAGGGCTCGGCTGATGGCGAATGGCCCTTCCCATGGGGGAGATAATTTTTGCATGACTTTTTTGTCCTAGATTAGCCGAAGGACGAGGTCGCCTTCTTGGAAGGAGCGACTGCGGATGCGACGACTGTGGTAGCGGCGAAGGCCTTGCTGGTATATGGCCGTCCTGGAGAGTGCGAGGTCTCGTGCCTCGTCGAGGAGTCGATGTCATCTTGCCGAGCTCGCTCGTTGTCTTCTTCGGCGTAGCGACAACTCGAGGTGAGTCGTAGAGCGATGTCCGTGGGCATGATAGCTTCGGCGCCGTACACCAGGAAGAAGGGCGTGTAGCCGGTCGACCTGTTAGGTGTTGTGCGGATGCCCCAGAGTACTGAAGGAGTTCTTCCGCCCAGCAGCCGGCCGCACGTTCCAGGGGTACCACTAGTCATGGTTTGATTCCGTGGAGGATGCTCTGGTTCGCCCTTTCTGCTTGCCCGTTCGACTCGGGGTGTGCGACTGAAGCGAGATCGAGTCGGATGTCTTTTTCTTCGCAGAAATCAGCCATTTCCCATTTGGCGAAGTTTGTGCCGTTGTCGGTGATGATGCTATGAGGGTATCCGTAGCGGTAGATCAACTCCCGTAGGAATTTGTGGCCATTTTGCCGTCGCACTTCTTTATGGGCTTTGCTTCCACCCATTTGGTGAATTTGTCCACCGCGACCAGGAGGTGAGTGTATCCGCCGGGGGCCGTTTTGAACTTTCCCACCATGTCCATGCCCCATACGGCGAATGGCCAGGTGAGGGGTATGGTCTTCAGTGCCGATCCTGGCATGTGCGACTGGCTTGCATGCTTTTGGCACCCGGCGCATGAACGGACAAGGGCGATTGCGTCTTCGTGGGCTGTTGGCCAGTAGAAGCCGTGACGAAAGGCCTTGGCGACGATTGAACGCGCGCCTGCGTGGTGGCCGCAGTCCCCTGCGTGGATGTCGCGCAGAATGTTGCGCCCTTCCGCCGTGGTGACGCATCGTTGGAACACTCCCGAGACACTGCGCTTGTATAGCTCATTGTTGATGATGGTGAAGGACTTGCATCTGCGCACGATGGCGCGTGCTTTGGTTTCATCCATCGGCAGTGCCTGGCTCTCGAGGTAGCTTATGTATGGCTCGGTCCAATCGATGCTGTCGGCGGCGAGTGCGACCAAGGTGGAGTCGGGAGCAGGTGGCTCGGCAATGTCCAGCTCGCGCGGTGCGCGCACCGAGGGGTGGCTGAGGATGTCCAGGACGACGCCCGGAGGAGGTTGAAGTCGCTTGGACCCGATTCTGGCTAGCGCGTCGGCTTCTTCGTTCTTGCGCCTGTCGACCCACTCGACGACGTGACCGGCGAAGCTAGCGCCGGCCTGGTCGACCGCTCGCTTGTAGGCGATCATGTTGGCATCGGTGGCATCGTAGGTGCCGGACGTTTGGCTGGCAACGAGGTCGGAGTCGCCGAGGCAGCGCAGCGTGTTGCTCCCATTTCTTTTGCGACTCGCATGCCGTGCAGGAGCGCCTCGTACTCGGCCATGTTGTTGGTGCATGGCTCGAATCTGAGTTGCAGGACGTACTTCACTGTGTCGCCCTTTGGTGATGTGAGGACGACTCCCGCGCCTGCTCCTTCGAGGTTTTTAGAACCGTCGAAGTGCAGCGTCCAATGCTTGAGGTCCGCGGGGGAGCTTGGCTGCTGGGCCTCTTCCCAGTCGGCGAGGAAGTCGGCGAGTGCCTGAGATTTGATGGCATGGCGCGACTCGTAGGTGATGTTGTGGACGCCGAGTTCGACTGCCCACTTGGCGATCCGGCCGGTTGCGTCGCGGTTGCGGATGATATCGGCGAGTGGTGTTGAGGCGACCACCTTGATGGGATGCTCGTGGAAGTAAGGGGCCAGACGCCGCTGGGCCCTGAGTACTGCGTACACCAGCTTTTGGTAGTGCGGGTACCGCTGCTTGGATTCGATTAGGCTTCGCTGATGTAGTAGACCGGGCGTTGTACCAGTTGCTCCCTTCCTTCTTCCTTCCGTTCGACGACCATGACTGCACTTATTGCGCGGTTCGACGCGGCGACGTATAGGAGCATGGTTTCTTTTGGCAGCGGGGCCGCGAGGATAGGGGCATTCGAGAGGGCGTGCTGGAGTTCTTCTAGGGCCCGCTGCGCCTCGTCTGTCCACCGAATGAGTCCGACTTCTTGAGAGCGGTAGAGTGGCGTGGCCTTGTCGCCGAGCCGGGGTATGAAGCGACTGAGTGCCGCGACTCGCCGGCGAGTTTTTGCGCGTCGACTAGGCATGTTGGCTGCTTGGTGCGCATGACCGCCAGTGTCTTCTCCGGGTTGGGCTCGATGCCTCGCTTGGAGACGACGTAGCCTAGCAGCTGTCCTGATGGAACCCCGAAGGTGCACTTCAAAGGGTTGAGCTTGATCTTGTACCGCCGTAAGTTGGCGAATGTTTCGGCGAGGTCGCTGACGAGGTCGGTCTGTCGAGTCGATTTGACCACCACATCGTCGATGTAGACATGCACGTTGCGGCCGATCTGGCTTTCCAAGCAGCTGTTCATGCACCGCTGGTACGTTGCTCCGGCGTTCTTGAGGCCGAAGGTCATGGACGTGTAGCAGTAGGCGCCTAGGGGCGTGATGAATGCTGTCTTCTCTTGGTCTTCCTTGGCCATCTTTATTTGATTGTACCCGGAGTATGCGTCAAGGAAGCATAGCGACTCGGACCCGGCGACCGCATCGATAATCTGGTCGATTCGCGGTAGGACGAATGGGTCCTTGGGGGCGCTGTTGAGGCTGGTGTAGTCGATACACATTCGCCATGTCTTGTTTTTCTTTAGCACCAAGACTGGGTTTGCCAGCCATTTTGGGTGCTTGATTTCTATGATGAAGCCGGCGGCGAGTAGCCGGTTCACTCTTCGGCCATCGCGCGCCGACGCTCTTCGCCCACGGGTCGTATCGCTGCCTAACGGGGACGCGTGGTCAACGTGTAGTTTGTGCTCAGCAAGTTCTCTCGGGACACCCGGCATGTCAGAAGGTTTCCATGCAAAGACATCTCGATTCTCACGGAGGAACTTGATGAGCGCGCTTTCCTATTGGGCGGACAGGCCCGTCCCAATGGTAACCTGCCTACTCGATCGTTTTCTACAAGATCTACTTGGCGTGTATCCGTTGTGTTTGAAGGTTGCTGCGACGAGTCGAGCTCGGTCGCTTCTCGAGGATGGCGGGTCGTTGCGGTCGACTGGGTACTTGGCGAGCTCGACGGTGTTGTCGCGTTCTCGGCGATGACGGCGTCGGCGAGCTTGGCGCTGTTGTCCTCGCACTCCACAGCCATTTCCGGGTCGCCGACGGTGATGACGCCTCGAGCATCTTCATCATGTTGTAGGCGTAATGAGGCGTGGCCATTAGCGGGCGAACGCTTGGCGACCGAGGACGCAGTGGTATGGGCTGCGGAAGTTAACCACCTCGAACGTTATCCGCTCGGTGCGGTAGTTCACGGGTGTGCCGAAGGTGACTGGCAGCGTGACCTTGACGATTCGGGAAGGCCTTCCGCCCCGGACGATGTCGTGGAAGGTGACGCCGTGTTCTCGAGGCGCGAGTCGTAGGCCGAGTCGCTGAAAGGTATCATAGTACATGATGTTGATGGAGCTTCCCCCGTCCATCAGGGTTTTTGGTAGCCAGTAGTCGGCGACCTTGGGCCTGACGACTAGCGCCACTCGCCCGGGGTACTCGATGCGGGGGGCGTGATCTTCGCGGCTCCAGGTGATGCTTTGCTCGGACCAGTTGAGCCACCGGGGTACGTCGGAAAGTATGACTGCGTGTACCGCCACTGCCCTTGCGAGGACCTTCCTGTCCCGCCTGTCGCCGACCCCGGTGAAGGTGTGGAGCGAGCCGGCGCTGCGACCGAAGCCCTCTCCCTTGTGCTGGTCTTGGTCCTTGGCGCGCTCCTTGTGCTGGTTGCCGCCGTCGTTTTCCTTGGCGCGGCGAGCTCTTTCTATCTGCTTCAGGGAGTAGCAATTTCCCGTCGTGTGGTTGGCGGGCTTGCCCTCCTTGCTGTGATAGATGCATGGTGCGTCTAGGAGGCTGCGGGCGTCGAAGCGCTTGGGCTGAGGCCGATCCTCCCGAGGTGGACGAGTGTCGCGCCGAAACGATTTTGGCTCGCGCTGCTCGTAATCGGTGGTAGCAACTAGCTCGTTGTGTCCTCCCTCTCCGCGGCGCTTGCCGTTGTTGGACCGGCCGGCGAAACGGTAGTCGCCACGCCGAGGCTCCGTGTGCGCAGGGCGGCGATTGCGTCGTTGACCGTACTCGTCGTCCGAGTCGACTGTAGGGTCTTCGTCGGCGTAGCGGGTGGCGATGTCGAAGAGCTCGGAGATTGAGATATTGTCCCTGCTGACGCGACGGAGCTTGGCGCTTAGTGGTTCGTACCGGCAGCAGCGTCGGAAGCAGTAGATTGCCGTGTCCGTGCTGATGCCGCTGGAGGTCGTCCACATGTCCTGCCAGCGCTGCACCCACCGGCGGGTCGACTCGCGCGGGCCTTGGACGCAGCGATCCAAGTCTTCTATGGTTGTGGCACGGGTGTATGCGCTGGCGAAGTGTTGGATGAAGGCGGCGCGAGCTTCCTCCCATGATTCGATGCTGTTGGGATGAGGGTGTTGAACCAGTGACCGTTACTCCGTCCATCACGAGGGGCAGATAGCGGGCGGCGAGCAGCTCGGAGTAGCCCTGGATGCCCATCGCCATGGTGTACGAATCAAACCAGACCGTGGGGTCGATGTGTGTGTCGTACTTCTCAATGTCGCGGGGCCTTTGAACCCCACAGGGTAGGGCTCGCCTCGATCATGGGACCGAAGCATGGGGGCCGACTCGGTTGAACGCGCTCGGCGCGAGGTTCATCGGCGTGGCGGTCATTCGCGGTTGCGCGCTCGCCATTCTTGGTCGTTGACGATGTGAGTGCGGGCGTCGACTGGCTGCCCGAGCGGCGACCATCACCCGCGCGGGGCGGGCTGGATGGATGTTAGACGAGTGGGCCGGCGCGGTGCTGGCGGCGGGCCGGTTGGCGAGTAGGACCCGCCGCAGCTCGAGGCCCGATGTCCCATGCCCCATGCGGCGCCACCGTGGATGTGGCCACGGCAAAGCACGGGGAAGCACTTCGTTGATGTGGGGCAAGGGAACATAGCCATCTGCGGATCGAGGTGCACAAGACGCAAGGTTTTACCCAGGTTCAGCCCCTCCAGAGAGTAAAAGGCCTACGTCCTGCTAGATCTATTACTTAGTGGAGAATTACAATGGGTGATGTAGCCCCGCTCACCGACGACGCTACACCAAGACCAACAAGTCCCCCAAGTGGACCGATGACACGGGCTCGCGCCAAAGCTCTACATGATAAGGTGAACTCACTCCTCACTACCCTTGATCTCGATACCCCTTTGGATGGGCTGCTACCTCAGGCCGAGATGCTTTGTGTTATCAGGTATGAACCTCAAAAGAAGGACAGCACAGCAGACCCGAAGATGGACCAGGAAGAAGGAGAAGAAGAGCTGAAGGACGCCCCTGCTCGCCCCGGCACTGCCGGCCTCAGGACCCCGGCACTGCCGGCCTGCTCGCCCCGGCACTGCCGGCCTCCGGACACCGGCACTGCCGGCCCCTCCAGCTGAAGACGCCACCAGCGGCACTGCCGGCCTGGCCCCAGCGGCACTGCCGGCCCCACCGGCACTGCCGGCCCTTCCTCACCGGCACTGCCGGCCTGGCCCCTGTTGACTTAATCTCAACCGTCGATTTCGCATCCATGGACTAGGATAATTTATGTAATTCCGACTTTGCCCCTGTACGAATCTGGGTCTATAAATACCTCACCCCTTCCTCCAGATTAGGGTTAGAGATGAACTAAGAAGAAACTTGAGCTTTGCTCCAACCCATGAGGGAAACCCTAGATCTATGATCTTGTATCGCCACCCGGGCTCCTTATCAACTCGTGAAGATCTCTTTGGCGACTTCTACCGTTTGTTTGATCTTTTGCTTGCACTTCTACCTTGATTGGTCTTTTGCTTGCACTTCCATCAAACCTTCCGGTCTTTTCGCCCTTCTAGATCTCCCGAGCTTTGATTTGTCGATCTCTTTGCGGGACTTCTACCGGAAGGTCTTTTCTCGCAACCTCTATCGAGTAGGTGTATCGGGCCTACGAGAAAGAACCGGTTTGTGTGTGTGTGTGTTGTATCTCCACGAGTTCATCCCCGTGTTCATCGTGTTCATCGTGTTCATCCACCTCCCCCACGAAATCCACCCAAATCCGTGAAGATCGGGCACATCCCCTAGGCTTAGCCTCATCATATGGTATCAGCAGCTCTTGGGTTGCCACGGATTTGACCCCCACATCACCAATTTCGCCCAAAAATTTTCCAAAATTTTTTCCCAAAAAATAGCCCCAAATTGGCCTTGGATCGATCTCTCGATTTGTTGAGTTATTTGTGGTTTTGTTCCAATAGAAACTTGTCTTGGGTGTTGATCTACCATTCCCCCAACTTTTCCCACCAGATTGTGCCAATTTTCCCACGAAATCGAAGATTTTCGGGTCAGTTTTCCGCCAAATCGACGAACAGCAGCTGAGGCCGGCACTGCCGCCCCAAAGTCGCCGGCACTGCCGGTCAGGCCGGCACTGCCGCCACCCAATCGCCGGCACTGCCGCTGGGCCCCGAAATTTTGCATACTTTCTTCGTTTTCGTTTTGGCACTTCCCATTTGTGTTTGGTCTTCGGTTTTGAGTGCCATTGCAGCTACCACAAGCTTCCGCAACATCAACAACGACGACGGCACCCCGAAGATCCAAGCGGTTCATTTGACACCTCCACCATAGCAAGTTCAAGGTCGTCGGCCACCGTCATCAAGTGGTATAACTTGCCCCCTAACTTGTAGCCCTAGCTTCCTTTGCGTACCTTTCCTATCGAGAGTGGCTTTCTAGTGTTGCGAAGCATTGCGCAAGCGTCCCGACCGTGAGGGTGTGCGTGTGTTGAGCAAAGCTACGAAGCAAGCTCGTGTGAAAAGATAGGCAAAAGAAGTGTGACATACTTACATAGATAGTGAGAAAAAGAAAGCTTCTAAGCATACAAAAAAAAGGAGAAAAAGAAAAAGAAAAAGAGTGTGAGTGACACCTATACACAAAAGAGTCCAAAGCTTATAAGCAAAGGAGAGAAAAGAGAAGAGAGGCGTCTTGCGCAAATCTTGTTGCTTCTCAATTTTGCAACCAAGCCACGGTCTCTCTTGCGTTAGCGTGACACCGAGCTAGTAGTCTTCGTTAGGACCAATTTTGTTCGTGCTCATTTTCCGTCGCGCTAACCCCATTTTGTCCCACGCGTGTGTTCCACCTTGTGTATGCCTTTTGTGATCACCGCCTTTTGACTTGTGACTTTTGGATCTTACCCACTTTTGACAATAGACTCTTCGTTTGGTTCTTCCATTTGGCTTTCCACACCCATACCTAACACCATATAGAGTTTTGTTTTGTGTGTGTGCATACATACCGGTTGTTCCTCACCTAGATACATCTTTTCGATTTTGGTTTGCAAGTTTTGACATTCTTGGTAGTTTTTCCTAACCACCCACCACATAGTTCTTGTTTTAGTTGTAACCATGTCTAGTGGAGAAGGGAACCAACTACCGATGACGCGGCACCAACATTGGATAGCTACTCAAGCCGTCCACGCCAAGCTCAATCAATTTGAAGCCATGCTCAAGGATACCAACGTCCGCTATGAAGAAAGAGCTCAAGTGCAAAGGATTGACCTCAACAATCAAGTTCAAGAACTCAATGAGAAGATTGAAACTCAAGGCAATGAGTTGAAGGCAACACTCGCCATGCAAGGTCAAGAAACAAGAGAAATGAAGACGGCGTTGGACAACATCCTCCATACACTCAACCGACAAGAAGATAGAAGACACCATTCAAGGTCTTCACGCTCTCATAGCTCAAGGTCACGAGCTCCTACATCGTCGCATCATGATTCCAATCAAGACCCACGCCACCATAATGTGGATGCTCAAGTGCTTCAACAACAAGCTCAAGAAGCGGAGCAAGCACGACTTCGACTTGTCCAAGAACGTCTACGCCTTGAAGAAGAACGCCTTCACCAAGAACATCTCCATGCTCAATTCCAAGAGGAACAACAACGTCTTCGTCATGATCAAGACCTCCTTCATGCACGTGAGCAAGAAAGGCTCCGCCAAGAGCAAGAGGCACGTCATCATCAAGGGCAACCTCGCCCATCTCAAGTGGCCAATGCTCAAAGGCACCACCATAATGCCAATCAAGAAGTGAACCAAGACCGCCGCATCATCAATGTTGATCAACCTCCTCGTGATAGGGCACCACGCCGTCAAGGTCAAGACAACCGTCGTCATCATGATGATCGCCCTCATGGTAGAAGACCACCTCATCAAGCACAAGATGTTGAGATGGAGGAAGACTCAAATCATCACCAAGCATCAAGTGAAGAAAGTGTGAGACCTCATCAACGCCACAACAATGATGATCAAGATGAAGGTCATGGAAGACCACCTCCTCCTCAACAACAAAGAAACAACAATGAAGATGCTCAAGGTCCACAACCTCAACCTCAACAACGTCAAGATCATGGTGAAGCAAGACCACCTCCTCGACGCAATGACCGCAATGAGGAAGAAATCTTTGGGAAGCTCAAATTCACCATGCCCAAGTTCCAAGGAGAGGAAGATCCCGATGCATACTTGTCTTGGGTACTCAAGGTTGATAAGATATTCCGCATCCACAACTTCTCCGAAGCAAAGAAAGTTGCCATGGCATCACTTGAGTTTGAAGGATATGCAAATGTTTGGTGGGAAGAGGTCAACAAGAAGCGTGAGAAGGAAGACCTAGCACCCATTGACACATGGGAAGAGATGCAAGAAGTCATGCACACCCGCTTTGTACCAACTCACCACAAGCGTGACCTCTTCAACAAGCTCACTCAACTCAAGCAAAGCTACAAGTCCGTTGAGGAATACTACAAGGAGATGCACATGACCATGATGAGTGCAAATGTGGATGAGCGAGAAGAGCAAACTATGGCAAGATTCTTGAATGGCTTGAACATCCCCGTCAAGAGGATAGTGGAATTCTTGCCTTACAAAAACATGGTTGAGCTACTCCACCAAGCAACAAGGGCCGAGCGCCAAGTGCGAGAAGACCTAGCAAGTGCAAAGACAAAGACCTTCTTCGCCGCACGAAATGCAATGAATGCCTCCTCAAGCATCAAGAACACAAGTGCACTTGCCTCCAAGGATCCTCCAAAGCAAGCAAGAAGCGCCATCAAGACAACAAGCTTCAAGCCGGAACAATCAACCATGTCCTCCAAAGCTTCCACCGGATCTAGTAACATCACTTGCTTCAAATGTGGTGCTCAAGGACATAAATCCTTTGAATGCAAGAACACAAGAGTTATGATCACTCGAGATGATGGAGATGTGGAGTACTTGAGTGAAGGTGAATATGAAGCCTTGGTACAAGCCGCAACCTCTCATGAAGATGATGCCTTGGAAGACCAAGAGCAAGTCCTATGTGTGCATGATGCAAGCCCTTCTCTTGTGGTGACCAAAGTGTTGACAACCCATGCACTTCCCAATGAAGACCAAAGGTGCAATATCTTCCAAACAAGAGCCGGAATCAATGGCAAGTCAATAAAGGTTATCATCGATGGAGGGAGTTGCCACAACCTTGCAAGCACCGAACTATGTACCAAGCTCAACCTCCCGCTCCGGAAACACCCCCATCCCTACCATGTGCAATGGCTAAGTGACAATGGAAATGTGAAGATCCAACACACCGTCACGATATCCTTCAAGATTGGCGCCTATGAAGACACCGTTGATTGTGACGTCGTGCCTATGACGGTGTGCCACATGTTACTTGGTCGCCCTTGGCAATATGACAAGAAAGCCAACCATGATGGCTACACAAATGCCTATAGCTTCAAGGTCAACGACAAGACCTACATCCTACGCCCAATGACTCCTAGCCAAGTAATTGCGGACAATGCAAAGGCTTTAGCGAGGGCTAAGGAAGCCACTATCACTAGTGAGTTGAGAGGTGAGAGAGTGATCCACCAAAAAGAGAGTGAGCGCCACAAGCCATATGTGAGTGAGATGAAGAGTGTCCTCCTAGCTACCAAGAGTGAGATGAGAGAAGTGCACCACAACCCATCCACCACTCTACACTACGTGCTCATTTGCAAGGGCCCCTCGGAGGAGACTAACGACTTAACCAACATTCCTTCGTCTTTGTTGTCTCTTTTGAAGGATTTCCAAGACGTCTTCCCCGACGAGCTACCTCATGGACTACCACCGCTTCGGGGCATCGAACACCGCATCGACCTCATACCCGGCGCTCCCCTTCCAAACCGAGCCGCCTACCGCACCAACCCCGAAGACACGAAGGAGATTCAACGCCAAATACAAGACCTCCTCGCTAAAGGGTACGTTCGAGAAAGCCTTAGCCCTTGTGCCGTTCCCGTCATTCTTGTGCCTAAACCGGATGAGACGCAACGGATGTGTATGGATTGTAGACCCATCAATGCCATTACCGTCCGTTATCGACATCCCATTCCGCGTTTAGACGATATGTTGGATGAATTGAGTGGTGCCACGATTTTCTCTAAGATTGATTTGCGTAGTGGCTACCACCAAATTCGCATGGCAATAGGTGATGAATGGAAGACGGCATTCAAGACCAAACTTGGTCTCTATGAATGGCTTGTCATGCCATTTGGTCTTTCAAATGCTCCATCTACTTTCATGCGCCTCATGAATCACATCTTGCGACCTCTCATTGGCAAGAGTGTGGTTGTCTATTTCGATGATATTCTCATTTATAGCAAAAACCTCGAGGACCATGTGCAACATGTGAGAGAAGTTTTGTGCATCTTGCGTCATGAAAAGCTTTATGCTAACCTCCCCAAGTGCACATTTGCTCAAAACAAGTTGGTTTTTCTTGGTTTTGTGGTTTCCGCCAACGGGATTGAAGTTGATTCTTCCAAAGTTGAGGCCATCCACAATTGGCCCACTCCCACAAATGTTGGTCAAGTTCGAAGCTTCCATGGACTCGCCGGATTTTACCGCCGCTTTGTGAAAGATTTTAGCACCATCGCTTGCCCTTTAAACGAGCTTACTAAAAAGAATGTTCCGTTTGTTTGGGGCAATGCGCAACAAAAAGCTTTTGATGAATTGAAAAAGAGACTCACCGAGGCACCACTCCTTGCTCTTCCCGATTTTGCTAAAACATTTGAGATAGAATGTGACGCGAGTGGCCTTGGAATCGGTGGTGTCCTCATGCAAAATGGAAAACCCGTGGCATATTATAGTGAGAAGTTGGATGGCGCACGCCTCAACTATCCTATTTATGACAAGGAACTTTACGCTTTGGTTCGTGTTCTTGAAGTTTGGCAACACTATCTTTGGCCAAAAGAGTTCATCATTCACTCCGACCATGAATCTTTGAAGTATTTGAAAAGTCAACACACTTTGAACAAAAGACATGCAAAATGGGTTGAGTTCATTGAGTCCTTTCCATATGTAATCAAGTACAAGAAGGGCAAGGACAATGTCGTAGCGGATGCACTTTCCCGCAAACTCACCCTTTTACTCACTCGTTTGGATTTCCATGTGTTGGGTCTTGATGAAATCAAAGAACAATATGCCTCCGATACCTTCTTTGGCCCAATTTTTGCAAAGTGTTCCATTGAAAAGGGCATCGATGATTTCTATTTGCACCAAGGCTTCTTGTTCAAGGGCAACAAACTTTGTGTTCCAATGTCTTCGCTTCGCCTTTTGCTCTTACAAGAATCTCATGGTGGTGGTCTCATGGGTCACTTTGGACGTGACAAGACGCTCTCTATGCTCTCCACCCATTACTATTGGCCACGAATGAAGCGCGATGTGGAGCGCCTATGCAACCGTTGCACGACGTGTTTACAAGCTAAGTCCACCTCCAACTCTTATGGTCTTTATACACCGTTGCCTATTCCTTATGCTCCTTGGTCCGATATAAGCATGGATTTTGTCCTAGGATTACCTCGAACTAAATATGGTCATGATTCAATCTTTGTGGTAGTTGATAGATTCTCAAAAATGGCTCACTTTATACCATGTTCCCGAACGGATGATGCTTCACACATTGCCTCCTTGTTTTTTAGGGAAATTGTGAGACTCCACGGTGTACCAAGAAGCATTGTCTCCGACCGAGATGTCAAGTTCATGAGCTATCTTTGGAAGACACTAATGGCCAAGTTCAACGTCAAGCTTTTGTTCTCATCATCCTCGCACCCCCAAACCGATGGGCAAACCGAAGTGGTGAACCGAAGCCTCTCCACGCTACTCCGAGTCCTTGTCAAGAAGAATTTGAAAGCATGGGAAGATTGCATCCCACATGCGGAGTTTGCCTACAACCGCGCCAAGCACTCTACAACAATGAGAAGCCCCTTCATGGTCGTCTACGGCTTTGAACCACCTACGGCAATCGACCTCCTACCTCTTCCGCTACATGAGCAAGTGAACATGGACATCGACAAGCGAGCACAATACATGAAGAAACTCCATGAAGACACAAGGGCAACGATCGAGCAACAAGTTCTCCGTCAAGCCACAAGACTAAACTTGAAGAAAAAGGCACGGATCTTCAATGAAGGCGACCTAGTGTGGATACACCTTCGCAAGGACCGCTTCCCTCAAGAAAGAAACTCCAAGCTCAAGCCCCGAGGTGATGGTCCCTTCAAGGTCCTCAAGCGCATCAACGACAACGCCTACGTCGTCGACATACCAACATCCAAGTACTTGGTGAGCAACACATTCAATGTGTCCGACCTCTCACCATACCATGGAGATGAGGAGAACATCGAGTCGAGGACGACTCTTTCCCAAGGGGGGGAGATGATGTAGCCCCGCTCACCGACGACGCTACACCAAGACCAACAAGTCCCCCAAGTGGACCGATGACACGGGCTCGCGCCAAAGCTCTACATGATAAGGTGAACTCACTCCTCACTACCCTTGATCTCGATACCCCTTTGGATGGGCTGCTACCTCAGGCCGAGATGCTTTGTGTTATCAGGTATGAACCTCAAAAGAAGGACAGCACAGCAGACCCGAAGATGGACCAGGAAGAAGGAGAAGAAGAGCTGAAGGACGCCCCTGCTCGCCCCGGCACTGCCGGCCTCAGGACCCCGGCACTGCCGGCCTGCTCACCCCGGCACTGCCGGCCTCCGGACACCGGCACTGCCGGCCCCTCCAGCTGAAGACGCCACCAGCGGCACTGCCGGCCTGGCCCCAGCGGCACTGCCGGCCCCACCGGCACTGCCGGCCCTTCCTCACCGGCACTGCCGGCCTGGCCCCTGTTGACTTAATCTCAACCGTCGATTTCGCATCCATGGACTAGGATAATTTATGTAATTCCGACTTTGCCCCTGTACGAATCTGGGTCTATAAATACCTCACCCCTTCCTCCAGATTAGGGTTAGAGATGAACTAAGAAGAAACTTGAGCTTTGCTCCAACCCATGAGGGAAACCCTAGATCTATGATCTTGTATCGCCACCCGGGCTCCTTATCAACTCGTGAAGATCTCTTTGGCGACTTCTACCGTTTGTTTGATCTTTTGCTTGCACTTCTACCTTGATTGGTCTTTTGCTTGCACTTCCATCAAACCTTCCGGTCTTTTCGCCCTTCTAGATCTCCCGAGCTTTGATTTGTCGATCTCTTTGCGGGACTTCTACCGGAAGGTCTTTTCTCGCAACCTCTATCGAGTAGGTGTATCGGGCCTACGAGAAAGAACCGGTTTGTGTGTGTGTGTGTGTTGTATCTCCACGAGTTCATCCCCGTGTTCATCGTGTTCATCGTGTTCATCCACCTCCCCCACGAAATCCACCCAAATCCGTGAAGATCGGGCACATCCCCTAGGCTTAGCCTCATCATATGGTATCAGCAGCTCGGCTACGCCAAGAGCTTACAGGGGGAGATCGAATCTCGGTGATGTGTTTTCTATGGTTTAGCTCGAGGGTTTATATAGGCCCCCAATCTAGGGTTACATGATCTCCGAATCATATGTTACTATCCGGGATTTGCTCCACTAATCTCCTTCTCTTGGGTTATCCATGATTACCTTGTTCACAGGCCAGAAATATGCCGGGGCATTGGTTAGTCCAAAGGGCATACGGTTACTCATACAGACCGTATCTAGGTGATATCCCCATCACTTAGGTATATCCTCCTCCCGGATCTTCAATTGGAAATAACCCGATCGAAGATCTATCTTGGAGAATACCTTTGCTCCCTTCAATTGGTCGAACAAGTCATTGATGTTGGGCAATGGGTACTTGTTTTTAATCATCATCTCATTCAGCGAACGGTAGTCCATCACTAATCTTTTGCTAGAGTCTTTCTTCTCAACAAACAGTACAGGTGCTCCCAAGATGATGAACTAGGTCAAATAAATCCTTTCTCAATTTGCTCCTTAAGCTGCTTCTTGAGCTCCTTTAGTTCATCAACATCCATCTCTTATGGTCTCTTGGCTATATGGGTCCAACATCGGGCAAAAGTTCAATGAGAAACTCAACATCTCTATCGTGCAGTCATGGCAATTCTTCCGGGAAGACATCCGGATATTCCCTCACAACGGGTACATCCTCTAGGCTACCCCTTAATAGAATTGACCTTACTACCTTTAAGCTCAAAGGTTGAGTTGAAACAGTTCGTTTCTTTCGGGGTTGTGAGTGTAACCGTTTCTTTGTACAATCTATTATACCTCCATAAGCGGTCATCCAATCCATTCCCGATTTCATCTAAACCTTGGGATTCCAGGATTATCAAGTCGACTTGGAACTTATGCTTTCCAATTTCTAGGGTCAGCATCCAAGCACTTACTAACATCTCTCCCCCTAGGAGCTTACTCTAAGAGGCACCCTATTGTTTCAGTGGGTATTTTATTCTTATCCACAAATGCTCTTGAAATGAATGAATGCGATGCACCAGTATCAAATAGGACAAGTGCTGAGGAGTTGTTAAGCAGGAACGTACCGACACGCATCGGGTTCATCATATAGTTCCTCCACATTGACGTGGTTAACATGACCCTTCCGGAATGGGTTCGGCTTCCTTGCCTCTTCGGCCTTCTTTCCTTCCTCAGACTCCTTCTTAGGACATTTGATGCGGGGTGGCCTTCGGACACCCACGCCTCAAGACCATCAAGTGCAACCCCGCCTATCGTCGACGCTTCACCATGGCCAAGGAGTCCCCCAAGTGGACCAACAACACAAAACCCCGCCATATACGGCAAGGTGAACTCCTTCCTCTCTATGGTCGATCTCAACACCAACTTGAATGGCATGCTACCTCATGCCTATCATCATGATGTCTATAGGTGCCAACGTCGACAAGGACCAAGAGAGAAGGAACCCCCATGGAGCATGGAAGAAGGAAGAAGAAGGAGGAAGGAAGAGGAAGAAGAAGCGGGAAGAGGAAGACCGGCCGGTCACAGGTCCGGTCTGACCGGGCTCCTGACCGGACCGCCCGGTGCCAGGCCCGGTCTGACCGGCCTCCTGACCGGCCCGTCCGGATTTCGACCGGAACGACGACCGGTGCCATCCGGACGCCATCCCGGGGCTCCCGAAGCCCCGTCCGGTTACGTCCGGCCCAGAATCCGGTTGGGAACCGGACGGCCCGGTCCCAGACCCGGTCCAACCGGCCCTGTGACCGGATTCGTCGGGTTTGACCCAACCACTTGTACCTTTTCGACCCGTGTCGCCTTGTATGCCTATATAAGACCCCAGCTCGCCCCCATAGCTGGTTAGACAAGATTTAGGCTTAAACATGACTTTGAGCTTTGTCTCCCTAGGGTTTCATCCCCTTTGTATCAAGGCACCCCATGTTGTATGATTGGATCTATGTGAGTGAGATTCTAGTGTAGCCCACTCTCTCTCCCTCACCTACCTCCATCCTCAACACCGATCTCTCGCTCCGGGATTCTACCTCGAGTCTCTCCCGTGGTGATTCTATTGGCGTGGTCCATCGAGCCACGAGGGTAAGTATCGATTGTATCGGGTTGGTGTGCGTTGTGTTCTTCGTGTTCTTCGTGTTCTTCCGCCTCTCCCTCTCTTTCCCCCTTGATTCTTGGGTCATTCGCAAGATCGGGCCACACACGGGGTCTTAGACCTTAACATATGGTATCAGCAGCCTTTGGTTTCCGCGAATTTGACCCCCCACCCACCCAATTTCCCCTCTAAAAATTTTCCCCAAAAATCCCCAAAAAATAGCCCTAATTTGCCTTTGGATGGATCTGCGATTTGGTTGCGTTTTGAGTGGTTTTGGTCCATGGATTTGGTGTTGAGGTGCTTGATCTACTATTTCCCCCACTTTCTAGCCCCCAATTCCATCGTTTTCCTTCGATTTGGTCGATTTGGTTTTGGTTTGGGGAAGAACAGGAGAGAGAAAGCTCCAAATCGTGCAGCCCGGTTGAGAACCCGGTCAACCGGCCCCCAGACCGGACCGTCCGGCGCAGAACCCGGTCAACCGGCCGCAAACCGGACAGCCGGCCCAGAGACCGGTCCGACCGGCCCCCAGACCGGACACGCCGGCGCCAACTCCGGTCCAACCGGACCACCGACCGGCTCCTTCGACCTCGACATCCGGCGATCTCCACCACCACCACCACCACCACCACCACCATCGCAGGTATAACTTGCAGCTTCCACCTTGTAACCCCTCTTCCTTTTGCGATCTATCCCATCGAGCATTGCTTGTCTAGTGTTGCGAGACATTGCACGTGGCCCCGCATTGTGAGGTGTGTGTGTCGCGTTGAGTAAGGCACCCAAGCAAACACTCGTGTGGCAAGATAGCAAAAGCGAGGCTAACGCTAACATAGTGCGTGAAAAAGCCGCCAAAACACAAAAAGAGTGCAAGTGCACCATAGAGCAAAAGTGTGTGAGTGCCATCATACATACATATACACAAAGAGTGTAAGTGCCACCAAATACAAAAAGAGAGAAAAAGCTTTTAAGCAAAGAGAGAAGAGAAGAGAGGCCGCGTGTGAATCTTGTTGTCTCTTCATTTGCAACCAAAGCTTTGCCTCTCCTTGTGTTAGTGTGACACCGAGCAACCTTGCTTTCGGGCATCATACACTTTTCCGCTCATTCCTTGGTCGCACTAACCCCGCTTATCTCGTGTGTGAGTGATGACCCACAAGTATAGGGGATCGCAACAGTCTTCGAGGGAAGTATTACCCAATTTATTGATTCGACACAAGGGGAGACAAAGAATACTTGTAAGCCTTAACAGCGGAGTTGTCAATTCAGCTGCACCTGGAAACAGACTTGCTCGCAAGAGTTTATCAAGTAAGGTTTTATGGCAGTGGAAATAGCGAAATAGCAGCAGCGGTGAAACAAAGACAGCAGTAGTGATTATAGTAAACAGCAGGATTAAAATACTGTAGGCACAGGGACGGATTTAGCGGGCGTTGCATGGATGAGAGAAACTCATGTAACAATCAAAGCATGGGCATTTGCAGATAATAATAAAACGGTATCCAAGTACTAATCAATCAATAGGCATGTGTTCCATATTTAGTCGTACGTGCTCGCAATGAGAAACTTGCACAACATCTTCTGTCCTACCAGCCGGTGGCAGCCGGGCCTCTAGGGAAACTACTGGATATTAAGGTACTCCTTTTAATAGAGTACCGGAGCAAAGCATTAACACTCCGTGAACACATGTGATCCTCACATCGCTACCATTCCCTCCGGTTGTCCCGATTTCTGTCACTTCGGGGCCATTGGTTCCGGACAGCGACATGTGTATACAACTTGCAGGTAAGATCATAAACAACGAATATCTTCATGAATCAATAACATGTTCAGATCTGAGATCATGGCACTCGGGCCCTAGTGACAAGCATTAAGCATAACAAGTTGCAACAATATCATAAAAGTAACTTCTACGGATACTAGGCACTATGCCCTAACAATCTTATGACTATTACATGACCAATCTCATCCAATCCCTACCATCCCCTTCAGCCTACAGCGGGGGAATTACTCACACATGGATGGGGGAAACATTGCTGGTTGATGGAGAGGCGTTGGCGGTGATGGCGGTGAAGATCTCCTCCAATTCCCCGTCCCGGCGGAGTGCCAGAACGGAGACTTCTGGCTCCCGCGACGGAGTTTCGCGATGTGGCGGCGTTCTGGAGGGTTTCTGGCGACTTCGACTTCTCCCCGTGCGTTTTTAGGTCGAACCCGATAAGTAGTCCGAGGGGGGCGTCGGAGGCCGGCCGAGGGGGCCACACCATAGGGCCGCGCGGGCCCCCCCGGGCCGCGCCGCCTTATGGTGTGGGGCCCTCGGGCCTCCACCTCTTTTGCCCTTCTGGTCCGTCCGTATTCTGGTAAAATAGGGCCATCTGAAGAAATTCCGAGGATTTTCCCGAAAGTTGGATTTCTGCACAAAAACGAGACACCAGAGCAATTCTGCTGAAAACAGCGTTAGTCCGTGTTAGTTGTATCCAAAATACACAAATTAGAGGCAAAACAATAGCAAAAGTGTTCGGGAAAGTAGATACGTTTTGGACGTATCAACTCCCCCAAGCTTAGCTTATTGCTTGTCCTCAAGCAATTCAGTTAACAACTGAGCGATAAAAGAACTTTCACGAACACATTTGCTCATATGATGTATATATTCTCATGCTATGGCTAATACTTAAGCAGTTCATAATGAGATACATGCAAATAAGATCATCCAACAGCTATGTCAATCATGAAGAAGTACCAACAATTAATAATAAGCATCATGAATCATGTATGTAAGCAAGATTGCAATGTTCATAAGAGAATATGGTAAAGTGGTATCTCGCTTGCCTGTATTTGATCGGCAAAACATAAATGCCGAGGCACCTCTTGAGTTCATAGAAAGACTAGAAGTAGTGATTGTCAAAGATAAAAGCATCAAAGTTATACCACAATCAATCATATTTTGAGACAAGCATATTATACTAAGAATGACAGTTGTGCTCTCAAGATAGTGCTCAAAGAAAGAATGGAGACACAACATAAAAGTAAAAGATTGACCCTTCGCAGAGGGAAGCAGGGATTAACATGCGCTAGAGCTTTTCATTTGTAAAGCAGGAGTAAAATTATTTTGAGAGGTGTTTGTTGTTGTCAACGAATGGTAATGGGTACACTAACTACCTCATCAACCGGACTCACAAGAGCGGCTCCCATTTATTTATTTTTGGTGGCACTCCTTCCAACCTTTCTTTCACAAACCATGGCTAACCGAATCCTCGGGTGCCTGCCATCAATCTCATACCATGAAGGAGTGCCTTTTTATTTAAGTTTTATTATGATGATGACACTCCCCCCTTACACAAGCCATGGCTAACCGAATCCTTCGGGTGCCGTCCAACAATCACAAACCATGGAGGAGTGTCTTTTTAAGTTAATTAATTTGGGACTGGGAATCCCATTGCCAGCTCTTTTTGCAAAATTATTGGATAAGCGGATGTGCCACTAGTCCATATGAGAGTCCGTCAAAAGTAAATGACAAGGTCGAAAGCTAAACACCACATACTTCCTCATGAGCTATGAAACATTAACACAAATTGAGAAGCATTTTGAAGGTTTTAAAGGTAGCGCATGAGAATTTACTTGGAATGGTTTGAAATGCCATGCATAGGTATTTATGGTGGACACTTATGGAACAACTTGGTTTTCAGGTGTTTGGAAGCACGAGCGGCGTCCCGCTCAGTACAAGTGAAGGCTAGCAAAAGACTAGGGAGCGACAAATCAAGAGAGCAATAACTGTCATAATCATGCTTGCGGCAAAATAAATTAACGGAGGCATAAAAGTGATACAATAACTCTGAAGCAATATAAATCATCGAGGCTTAATTGACTTTTTGTTCAGTCATATGCATGCGTGAGCATGTGCCAAGTCGATATAAATGAATTATTCAGAGGAGGATACCACAATGCCATACTTACTTATGAATAAAACAATGCAAGCAAACATCCATGACATGCTACTCATATTAATAAATTGGAACTAAACATGAGAGATCATGAACTACTAGACTTTCTCAAATAACATATACCTCACATGAACCAACTAAGCAAGCTCATATGGATGAGTATATGTACAAAAATGAAAACAAATAGAGTTCATACCAGCCTCTCACCACAATCCAATTGTTGTAGATCGTCATTATTGCCTTTCACTTGTGTAGCTTGGATAATATGAAATGAAAACCACGCTCCAGCCACCGAAGACCATTGAACTCATGATGAACTTTACAAACCAAAGAAGAACAGCAAATATTTTTGGTGTTTTCGAATTAGAAACAAGAACGAAAGAAAACAAGCAAACAAAGCAAAATCTTTTTGGGTTTTCTTATAGCAAACCAACGATAGCAAATAAAGTAAACTAAGAGCAAGGAACCAAATAAACAAATGGTGAAGAGAAACAACAGAAATATTTTTGGTCTTTTTGTGTTTTAGGAAAGAAACAAAGTGAAAACAAAAGAATGCAAACTAACAGAAACACAGAAAAGCAGGATGACAGAAATCTGCCAAATCCTGACAGCAGTACAGAAATCGAATTTAACAAAAATCTTCCATTGCTCAGACCAAAAAGTGTTCAACTAATGAAAGTTAGATAACAACCTGGGGAACATGCTCAAAAATTGGCAACTCAAAATAACGTTCTGGCTGTGCGTACGAATTTTTTTGGTAACAGCCCAGAATCTGTTTTTGGACAGCACTTCCCCAAATATCATCTCCCTCTCATTAGAAAACCACTCTAGAGACTAAACAAGTATGTACAAGTATCCAGCAACCATAATATGCAAAGAATGAGTGATGCCGGTATACCTCCCCCCAAGCTTAGGCTTTTGGCCTAAGTGGAGTTCATTCCCAACGAGGGTCGGGGTTCCACGCCGGTGGATCATACATGGAGTGGTAATAAGGCCCCTGTGCAGAAGAATATCGTGGAGGCTCCACGTGACCATGATGTTGGTATGAGGAGCTTGCTGCATCGGATGAAGAGTCGGGATGCTCCTCGGTCTCCTCCACATTTTCCCTCGCACGATGGCTTTCTCTTTCTATGTATGCATTTAGCTCATTTTCTGTGATCGACCACCCGTTCCTGGCATCAAGGTTAAACAAAGCAGGTGCAGGCAATCGTACTAGTTTTTCAATTTTCTTAGTTATACTCCAACTTTTCTTATACAAAGTTATCCTATAATGCAGGTTGTTCAAACTAGATGCATCTGAAATAAACTCATGTCTAATCATGGAAACCACATCAAGCTTCTCTATAGAAAGCGGAATATCTAAATGGTGAGGTTCTACACCATGCATAGCTAATAAGCGAGAGGCGATAAGACCTCCACAAATTCCTCCTTTCTCACGGTTAGTAGCAAGTCTACAAGCTATTAAAGCACCCAAATTATAAGTCCTATCCTGTTGCAAAGCAGCAGCTAAGAAAGCCAAGTCTGGGACAGATAATTTACCTCCGGTCCTTCTTGCAAGGACGCACTTTGTAATGAAATAGGCAAAGTAGCGGATGGCTGGATGTTGAATGCTACTAATCTTACCATCATCCTTGGAGAGACTCCTCCCATTACAAATCCTTGTATAAAGATCTGAGAGCTCCCGCGGTGTTCCCCTGATCTTCTCGCAGGATCCCCATTGCGGTACTCCAATTGCTGCACAAAAAACACTAAATGGCAAGTTGACAGCTTTATTGTAAATTTTATACTGGACCATGGGGTCAGACCGCGACCAATTGAACTTGAAGTCCTGCACAAAAGACATAGTTAATTTTACATATTGTCTTGGCTCTCCTTCAACAAAACCACTCAGCCCTGCACGAGAGATTAGAGTTTGCACATCTTGTAAAATCCCCGCACTTCTCATAAAGTCCACGCATGGGTAGTAAGAGGGGTATACTCCCTCCTCACGATTGACTCTTGAAACTTGCTGGACTTCCAATTCTTCTTGGTTCAATTGGGGCACACCTTCTTCCATTTTCTGAAATTTTCAACATTTCAGACGGAAATCTGGGCTGAGCAAGGAGATCGAAAAATCGCGAGTTCTTGAGCAGAAACACGAGTGAGAGAAACTTGGTACGAGTTTTTTCGGGAGAGAGAAGGTGCTGGGAGAAAGAGATGGTGTAGTGGGGCAAGGGGTGGCCCACACCACATGGTGGCGCGGCCCCCTTGCTGGCCGCGCCGCCCTATGGTGTGGCACCCCCTGGTGCCCCACAGGTCATCCTCTGGTGCTCCCAGGTGCCTCGTCGAAAAATAGGACCAACGGTGTAATTTTTGTAATTTTTAGAGAACTTTGAAAAATGCACATTTCTGGGTATTAAATTAATGATTACTGCGCAGGAAAATGATTTCTAAAATCTTAAATGACTAAAGCATATTGCAAAATAAAAGTGCTACAGCAAGTAAAATAGGTGGAAGGAGAAAGAAAGAAAGAAGTGTTGTTTAGCTCTTTTATGCAATAAAATATACTTGTTAACAAGGTTGATCAAGTCTTGCTACCAAATAAATTTTATATGACATAAGAAGAAATAAACCTCAAATCAATCATGTTACCTTATATTGAATTGATATGGATCCAATCACAAGAGTTTGATATTCTTCTTTAGGCTCATATATAGGACAATCAATGGATCCCACTTTGATAGTTTTCACATTAAAAATTGTATTGACTCCACATACTTTATCAATCCTCTTGGGAAAATAGACAGTGTGTTCCTTATCATCAACATTGAAAGTAACCATGCCTTTATTACAATCAATAACAGCCCCTGCAGTATTAAGAAAGGGTCTTCCAAGAATAATGGACATATTATCATCTTCAGGCATTTCCAACACAACGAAATCAGTTAATATCAAGCAATGCTGAGTAACTTGCACAGGAACATTTTCACATAAACCAACAGGAATAGCAGTAGATTTATCAGCCATTTGCAAAGATATATCAGTTGGTATCAATTTATCTAAATCAAGTCTCTTATAAAGAGAAAAAGGCATCACACTCACACCTGCTCCCAAATCACATAGAGCAGTTCTAACATAATTATTCTTGATGGAACAAGGAATAGTCGGTATACCTGGGTCGCCCAACTTCTTTGGAATCTTACCATTGAAGGAGTAATTAGCGAGCATAGTAGAAATTTCCTCATTGGGGACTTTCCTTTTGTTAGTAACAATATCTTTCATATACTTTGAATAAGGAGGCAATTTAATAGCATCAGTCAAAGGGATTTGCAGAAATAAAGGTTTCATCCAATCACAAAATTTATTATAATGTTCCTCCTCCTTTGATTTTAGTTTCTTAGCAGGAAAAGGCATTTGCTTTTGAACCCAAGGTTCTCTTTCATTACCATGCTTCTCAGTAATAAAGTCTTCTTTAGTGTACTTTTTATTTTTAGCATGCTTTTCAGGTTCTTTTTCAATTTCTTCTTTATCAGGAGTATCATTCTTATTATTATCTTCCTCATGTTCATTACCACTTTCAGTTTCAGCATCAGAAATAGAAATACTATTAGGATCATTAACAGGTTCAGAGGATTCTACAACATTCTTATGTTTCTTTTTCTTTTTCTTAGATGGAGCACTAGTTTTAATTGGTTGAGAATCTTGTTCAACTCTTTTGGGATGCCCTTCAGGATATAGAGGATCCTGGGTAGAAGCACCACCTCTAGTTGTTACTTCACAAGCATGTTTTTCTTTAGAATTATTTCCCAACAAGTCATTTTGCACTTTAGTAAGTTGATCAATTTGAGTTTGAACCATTTGAAAATGTTTAACAAGTATCTTAACATCATTGGAGGTTCTCTCCACAATACCATGCAATTCACTAATAGCTCGAGAGTTTTCCATTAAATGATTCTCTACTCTCATATTAAAATTTTCTTGCTTAACAATATAATTATCAAATTCATCTAAGCATTGAGCAGGAGATTTTGAATACGGAATATCTTCCCTAGTAAAGTGTTGAAGCGAGTGTACCTCAATCGTAGATGAAGGGGGAATTGTCTCACATATATCTTCTATAGGAGGTAAATTCTTCACATCTTCAGGTTTAATACCTTTCTCCTTAAGAGACTTCTTGGCTTCCCTCATATCTTCATCATTTAATTTAATCATACCCCTCTTCTTCACTATCGGTGTCGGGGTTGGTTCAATTGTAGACCAATCATCATGATTCCGGCCTATTTTAGCCAATAATTCTTCAGCGTCGTCTGGAGTTCTTTTCCTGAAAACACAACCAGCACAACTATCCAGGTATGCCCTAGACTCAATAGTTAGTCCACTATAAAATATATCAAGTAAATCATGCTTTTCCAAATCATGGTCAGGCTGAGCTCTAATAAGAGAGCAAAATCTAGCCCAAGCCTCAGGCAATTTCTCTCCATCTTCCTGGTCAAAATTATAAATTCTCTGCAAAGCAGCATGTTGAGCACTAGCAGGAAAGTATTTACGGAAGAAAACATCAAGCAATTCTTTTGGACTTTTAATAGAACCAGGAGGCAAATTATTATACCAAGTTTTAGCATCATCCTTTAATGAGAAAGGGAAAATTTTAGCGACAAAATAAGTACGCATCTTAATATCATCAGAAAACAAGCCACTAAGAGTAGATAACTCAGTCATGTGTTCAACAACACTTTCTTTTTCAGTACCACAAAAGGGTGTTTTCTCAACAATAGCTATATGAGATAGATCAAGAGAAAAATCATAATCTTTATCCCTAATGTTTATAGGAGATGTGGCAAATTTAGGATCAGGAGATGGTTTATATCTAACAGCATGTTCTGCAAGCAACTTTTTAATTTTTCTTGCATCAGTAGTAGCATTGCATTTTTCAATAAAATCATCATCAAGCTCTACATAATCTTCATCAAGATCATCACTAGAATAATCAACAGACTCAGGTGAATTAACAGGTGTAGCAGCATTAGGAGTTTCAGTATTTTCAATTTGTCTAGACTTAGCAATTGTAGCATCTAGAAAAGATCCCAATGAACCACTATCATCAAGCACAGCAGAAACATTATCAATATTATGAGAATTTTCAGATTCAGCAGAAGTACCAGCACGCGAAGCATGTGGCGGTGAAACAAGTTTATCAATCACAGATGGTGAATCAAGAGCAGCAGAGGTACTCAGAGTTGTACCTTTTCTTGTAGTGGATGGTAATATGGCGATCTTAGTATCGCGAGGTTTACCCATAATGGAGAATTTGCAGCGAACAATATCAATCCAAGTGAACTTCCAAATAAAGCTATCCCCGGCAACGGCGCCAGAAAATAGTCTTGATGACCCACAAGTATAGGGGATCGAGTCTTCGAGGGAAGTATTACCCAATTTATTGATTCGACACAAAGAATACTTGTAAGCCTTAACAGCGGAGTTGTCAATTCAGCTGCACTGAAACAGACTTGCTCGCAAGAGTTTATCAGGTAACAGTTTTATGGCAGTGGAAATAGCGAAATACAGAAAGGTGAAACAAAGACAAGTAGTGATTATAGTAAACAGCAGGATTAAAATATTGTAGGCACAGGGACGGATTTAGCGGGCGTTGCATGGATGAGAGAAACTCATGTAACAATCAAAGCATGGGCATTTGCAGATAATAATAAAACGGTATCCAAGTACTAATCAATCAATAGGCATGTGTTCCATATTTAGTCGTACGTGCTCGCAATGAGAAACTTGCACAACATCTTCTGTCCTACCAGCCGGTGGCAGCCGGGCCTCTAGGGAAACTACTGGATATTAAGGTACTCCTTTTAATAGAGTACCGGAGCAAAGCATTAACACTCCGTGAACACATGTGATCCTCACATCGCTACCATTCCCTCCGGTTGTCCCGATTGTCACTTCGGGGCCATTGGTTCCGGACAGCGACATGTGTATACAACTTGCAGGTAAGATCATAAACAACGAATATCTTCATGAATCAATAACATGTTCAGATCTGAGATCATGGCACTCGGGCCCTAGTGACAAGCATTAAGCATAACAAGTTGCAACAATATCATAAAAGTGACCTCTACGGATACTAGGCACTATGCCCTAACAATCTTATGACTATTACATGACCAATCTCATCCAATCCCTACCATCCCCTTCAGCCTACAGCGGGGGAATTACTCACACATGGATGGGGGAAACATTGCTGGTTGATGGAGAGGCGTTGGCGGTGATGGCGGTGAAGATCTCCTCCAATCCCCGTCCCGGCGGAGTGCCAGAACGGAGACTTCTGGCTCCCGCGACGGAGTTTCGCGATGTGGCGGCTCTCTGGAGGGTTTCTGGCGACTTCGACTTCTCCCGTGCGTTTTTAGGTCGAACCCGATAAGTAGTCCGAAGGGGGGCGTCGGAGGCCGGCCGAGGGGGCCACACCATAGGGCCGCGCGGCCCCCGGGCCGCGCCGCCTTATGGTGTGGGGCCCTCGGCCTCCACCCTTTGCCCTTCCGGCTCCGTCAATATCCTGGTAAAATAGGGCCATCTGAAGAAATTCCGAGGATTTTCCCGAAAGTTGGATTTCTGCACAAAACGAGACACCAGAGCAATTCTGCTGAAAACAGCTAGTCCGTGTTAGTTGTATCCAAAATACACAAATTAGAGGCAAAACAATAGCAAAAGTGTTCGGGAAAGTAGATACGTTTTGGACGTGTGTGAGTTCCATACCTTTTCCGTGTTTATAGTGATCATCGCTTTGACATTTGAATTTTTGGATCTTACCCACCCTTGACAATACACTTGATTTCGGATTTCATCTTTTGGCTTTCCACCACACTCACCTAACACCATATTTGCTAGCTTTTGCGTGTGTCTTTGTGTGAGTGCCCGATACAATTGTGCTAACTCTTGGTTTGTTGGATCACCCCAATCTTGTCATACACGGTAAGATTGCGAGGTAGTGTTCTTCCACTAACATACACCATATAGATCTTGTCGTGCTAACATGTATAGCGAAGATGAGGATACGGAGGAGTACACGGAGCACTTTGAGGAGGATGCCTCTTCAAGCACCGCGGATGTGGAGGAACATGTGGAGCTCTACACCGACTATGGCTCCGCGAGCATCGCCAACATGACCGACATCGAGGAGCTCTACACCGACTATGGCTCCGAGAGCATCGCCTACATGGACGACATCGACGAGCTCTACATCGACACTTGCTCAACAAGCATGGACGACATGGTGGAGCACCATCACGAGGACGACATCGACCCCACCATGTCCACCGCCGATGCTCCCACATACCCCTACTTGGCCAATGGAGCTACATATGAAGATAGAGGACCTCCACGATGGCATCATCATGTGGATCATCAAGAGCGTCCCCAACATGTTCGGCCTCGACACACTTCTCCGAGCTCCACAAGGCGCCATCATGAGAGTGCCTATGCACAAGATCGTCGACATCACGGACATCATATGGAGCATCAAGAGCGCCACCAACATGAGCCATCACCTAGGCATGGCAAGGACCGTCATCGACTCACACCATCTCATGATCGTCGGCCACCACCACCTCATGGTCTACATCGACATCCACCCACACATGATCTTCGACGACACCACTCAAGACATGGTGATGAGACAAGAAGACGAGAGCCTCGACATGAAGACCTTCCTCATAAGGCGACTTCTACCTCTTGCGCCACCACCACAATGGCCCCTACCTCGTCATATGCCTATGGACTCCGATGCTACAAGTGCAAGCAACAAGGCCACCTTCCACGGGAATGTCCCAATCTCCTATGTGAGGTGTGCAAGGCCAAGGGTCACGTGGCATGGCAATGCACAACGCCAAGCGCCAAGAAGCTCTACTTCGACGAGCTCAATGCACAAGTCTCCAAGATGCCACCACTTGAGGACGACTTAGGAGGCGATGGAGTTGAGCATGGTGAGCATGGGATTCTCCCTTCACCCACGGAGGCGCATGGAGTTGAGATGGTTGAGCATGGGATGTTCCCTTCAACCAAGGAGGCGCATGGAGATGAGCAAGTCGAACCTACTCCTATATGCTTGATTGATGAGTTGGTACCAATCCCATGTGAGCATGAGAGCCACTTAGCCCACTTGAGCGAGAGTGATAGTGAGTTGAGTGACTTCCACCCCATATGTGAGTTTGAGTGCTTCCATTTGGAGGACATGAGTGTTACACAAAGTGAGTTGAGAGAGGTAGATGATAGGTCCATGGAGGACATCGCATTTGCTAACACATTAACCTCTCCCTCGTTTGTGTCTTCTTATGTTGCACTAGGTTCCACGGAGGACGAGTTCCCGCTCATGGAGACGATGTACATGGTGCATGAAGATGATGATATCTCACCATGCTTGCTCCAAGATGGACATGTCGACCACATGGATCCTCCTACTTCCACAACACCTACCTCAAATGAGTCGGCCTACAAAGGTAACAACATAGGTGTTGATGATGCCATGATCCCACTAGTGGACATGATGACTTATGAGTGCATGCATGATCTTGATGATACATTTGCTACGTCACTTGATTCTTTCATATTCCCATGTGATGCTTTGCTTGATAACATTGTTGATCATGTGGAGTTGATTGATTGTGATACCATGAACATGCCATGCTATGAGAGCTTCAATTTTTCCACCATTGCTTGCAATATGTCGACCACTTGCTCTTTACCATGTATTGCTTGCAATGATAATGACAAGGATGACATTAGCTTCCAAATGCTTTGTCCCAAATGTTTACACTCTTCCATGATCCTTGCATCCAAGATTGCGAACAATTGCTCTTTCTTATGCTTGGTATGCAAGAATGCTTATTTCATTGTCCATGAGATGGCCCCCATAGCCTTCTCTATTTTTGATGATCATGAGTTACCACATGCCATGAATGCACCTTCTTGCCATATGCACCATCGCCATGCATTTCATACTATATTTATTGACACTAATGGTGATGTGCACAAGACATGGAACATCATGATGGATGATGTTTTCATCTACCATGCACACACGCTTTTTGTTCTCGCTATTGTGTGTATAGGTACCCGAACAACCACTTCCACCGCTACGGAGCATGATCTCACGAAACGCGCCATTGAGAGCTACCCCATCAAGGACCTAACCCGCGGGACTCACACCAAAGGGTATGTTTCCCAACGCCTTCGCCCTCATGTGTTTCCGGTTTGCCTTGTCGAGTTTCCGGTTTGGTCCAATTCCTCGTCATCTCTTTTGCCTCTTATGCAACATATCTTGACACATCTTGTTGGCACAATGGTTGTTGTATGTATTGATGCTTTCATCATACACTCCGAGATTCTCAAGGACCATGTCATACATGTGAGAGACACCATATGCATCTTGTGCCACAAGTTACACAAAAAGTTGCTCTTCTTTGGATTTCTCATTTCATCTTTGGCATTTGCAATGGATTCTTTGACACTTGAGGAAACACATAATAGGCTCACGCCAACCATAATTTCCCAAGCTAGAAGTCTCCATAGCTTTGCCATTGCACATAACAATTTTGCCCCAAATTTTGCCGCCGATACTTGCCTTTTGATTGTTCCATTTGTGTGGGACAATGCTACACACCACATTTTTGACACTTTCCAAAGCAAAATTTTACTTGCACAAATTTTTGTCCTACCACATTTTGGATACATCGACACTCTTTTGATCACCATTTTTGCCCAATGCCTTTTGGAGAAACGACTTGATGCTTCGTATTTGATTGAGAGCCTCTTGTTCGCCGGTCACCAAATTGGCATCCACAAGCTTTCCTTTTGCAAGTTGCTTTTCCCCTTGTTCTTCTTCGACCGAGACTTTGCCCCTCCACCACTACATGGGAGACCCGTGATGGACTACAACAAAGACGCCCGCACTACGACGAGCATCCCTAAGGACACAAGGGCACCTATACAAGTCCTTCCCGTCTACCTCATCGGTGAGGAGGAGCAAGAGTCGAGGACGACTCTTCCCCAAGGGGGGGAGATGATGCGGGGTGGCCTTTGGACACCCACGCCTCAAGACCATCAAGTGCAACCCCGCCTATCGTCGACGCTTCACCATGGCCAAGGAGTCCCCCAAGTGGACCAACAACACAAAACCCCGCCATATACGGCAAGGTGAACTCCTTCCTCTCTATGGTCGATCTCAACACCAACTTGAATGGCATGCTACCTCATGCCTATCATCATGATGTCTATAGGTGCCAACGTCGACAAGGACCAAGAGAGAAGGAACCCCCATGGAGCATGGAAGAAGGAAGAAGAAGGAGGAAGGAAGAGGAAGAAGAAGCGGGAAGAGGAAGACCGGCCGGTCACAGGTCCGGTCTGACCGGGCTCCTGACCGGACCGCCCGGTGCCAGGCCCGGTCTGACCGGCCTCCTGACCGGCCCGTCCGGATTTCGACCGGAACGACGACCGGTGCCATCCGGAAGCTCCCGGGGCTCCCGAAGCCTCGCTGAATCCGGTTGGGAACCGGACGGCCCGGTCCCAGACCCGGTCCAACCGGCCCTGTGACCGGATTCGTCGGGTTTGACCCAACCACTTGTACCTTTTCGACCCGTGTCGCCTTGTATGCCTATATAAGACCCCAGCTCGCCCCCATAGCTGGTTAGACAAGATTTAGGCTTAAACATGACTTTGAGCTTTGTCTCCCTAGGGTTTCATCCCCTTTGTATCAAGGCACCCCATGTTGTATGATTGGATCTATGTGAGTGAGATTCTAGTGTAGCCCACTCTCTCTCCCTCACCTACCTCCATCCTCAACACCGATCTCTCGCTTCGGGATTCTACCTCGAGTCTCTCCCGTGGTGATTCTATTGGCGTGGTCCATCGAGCCACGAGGGTAAGTATCGATTGTATCGGGTTGGTGTGCGTTGTGTTCTTCGCGTTCTTCGTGTTCTTCCGCCTCTCCCTCTCTTTCCCCCTTGATTCTTGGGTCATTCGCAAGATCGGGCCACACACGGGGTCTTAGACCTTAACAACATTCATTGGCATAATGTCCTGCCTTCCTACTCTTGAAGCATTCCACTTGACCGATATCCTTCTTCCTTAACGGTGGCCTTGTTGTGGTTATGGCCATTGTTGTGGTTAGAGCCATTGTTGATTCCATTGTGGCTGCCATTTCCCTTTCCAGAGTTGGGGCGATGATAGATCTTATGGCCATTGTGATGGTGGCCATTTCCATATGGTGCTGATGCTTACTTCCTCCATCATTGTTCCCATACTTGTGATATCCAAAACCTCCACCGCCTTCACCATAAGAGTGCATCCATGTGGTGGTCCCGAACCATGTTTATCGTGGTCGTGTTTCATCTTTCCTTCTCTCCACTTGCTTCATTGTGTTCTCCAGGGTTATAGCTTTGTCACACAGTGATCGGTAGGCAGGCACATAAACCAATGATAGTTGAACCTTCGCCATCATCCAAACCCTTAAGAAACCTTTCCTTCCTCTACAAATCTGTGCAAGCATTTCTGTATGCATACACAAAGTTGCTGAACTCCTCTATGTATTCGTACACTGCGATGACCTAGTATGAGATTTAGAATTCGGTCCTCTTCAGTCCATCACTCCGTAGGAAATGAGCGGTACGAAACCTCTTCTTCAAAGATTTCCCAAGTCACCTCTTATTGGATGAGGATTTGGAAATTCTGCCACCACTAGCTGCAGGTCCTTCCAACAGATGATAGCGAATCTGACCTTCCGGCCAAGGCATCCGATGGTCACCAAATCCTTGTTCACGTAACACAACCAATCATTTTCCACCATGGGTCTCCGCTGCCCTTGAAAACTTCTCTTGGCGAAGCCTTAGGAACCTAGTTAGCATATCCACATGGGGAGGTGGTGGTGGTGGGGGTGGTGGATTGTTGTTGTTGCTCATGTGGTTGTTTAGCTGAGTTTGGGTGAGTCACCTGCATGAGTTGTGCCTGAGCTCCATCATCTGCCGAGTACTTCTGAGTCAGTCACTCTGGGCGACATTCTCCGTTTGTTTTAGCATAGATGAGAAACAAGATAGACAGATCTAGGGAGTAAAGTTTCCTGCCCCTGGCTCCTTAGTTGTGCTCAGTTTTCCCCAGCCCCTTAGTTTTTCCTCAGTTTTCCCCAAAACCTTGTCTGAAACCCGCAGAAGGAGCTCGGACGGAAGGAATCCCGTTAGTTGACGTTGGTTGGTGCTGGCAAGTGGGGCCGCTGTTGGTGCCCCGCAGTGGACACGTCTTCACTTATCCAGATCATCGTGGGACCCACAACTTGTCCACGTTAGTGCGCCGGACCCACAGCTTACCCAGGTGACCGTTGCAAAATGGGAGCCCGAGCTAGCCCCGCGCCCGTGCCCGTGCCATTGCTTCCCCTTTCTTTCCCCGCGCCCCATTGTTCTTCTTCTCCGCCAGCGGCAGCCCTTCTCCGGCACGCGGGTGATGTCTAGTTTCTCTTCGACCTCCCGTTCTTCATGGCCGCAGTATGGACCCGTGCCTTTGACAAGATGCCCTGACTGCCCACGCCAGGAGCCTCTGAAGCGGTCGATCTGTAAGACGGACGAGAACGGCAACCGTGGACGTGAGTTCGTTGCATGCGAGAGCTTGCCATATAGAGAGGGGATAAGGTTAGATCTCGCTCCAATTTCTCTATTTTCTCTCGATTTTCTTGTTATTCCCTCGAATTTGGGATTTAGGGTTCCCGTTGTTGTTTTCAGATCCTGAAGAAATGCAGGCATTTCGAGTGGATCGATGTGTACGTTCAGAGGCTTCAATTGCAGGAATCAATTGGCGCTATTGGGGAGCGCAATTTGGGAGGGGGGACTTGCTGTAGAGAATGCGGCGGAGAGAGGAGCCGTTCCGATTATGCCTAATGCTCCCAATGCAGAACTGGTGGAAGTGAAGGGAGAACTGAAGAAAATGAACAAGCAGTTAAGGCAGCTGATCGAGTTGAAGAAGCAAGCTAATCTGATGGCTGGTTGTTTTTTCTGTTGTATAATTGCGATCGGATTCTTATCATTGCTCATCAGGCGCTAGAAGTTGTTACAAGGGATACCTTGTTACAAATCTATTATTCAGTTACATGTACTTGTAGTTGTTTTCATAGTTAGTGTGTGCATTCACCGAAATTACCAACTATATTGGAATGCTAAAGAAAGTTGGTTAGAGGGGTGACAATAATGCATTCACCGAAATCCGCAAATATGTATGCCTCATGTTTATACCAAAATTATACCACTTTTGGGCCGTTTCAAATTACCAAAACTATATGCCAAAACTATATCCCCTAAAAGAAAAGGAAAGCGAAAGATAGTTGATAATTGTTAGGGGGTGACAATAATGCATTCACCGAAATCCGCAAATATGTATGCCTCATGTTTATACCAAAATTATACCACTTTTGGGCCGTTTCAAATTACCGAAACTATATGCCAAAACTATATCCCCTAAAAGAAAAAGGAAAGCGAAAGATGGTTGATAATTGTTAGAGGGGTGACAATAATGCATTCACCGAAATCCGCAAATATGTATGCCTCATGTTTATACCAAAATTATACCACTTTTGGGCCGTTTCAAATTACCGAAACTATATGCCAAAACTATATCCCCTAAAAGAAAAAGGAAAGCGAAAGATAGTTGATAATTGTTAGAGGGGTGACAATAATGCATCCACCGACAGAGAGAGAGAGGGGTGGCCACGAAGAGAGAGAGAGGGGTGGCCACGAAGAGACGGGGAGGGGTATACTGCCCGTTAGATCAGTTGATCAACGGTTCGTGGAGTCGATCCGTGTGACAACGGCTCAACCAATCAGGATAAGTTTGGGCTTCTGAGAGCATTTGTGACAGAACTTGAGGGCAAAACTGAGTAGTACTAACAATCCAAGGGCACATAAATAGTAAATAGACTAAGGGATTCAAACAAAAAGAATTACAAAATGAAAAATGCGTGTTTTGTACAATATAATTCATATTGGGCTACATCAAATTATTTGCAATTCAAATATACATGAGTGTGACAATTATGGCATCATTTAGACAAACTATGTTTTTGGGGAAGATGTTTTGCAAAGGGGTTTGAGTGGAAAACCATGCATCTTCATAGCTACACTAGTGATTCTGAGAAGTGGCAATTTGTGGTAAAACTTGATTTATATATGTTTGTTAAGGTTTTCTTGGTGGCAGGTTGCGTAGGAAGACTCCATGAGTAGGTGCCACTATGTTTTTATTTTTTTGAATTTTTTTGCGCATGAAATGACTCAATTAGATATGTTAATCTCATTTGTTGACTCTCTGTTGACTAGCTACTTGAGGGTAAAACTGAGTATATTGCACTTGCCAGTCTAAGTACTCGAGGGGAAAACTGAGTACAGATAAAATTTCTGTATAAGGCCCGAGGTTATAACTGAGTACACCAAACGTCCCAGGGTTAGACTCGTGTCGCGGTGCACGCTGCAGCCGTGCATAGCGGACGCGTGTTGCGGTACACGCCACCTTCGTCTTTATAGAGCCCTTTTTCTCTCCCTCGACGCACGTTCTCACTGCAACCGCCTCTCCTGTCCCATCATCTTCTCCACAACCGAAGAAAAAACCCCGAAGAAAACCGCCGGCGATGGAGAAGAATGAGATGCCCATTGTCGGCGCATCAGCCGCCGGCGCATCGGCCGCTGCCCCCGTCCAGGCCCCTGTCGCTGCTTCCAACGTAGCAGCCGGCGCATCAGCCGCCGGCGCATCGGCCGCCGCCACCGTCCAGGCCCCCGTCGCTTGGGACCCGTACGAACCAGTGCCGTACGTCGCGCCGGAGAACCCCTACGACACCAGCATCGTCGACGACGAGCCGGAGGTAACCCTTTGCTCCCTTGTTCTTATCCCATTTCAATCCTTTTGTGTTAGATCTAGCGTTATTAGGGTTCGTCTGTTTCTAGTTCAATCCATTTGTGTTAGATCTAGCGTTACAGGTGCGTGCCTGCTCTGTTCAATCTCTTTTGTGTTAGATTCATGCTACTAGTGCTTGTGATTTGCTTGTTTA